>CAUJRU010000092.1:97409-1297409 GCA_963277665.1 Viscum album
GTATCAACCTTTCCTCAATAAGAGGCATCGTGTGGCTGGTAAAACTCAAACTATCTCACTTCTATTTTAAATGGATAGGATATTAAGTGAAAACAACAACTTGCATATGACAAAATGTCCAAACGCATTCAGATTCTATTGATACATTAGGGAAATGATAATGGGTCATTTTTTACGTGTACGAGTCAACCGCGCCTCAATCTGAGGCATAGTGTGGCCAGTACCACTCAAATTGTCTCACTTTTTTTAGAAATAGAGAGGATTATAAGTGAAAACAACAACTTGCATACAGAAAACCGAAAAAATGCATTCATATTCTATTGATACATTAGGAAAAACTTCCATGGGTTATTTTTGATGTTTAAGATTCAACGTCTCCTCAATCCGAGGCATAGTGCGGTTGGTTCCACTCAAACTGCCTCACTTTTAATTGAAATGGACAGGATTTTAAGTGAAAAAAACAAGTTTCATATAGAAAACTGACCAAATTCTTTTTGATTGTATTGACACCTTCGAAAAATGGTCAATGGGTCATTTTGGACGTGTACAAGTAATGCCCACCTAAATTAAAGGCACGGTGCATTCGGTATCACTCAATGTGTCTCTCTTTTGATTAAAATGGACACTGTTTTAAGTAAAAACAACAGACATTCGGAAAACAGACCAAATGTATTCTGATTGTGTTGATACTTTATCAAAAGGATCCATGGGTCATTTGGAAAATGTATGAGTCAACCCCATCTCAATCCGAGGAATGGTTTTGTTGATACTACTCCAAGGGTCTCACTTTTATTTGAAATGGACAACATTTTAAGTGAAAACAACAACTGGCACACAAAAAACTAAAAAAGCACATTTAGAATCTATTTATACTTTATGAAAATGATCCATGGGTCATTTGTGATGTGTATGAGTCAACCCCACCTCAATCCAAGGCATGGTGTGGCCAGTAACACTCAAACTGTCTCACTTTTATTTGAAATGGACATGATTTTAAATGAAAACAACAACTTGCATATGGAAAACCGACCAAACATATTTGGATTGTTTTGATACTTTAGCATAAGGATCCATGGTCTTTCCTCACACAATTCACTTCTCATGTGAGGAACTCCTACCCTTATTCTAAAACACATGAAATTTAATACTCCAATCCCATCCTCAAACAGTGGGTTCTAGGACCAAACCAAAGTCCATTTGGGAACCCAATACCAAATACATAATTGAATATTCATACCCACTGCCCAAAATGGGGATTCATCTCACATCACACTCAGGAGACCAAATTACAATTATCCACATACCCCCTTATTCCAGTCAAATAGTCTTTGAAAAACATGTAGACTATTCTAGTAACCCATCTCATATGTCGAGATTGGCCAATGTTTCCCACTAACACATCTGGAACCATTTATACATGGATACATAGTCATTAGAGGAATATAAATATCACATGAACTTCCTATAACTCATCCTAGTTCTAAGAACATGACTACTACCATTGTCTATCTTATGTGTATCATGATCCTTATCCACTCTACCCAAGTATTTCTGTTGGTTTAAAGATAGTCAGCCCAAGACCATGATTAAACATCCCATGTGCTTCCAATAACATGTAGGATTTTTCTCTTGTGTGTATTGGTTTTTTGGTTTGAGTGAGGAGTGAATTCTAAATATTGAATACTATTATGGGTGTTATTGATTTTTAATTCTAAATTTTTGAATTCTGGATGTATTGGATTCTGGCCGTATTAGTAATGAATTATAAATTTTGAATACTGTTATGTAAATTGGATTCTAGATGTATTAGATTTTATTTTTGTATTGGTGTTATGGGTGTTATTGCATTTCAATTCTGGATGTATTGGATTGTGGATGTATTGGATTCTGTATTTTTAACTTGTTTTGTGGTTTGAGTGAGGAATTAATTTTATATTTCTGAATTTCTGAATTCTAGATGAATTTTAAACATCCCATGTAGGCTTTTGGATTCTGGGTGTATGTGTTCTTGCAGGTCATAAAGATTTACAGGATGGAGGTGGTTGCTGGTTGCTGCTACTGTGGAGCTGCAGCATATGTATACCAACAGTTTTCAAAACCATTGGTATAGCCTTTTGATGTATATTATACCAATGGTTTTGTAATAACAGTTGGTATAAACTTCTAAAAATGGTTTTCAAAACCGTTGTTATATCCTTTGGATGTATATTTTTCACTATATAAAAATGGTTCTAAACTATTTGTATAAGGGTAACATATACCAATGGTTTGTGAAACTGTTGGTATATCTCTTACTTTAACACATATAACAACGATTTACATAAAACTGTTGGTATAAGTCTTACCCAAAACATACTTGGCCACAGTTTGGGAAACCGTGGGTATATATTATACCAACAGTTTCCTAACCTTTACCAATGGTTCTGAACCGTTGGTATAGGGTAAAATTTCAGAAGTATTTGGAATTATTATGAGACCACACTCTTTGACCACATGGGATTCTGAGGCTCGGTGAGCCCAACCCAGAATTTTAAAGTCTTTTTAATGTACGTTCAGTAACCATGTGAGTATGTTTTTCTAAATTTTGAACTGGTTCTCATATTGAAAATATAATGCCATTTTTGAACTCAGAATACCGAGATTCTCCGAGAATGGACTTGAATTTGGACACCAAAGGCCCAATGGAAATTTTTATTTTCTGACTTTTCTGACAATAATATAATAACATAAAAAAGTTATTTTATTTATTTTTTCTATAGACGATTGGGGACACGATGACATTGTGGTGGAATGAAGAGGCATCAACGAGGGACATAAATGAGGCTCATTAATGGCTGGTATCACACACCGTAACAATGAAATAAAGGAATCGTAATATACACAGTGTTTCATAAATGAAAAAATGTAATGAACCAACTTCACCGTGCAACTGAAACATTGTGAAGTGATTCCTTTTAATTTTTTGATGCTCTGGAGGAATGAGTAATAAACCTTTGTGATTCTATGATGAACCTCTAATGGTCTTCTCACCAATGAAGAACGACACACCAGAGGATCATCACCGACATCGACACACCTCGAAGAATAGAACCATAAGAGACGACCAACATCGGCATCTTAAAACCTATAGGGAGAAATGATGTAGATTCGAACATTAACAATATAGGGGTAGTTTTATTTTGATGTTCTTCCCCATCCTTTTCTAGAAATGATGAACGCAGATCAACCCATGAACAAGTTGATCTATGATTCCTATGTTTATGTGGGAGGGTAACTTTATTTCAGGATTTCTCTATCTGGGATTGAAACATTACTTGATATGATTGAACAACAGTCCTCGAGCCTACCTCATTTTTAATCCTGTAATGAATAGGGTGTGGGTCGACACGGACAAGGCCTAAGCACCTCCTCCATGTGCGTTATTTGTGGCCTTACCCTCAAAATAGAGGAAATGTTATTTCGGGACATTCACTATTAAGAGGATGCTCCTCGAAGACCATAAGCACAGACGATGTGAAGAACTGACCACTGGAGTGCATCTTCTGGTCCACTAAAGGTTATGCTGGTGCACTGGTGGTGGCACTAGCTTTGCACCAAATGGAATGAAATGAGGCTACGAACTAGCAGCCATGGTGTCTGGAGGAGAGGCACCAGGCAGACAATGCGTGGAGGGAAATCCCTCGTCTGGGTCGTCTGGGCAGCTGGCAAGATATGGTCTGTTGATCATGGAATGAGGCAAGACCCTGTGTCTATGGGGATAGATAGGGCAGGACACGAAAACCTACCACATCCCAGCTAGACTTCGCACCATCGGCCAAACCGAGCGGCCAATCTTCAGGCCGGGAGGACGATTCATCGGGCGACCCGGCGGGCTGGACCCTTAGCCAAACTTGGCCAGATCCAACAAGTCACATTGGGACTATCCCACTGGCCTAGACATTCCCAACTTACCCATACCCAATCCGGTTTGGTCGAGTAATTCGGAAATAAACCATGGTTTGTGGGACCCCGGGCCGAATTGGTTTTCTCGATGTGAGCAGGTCAAAACGGACCCAGAAGCAACCAGGCCATATTTTCTAAAACGATGATAATTGGAAAATCATGCATCTGATTGAGAATAAGTTTTCTATGATGGGTCCCTCTTGACAAGGAAGATCTTTTGGAATTCCCTAAGGAGGATTTCATGGAATATGAGATCAGATGAATGGATTGAGGACCGATTCTCCTTGGCACGCTATGTACCAAACCCTATGGTTGGCTAAGAGCGTAGGACAGCTGACTTTTGACTCTATGAGAGATGACTATAGCCTATTTGGGAAGCACTTATGTGTTACATAGCTATCCCATAGTGGGAATCGCTTCTATGTGACTTTTTAGGCCCATGGTACACGATGAAGAGGAGTACCTCAGTTGGCCAATATTAGTGGGAATCAATTTTGTGTGACTGTGTAGGCCCATGGTACGTGGTGGGGAGGTGTACCTAAGTAGTCCATGGTTAGTGGGAAGAACTTCTTTGTGACTTGGCGGGCCAAATTTACATGATAGAGGATGATTTTTCTTCAATCTGTGGTGTTCGCTGATGTGACTGATTATTCCTCAATCACTACCCTAAATGTATTCCTGGTGTGAGTTGTCTTGTGTTTCTTCCATTACATTGAGGATTGAAGTTTGGTCTTTCAATTTTTTTGGGTCCCTAATTATTACTTTGTTACTCACCGATGAACAGGATTCACCTACACGTGTTGTCTCTGGTGCATACGAGCGACGTTTTGGTAGTGACAATGGTGAACCAAGACCTAGAGGTTATCAGGGAGATAGGACTGAGGAATTCTATGAGGATGGACATGGTGGCCTCGGACCAGGAGGGTCACAATAAGATTCGGTGGATAAGACATTCTACATCGGAATTTAGAAGCAACGCTACTTCACAATCTGGTGGGGTTTTCTATGGATATCCATCATAGTTTCCTTTTTGTAATTTTCTATTTTCAGTCTTTTGTTGTGTTTTTATATTTTCCCATTGTAGTATTTTTACTTATAGCCAGGTTTTTTTGGTGATACTTGTTTCCTTTTTAGTGTGTGCGACTTTCTTGTACATGTGTGTTTGTGTGTACAGGTACATAGGAAAATTTTTCCCACTTTCAGTTTGACACATTCGGTGCTAGTCACTAGCCCCTAGACATTAGAAGCGGGTTTGGGGTAGTCAGGGCATGGGCCCCAGGGGATAGGTCATGAAAAAGTGGTATTAAAGGGTGGTTTTTTCTACCACAAAGACCAATAGTCTTTTTTTCGAAACAGTGTTAAGTGTTTCTTGTTCGACTTTCAAATTCGGAGAGTCCAGTGTTGGTGTGGTGGCTGGCGTATCCATACACGATGACCTTGAATTCTACTTTTCAGCTCTATACCTGAAAACAATGGTTTCATAAGTGTCTTTTTATGCTCTATTGAATAAAATTTATCTCACCATTTATAAACATGTGACCATGGAACATCATTATCTATCTCTGGATGCCTCCACATGGACATGCTGCCAGGACCCCGATACAAGTTCATTGGGAAAGACCACCTAGCAACGAGGTGTCTGTTTGGGGACCAGTTCTAGAGATGGCCCCATAGGGGTGGTGTATCAGTGCTACCACGACTTGATGTTAAGAATCTACAGCTAGGAATTTTGAGAGATAATGTGCACAGGATCAGTTCCCAGCACAAGTTTCATAGACAGAGACCTCACAGGATCATGGAAGAGATAGATCCTTAGGTCATTGAGGACTATATGGAGGTAGTGACACGGGTCTTCCACTATGTGAGGACACTGCGTGGCCATATTGTGATCTTGGAAGTGATCCTTCTATCGGTCTAGGTAGATATATGGTGAATCGTGAACACATAGACACATGATGAGGTTACCCTTACCTGGGAATACTTTGACTAGCTTTTCTGGAAGAGTTTTTTTCCAAAACCATGATCCCAGTGCACATTCAAGAGATTATCCACTTTCAGTAGGGATGCATGATTGTGGATGTGTTCTCAGCATGGTTAATGGAGCTTTCGATCTACTCTACAAACATGTTGTGAAACCCTTTCTTCTGGTCTAGAGCCTATGATAAGTTACTCAGGTGGGAGATTAGGGCTTCAGTGTTGTCTCTCCGCATCCCAACCCCATCTGGGGTGCTAGAGCTATCCCTTTTTGTGGAGATATTTTTTGTGGAGAAGGCATTGACGGCTATCGGAACTCATAATCCCAAGGTATCAGAGTCTTTAGTAAGTAGACAACATCAAACAAAATGACCCAATTATGCTAGGTCTATCAGAGGAAGACCTATGACTTAGGGCCAATGGTATAGGGATCCCAGTCCAGAGGGAGTCAACTGGGAGCTAGGAAATTCTTTGCAAGTGACGGGCAAGGATGCATAGATCGTGACTACCCAAATCATCATACAGATGACCATAAGCAGTTTATGTGATAAGGTCTATAAGGTGGAAAACATGGTAGGGGAGTAGGCCGAGTATACATTGGGGTGTTGGTTCGAGGTGTTACCACCACTACCCCTAGGTGGTCCACCCCGACCTCATGAAGTAGGCTGACAGGGGAAAGCTCAGCTCCAGGAAGCATAGTCTTATGACCACAGCTCTCCAGAGATGATATGAGGTATGATTAGTGTCATTTCACCCTAGTTGTAGTACTTATAGACACAGTTGAAAGTCACTCATTATTTTCCACGGCTCTCATTTAGAGCTTGTAGATTCTAATAGAGCCATTGGCTCATTCCTTATAGCTAGAGACTCCAATGAGAGGGGATTTGACAATTACTCACTAGTTATGATAGTGTGATCTTACTCTATAAGATGATATTTTCATCTAGGATATCTTAACAGAAGCGTCGAGGCCTTACGGAGTCATCTTGAGTGTGGAATGGTTATCCACATTCAATGCTCAGATTGACTATTTTACGCGTATAGTGCAATGTGTCCACGGAAATGAGACCCGTTTTTTATTCAACTGCAAGAAGGAAACCCTTGCAGCAAAAGACATAAATTCTTGGAGGAGGGTGTAGTCAATTACTCAACGCTTGTCTAGACTCACCCTTGGTGTAGTGGATTGGAGGAGTCCAATCATTCTTGTATTGGTGTATGAGTACAAGGATATTTTCTTAGAGATTTTCTAGGGCTACCTCCTCGTAGGGAGGTAGACATCTGCATCAACCTATACCCCATGACGATAATGATATCCACACAGTCATATCAGATGGATCCCATAGGGATTTACGGGCTAAGGGTACAGCTGGAGGACTTGCAAGAGAAGGGTTTCTTAAGGCCCAACATATCACCATGGGAATCCTTAGTGATTTTCACCAAGAAAGAATACAGGAGTTTGAAGTTGTGCATGGATATCTGATGTCTGAACCATGTGACAGTAATGAACAAGTATTCACTACTGAGAATTGATGATCTATTGGACTAGCTGATGGAAGAGAGGTGGTTCTTGAAGATAGACCTTAGATTGGGCTATCACCAGCTTCGGGTACAGGATGAGGATGTACTAAAGACAGCCTTTAGGTTCCAATACGGCCACAATGACTTCTTGGTGATGCCTTTCAGAATGACCAGTGCCCCATCAGTGTTCATGGGACACATGAACATGATATTATAGCCTTACCTTGAACGGTTCGTTGTGGTCATCATTGATGACATCTTAGGGTACTCAGTATCCGAGGATGAGCATGCTACACACATATGGATAGTCCTTGAAAAACTCATGGAGCACCAGCTTTATGGTAAGCACTCGAAGTGTCGATATTAGATATGGGAGCTTACTATCAGTGGTTTTTTATGGACTTTTCCAAAGTAGAAAAACCCTTATCGTCTTGGATACGGAAGGGAAATCCCTTTGATTGGATGGAGAAATGTCAGCAGAATTTCCTGGAGATGAGGGGAGAGTGACTAGGGCCCCTATCTTGAGACTACCAGAGGAGGGTGTTGGCTATGTAGTTTATTCTGGAACATCAGAGTCCAGATTGGGTTGTGACCTGATGTAGGAGCGAGTAGTGATCACCTACAACTAATGATAGTTTAGACAGAATCTGCAGAACTACGTGACCAATGACATGAAGTTTGTTGTATTGGTCTTTTCCTTGATGATATAGAGGCACTACTAATCTAACCACAAGAGTCTATAGTCTATATTCTCTTATAATGACCTAAACCTAAGATAGTTGTGATATCCAAATTCCTCTAGTACTATGACTTTGAGATAGTTTATACTCCTGGAAAGGGGAACGTGGTGGTAGATGCGCTCAGCAGGAGGATTGGTTTGCAACTGCTTGGTTTGGCGATAGAGTATTTGGCCACAATGCTAATATCCATCATGGATGATGGTGATTATTCTTACCTTTATTAAATTACTATTACTTCCCCACTTTTACAGCAAGTTAGGAAGGCTCAAATAGTGGGTGTTGACTGGGAGGCCCGATGTGCTCTATTATCCTTAGGAAGTGCTCCTGATGGATTTATTATTGTTGGGGAGCACATCATCCATTTCAGAGGGTGAAACTTAGTACTCATGACTATGTGGGATGATGTTATGTGAGAGTTCCATACATCCCCTATAGTGGTATATCCTATGCTGAGAAGGATGTATCCAGAACAACAACGTTAGTACTGGTGGCCAGGGATGAAGAAACTGTTTGTCGAGTTCAATCATGATGCCTCGCTTGTTATTAAGTGAAGGCCATGCATGATGTTTTTGTAGGCTTGGCCTGACCACTTGCGGTACCAGAGTGGAAATGGGATGGTAGCTCGATAGACATTGTGATAGGGTTACCACGCACATCTAGAGGCCATGACTCTATCTGGGTTATCGTTGACTGTCTCACCATGTCGGCTCACTTCCTACCCATCTGGGAGTAGGGACCAGTTGAGGGATATGGATGCCTCTACATCCATGATATAGTGCATCCCCACGGGGTTGTTCAATGATCATCTCAGATGGTGAAGTTAGATTTACCTCCTGGTTATGGAGGGTATTACTGGAGGCGTTCAGGATGAAACTGTGATTTAGCAATGATTTTCATCCCAAAAGGATGGTAAGAAAAAGAAGACCATATAGAAATTGGAGAACATGCTTTGTTCTTGAGTCCTTGACTGTGGTCGTAGTTGGGAGGACCACCATCCTTTGGTGGAGTTTATAAAAAAACCATTGTTTTCATTCCACCATCGACACGTCACTGTTTGATCCTTTGTACGGGCGACCATGAAGATCACCCCTATGGTGGACAAACCTTGGGGAGTTGACACTCTTGGGAGTAAAGGTGGTACGGGCTACAACTGAGATCATGCAGATCATCTGGGAGTAGATGAGTACTGCACAGAGAAGGAAGAAGTATTATATCGATAGGATATACATACCATTAAAGTTTGGGGAGGGTGATCATGTATTTCTTCATGTCTCAACTCAACGTGGATAATAAATATTTGGCTATAGTGGAAAGATATCTCTATGGTTCATTGGACCTTTTCAGATCATGAGCGGAGTTGGCATGTTGGCGTACCACCTAGCTCTTCCCCCACATATGTTCCAGGTGCATGATGTTGTCCACATGTCGCAGCTGAGAAGGTACACGCCTGATCCATCACACGTTATCGACTGGTGCGAGTTAGACATTGAAGATGGGGAAAAGTTTGTAGAGTTCCTAGTGGAGACTCGGGATTTATATGAGTGGGTCCTCTGAGGGTGGTGTATTCCTCTTGTGAAAGTTATTTTGAATCACAAGAATCTCTAGGAGAGAACATGGGAGCTGGAGGATTATTTTCCTGGTCAGTACCCCCATCTATTTGATTTCATTTCTTGTCTTTTGGGGATATAAAACCCTATGGTTTGAGGAATTTCTTGTCTCATAAATTCCATGTAAATTTTATTAATTATATTGAATTATTCTAAGACCACACACTTTGAAAACACTTTATTCCAAGTCCCAGTGTTCACAGAATAGAATTTTTATCTTTTTTAAGCTACATTCAATAAACGTGTGTGCATGTTTTATAACATTAAAATTGGGGCTCAAATAAAAAATTAAAGGGCGCCATTGAACTCATAATTCCATGATTTTCCTAGATTTGACTTAACTATAGTTGGAAAGGGCTGGACAGAAAATTTTATCTTTGGACTTTTCAAAAAATAATAAATTAACTTAAAAAAGTTATTTTATTTCTTTTGTCAACTGTCGAGCAGCAACACGACGATGATGTGGTGTTGAGATGACGTAGTGATGAGGCATATTAATGAGGCTCATTAATGGCCCGTATCACACAACATAACAATGAAACCAATTAATCATAACAGTGATGATGCTTCCTAAATGAAATAGTGTAACGACACGATGTCGCACTATAACTGAAACAATACGATGTGTTTCCTTTTAATTGTTTGATGCATTGGTGGAACTAGGATTAAACATTGAAGATTCTATGACAAAATACCAATGGTCTTCCTCTCCAATGAAGAATGATGCACCAGCGAATCATCACTGACTTTGACCAACATTGAAGAATAGATTTAGAAGCAATGAGTGACGTCTTCATATTGAATCCACAAGGGTGAAACTCCATAGGTTCAAATGTAAAAGAGGTAGGGTTTGTGTTATTCTTATGTTTGTCCGTATAATTCTCTAGAAACGACAAATGCATATCAACCCACATAACACATGATCTACAATTTGTGCATTTATGTGGGAGGTTAACATTATTTGGGGATTTATCTATCCAGGAGTCAAATATTACTTGATATGATTGAACAACAATCCCCAATCATCCCCCTATTTGAACCCTCTAATGTAGAGGGAGTGGGCCAACACGAACAAGGTCCGAGCACCTCTTCCAAGCCTGTTCATTGTGCTCGTACCCTCAAAATAGAAGAAAGATGATTTCAGGAATATCAAAGAGAAGATGATTCTTCCTAGAGATCGTATGCATAGGTGACGTGAAGAACGGACCACGGGAGCATGTCAGGTGGTCCGTAAAAGCATCAGTCGGTGTCAACCATGTTCCGGATGGTGGGAAATCAGGTCATTGAATGTGGCGATGGCCAGAAGGATCAGCGCACCGTAGAGGTAGGAGGAGCGACGCTAGGTGGGCCCCACATAGAAAGAGGTCCCACATCCGGGTTGTCTAGGCTGTCGGAGAGATTAAGTCAGTCTATCATGTTAGGAGGTGATACCTTGCATCCACAAGGCCAGATGGGGCTGGATGTAGCAACTTGCCTTGTCCTGGCCTGACTAAACACCACTGGTCGCACCGAGAAGTCGAGCTTTGGGCTGGTGGGCCCCACCCCCAGCCTGCAGGTTGGGCCGATTCAGCACTGGGCAGCTAGACCCATGCCCTTTGGGCTGAGCAGGACTAGATCGGGTCGTCGGGCGACCTAGAGGGATGGACCACCAGCCAAACCTGGCCACGTCCAGCAAGGGAAATTGAGCTTTGACCACTGTCTAGGCCAAACAGGACTGACCCAGACCCAAACCGGGTTAGGTCGAGTCATTCAAAACTAAAATGGGGTATGTGGGACCCCTGAGCTAAGTTGTTCAGGCCGGTCCAACCAAGTCAGACTGGACCCAGACCCAACCAACCCCTTTTTACTAAAAATCTTATAACAGGAAAATCAGGCATCTAAATGATGATCTGTTTGGGTCGATGGGACCCTCTCGACAAGGAAAATATTTTTTCATGCCTTGAAGAGGAATTCATGGATGTTTTGATGTGACTAATGGCTTCATGATAATTTATCCCATGTGAACTACATACGGAACCCCATGGTTGGATGTGACCTGAGGACTCCAGACTTTCAACTCTATGAGACTCAACTATGGCCTAGTGGGAAGCACTTCTATGTGACTTTGCAGGCCCAATGTATGAAATGAGGAGGAGTACCTCAGTTGGTCAATATCGGTAGGAAGCACTTTTGTGTGACTTTTCAAGCCCATAGTATGTGGTGGGATGGTGTGTTGAACTAGTCCAAGGTTAGTGGGAAGCACTTCTATGTGACTTGGTAGTCCCATTGTACTCATTATAGGAGGCATTCTGCAGCTACTAAGGTGTTTAATGATGTGACCAATGATTCTTCTATCACTACCCTAAATGTATACCTGGTGTGAGTTGTCTTGTGAGTCATTCTTTACTTTAAGGATGGTTGTGTGATCTATCCTTATTTTTTTTGGGGTCCCTACTGAGTACATTGTTACTCACCTCTGCATGAGATTCACCCACATGTGTTGTGTCTGGTGTAGGTGATAGACATTTCAAAAACGACATTGGTGGACCAGGACCTAATAGTGATCAAGGAGATGGGACTGACGGATGCTATGATGATGGACTTAGTGGCGTATACCTGGAAGGGCACAATAGGATTGGGTAGACAGGACATTCTACATTGGCTTCTAGTAACTACACTACTCACACAATTAGGTGGCGTTTTCCAGAGATGGCCATCAGAGTTTCCTTTTTGTACTTTGTTATTTTCTATTGTTTTGTTAATTTTGTATTTTCCCCCACTTATATTTGGTTAACTTGTAGCCATTATTGCTTTAGTAATATGTGTTTCCTTTTTAGTGTGTGGGACATTGCTGTCATGTGTGTGTGTATAGCTACTTAGGCAAATTCCAACGACTTGTTGGCTGACTCATTCGGGGCAAGTCGCTAGCCCTTGCCTTAAAAAGGTGTGCTTGGGGTTCTCACAATACAGGCCCTGGGGGACGGGTCATGACATGTTGGTGGAGACTCGACATGTGCATCTAAGAGACCCAAGATCAAATCAAGTGGGAGACATAATTTCTAGGGTACTATAGCAGTCACTATAGAAGTACTGTAGTAGGTACTATTTTGTATTGTAGAATCCAAAACTATTCATTTGTTTGGGCTTTTGGGCCACCGGTTTGGTCCTCAGGCCCATAATGGCCATTGATCCTCCCATGGACATTGTGCTAGTAAATCTTTTAGGCTACCTCAAGGCCTTCGGTTCACCTCATGGCTTCTGAGAAACTTGTAATTGTGCTTAATGGACTAGTAAAACTCTACAAGGAGCAAACTCTAGTTCCATGTAGTTATAGTAGATATATTTATTCTTTGACTTATGGGTCATGTAATCATTAAGCCTATTGTCCTTATAATGGTTTCCACATATACCATGAAATTAGGATTATCAAAAATCAATAAAAAGAAGGTATTCAGGCCATTCAGGGGGGTTATTTTCAAAGGATTATTTTATTATTATTGTGAAATTTTTATCTAACTAGTTGAATTGATATATTACCTATAATGAATCAAATATTTTTTTTACCAACATATTAAAATATATTTTTAGTTGTTTAGTTAGTAATTAGTCATATACTAGATTAAAAATAGTTCGTCATTAAAATATCATTTTTTATCAAAAATAGTTTTCTATATATGATATGTTTTAAGTTAAAAATAAAATAAAAAATATATATAAATATATTTAGAATAAATATAGTCTCAATCATAAAATTTTTGAGTGATATGTTATTTTATAAAAATTTAATTACTTAGGGAAATAATATTGATCAATTTAAAAACTGAAAATGTAAAAGGTAAAAACTCAATCGTAAAGGAAAAAAGCATGGTTAAAAATGGGAAACAATTTAATAGTATAAGGGTGATCAACCATACCTCATCCCCCAAAAAATTATTTTCCAAATTTTATCCTTTTACTATAGAATATTGTCCATAATTTATTGTATAGTAATGAGTAATATAAAATTCCCATTTCATTCATATAAAAAATGGATCACTTCCACCACTAAAATTGTTACACCCTGAGATTTTACGAGAAATGTTTTTATTCCTTATGTTATATGAAACAACAAAGGAATCTTTCACTACACACTACACCGGCTTGCCTTGTGTTGCACGCAAGAGCAACCTTCTCTGATAGCTTGCATTGTACGCAATACGGAGTTTCACTAAACAATGATATATTAATATTATATTATAAACTAGCCGTTATGAATACTATCAACTGAATTTTAAATTTTATAACATTATAATTCATCTTACACATTTTCTAGAATGAGTTATGAAAACAAAATCAATTTTTCAGATAAAACAAGTATTTTTCAAAAAAATGTTGTTTTATCGCCTTTTGATGGCGCACACATTTTAAATCTAATTTTTGAAAAGTTTATAAGTTAAATTTTACAAAATAAACTTCTTCCTTTGAATAAAGATATAAAAATTTACATTGGATAAATTTTTGATACATTTCCGATAACTTTCATATTTTGATAAATAGTAAAAATATGCTAAAGTTTTCTTAAAAACAAATTTTTTCATAAAGATAATTTATATGGATATAGGATAAATTTAATGGTTTTATAGCATAAATAGAATATATTTTTACCATTTAATATAATTTAAGTCATTAAAATTAATTTTACATTGAATTCATAGGTAAAAACATTTCAATCATTGAAAATGTTTTAACTTTTATAACCCGTTTTCTTAACAACGAGATTGATTTTAAATCAATTACTGCAACTTATTTGTTTTGAATTTTGAAACATTAATTTCATATTTGGATTCAGTGGGTCCAAATTATGTTAATAGGTTAATTTTATTTTTTTGATATTCAGAATAGTAACTACGGTATTTTGTTTATTTACTACAGTTAAAGATAAATCAGGTAATTAAGGGTAAAAATAAGATTATAAAATTACCCTAACACCTGAAAAAATTATGTTGAATGAATAAAAGTGGACAGATATAACCTAAGGGTTGGAATAAATTCATTTCATGTACTTTTGACCATGAAAATGATATAATTATTATTAAAACCAAAGAAAGTGACAACATGTTACTCTCTTATATCTTATAAGTGTAATTATTTTAATTTAGTGATAAACTAAATTAAACATAGTATATAAATAGTCTACATAAATTTAATAAAATTATCTATATCATGAAAATTTATTTATAATTTTTAGGGATTAAATAATTATCATTAATATTGACACAATGGTGATGTAGAAATTATTTTATTGATTGAAATATCAAATAAATGGTATTAAAAATATTAAAATGAAAATTGTATGAACTAACTAATTTTATCCACAAATTTTATAGATTAATATTACATGTTATAAATCTATTAATTTGTTTTCGATTATATTCTCTGTGTGGATTTTATTTAGATGAAAATAAATGAATACTGTCAAAATTGACACAATTGTTATTTTATAAAAATAGCATCTTATAAAATTATTTAAAAATCACAAAAATTATTATAATTATAAATTTTAATTTATATGGTCGACAATGTCATAAATTATCCAATTATGGACAATTCCCATCACATTTTTAATTATTTATAAAAATTTAAAATTTAGAATACTATACCACAAATAAAATTAAATAGATTAAATAAGGATAAATCGAGCTCGTAAAGTTGAAAATAAATTCCCAACATGTACAAATTTTATTGTTAGATGATATTACAACCCCATATCATCTAATATTCAATTTTGAGTCATTTTGGAAGTATTTAAGAGGGTTTTTGTTTTTTTATAAATTAATATTATTGAGGATTCCGAAGGTGCCCCTCTCCTCTCTTATAAAAGGGAACCTCCTTCTTCTCCTCTTCACTACATTTTTATCCATAAATATCTGAAAAACACTATCCATTTCTATTATCCACTTCCCTATCAACATAATAGAGGTCCTGGTCTTCTTAAAAACCCAACTTTATTTCCCTAAGAGGAGGTTTAGAAGAGGCATGTCGAAGAAGAGGTAATATTCTTTACCGATTATTTCAAATATATTTCTTATTCTACTTAATATTCTTTAATTGTCTCATTATAAATTAATATCATTAGTATCACTCATATAAGGATATGTTATTATAAATATAAAACAAACCTATTTCACCTTCTATCAATCCTACGAAAAATTAAATCACCGCGCGTGCGTACGTACGGAATACCATCTCCACACCGTGGTCTAATTTGTTTTCCACCACCACCATACATGGAGGGGTATAATGGTGAAAATAATAACTACGTATGATTATTATAACATTATACTAATTCGGAGATATTCTATCATCCACTCCAATACCATTCAATAATTATGGGAATGATGTCGTCGCTCGTGCATATGTACGGCTTACCGTCTCCACAGTGTGATGTGATTCATTCTACATGATCTTCATTAAACCATGATTATATAAACCAATTTAATGAATAAATATTATACATATTATAATAATAAAATTATTTCAATTATGTAGCTATAACCTAAAAATAAAAATAATAATTTATTCAACAAAACACACATAAGAACATAAAGGAACAAACACCTGAATAACAAGTAGCAATGACATATTATTAATAAGAAGATAATAACATGACCATATATGATATCATAACAATTAATATTATTCTGTAATAAGTCAATGACATTATTTAAATCATTATACAAGAGGTTTTGATACGTACCAAGCATATTAGACCTAAGGTATGGGAAAATCTTGCAATCTCATTTTTTTTCTGAGATTATTTATACATCAGAATTTACTGCCGCAGATTTATCATCCAAATATATGTTTCCTCAATATGTAATATTATTTATATCCCTATAAATTTCTGTTAAATCAAATTTATTGTATTGGTGAATTTTTGGTAAAATATATGAAAGGAATCTTTTGTCATTTTTAGTACGAGATACTTATTGACTTTTCCAAAAAAAGTACGAGAAAATGATTATTTTAAACTTATACAGCATGAAAGGATTTTTATGATTTCATAGAAAATAATTTCCATGAATCATTCTTTACATGTTTTCATGTATATTTTCAATTAACTTCTTTTATTTTAAAATTTTATGACATGTTGAGAATAGAAAAATGTTTTTGAAGATGAAAGGATATTTTACTCAGGAATGGAGTTAAAGTGTTTTATCAAAATTATTTTCCATATAAGATAATATATAGTTTTGTTTCTATCCCTATTATTACATTGATTTGATTATGCCATGATGAAATTATTTTTATGAAGTCATTTTTTCTTATATGGATTATGTTATTATGGTATGATGTTTAAGAATACCATTTTTATTACATGGGTTATGCTATGAAATATGATTTATGATTTTGTGGAACACATAAGAATGGATTCATTATAAGATGTGTGGGACCTATATCTCCCTCCAATTCATTATGTAAATATTTATATCTCATGAGATATACATGGCTGGAACTGCAAGTTAATTCAGTTCAGTGATACAGGACATGAACGAGGAGTGAACTCGGTTCAGTAATGGACATTGTCAGCTATGTTGGTCTTGGAAATGAGTATTGACTAATATGAAATGATTTTATATGATTATGTGTGTATGAAACAAAGTTTGATGTTTTTTTTATGATTATTGGGGTTACATTTCACTACTATGATTTATCCGATGTCATGATATTATGATCTCTATTGTAGGTTAAGATTTTCAAAATGTTATGTTCTTATGAAAATGATATGATTGATATTTCCTTTGTTTACCCTTACTGAGAATTTGAGCTCACCCTTTTGTATGTTTTCTTTTCCCAAGGCCAGGAAGAAGGTTATTAAGTAGGATATGGCAAAAGGGACTATAGATATGAGTTAATAAATAGGAGGCAATGTAGAGGATTTTTGAACCATTTGTTTATGTTTCCATGTTTTTAAAGACACTATACCTATATGGTCCTATCATGGTTTTGTTATTGGTTGTAATAAGTATGCTTCAATTCTGATGTAATAACAATGTGTGTAAAGTACAGGTCGTTATAGTTGGTATCAGAGGAAAGGTATAGTCATCCTTTGGAAACTAGGATGTGAAAGCCTTAGTAGGAACCCTAAGGATATGTATAAGCATAGAACACACTATCAGTGTTTTATAAATGGCCATGAATAACCTATGATAATACCTAAAGTGTGAAATTTTATTAATGATTATGTTGTTTTCCTATTGTAATTAGTATTTCTCACACTAGGATTCTTGATTTTAGTCAATGGTTGGAACCCAAAGGAACTCTGTTCATGCTGAATGTGATGGGCAATGCAATGATTGTCCCCTTAAGAAGCCAAAATTTATGGGTGTTGGAATGAAAAATCGTGTATCCATGTACACACAACTTTCTCAAGCTATGAATCATGCAGGCCTTCCAAACGAGCAAAGGAAGGAGCAATATTCTATTCTATCCTTTATGAGGTAGTGCCCACCTTCATTCAGTGGGTCTTCTGATCCATTAGTGGCTAAAAAATGGATCAGTACCACTGAAAATATGTTTTCAGTCCTGCAATGTTCTAAACATGATAAAGTCATCATAGCAGTATATCGTTTGGAATGTGAAGCTAATCAATGGTGTAATCTTGTTAAGAATATAAAGCAAAGGGATGAAATTGAGTCCATGGAATGGGATGAGTTAAAGAACATAATTTTCAATAAGTACTTCCCTCATATTCTTCAAACAAAGATGGAGAAGGAGTTTCTTGAACTGAAGCAAAAGTATGATGAATTTTTAGGTACATATGATGCAAAATTTACAGTTCTTGTAAGGTACGCTTCTTAGATTATTATCGAACCTGAGAGTAAGATCGATTGATTCTTTAGTGGCTTAAAACCAAGTCTCTAAAGGGAATTATCCATAATAGATTTTAATAGTTATGAGGTAATTGTTCGATGTGCTCTCAAGGTTGAGATGGATATTAGAGTAACCCATCAGTTACATGGGTTTTATAAGAAGGGGAAAATGTAATTTAATGGAAAATCTAAATACCACACTAAAAAGAAGATGACTTTTCCCTTATGCTCAAACTGTGGAAAGAAACATTTAGGGAATTGTCTTAAAGGGACAAGTAAATGTTTTAAGTGTGGAAAAGAAGGTCATCGGGAAATTGAATTCCAAAGTAATGGGAAAAAAATATCTAGTGATGTGAACAATGAAAAGGCTACATAGAATTCACCTCCTACACATTAATGTTACAAGTTCAAGGAAATAAGCCATTATGCCAATCAATACCCTAATCTAAGGGTTGTTGATGATGATCGATGTCAACAAAATCTAAAGGCCTAAGACAAAGGAAAGTCACATAAAATTTCTATCAGCAATGTGGATTATGATAACAAAGTGGTGAAAGGTACACTTACCATCCACCATAAAGTAGAAAATGATTTATTTGATTCTGGATCCACCCACTATTTTATTTCTGAACAAATTTCTAAGGGTATCTCCATATTACCTTAGCAATTAGATATTGACTTAGTTATGACAACCGTTAATGGCACAACATTTGCATCATAAGTGAAGGTTATTTATCTCAAATGGTTGGAGATAAACTCGTTATTAAGAATATTCCCATTGTACGGGAGTTTGATGATGTCTTTCCAGAGGAATTTTCAGGTCTTCAACCAAATCATGAAGTTGAGTTTTCAATAGAACTCATATCGAGTGCTATGCCTATTTCAAAGACACCATATAGAATGGCCCCAATTGAGTTGCAAGAATTGAAGAAGCTACTCCAAGAGAATCTTGATAAAGGATTCATATGCCCTAGAGTGTCCCCTTGGGGAGCACCTGTTCTCTTTGTTAATAAGAAAGATGGATCAATGAGACTTTTCATTGATTATCGAGAACTTAACAAGATCACTATCAAGAACAAATATCCTCTCCCATGCATTGATGAATTATTTGACCAACTATGGATAGGTCAATACTTTTCCAAGATTGATATTCATTCAGGGTGTCATTAATTATGGGTAAATAATGAGGATATACCAAATAAGGCTTTTTGTACAAGGTATGAACACTATGAATTTATAGTGATGTTGTTTGGCCTTACTAATGCCCCCACTATCTTCATGTATCTAATGAATAGAGTTTTTAGAGACTATCTTGATCAGTTTTTGGTAGTCTTTATATAAGATATTCTTTTTTATTCAAAGATAAATGAAGAACATGATGATCACATAATAATTGTATTGAAGACCCTGAGAAAGGGGAGGCATTAGGCCAAATTTACCAAGTGTGAAATTCGGCCTCAAAAAGTTTCATTTTTGGGTCAAATAATATCAAGAGAGGGGATATATGTGCATCCCGCAAAAATAGAGGTTATTGAAAGATGGTTGAGACCAAAAACAGTAACTGTGATCCAAATTTTTCTTGGTTTGGAGGGATATTATCGACATTTTGTGAAAGAGTTTTCATGATTATCTAATCCACTCACAAGGTTGACTCGAAAACGAGTTATGTTCATTTGGATGGAGGAGTGTGAAGAGAATTTCAAGGAGTTAAAAGAAGGTTATCCAGTACACCTGTGCTCACACTGCCTTGTAGTGGAGAAGGGTTTGTGATCTATAGTGATGCATCCAAGAAGGTATTGGGGTGTGTTCTCATGAAAAATGATATGGTGATATCTTATGCCTCACGACAGTTGAAAATGCATGGGGAAAATTACCCAACTCGTGATTTGGAGTTAGCATCGGTAATCGTTGCATTAATGATTTGGAGGAATTATCTTTATGGTGAAAGGTGTGATATTTATACTGATCATAAAAGTTTAAAATATATTTTAACAAAAAATGAGATGAATATTCCCCAAAGAAGATGGTTGGAGCTAATTGAGGATTATGACTGCTCAATTCATTACCACCCTGGGAAAGCAAACAAGGTGCCAGACACATTACGTCGGCAAGACCATGCTAGCTTATCCATAATGAGGATAAAAAAAGATCCAATATTTATGGATTTAAAAAGGATGGATCATGGAATTATAATGTAAGGGAAAAATATTATCTTTCTCAAATGAATTTTCAACCATCTATACATGTGAAGATTAAAGAGGCACAGAAAGAAGATGTAGAGTTACAAAAGAAGGTGAGACATGTTCCTGAATTCCAAATTGATTATTATGAAATAATAAGGTTCAGGAATTGGGTTTGTGTTCCTCCCATCCAAGAATTTACGAAGGAAATATTGGATCAGGTTTATAGTATAGGGACCTCAAAGAGTACTTCTGGTGGGATGACATGAAAAGAGATGTTGCTGAATATGTCTCTCGGTGCTTGGTTTGTCAGAAAGTTAAAGATGATAGATATAAGTCTAAGGGAATGTTACAACCATTACCCATACCAAAATGGAAATGGTAGAACATCACTAAGGTCTTTGTCACTGGACTTCCTAAAGCATCCAAAGGCAATAATGCTATATGGGTTATAGTTGATTGTCTTACAAAGTAGACACACTTCATTTCTATTAGATAAGATTTCTCTCTTGATCAGATTTCTAGGATATATGTAAAGGAAGTTTTAAGATTTCATGGAGTACCACTTTCCATTAAATCTCATCAGGATTCGAGGTTTACCTTGATGTTTTGGCAAAGTCTTCAACATACTTTATATACAGAGTTGAGTTTCAGCACTGTTTATCATCCTCAGACAGATGGTCTGTCTGAGAGGAAAATTCGAACTCTAGAATATAAGCTGAGGTCATGCTCTATGGGTTTCAAAGGTGTTTGGGATCAACAGCTACCTTTGGTGGAATTATCATATAATAATAGCTTTCACTCCAGTATTCAGATGGATCCTTATGAAGCTCTCAATGGAAAGAAATGAAAAACTCCAACATGTTGGGATAAAGTTGGGGAATGAAAGCTATTAGGACCATATCTTGATGATGAGATGGAAGAAAAGGTCAGATATATTCAACAACACATAAGAGTAGCTCAGAGTCGACAAAAAAGTTATGCTGACAACCGAAGAAAAAACCTAGAGTTTAACGTGGGTGATGAAGTGTTCTTACGAATATCTCCTTGGAAGAGAGTAATGGGATTTAGAAAGAAGGGAAAGTTTTGCCCTAGGTATATTGGTCCTTTTGATATAATGGATCATGTTGTGAAGGTAGCATACCAATTTTCACTTCCACCAAATCTCTCTCAAGTTCATGATGTGTTCCATGTATCTCTCTTGAGAAAGAACATACCTGATCCTTCACATGTACTAATCTCAAAAGTTATTCCACTGGAGAAAGATCTTTCTTATGAAGAAGATCTGATATAGATTCTGGACCATAGGAAAAGAGTTCTATGAAAAAAGACCATGGGCTTGGTTAAATATTTTTGGAGTAACCACCAATTAGAAGAAGCTACATGGGAGCTTGAGGATATGATAAGGGAGAGGTATCCTCATCTGTTTGTTACAAAGTGACGAATTTCGAAGGAAAAATTCATTTTAAGGTGGGTAGAATGTAACACCCTGAGATTTAATGAGAATTTTTTTATATCTTATGTTATATGCAACACCAAAGGAATCTTTCACTACACACAACACTAGCTTGGCTTGTGTTACACGCAAGAGAAACCTTCCTCGATAGCTTGCGTTGTACGCAATACTGAGCTTCACTAAACAATGATATATTATTATAATATTATGAACAAGCCATTATGAATAGTATTAACTGAATTTTTAATTTTATAACAATATAATTCATCTTACACATTTTCTAGAATTCGGTATGAAAACAAAATCAACTTTTCAGATAAAAGAGGTATTTTTTAAAAAAATGTCATTTTACCACCTTTTGAGGGCGCTCCCATTTTAAATAAAATTTTTGACAAGTTTATAAGTTCAATTTTACAAAATAAACTTCTTCCTTTGAATCAAGATATAAAAATTTATATTGGATAAATTTTTGATTCTTTTCTGATAACTTTCATATTTTGATGAATAGTAAAAATAAGATAAAGTTTTCTTTAAAAAAAAAATTTCATCAGGAAAATTTATGTGGTTAAATGATAAAATTTTATGTTTTTAAAGTATAAATAGAATATATTTTTACCATTTAATATAATTTATGTCATTACAATTAATTTTACAATGAATTCATAGGTAAACCATATCAATATTTGACAATGTTTTAACTTTTAAAACTCGTTTTCTTAATAATGATATAAATATTAAATTAATTACTGCAACTTCTGTGTTTTTAATTATAAAAAATGGATTCAATATTTGGATTAAGTGGGTTCAAATTATGTTAATAGGTTGCTTTTATTTTTTTGATATTATGAATAGTAACTACATTAAATTGTTTTACTTGCTACTATCAAAGGTAAATCGGGTAATTAAGTGTAAAAAAATATTAAAAAGTCACCCTAACACCTTCTAAAATCCAATTGGATGAATAAACATCGACCCATATCACCTAAGGGTCAGAATAGATTAATTTCATTGACTTTGGACCATGAAAAGGATATAATTATTATAAAAACCAAAAAGAGTGACAACATGTCACTCTCTTATATCTTATAAGTGTAATAATTTTAATTTAGTGATAAACATCATAAAAAATCAAATATAAATAGTCTATAAAAATATAATAAAATTATATACATAATTAATATTTTTTTAGAAAATTTAGGGATTAAATAATTAATATTAATGCTTACACAATAGGGTTGTAGAAGTTATTTTATTGATTGAAATATCAAATAAATGGTTTGAAAAATATTAAAATAAATATTATATGAACTAATTAATGTTTTACAAAACATTTATAGAGGAATATGCTTCATTAGGAATCTATAAAATATTATGGTTCGATTATATTTTTTATGTGGATTTTATTTAAATGCCAATAAATGAATAGTGTCAAAGTTGACATTATTGTTAATTTATAAAAATAACATATTATAAAATCGTTTAAAAATCACAAAAATATTTAAAAATTATAAATTGAAATTTATATAGTCTATAATTTTATAAATTATCCAATTATGGATAATTTAAAAAACATAAGTAATTATTTATAACAATTTAAAATTTAGAATATTATTACCACAAATAAAATTATATAGATTAAATAAGGATAAATCGAGTTGATAAGGTCTAAAATAAATTCCCATCATGTCTAAATTTTAATGTTTGATGCGCTTACAACATTATCACATATAATATTTGAAGTTGAATCATTTTGAAAGTATTTATGTGGGGTTTGAATTTTTTATAAATTAATATTTTTGAGATTTTTAAAGGTGCTCCTCTCCTATCAAATAAAAGGGCACCTCCTCCCTCTCCTCTTCACAACATTTTCAGACTTCAAGCTTGGCCAAACCCTATATATTTCTCTTTTAAACTTCCCTATAAACATAATAGAGATCACGGTCTTCTTCAAAGACCAACTTTAGTGCCCTAAGAAGAGGTTTATAAGAGGCACGTCAAAGAAGATGTAATATCCTTTACTGATTCTTTCAAATTTATTTTTTCTTATACTTCCTCTTCATTAATTGTTTCATTATAGAGTAATAACATCAATATCACTAATATACTGATAGGTTATTATAAATATGAAACAACCTTATTTCACTTTCTATCCATCCTATGGAAAACGAAATCACCACGCGTGCATATATACAGAATAACGTCTCCACGGCGTGGTGTAATCTGTTTTCCACCACCTCCTTACATGGATGGGTATAATGGTGTAAATAATAACTAGATATAATTATTATAAAAAGATACTAATTCTTAGATATTCTATCATCCACTCAAATAGAATTCAATAATTATGGGAATGATATTGTCGCTCGTCCGTACGTATAGCTTACCGTCTCCACGGTGCGATGGGATTCATTCTACATGATCTTCATTAAACCATGATTATATAAATGAATTGAATAAATAAATCTGATATATATTATACTAATACCATTCTATCAATGATGTAGCTATAACCTAAAAAGAGGAATAAGAATTTATTCGACAAAACACACATAAGAACATAAATCAATGAACACACGAATAACAAGTAGCAATGACATATTACTAAATAAAAGATAAGTATATGACCATATATGATATCATAACAATGAATATGAATCACTAATAAGTCAATGACATTATTTAAATCATTATACAGAAGGTTCGGATACTTAAAAAGCATATCGGACCTAAGGTAAGGGAAAATCTCGCAATCTCATTTTTATCCGAGATTATTTATACATCAGAATTTACTGGGGCATATTTATCATCCACATATTTGTTTCCAAAATAGGAAATATTATTTATATCCTCCTACATGTTTTTAAGTAAAAATTTTTTTATTGGTGAATTTTTAGTAAAACATATGAAAGGAATATTTTTTCATTTTCAGTACGAGATACTTATTGAATTTTTCGGAAAAAGTACGGGAAGAATGTTTATTTTTAACTTATAAAGCATGAATAGAATTTTATGATTTAATAGAACGTTATTTCCATGAAGATTACTTTACATGTTTTCATTTTTATTTTCTATTAACTTATTTTAGTTTAAATTTTAATGACATGTTCAGAATGGAAAAATGTTTTTGAACGAGAAAGGATATTTTCCTCAGTAATGGAGTTCAAGAGTTCTATCAAAATTATTTTCCATATATGATAATATTGGGTTCTGTTTCTATCCCTTTTATTACATTGACTTGATTATGTTATGATGAAATTATTTTTATGAAGTCCTTTTATATTATATGGATTTTATTATGATGGTATGATGTTTAAGATTCCCATTTTTATTACATGGATTATGCTATGATGTTGGATTTATGATTTTGTGGCACACATAAGAATGGTTTAATTATGAGATTGGTGAGACCTATATCTCCCTCCAATGTATTGGGTAAATATTTATCTCTCATGAGATATACATGGCTAGTATGTAAAGTTCATCTAGTTCAGTGATACAGGACTGGAACGAGGAGTGATCGCGGTTTAGTAATGGGAATTATCCACTATGTTGGTCTTGGAAATGAGTCTTGACTAATATGAAATGATTTTAAATGATTATGTGTGTATGACACAAAGTTTCTTGTTTTATGTTATGATTATTGGGATTATATTTCACTACTATGATTTATCTCATGTCATAATATTATGATCTCTTTTCCAGGTTATGATTTTTAAAATTTTATATTCTTATTAATATGTTATGATTGATATTTCCTTTGTTTACACTTATTAAGCATTTGGGCTCACCCTTTTGTATGTTTTCTTTTCCCCAGGTCATAAAGAAGGGTATTAAGTAGGATATTCCAAAACATACTCTAGATATGATGAAATAAATGGGTGACAATGTAGATGATTTTTGAACCAGTTGTTTATATTTCCCAGTTTCTAAAGACACTATACCTATATTGTCCTATCATGGTTTTTTATATGTTGTAATAAGTATTCTTCAATTATTAAGTAATAAAAATTTATGTAAAGTATGGGTCATTATAAATATAAACCCATTAAAATTAATTAGCTTATCTAAAACACTTCAATTTTCACCCTTATACACTATCCCCATATCATAGAAACCATGGTCTTTCTTATAGACCAATATATGGATCCTTAATATGTTACCCAAGGGAGAATATCCAAATTGAGTGGTAATGTTCTTGGCCTAGTTACCTTAATAAATTCTTCTTATAACCCCTATATTGAAAAATTATATTCTTTGTATTTTATTAAAAATAAATTTAAATTTATGATATCTTCTGTTATATGTGGCACCAGGCTTTAACGAACCACAATTTTCTATTAATATTATTATTTAAAACATAAATGTTAAATCATAGTTTTTAAATTTTGTTGTATGAATAAGAATAACTAATTATTTAAAATTATTTATAATGATATTAGATAAATAAAATATATTTGTAAATATGTAATATATTTTTGGTAAAGTATTTTCATACTTCTAAAATATATTTCAAAAAAATGATTTTTATTGCCTTGTGTGAACAAATAAAAATAATAAGTTTATCCAATTCTAGAAAAATTAATTAAAACAATATTGTTAATTTTTGATATATACATATCCAAATTATCACTAATAGAATTTTTTTTAATTTTAAACGAATATTATTTTTTCTTGAAATAGTAAAAATATGATTTTTATTTAAAAATTCATTTTTTGATAAAATAAATTAAATGATCCATTTTATTTTAAGTTCTATTTAAACGAAAAGTTATTTAAATTGAATATTTATTATCCCAATTTATGCTATGTGAATCAATTTCATATGGCATATTTATATTTACGTATTCTTTTCTTATGAAAATATTATCTTTGGAAACCCATTTTCATCATGCTTGTGTGTTTAATTTTAAATTAAACATTGTCATTTATGTCAATATAATTTAGAGAAATGGATTTTATTTTTTCAATTATAAAAATTAATATTATATTATAAATCCAAATTAATTATTGGTCAAAAATTAATATTAAAAACAGTGAAAATTAATTACACTGGTTATGGTTAAAACAGGCTTACAGAGTGGATAGACAAAACTTTTAATGGTTAAAATGAGGAACAACAAGCCCAAATACCATTTTATGACCATATTTTGAGAATAAGTCATCTTTTTCTGGATAATTATATATTTTGGAACCTTTTTTTCACATGTAAAATATGGTTACAGTGTTTTCTTTTGAAAAAAATTAAGTGTGTCCTCACCCCCACTTAAAAGAGGGAACCCTCTAACTACTCTTCTTTAGACATAAAAAGCCTTTAGGTTAGTAAATTCCCTTCCCAAATACCTTAATTACTTAAAATATTTCTTTGAAGCCTTATTTTTATTTGGAAACACTCTTATGAATACCTTTTGTGCTAATATAAATAGGTTTTCTAAAGAAGAGATTTCATTCTTTGTCAGCGTATTTATGTTAACTTTTATTCTAACTACATCAAAATATTAATCAAACAAAATGATATATTATAATAAATTTATACCATTTACTGATATGTTATTATATTATTTTCATGTCCTATATAAATCTCGTTCTCTATAAAATGGGAAATGAAATTATCGATCATGTTTACGGCGGACAACCGTCTTCTGATCTATTTAATTTGTTTTCTGTCAGTACCAATTATAACTACCTAAAATTTTGTATTTTAAATTTTTATTTAATATTAATGAAATAATTATACTTTTTAAATTATAAAATCTCATATAACTTCTTACCTTCCAATACACAGTAAATGATAATGTTATTCATGTGCATGTGTGGACTACCGCCTCCACAAAGCGATGTGATACATTTTCATTTTATTTTGAAAAGGATGGTAATAAGAAAATATTTAATTAATATATATGATATCAAAATTATTCTCAATTTTATAATCAATATTTACCTTGTTATTTTATATGTTGAGAAAATGGAAACAACGTTCATGGGTATGTATGGGATACCATCTCCATGAATGATGTAATATATTTTCTATCTATTTATTTAATATATTACTATAAATACATGTATAGTTAATATATATGATATTTATATAATTTTTCAAATTATTTAGATTATTTAACCATGGTGAAATTTAATGTAAAGAAAATACCAATCACAAACAAACATGAAAAGGAAGCTATTATTTCCCACAATCTTATTTCAATAATTAATTGTTCATAAAAGGGTAATAAGAGGCTATAATAAAATAATATATGGTATTATATATAATAATTTTATTCCAAAATAGATTTATAATAATATTATTTTTAGTAAAAAATATATTTAAATGTATATGAATAATGTCGACACTTCAGGTAAGTTATCGTCGTCTGACTTTAATTTCTATGGCACACATGCCTAATACACAACCTGTTTCTTTTGAGTGGTGTATATAATACCAATGAATGTATTTTATTATTTTTATCATGAAAATTATGAGATATAAATATCCATTTATATTTTTATAATATATTCAACATAAAATTAAATGTCTCCAATGTGGTAAGGGTTTGATGTTACAATCACATTGTTTATTGGGATTGGTTATGATTGTGTTTTCAATGATGACATCATATAATCTCTATCCCAAGAAACTAATAATGTTTCTTATACTATAATAATTTTTAGACAATGAATTTTTTCCTTTAATTTTCTTCTCTTAAACTATTGAAGATAATAAAAGAATACTTTAAAGAAAAGTTAAATTTATTTCTATTTCCAATCGATGTTTTCAAAATATGTTTTGTATAAAGTGTTTAGTATTCAAAAATTAGTATTTAAATACATTTTTATCAATTTTTACATTTTAAAAAAATGGTTTAAAATGATTCTTCTTTTCATTTTCTGAAAAAGGTTATCTTTACCTGTCACCGGAAATGTGTAAGGAATCCTTTTTTGTAACAAGTATGCCATAAATAAATTTTTCCATCATTGTGACCAGAAGGTGATTTAAATCATACTTTACGAGTTTCCGTGTTTATTTTGAATGAAAATGATAGTTTAATATTTCAGTAATTTTTTCATTTTAAGTAATTTATTTACAGGTTGGAAATATATTTTTTTATAAATATTCATAGTGATGCTTAATAATCATTTTCCAAGTAAGATGACATAATTTTTAGTCAGAAAATATTTTTAGGGGATGTGATAAAATGATTCCATCCATATTATTATTCTAGATGGAATGTGGTTGTTCAAATATAAAAATAATGTAACCTAGTCCTTTCCTATGGGTTATTCTAGGATTAATGGATGAAATGATTTTGAGACCCACTACATTTCCACGAGTTATGATATGAATAATTTTTTAAATAATCCATTTAATTTCATGGGTTATAATATGATGATTATCTTATGGTCATAGAGAACACATATGTGTTATTTTAATTAAATAAATTGTGGTACATTATCTTTCACCAATGAATTCATTAAATATTTATATCTCAAAAGTTAAACTAAATTGGAATAGGGAGTAACCCAATTCAGTTAGGGTCATTATATACTATTGTAGTCTTGGATGTATTCCTTGACTACTACAATAGTTTGGGGAGTCTACCAATTCCACTCTAATATTCTTAGAAATGATCCTTGGAAACTAAGGAAATGATTTTCAATACTTATGTGTATGTAATAAATATATTTTTTGTTAATTATTTATTTCAGGGCATGTGTTATTTAATTCAATTATTATTAATGTCACATAAATATCTAATATTTATTCCTTGAATCAGGTTTATGATCTATGATATGAAGGGTATGGTTTTAAAATATTATTATTCTTTTCACATACCTTTATGCTCATGTTATGTTGAAATCTCGCATTTTTATCCTCTATAAACATTTGAGATCACCGGTTCTTATGTTTCCTTTCCCCAGGTAATAAGGAAAGGTATTATGAATGATATGTCCAAGGATGGTTGCAACTTATGAAGAACATAGTGGGATATGATATAGTTCAATAATGAACTAGATGTTTATGTATCCCAATTTCCAAATACACTAAACATTTATTGTCTTCATTCATGTATATATGAAATGGAATGAATATTTATCTATTAAGCTGTAATATCTATGTATGAAATGTATAGGTCACTAAAATTGGTATGATAGGATAGGTTTATTTGCCCTTTTAAAATGGGATGGGAAAAAATTAGTGACACACTTAAGGAAAAGTATAAGGATGGGTATAAAGTATAATAAAATTTCTTTTAATTTTTTTGAAGGAAATTAATGTGGATTCTATGAAATTAAATTCATGTGAATGTGCTTCCTATAAATATTCTAATTCTCCCTTTAAATGAATTTAAAATTATTCTAGGAATGGATTATATTTTTCTATATAAATCCACCTTTATTTTATAATTTAATAATTTCCTATTTTATATTTTGAACAAACCTATGATCTTTTATTAGTGTGATGAGAAATATGAACTACTTATGGATATAACAACCATTTTATAGGTCTTGATTCATATTTAAAAGGGGTGTTTATATCAGATATTTTGGGAAGAATTAAAAATCAATGATATTCCTATTGTGTGGTAGTTTTCAATGAATTTAAAAATGATTTTTTTAGTCTTACACCAAGTTATGAAGTTGAGATCATAATAGAAATCATTCCTTGAAAAATAATTATTTCAAAAATTCACTATAGAAGGGCCCCAATTGAGTTTTAGGAATTGAAAAAGAAACACTAGGAAAAACACGAAAAGTGATTCATTCATCCAAGTATGTCAACATTGGGTGCAACTATTCTTTTTATTATAAAAAATGGATCAATTTGTATTTGTATTTATTATTTAGATCTTAACACAATCATAATCAAGGATATGTATCATCTCCCATGTATTGATAATTTTTTTGAGAAACTCTTCTAAGATCAATATGTTTCCATCATTATCCTTTATTCTGGGTATTATCAACTGTGTTTTAATAATTTGGTTATAACCAAGATATTATAACGTGCAAGGCGTGGGATCTACAAATATATAGTTATTCCATTTGGTCTTACTAATTCTCCCACTATATTCATGGATCTAATGATGGTGTCTATATATTACCTCTGTTAGCATGTGGTAGTATTTATATATTATAATATTATATACTAAATGAAAAAATAAGATCATGAATATCCTATTGTAATTGAATTAAGGACCCCAATAAAGGATAAAATATACAAAAAGTTTAAAAATATTGAACTTTATCTACAAATGGATTCATTTTTTTCATATAATATCAACATAGGGCATATCAGTGTATCCATAAGAGATATAGGTTATTGAATATTGGTCCAAACCAGCCATGGTGAGTGAGATATAAATATTTATTTCTCGGTTAGATATTATCCATGTTTTTTTTATAATTTCATAGGAATTTATAATCTACTCATATTGTTAGCTCTGAAGGGAGATATGTTCTTTTAGATAAATAACCTTTAGATACATAAATAGGAATAAAATTTCAAGCAACTAAATACGAAGTTTTTTACTATAAATATTATTTCATTTACATTTTATAGTCTATTATAATTCATTGAATAAAAAATTGGGATTCATTCTCACATAAAAATATTTTATTATAGCTTAAGACTCACGATAAATGATTCTTCATGGTCAAAAGTACCAAAATCATTATTTGGAGTTATCTACGGTAATTTTTAATTAATCATATGGATAAATTATAATTTTGGATAAATGTGTGATTTATATGATGATCATAAATATTTAATGTATATATTAAAATAGAAAGATTTGAACATACTTCATATAAGATGGATGGATCTCATTAAGGACTATTATTACTCAACATGTTACCTCCCTAGTAATGAAAATAATTTTTTAATTATATGAGTTGAAAGGATCATTATATATTTTCTATTATGATGATAAAAAAAATTCAATATTTCGATATTTTCAATTCATGGATCTGGAAATCATGATGGAATTAGTAAAATAATATGATTCAAAAATCAATGCCCAATCATCAATCTATGTGAAGATTAATGAGGTGAATATGGATGGTGTAGAAAAATATTTGAAGGTTACAAATGTTCCTGTGTTTAACCATGATTATGAAATATGGATAATATTTAAGAAACTATTATTTTTATTCCCAAACTTGATTCAAGAATGAGCTATTAAAGGAATCTCATAATTATTTTTTCTCTAATTATTTTAGAAGTAAAAATATTTATAGAGATTTGAAAGACTATTTCTGGTGGTACGAAATGAAGGGAGATATTATAGAGTTTGTAACTTGGTCAATAGTATATTATAATTTTAATGTTAAAATTTAAAATTATAAGGGTTTTTTACAAACATTACCGACTCTAGAAAGTAATTGGGAGAACATCATTATGGTATTTTTCATCGAAATCAAAAAAACATTTATGGAAAATATGCTATATTTTTTGTCATTGGATACCTTAAAATGTTAGAACACTTAATCACTATAATAGTCTAATTATATTTATATTATATTTCCATAATATACATTAATAATTGGAAAATATTACTTGGAGTACCACAGTTTATTTTATTATATAGGGTTCTGGGGTTTACTTTGACATTTCAGATATGTCTTTAGTTGGATTTAGAGAAGGATTTGAGTTTTAGAACTGTATATCATCCTTGTGTACATGACGAGTCTAAGAAAATAATTAAAACCATAGAGGGTTTTATGATACCATATTATATGGAATTTAAATAATGAATATAAAAAGTGAAAATATATGTAGGGAATATATTTCCTTTTTCCTGAATCTCACAACCTTCTACTATGGATAAATTCATAGAAACACGTTCTCTCTAACATCAAATTCATGATAACATCCATAATATCCATCATAAATTTTCTATTATCTTTGTGCATCCATGATACGGTTTTGGATGTATCCAAAATTCAATGTCATTTCCTAAAATAGATCAGGTTCTAATATATATATTTCTCACATTTTATCCTATCACATTATATTTCTATAATTTCTTTCCATATATAGGATTCAAAAGGATCAATCTAAATTGTTTAATGAATGATATTGTTTTTTGGAAACACAACTAGCAAAAGTTGTTTTAACGAACCACAATTAACTATTACAATTATTATTTAAAACATAACCATTATAGATTTTCATTAAATCATAGTGATATAAGTAGCAATAAAAATATTCTAAAATTATGTATAATGGTTTTAGATAATGTAAAAAAATTGGTAATTAATAACTGAATTTTTGGTAATGTATTTATTTACGTCAAAAATACAATTCATTAAAAAAAAAATTTCAGAAAATATTGTAAAAAATAATTAAATTATTTTTCAAAAAATATAGTAAATTAATTTTTAAAAAATAAATTTATATTCTAAATATAAATTTTCAAATTATCTTTGATCTATTGTTTCATTATTTTTTTTCCAATTATTTTTTTTAATGAATAATATAAAATACAGTTTTTTAAAAAAATATTTCTGATTCATTTAAAGCATTTAGGAAATAAATTTAATTTTACGATAAATTTTAAATTATATTTTCATATATTATATAATTATTAACCCAATTTAAGTCACTAAAATAAAATTCATATTGAATTTTTATCTTAAAATTTTCTATACTTATAAAGAATTTATCTTTAGAGAAGTTCATTTTCAACCCATCTGTTTGTGTAATTTTAAATAAAAAATTTCCACTTCTGTGAGTTAAATTTGTAAAAATGCATTCCATAATTTTAATCAAAATAAATAAAATTAAATAATAATTTAAACTTAATTTTATATCAATATTAATCATAAAAATAGTGAAAATTAATTATTATGGTTCACGTTAAAATGGGTTTATCGGTGGTTGAACTAAAAATATCTAGGTTGAAATAATATAAAATATTGTAAAAATCCAATTGTATAGTAACATATATATTTTATATCTTATAAAGTATTATAATGGTCCATTTTTTTAACTTTGTGGCATGTGTAAAATATGGGTATACTCTTTTGACAAAATCCAAGTTTATCCTCTCCCCACATATAAAAGGAAAACTCATACGTTCTATTATTCACACATAAAATGAATTAATTTTAACAAATAAAAACCTAAATACCTTCCTTAATTATCTATAACATCCTCGAAGAATTATTATTATATGTAAATCCTACTAAAAATGATTTTGGTTCTAATCTGAGCAGGTTGTCAAAATATGATGTATTGTTCTTAATCGAGCCTTTTGATTTTATTTCTTGTTATAACTCCATAAAATCTAATTCCAAAATGAATATAAAATTATATATATATAAATATAATATAATATAATACTATTTTATTTTTTATATTAATTTAAAGACTTATATCCACATCCACCTCTATAAAATTGGAAACGAAAATATTGATTGTGTGTATTGCGAATTTCCTCCACACGAACCAATGTAATTCATATTATATCACTACCTATCATGTTTGAATATAATAATTTATTTAACATATATAAATTATATTTATGAAATAATTATATTTTTATATATTTTATTATCACATTTACCTTCTTACCTTCTAATCTATTTGAAAACAAAAAAATTATACATGCGTACGTGTGGACTACCTCATCCATGAAGTGATGCAAAAAAAATTAATTTATTTTCAAATAGACAGTAATATGGATATATTTAATGAAATATATGATATATATTATATAAAAAATATTATATAAAGTTTAATTGATATTTACCTTTCTTTCGTCCCATACATTGAGAAAAGTGAAATATTGGTAATGCGTACATACGACCTATCGTCTCTATGAAAGATGTAATTACTTTTCAATATCTAAAATTAATGTATTATTAAAAATAAATTAATAAATCATAAGTATTATATTTATAACTTGTATATAATTATGGGGATTTTGGAACAATTATCAAAGTAAAATAATCCAAAACACCCAGAGAAAATATACATTTAAATGAAGTAGTTATTACATAAAATGCGATTTAAGTAATGAATTGTTAATAAATAAGAAATAAAAGGAAATAATAAAATAATATATGAAATTAAATATATTATTACGGTTAAGGAATATATTTATAATAATCTTAAATTTCATATATATGAGTTTCAAATAGGTATGATAATATTTGAGACATGACGTAAGTGATCTTAGTATAAGTTTTATTTCAATGGGAGACATTCCTTATACACCACTTATTTCTTTTTGGTAGTGTATATAAGTCCCGTAAAATTCCTTTATGATTCTTCTCATGGAAAATATTTTATATAAATGTCGAGATATTTCATTCTATTTCATTGGTCTTATGATTCAAATGTTTCAAAAGTCATAATGGTTTGATGTTAAAATATCATTGTTTGTGATTATTCTTTCCATGATGAAATATTGTGATCTATGTTTGAATAGAATAATAAATATTATTCTCCTATTTTTATTTATATAAAATAAATTTTTTACTTTCACTTTACATTCTTAAATGATTAATGATAATGTAAATAATTTTTTTAGAAAAATAAAATTTATTTCTCTTTAGTCAAAAATCCTTTTTATTTCCTGTCCCTGTTTTCTGAACATTTTTACAATGATGTTTTAAAAACTACGAATGATTTTTTAATTTCTTCTTATACAATGTTTAATTTGTTTTGAACTTTTTAAGATTAATCTTTTTCATGTTTTATGAACAAATATCTCTTGACTTTTTACCGAAAATTTGAAAAAGGTTATCTTTTTAATGTGTATAACAAGAATATTATTTTACTCCATCAGGAAAACTCAATGACTTAAATATTAATCTAAAATTTTTCATGTTTATTTTTTTTAAAAAAAAAATTAATATTTTTTAAATTTTTATTTTTTAAATAAGTAATTTAAAATTACAAAGGATGTTTTCTTCATGAAATGATTCTGGTGATATTTCAAACTCATGTTCCATCTAAGATAGCATCCTATGTTGTTATATAATATTTACCAGAGATATTATCTGATGATTCCATTCATATTATTTATCTAGATGTATTATGATTATTATAAAAAAAATTATGAAACTCATTCCTTTTATATGGGTTATACTATGATGAATTGATGAAATGACAATAAAACACATTTCTTTTCCATGTTTTTTGATATGATAGAATGTTTATGAAATCCATTTCATTTCATCATATCTAATATGATTAATATTTTAGCATCTTAGGAAACACATATGAATGTATTGAAGTATTTGATTGTTGGGACCTATATCTCTCTCCTATACAATGGGTAATGATTGATATCTCAAAAATTAGACTGGTATGTGGAGTGAATCCAGTTAATAAATGGTCTTTATTCACTATGATAGACTTGGTAGTAAGCCTTGACTACTATTATGGTATTTGGAGTGAACCCATTAATCTATTATATCTTTATAAATGAGCCTTGAATACTATAGAAATGATTTTCAGTGCTTATATGTATAGTAAAAATCTATGTCTTATGATAATTTTATTCTTTCATGGCCTATATTATTTATTATGTTATAATTGTTTCTTACAAAATTTCTTTATTTAATCCATGACTCTTTTTTATGATCTATGATATAAATTTTATTGTTTTAAAAAAAATTCTCATGCTATCATCCCCTTATTCTAAGGTTATACTATCATCTCACTTTTCTAACCATACTGAGTATTTAAGCTCACCCTTTCATTTGTTACCCATCCCTAGGTTATGAAGAAATGTATTATATATGATATGCCTATGAAAGGTACAAGGTATAATGAAGTTAGTGGGATAAAATTTATTTCACTTATGAACCAATTGTTTATGTATCCCATTTTTCATAGACACCAAACAGTTACCATCCTCAGGCATGTTTTCATTAAATTAAATGAATTTTTATTTATAAGATATAATATCTTTGTATAAAAAGTATGGGTAAATATAACCTATGATTATTTCAATCAATTAGTGTATATAAAATATTATAATACTGGTATTTCAAAAAAAATTATACAAATATCATACATCCTCTCTATCTTTCTCCAAGATAATTAAAATTGATGATGTCGTCATCCGTACTTGTGAACTTCCATCTTCATGAACAAAGGGTTATTATTTTAAAAACATTCATACTTGAATTGTTTAATAGTTTTATTAAAGATTAAAAATAAGATTTATAAAATTATTAATATTATAAATTTATAAATTTATTAATTTTACACTTCCCTCAGGTTCAATAAAAAATGAGAGCATCTTCATAATGTATATGTTGATTACTGCCTCCACCTAACAATGTATTTCATTTACCTTTACCACCTAACATTTTTATTACTTTAAAAAATTGTTTAAATATATTATATTATATTTATGGGAAAAATATTATTTTTTATAGATAATATTGTACATTCTATAAGTTACATTAATAGAAAATTTTCATTGAAAATTTAATGGCCTTAAATGAACATATTGGGGAACCTTTCTTAATTTGATTACATTTTAGGAAAATGTATGAAACCATATAAATTTGAACTTGATTTTGAATTAAAATAAACTTGATTCAATAATTATGGATATTATAAATCAATTTTATAACATATTTTATGAAGTTCAATATACTAGGACGATTTTAGAGAAATTGAATGACCCACCTCAAGAGTCTTGTCTTAGTAAAAAATATTTAATAAATGAATAAAACAAGACAATAAATAGACAATTTAAATTGAAGTGAAAATGAAAAAAAATCATAAAAGGTATTTAATAAAATTGTTTACCTATTTAGGGTGTCAGTCTTCTACATAGAAAAAATCAGAACATGCGGTAAGGGTTTCAGCATCTCATTTTCGATTCATTGTGATAAACATTTTATTCTCCACTTGTACCCTTATTTTACTGTTAATATTTCACATGGATGTTTTTCTTCATAATTTTATTAAAATATAAATCATTTATAATCCCACATCATTTTATACCTTTATATTTTTATTCGAAAGATAAAGAAGTAATAATGGTTTTACTAACATAAGTTTCATTATTTTTTGTGTTTTGAGATATATTTCATTACAATAAATTTAAAATATCACTTATTATTATATGTATCTATTATATATGGAAAATAATCTTGATTATATTTTTTAAGTACTTATTTAAAATAAAAAATATTCTTTTATTTCTTTCTTTTTTAAATTTAATGATGTTGTTATGATTATTACACATCATTTATAACAGATGTTTCTCCTCGATCCTAATATTTTTCCTTCCCACCAAGTTTATAATTTCATATTATGAACATAAATATGGTTTAACTCTTATGATCCTTATATTTACCTTTTATAAATTTCAAAATAATGTTTTATTATCCTTTTAATGATGTCAATTTCAATAAAGCTATTTTAATACTAAAAAACTGATATTTTTAACCCCCTCATTACTTTCAAGTTAGAAATTCTCATTCTTTTTCTACCTTTACCATTAAATTATTCTCATTTAATTCATCCATATTCAATATACATGTTCCTTAAATATATATAATTTACATATACTTTCTTTTTTGTGGATAATACATGTTTTATGTCTCATTCATGATTATTTCTATTAAGTATACTTCATTTAAAGTAATATACAAATCTATTATTTCATTTGATGTTCCACCTAAAATTTTTGATTTACAAAAAAAAATATTCTAAAAACCCTGATTATTTATTGACAAATCTCGTAGTTCGATTTTTTTCTAATTGAAAATAATAATTGTCTTTTATATTTTAAAAATCATTTACTCATTTAAAAATGAATCACATAAGTAGATCATGTTTATTCTTACCTGTCCAATATTTCTCATGAAATTTTCAACATTGGATATCAATTTCAAGACCTATATTTCTTTCTAATTTATAAATGACCAAATAATTTAATTCCACATTATTTTGTGAATCCTTTGGTTATTCATTGATAAAAAACTATGAAACCAGATTTCTTATCATGGATTTTATCATGCTTATTTTTATGTATGGTTTCTTTCATGATTGTGGATCGCCAATTCTCGTATATATAATGAATATAAAGGTTGAACCCTAATTTTTCTTTAAAAATATTATAATTTTCTTATCTAATAATATATCATGTATGATGAACATTTCATTAACCTAATCACACTTTTTTATGTAGTAATAGTGGATAGAATTGACATATACATTTGGTGAATGATTGGCTAGCCTGAGCACACTATGCTATGTTTTATTAGTAGTTCTCCTTAACTAAAATACTTGGGTGGTTTTCTTAAGCATGATCTGTTATGTTTTCTTGGTGATGAACCATCAATGATTGTTATTTTTATTTTTATTTATGCTTTTCCACATACTTTTGACTCCATTAACATATGTCAAAATTTCTTTACTCCTTGTTTATATTCTTATCTAAAACACTTATTCTATTGTACATGATTTTCCATTTTGTATTTTGTTTTTTACAATTATGTGAAATAGATAAAATTTATTTTTTTTATTTTCTTTTAAAATGATATTTATCCACTAATCATGTTTTATAATATACTTATGAAATAATCCTTGTTGACATATTGACATGTTTTACCTTATTGAGTCTTATAGATCAACATTTTCTTATCTTTCCATTACCCAGGTTATAAATACGAGTATGATATATGAGATATCTAAAAGGGGGTCTAATGTAGTTCAGTTATAGTGAGTGTTCACATGTATTATAAAATATTTTTCTTGTATAGAGGATCCTTTAATAGACTAAACCTTCTATTCATGTGATTCAGAGATTGTTATACGATGTAATTTTTTTCTAGGAAAATCATATGAAATGTATTTATGATTATCTTGGTTCATATAACATTATATCAAAGACAATATTAAAAATAATGTGTTTTAGAATAATACTCGTGATTCTAAGTTTGGTTTGTTAAATTATTTCTTCCCAACCAAATTGTGATGCATTATAATAAGCCGCATTATAAAATCATGGTAAAATAAAAATCAAATCTAGGGCTAATTCAAGCACTATATTCTACACTTTAAAAGACTCATGATCATTCCATTTTTTTTTTGAACATTTATCCTTTAATAGTTGAATATTTCATTATAGAATCCAACCAAGGAAATTTGAGAATGAACCATTGGTAATATCCATCAAACCCTAAGAATTTTTTTTCCTCCAACTCGTTACTTTTAATTTCCAAGGACATAACAACCATGAAAATATTACGATCTAAATAGTTCCTTTAAATATAAGAAACATTTAAAATAAAGATAACTTATGGAATGCGTAAATTGTAGTTATATAATTTTTCATAAATATAATACTAAAGAAAAATATATAAAAACAATTTCGATTCGTTTAATGGTTTTCCTAAGACCTCAAAAATATAATAATATTTTCAACAAATACCATAAAAAGAGTCCTGATATATATGGAAAATCTTATATATCATGTCTATAAAAAACAAAAGTGCATTGGTAACTACAATTAGTACTAAAAAATGAAATCATAAGGTTTGTATCATTATGTGGAATCCATTTTATTTTTATCCTACTTATCTAATTTCAATTGATAATATTCTAACCAAATGTAAATTTTATAAACCCAATAATACAGAATCCCAAATTTCAAATGACTATTTTTTCCTAAATTATTTATTAATGTTAAATTAATATTTTTTTAATTTTTTAAATAATATAAACTAAACATTTATATATACATTAGTCATTTGTTTTGTTTCCATTATTGAATACATATTTTTCTTTACAATATTACTTTAATTTTAATAGAATTTTAGTAGTAAAAATTAGATATATAAATGGTTTTATAAATTCTATTTTAATGTATCGATTCTTTTTTATGGAATAGTTATAATTGATTACAATATTTCTCTTATTGAATTTTTATTATTGAATTTTTATTTAAATGGTAATTGGATTATTTAAATATAAATTTTAGAAATTATTATATTTTACAAGTGGTTATTTAATTTTAATATATGACCATTTAATGTTTTCTAATAAATTTTAATGTCAAAATATTTCAAGTGAATCATTTAATAAATTTTAAACATCTTTTATGACATGAAATAGATACCAAACAATTTTTGAAGATATAAATTTACTAAGGCAGAACATCCATCATTATCGATAAATCGATGAAACATTGGATCCATGAAATAACATCCTCATGACGAAAGGGATGAAAACAAAGATTAAATAAAACTATTTAAATTCCATAAAAAATAATTACAATAATTAAATTAAACATGAAAATTTATTTGAATCATGCATTCAATAAAATTAATTTCATTATTTTGGAGGTCATTCTTCTATAATAAACTATGTTAGGACTTTATTTAAAGGGTTTTATTTTCCAAGGATTGTTTATCTTAATATAATATTTCACTATAATGTATAATATATTATAATCCATACCTCTAATGTATAAAAAGTTATACTTTTTTGTTTCTATTTAGATAATATGAATTACTTCAATCCATGCCACATATGTGTGTGTGTGTGTATTAATTCTCATACCTTATATGATTTTTATAGTGTCTTCCCTATCATTCTGATTTCTATGAAATATTCTTTATGACACTCTCATAAATTTAACTCCTACTAATATGAATCAATCACATTGTTTTTATTCCTTATAATACCTTTTTAGGGGAATTTTATTTCATTATGGATCTCTTCATATTAATTCTTTATGTAAAATATTATGAAATTTTAAATGGATGTTTTACTTTTCTGTTAACATCCTCTTTATGTTAATTAAATTATAAATATATTTATTTTAAATGGTTAATTATGGGTATTTCATATTATTAAAATGAAATTTTAAAATTCATTCAATTAAAATTTTGAAAATGATATTTTAATTTGATTTACTCCTCTTTTTTATATCACCAAACTTTAGAAAATTTATTTCATGAATTTCCTTCTATTTTTTCTCTCAATATTTTATTATGATTCATTTTTATATATTATATTTAAATTAATTTAATATTTCTCAAAAAAATTAATTTTTAAAAATAACATTCAGATAAATTATCCAAGAACCATTTTATTTACTGAATGTTGAAAATGAAATTCTATATATGGGAAATAATCCATAATTTTTTTTCATCAACCTCATGTAAAAAAATTCAAACAATAGCCTTATTCTATAAATAACCTTAATTTCATCTTTTTATTTAAGTATATTCACCAAGATATCAAAAAATTCAATTGAATGTGTAAATTATTCAATATAACATATAATATTTATTTTATATGCTGAAAATAATATATACATTATTATCTTGATTAAACTCTATTTACCAGGAGAGTTTATTAATTTAATTTAATTCATCCATTTTATCTTTGTAATTGTTTTGTTATTGTATGGGAATTTAAGATTCCTCTCATATTCGGTTGGAACATATATTCAAGATGTATTATAATAAATCGTGTCAAAATAGATATATATAACCCTCTAATAGATTGCTTGATTTTTTAAACTCCTAAGATTTTGTTTATGATGTTCAGATAATGAGTCCAATTTATTTTGATTATTCTTTCTTGGATGTGAGCATTGATCTTTTTTGTGATTCATTGGTCGTGATATTTAGCTTATTAATATCATGATGTGTATCTTGATTAAGCTAAATTTCATATGATTCTCGTGATTACCATTCTCATGTTACACTTTGAGACTTATTCTGTGTTTTAATGGGATGCCTATAATATAATCCATGATTTGTGATTATTTTATCATGACACATTTTCAATACACATTATTTCATGATCTTAATTACATAGTCATTTATTTTTTATCATGATTTTGTATCCCACTTGTTTATTGTATACTGAAAACTGAATTATGGATTATTGGTTATGATTAGACCCTTTTTAGAATTTGATATATATCATTACATTATTTTTATATTTACCATGAAATTTCTAAGTAAAAAATTGTATAATAGATTTCCATGTGTTAAAAATATTTTTTTATAAAATTTTAATTTCATTGGGAGTTAATATGAATATGTTCTTAGTTCAAAAACGACCCCAAAAATTTGTTATAGATTGTTATTTGTAACACTTTTTATGTATAAAAATTATATTTTTTTAGTACCATATCTCGAAGTATGAGTATATGGTTGTCTTATTTAGTATCTAATCAATGTTTGGAATTTTTAGAATAAGGAATATAAAAATTTATGTATAAATACCTCAATAAATCACTATTTCTACTATGATAATAGGTTATATATAACTATTATGTCTACAAAATTATTTTTTCTAATGTATTTATGTTTTCTTTAAATAAAAAATGTAAAATTAAATATTTTGTTATATTATTTTGGTTAATTTATATATTAATAATAATTAAAGTGTAAGAACCTGGTTCTCATCATTGAGGTATGAGTTTCTTCTTTTCTCTTTTCCATAAGTGTTTCAAGAAAATAAGGAAAATGGAGGAAAATCCCAAATTTTGGAAGTACAGGCCATGTACTTTTCCACACGTCGTGTACTTCTGGCCGTGTGGGATGAGTATACGGGGCGTGTCACCATGCCGAGGATGAAGGGTGTAGGAACTGAATACACACCATGTAGTGGTCCTTTACACGCCGTGTAGTTAGTCGGCAGGTTAATAGTATGGCGGTGGCCAGCTGTGGGGCAGCACATGCCATGTACTCACGAAGACACACCGTGTAGTCATGTCGGCAGGTGAACAGTGTCGTGCTAGTGGGAAGCTGTCAGAGGAGCAGTTTAAAAATTGGAAGTACATGTCGTGTAATATTTTTTCACTTAAAATAGGCAGTAGCCTCCCCTGTTTATAGTGAAGGATTAGATTGGGAAGAGAGCTTGGGGGGAAGGCCAAATCTTCGAGGATTCGTCGAGCGCACTTTCAGAGTCTGTTTCCTCCTCAGAAGATCTCTTTGGAACTGCACGGGTAATCTCTCCATTCTTATTTAACCATTCTTTCCAATTCTTCCCCTAATGGGAGTTATTTGTGTTTAAGAGAAAATTGGTTTGCCTCAAATCTACGGTGTTTTGGACGTTTCTGAAGGTGTCGTTCACGTATATCGTTCGTGGGTGTTTAAGGTAGGTGTCTTAGTGTTTATTTTCCAACTGTCGTGCATTTAGTTTGTTTTTGAGCTACAAACCCATATTTGGGGTGTTGTGTGGCTGAATCCATAACTATTTTAAATACCTAGAATTGTATAGGTAGTTGAATGTGATATAAAAATGCTATTTGGGATCGCTTCATGAATCCAGGACCACCCTAGGGGTGTGTTCTTCTGTTTATCCATTTGGCCAGGATACCTGAATGTATGCGTTGTTTATTTTATGCCTTTAATGAAATGATTATAGAATTTCCTTGAGAGGAATTTCCTGTTTACTGCTTGTTTACATGTTGGGCTTGGCCCGGTTACCTCTTTAGCCTCTGGGCATTGTACTACCTAGCCTGTGGGAAACTTCTTCCGTTCCCGTAGGCAGCTGATTCTGTGCCTATGGGCAACACTTTTTACGCCTGTAGGAAATATCCATATGCCTGTGGGTAGATTCTTATGGTTGGATACTCTTTACCTGAGGGTAGGAGTTGTACGTGTCTGAGGACATTGGATGTTTACTTAGAATATTCACTATGGTGGTAATTTAAATTTAATGATTAAATATATATTAAAATGGTAATATAACTGGTTAAGTTAGTTACTTTTTAGTACTGCTTACTTTATTTCATTTTACTACTGCACACTTTTGTTACATGTTTACACACAGTTGGGCATGGGCCTTTGGTGGGTGCCTACTGAGATTTATTTCTCACACCCTGTTCGGGTCATTCTTTTCGGCCCAAACAGATTACGTTTCTGCAGGTGTGGATAAGGGAAAGGGTCCTTATATAGGTACTTGATTGCTGCTATGGAGTAGGGTAGCATGGGACCATGCTTAGCCTCGTGATGCTACTAGCTATTTTGTTTTGTTTCGTTGTACTATTTATTGTGTTGTATTGTATTGTTGTGTAACATGTTCTGGCTATTTTCTTAGAACATGAGGCATGATGCATCATATATATATATATCTGGCTGGTTCTCCTTTACTACAGTTGTTATATTAAATGTGTATGGTTTATTGCTTATGCTATTATTGTATGATTTATATTATATTCCACTACGCTACACTTTGACAAATGAGGGTATAGTTTCCCCACTATCAGACCTGGGCCCTCGCTACTAGTCAGAAGCCTCTGGCATTTGGGGAAATGTTCTTGAGATCACGTGGCGAACCGGGTTCGGGGCACCTGTTGAGTGGCACCCGGAACCGGGACGTTACAAAGTGGTATCAAGGGCAGGTTTTTTTCTTTGACTTACTATTTGGGGCCTTAGTCAGGGATAGGATGAGAATGGTAGTTGGTAATAAGCTGTGTCTGGGCGTAGCTAACCTGTGTACAGGGAAAATCCAATTTACCTTGTGTTGCAATTTTCTGATTTTTCATTTTACAGTTGATTTGATTTCACCATTGGGTGACACACTTGTGATTGTGATGGTTATATTTTATCTGTGGTTTCTATTTAGTTGCAACCCGATGAGATGAGGGTATGCCATCTCATGCATTATTTAGGTACATACTAGAAATTTCATGCCATTCATAGTTCCATGCCATGTAGATGCATTAGAAATTTCATGTTGTTGTGATAGTTGTTGTCCTAAAAAAGCATGTTGTTGTGATAGCTACTTGATAAATACCTATTATCTGATAGGGTATTTTTTTATGGGCATGTTAAAAGAATGGACGCCAAACTTTGGTTTTTGGGGAGTATGGACCCCAATTTACTGATATTTGGTGGATCATTGACTGTTTATTTTGTTAAAACATAGATAAGATGTCAAACTTTGATTCGTGGGGAGTATGGGCCCTCAGAGATCGGAATTTGACAGTTAGGTGTTTTTTTCTGTATTTTTTGGGCTCCTGAGTAGTTTCTGAGGCATACTATCCATACAAACTAGAATACATGCCATGTAGTGCTTTACACACACTGTGTGTGTTCTTTTATTCGGGAAGAAAAATAATCTTTTTGAGAACACACCGTGTACCCTGAGTACACACCGTGTAGTCTCTTTCCGTGTCACAAACTGTGTGGGAAGCGACATGGGGAAGGGAAGAGCTTGGGGAAAACACGCCATGTAGCCTCTTTACATGTTGTGTAGTGTTGATCGAGAGACCCGGCCATGTAACTAACAAACACGGGCCGGTGTAATCGTTTCTTGAACATGCCGTGTCAATGAAGAACACACCGTGTAGTGTGACTTGGGGACTCGGCCGTGTTACTAACAACAAGGGTCGGGGAAATCCTATTTTATACACGTCGTGTGTATATAGAACACGCCGTGTAGGTTGAGTCGTGTATCTGGTCGTGTAACTAACAACACAGGTCGGCGGTGCTCATCTAAGAACACGTCGTGTACCTGTAAAACACGTGGTGTAGTCTTGTCTGAGGATAGACTGTGTGGACTTAGCCATGTGACTGGAAACAGGGTAGTGTACACACTGTGTGCGGGTGTAACACACTGTGTAGTGTCAAGCCGAGTAGTCGGCCATGTCACAAACGACAGGGGCAGTTGGAAATAACATCATACACACCGTGAAGATGATATACATGCCTTGTAGTTTTGTTCAAATAGGAGACGTGTCGCTCAGCCTTGTAGAAGGACCCAGTCAGGGGAAGAGAGGTCAAGTACATGTCGTGTAGTCATTATACATGACGTGCAGTCTTGTTTTGCAAATATTGAAATGCCTTCTTCCCCTTGTTTCCTTAGTGTTTTCTTCATTTTCGGTCTTGTTAATCTTGAATCTAAGGCGTGTTTTTGACCTTCTAGTGTCATGCCGCCTAAACGACCGCGCATTGTTCGCCAGGAGAGCGGAAACAATTAACCTCCAGAGATGGTGGGCTATGGGCTACCAGTCGATCCTCCAGTAGTTCCAGATGCGGCGCCAACTGTTATAACAGACACAGGCACGGAGGTGTAGTTTCATGAAGGCTTTATGTGGTTCATGCAGTCCTTTCAGGGAGCACCGCCAGCTGCCACATCTATGGCCGAGCTGATTCGTATCTTCCAGTAGCAGCATCCGCCTATGTTTTCACGGGATGGAGGACCACAGGCTGCGGAGTCTTGGTTGGGGTCGATGCAGACTATCGTCGAGCACCTTAAGACACCTCCAGGGAAGAGGGTCAAGCTCGTGACGTATATGCAGCGTGATTCCACCAAGAGGTGGTGGGATGTTACCACCCTGTCAGAACATCACAGAGACATGGTGTGGGATGATTTTCAGGTAGTATTCTATGAATTGTTCTTCCCAAAGACACTGAGGGAAGATAGATCTCGAGATTTCATGAATCTGCATGTGGGCGCTATGTCAGTGAGGGACTATTATGCTCGTTTTACCGAGCATCAGCATTTTGCACCCATTCTGGTGGGCGATGAGACGCTGAGAGCCAGACGCTTTGAGGATTGTCTTTAGTATGACATCTGAGCGCTGTTGAATGTTTTTAGGTTGCCTTCAGTACATACCATTGTGAGTTAGGCACTGATTACATAGAGGAACCTACGGGAATCTAGTGGTGTGGGCCAGGGCGGTTCAACACCAGTTACTGGTACTATTTCTGCTGGCAAGAGGAAGAGACAGATGGACTTCTCTCAGGGTGGTAGTACCAGTCAGAGGAATGCTTCAGGTGGCCATTTCATGTGCTATCAGTGTGGTAGAGAGGGGCACAAGAGGCCACAGTGTCCAGGAGACCCAGCGGAGTGCCGAGCTTGCAGCATGATGGGTCATCTACAGCACTTTTGCAGGGAGTTTCCACTGAGGGCTAGTGAGAGAGGTTCTGTGTAGACTCTGCGTGCGGGAGCAGGACCAGCAGCTTCTTAATAGTTGAGGAATTGGAATACGTCTGGGCCTGAAGGAAGAGATGGTGGTCGTGGCCGTGGTAACCAGACACCAGGATCCCAGTGGTAGCAGGGCGGGACAACTCAGTGTAGTCAGGCTGTGTTGTAGGGCCGCGGCACTGGGTAGACATATGAAGTGCAACAGACCCAGCAGGAGTAGGATCCCGGACCTTCTACAGTCAGAGGTACTATTCTAGTAGCTTTTGTCTTATCTTCGGTACATTTTGAAACAGGTGCTACACATAGTTTCATATTTGTACCTGTTGTGGAGATCCTTGGGCTCTGTGTTTCTACTTCTTCTGATATCATGATACTAGACACTCCATTGGGGATTAGAACGGATTTTGTGCATCGGTTCAAGGAGTGCCCCCTCAAGGTTTGTGGGTGTCACTTTCTATGGGAACTCTATGTCTTAGAGATGACAGCTTATGACGTCATTATCGGGATGGACTGGTTAGTTCCCTTTCAAGCCTTTGTAGACTGCTATCGTCGCAGGGTGAGTTTCACATCACCAGAGGGCAGAGAGTTTCTATACAAGGGCGAGTGGGATATTCAGGCGAGTCGAGCTGGACTAGAGCATCAGGGGTGAGGTGGAGTCACAGCCCAGATTACGAGTTTATACCTGTATGATCAGGGGACTTGTCAGATGGATTTCCCTCCAGTGGTGAATTGTTTTAGGGATGTATACCCGGATGAATTTTCGTGTCTACCTCTGGAGCGTGAGGTGGATTTTTCTATTGAGCTTGTGCCAGGGGTAGTGTCGGTGTCCATTCCTCCTAATAGGATGGCTACACCTGAGCTTCTGGAGCTCAAGAGGCAGTTAGAGGAGTTACAGGAAAATGGTTTCATCCAACCCAGTACTTTTCCATGGGGTTATACAGTCCTTTTTGCGATGAAGGCGGATGGTACCCTCAGACTCTGTGTGGATTATCGGAAGCTGAAGCAGTTGACGGTTAAGAACTGATATCCCTTTCCGAGGATGGATGATCTTTTTGATCAACTTCGTGGAGCACGAGTGTTCTCGAAGATTGACTTGATAACAATATATCATCATCTATGTGTGAGACCATCGAATATACCACTTACAGCCTTTAGGAGAAGATATAGTCTGTACGAGTACTTGGTTATGTCTTTCGGACTTACGAACGTGCCAGCAGTTTTCATGGCTCTGATGAATCGTGTGTTCCAGCCTTATTTGTATTATTTTGTGTTTGTATTCCTGGATGACATCTTGGTGTACTCTCACACTCGACACGACCATGCCACCCATCTTGAGATCCTATTGAGTACACTGAGAGAGCATCGGCTATATGCTAAGCTCTCAAAGTGCCACTTTTGGATGGACCAGATTCACTTCCTAGGCAATATCATCTTAGAGGAAGGAGTTGTCGTAGACCCAGAGAAGGTGAGAGCAATAGTTTCCTGGGAGCATCCTAAGAATGTTTTTAAGATATGGAGTTTCTTAGGGCTGGCTGGTTACTACAGACGCTTTATACATGACCTCTCCCGCTTATCAGTTCTATTGACGGGTTTGACTAAGAAGGGTGTGAAGTTAGTATGATCAGAAGCTTGCGAGATAGACTTTCATGACCTGAAGGGATGGTTGACATAAGCACTAGTCCTGATACTCCCATAATAGGGGAATAGCTATACGGTTTACTATGATGCATTAGGGATTGGTTTGGGAGAAGTTTTGATGCAGGTCGATCGAGTGGTTGTGTACGGGTCTCAGCAGTTGAGGCCACATGAGAGGAATTACCCGACACATGACCTCGAGTTGGCTATAGTTGTTCATGTGTTGCGTTGTAGGATACATTATCTATTGGGAAAGAATTTTGTGGTTTTCACTGACCAGAAAAGTCTCAAGTACATCTTTACTCAGTATGACTTGAATCTGAGACAGTGAAGCTGCATGGAATACCTTCAGTCCTTTGATTTTGAGCTTGACTATACACCTGGTAAAGGTAATGCAGTAGCTGATGAACTGAGCAGGAAGACTCAGATATACGCAGTGCAAGAGGCCAGTGGTGAATGGATGCTTATAGATTTGTTCTCTGAGATGAATTAGAGTTGAACGCCAGTCAGGGGCAGACATATCTTTCATCTTTAGCTGTGACCTCTACCCTCTTAGATAGAGTAAGGATGAGACAACTATCTGATCCAGTAGGCCTAGTTCTACGGGAGTCGGTGGCAAGTGAGGACCCTCCTCCTGGAGGGATGATAGGCGATGAAGAGGTACTATGTTTCAATGGACGAGTATGGGTTCCATGGGATATATGTGAGGAGCTAATGAAAGAGTTTCGTGCTTCAGCTTGGGCAGTTCATCTCGGGGTTACCAAGATGTACAGAGACTTGAGATATTGGTACTGGTGGCAGGGTATAAAGAGAGATGTGGCTGGTTTTGTTATGAGGTGTTCCACTTATCAGTAGATAAAGGCAGAGCATCAAAGACCAGCTGGGCTATTACAGTACTTACCCATTCCGGAGTGGAAATGGGATGATGCCACGATGGATTTGGTGACTTTTTTTTCGAGGTCACCTCGAAGAAATTTTGTCGTCTGAGTTGTTGTGGATAGACTCATGAAGGTAGCTCACTTTTTGCCGATCAAGGGGACCTTCGGTGTTGATGAGATCAGGAAGTTGTATATCCGAGAGATCTTACGTCTTCATGGGGTCCATCATTATATGATTTTAGATAAGGATTCCAATTTTACATCTCGTTTCTGGCAGAGTTTTCAAAGGGCATTGGGTACATAGGTGCTTTTGAGCACAGCTTACCAGCCTCAGACCGATGGTCAGTCAGAGCGTACTATACAGGTGCTTGAGGAAATGTTGTGAGAATGCGTCCTAGACTTTGGGGGCTCTTGGGAGAAGCACATACCCCTAGTCGAGTTTTCCTATAATAACAGTTTTTAGGAAACTATTGAGATGGAACCATACGAGGCTTTATATGGTAGGTCATGCTGATCATCTTTGTGCTGGTCAAAGGTAGGTGAGGTTGCCTAGCTGGGTCCACATCTCGTGATGGACACTTCTGAGCAGGTCTAGTTGATTCAAAAGTGGATGGCTACCGTGCAGTCTCATCAGAAATCTTATGATGATCACCGTAGACGACCTTTGGAGTTCATGGTCGGGGATTAGGTTTTATTGCGTGTTTCGCTGAGGCTGGGACACAAGAGAATCAGGAGACAGGGTAAAATTTCACTGAGGTATGTGGGTCCATTTGAGATTCTATAGAGAGTCGGGCTGGTTACCTATCGACTGCAGTTACCACAGAGGAACAAGGCCATGCAGGACGTCTTCCATGTATCTCAGTTGCGCTGCTATCATTCAGAACTATCTCACACCTTTCAGCTAGAGTAGGTTGAGCTTTAGATGGATGCGTCCTTTCAGGACCATCTGATTCATATCGTTTACAGGACCATGAAGGTTCTCAGAGGTCGGTCAGTTCCTCTCGTACGGATGTTGTGGCATCATGGCCGAGTGCAGGATGAAACCTGGGAGCGGGAGACTGATGTACGTGCTCAATGGCCAGAGCTGTTCTAAGCTATATCTTCGCCACCCTTGGAAGGGCCATTCGAGAATGAATATATTTAAGGGGGGAAGTTTGTAAGAACTCGGTTCTTATCTTTGAGGTACGGGTTTTGTCTTTTCTCCTTTCCTTAAGTGTTTTAGGAAAATTAGGAAAATGGGAAAAAATCCCAAATTTTGAAAGTACGCACCGTGTACTTTTCCACACACTATGTACTTCTGGCCGTGTGGAATGAGTACACGAGGCGTGTGGCCATGCTGGGGATGAATGGTGTTGGAACTGAGTAAAAGTCGTGTAGTGGTCTTTTAGACACCATTTAGTCAGTTGGCAGGCAAATAGTAAGGCGGTGGCCAGTTGTGGGGAAGCACACACCATGTACTCACGAAGACATGTCGTCTAGTCATGTCGGCATATGAATAGTGTCACGCTGGTGGGAAGCCGTCAGAGGAACAGTTTAAAAATGGGAAGTACACGCCGTGTACTCAGAAGTACACACCCTATTCTTTGTTTTTTTCGCTTAAAATGGGATGTAGCCTCCCCTGTTTATAGGGAAGGCTTAGAATGGGAAGATAGCTCGGGGGAGGAAGGCCGAATATTCTAGGATCCACAGACCACACATTCGGAATCCGTTTCTGCCTCGGACGATTTTGTTGGAACCACACGGGTAATCCCTCCACTCTTCTTTAACCGTTCATGCCAATTCTTCCCTTAATGGGAGTTATTTTCATTTAAGCGATAATTCTTTTACCTCAGATCTATGGCTTTCTTAGACGTTTCATAAGGCTTTTTTCGCGTATATTGTTCGTGGGTGTTTAAGGTAGGTGGCTTAGTGTTTATTTTCCAAATGTCATGTGTTTTGTGTGTTTTTGAGCTACGAACCCATATTTGGGGTGTCGTGTGGCTGAGGCCGTGGCTATTTTAAATACCTAGAATTGTATAGATAGTTGAATGTGATATATAAATTTTGTTTGGGATCACTGCTTGGATCCAGGACCACCCCAGGGGTGCATTCTTCTGTTTAGTCGTTTGGCCAGGATACCCAAGGGTATGCCTTGTTTATTTTATGCCTTTAATGAAATAATTGTAGAATTTCCTTGAGAGGAATTTCCTTTTTACTGCTTGTTTACATGTTGGGATTGGCCAGGTTACCTATTTACCCAGAGGGCGGGGTTGTGATTAGCCTGTGGGCATTGTACTGCCTAGCCTATGGAAAACTTCTTCCATGCCTGTGGGAAGCTGATTCTGTGCCTGTGGGCGACACTTCTTACGCCTGTGGGCAATATCCGTATGCATTTGGGAATATTCATGTGGTTGGATTCTCTTTACTTAAGGGTAGGAGTTGTACGTGTCTGAGGACATTGGTAGTTTACTTAGAATATTCACTGTGGTGGTATTTTAAATTTAATGATTAAATGGGTATTAAAATGGCAATATAACTGGTTAAGTTAGTTACTTTTCAGTACTGCCTAGTTTATTGCATTTTTCTACTGCACACTATTGATTCACGTTTAGAAACAGTTGGGCATGGGCCTTTGGTGGGTGCCTACTAGGATTTATTTCTCACACCCTGTTTGGGTCATGCTTTTCAACCCAAACAGATTATGTTTCTACAGGTGTGGATAAGGGCAAGGGTCATTATACAGGTACTTGATTGCTGCTGAGGAGTATGGGAGCATGGGACCGGGCTTAGGCTCGCGATGCTACTGGCTGTTTTGTTTTGTTTCATTGTACTCTTTATTGTGTTGTACTGTATTGTTGTGTAACATGTTCGGGCTGTTTTCTTAGAACTTGAGGCATGTTGCATCATTTATATATATATCCGGATGGTTCTCCTTTACTGCAGTTGTTATATTAAATCTGTATGGTTTATTACATCCGTTGTTATTGTATGCTTTATATTATATTCTGTTGTGCTATACTTTGACAAATGAGGTCATAGTTTCCCCACTATCAGACCTGGGCCCTTGCTGTTAGTCGGCACCCTATGGCATTTGGGGAAATGTGCTTGAGGTCACGTGGCGAACCAGGTTCGGGGCACCCGTTGAGTGGCACCCGGAACCGAGACGTTACATAAAGAGTATATTGTTATGACACAAAAATAAGAGGATGCAATTTAATTATGGATGGTAGAATGTAATGATTCATATTTCTAATGAATAATTTTAAATGTTTTATTTCTTAAATAATATATAAATATTAAATTCATTTTTAAAATTATTTTAATCAATATCTACCCTAAATTTATATACCGATATATATTCTTATAAGTATTCACTCTTGACTGAATGTATTTTTAAATAATAATTCAATTATAATATAAATTTAGGAATAATAATTATTTATTAAAATAATTTTATATTATATCTTTTAATGTATTCATAATTCATTTTTATTGAAATTTTTTATTTGATTAAATTATTAATATTATTTACCATTTATTTTCATATTCCAATTTAAATAACAATTAATATTTTGGTTTATAATATTTAAAATAGAATTATTCATGTTTAGTGGATATTTAATTCAAATATGAAATCAATGAAAGTAATTTACAATTTTCTAATGCCATATAATAAATAATATACATTATATGATAAAATAAATGGATAGAAAATATTTTTTACAATGATAAAATATTTTATGTTGAATATTTATTTTTAATAATTATTTTTTTAATGATTAAATAATTTTTTCATATTATTATAGTCTATAATTTTAAAAAAAAATAATAACTAACATGACTTACACTAAAATAATGATAAAAATAATTTATTACATTAATTAAAAATTTTAATTTCACAATTATATACTGTAATATTATAATATTATAGATATTATATTTAGATAATGAAATAATTATAATGTTTATACGATCATTGGAATTACATTGTAACATTTATTTATATCGTTCTTTAGAAAAATTCTCATAAATATATAATGAAATGTTAAATTTCACTCAATTTGATGACAAATTTTTTACAATTGTTAAGAATATTTAATGTATATTTAAAAAATTGTCCTGAATATAGTAATTATAGAATAGTAACAAATATTAATATATTCAATACTAATGAATGAAATAGTTTTCATTCTAGATAAATTATTTTCTTTCTATTATATGATTTTATTTAAATAATATTTATCTCATATTTATAATTTAAATTATATAAAATGTGATTAATTTTTAGAATCTACACATTTCTAAATTTCAAGGGTAATGGTTAGGTATTTTTTATATATGGAAAAATATGAAATTGATTAGTGAAATTTCATATAAGTATTATATAAGTACTAAATTTTTAAATAGTGTATATGAAACAATAATTGGAATTTATAAAATATTTTTATTTTTTATTTTTTATTAAATCAATAGAATATTACTATTTAATGAAATAATTGATCAGTTTTTTAATATATAATATTTTATTCGGAAATTTTATTCTTAAACACCACACTCCACTGCTTAAAACACCACACATCACCACCCCACAGCCCCCAAAAACATAAGATTCTTATATTTTTAAAATAATTATAAAATAACTTCCCTAATCACATAAAGACATACCAGATGTTCTTTTATTCAAAAAAATAACACTATGTAATTCCAAAGTAGAATATCAAATGAGTACATTTAAAGGAAGTGGTAAATTTTCTCTAATGGTGTCTTTTATGTCTTATTATTCTTTTACCTCATTAAAATAATTAACATTCATCATGATGTAATGAAAAAAATATAATCTATATAACAAAATTATATTATGCTAATGGAATATCAATTATTCTACTCATTCTCATAAACACTAAAATTAAAGTGCCACCTATAATACTATTAGTCCACTGCCTCCATGGGTTATGTATTCCACTTTTCATCACCCCATTAATGGATAGATTAATATGATATTACTTTATTATGAATAAATTAAAAAATTATTAATATTATATTACAGTAATATCAAAAATATAAATAGAACACAATATTATTTTTAATAAAATGAATATCATTTCATGGTTGGTATAACCACCGATAAGGTTGTTTTTTAAAACAACCATTGCATCTCTCATAGATGTATCCAATGAGAAATATTATATTCAAATATAAAAATATAAATTGTATTATAATTTGATTTAGGTTCTTTAATTTTCAAATAATCGTAATGCTGAATAGTTAAAATAGTATAATAATTACGGGTAACCTACTGAAATTAATAAACTAATATATTACATCACTTTCACTAATTATGTTTTTCAAATATTAGAACAACATATGAAATTTGGGGATATTTAAACTTATATAATGACATGAAATCTGTATTATCAATCTTCTGCAGTTATGGGATCATCTGAAAAGATCATTTTCACTAGTGATAAATTGATTAAATAATGGAACCATGAAATAGACATCCTCAAAATGAAAAAAGAATACCATAATTAAATGAAATGATTATAATTTAAAATTAATAATTATAATAAATTAATGAAACATGAAAAATATTTTGAATCACGTATTTAAAAAATTAAATTTTCAACTAATATTGTTAAACATGCAGAAACCCAGATTCAGTACTAGAGGTAAATGGTTTTCCTTTTCGATCCTTTCTTATTTTTTAATTTTGTTTCGGTATGGTTTATATTATTTTATATTTAACTCATAAAATAAACATAATTTATATATTAATTGTTTCAAATAACTATTTAGGTATTTATTCTTTTATAGAATCTTATACATATTCAATGTTCATACCAAGCATGTTTTGTACTTGGTCTTCCCCCTCATTTACATTCATGATGAAATAATCTCCATCTCTATCATATAATCTACAACCATTTTTATTTTTTTTATTTTTGATTACCTATATTTCATTTTCAAAGGATACACATTTCATTATTTTTACCTTCATATTACCTCTTTAAAAACACTATGATTTTTAAAATAGATCTTCAATAAAATTATATCTTTATCTCTGAGATTCTTAAATTTTGAATATCTTTACACTCATAGTATCATTAATAGTGAATATTATTATTTAAATAATATTTCAATAATAATTAAAATAAAATATTTAATATAATTTATTCAGCTGATTTATTCATCTATTTTTATAAAAACAACAACAATGACTATAATTTTTATCATGGTTTTTCATCCCCTTTTTAATTTATTTTCTTATGATTCCATAAAAAATAAATATTTATGTAATTTTAATTATTTATTAATTTATAATATCATTTTAAAATTTAATAAAATTATTTTAAATTTTAAAAATGATATTTTATGGCTTTTTCAATCTGTATGAAGAACCATCCAATACTACAGAGTGAAATTCTAGTTGATATGCCTTACTGGTCTGGAAATTTGGAGAAATGTTCAGCATCAATATAGGGAGGGGATTTTTCTATGTTTTTCTGGTCATTAGGCCTTCAGTTCATGTAGTATTCATAATAACTATTGTCTTATTGGATATCTAATGTTTCCCCTCAATCTAGTTTAAAAGGGGATTATCCAAAAATTAATAAAAATGTAAGTGTTTCGGACTATCAATTGCATTGAAAAATTTTATCATTATGTAAACAATAACAATGTATTTCATAAAAATGTATTGAATTTATTATCTTCTCATAAATTTTTATCCATCAAAAGAAATGTTATTTTATATTCCACCAAATATGCCATTAAATTAATTTTACATACATGAATGGTGTCTGTATCGTAAATATATACATTTTAAATATAATCCTCTAATTTATTATCCAATAACATACAAATTTATGTATGGTGGAAATGAACTTATATATATGATAAATGACCCATTAATTCCTTTTTCTTTACATATCATCATCCATACAAAAAAACATTCACCTGATGTCTTTCGTTCATAAATACCCATACTTAATTCTTCTAATTGTAGAGTATTCACCTATATACCCATAAATTAAATTTTACTGGGAAATTATTTACTAAAACATATATCCAATATTCTATATAATATAAATAGCATACAAAAATATAGATTTTTGGTTATTTACTAGGAGAGATAAATAATTTAATTAGGTTCCAATTTTACTTCCACATGTAATCATGATACAATTTTAATAGATTTTTTATTGTTTTCATATTCATATAGAACACGGTTTCATGATGTATAATAATTTAATAGGTGATATATGTCACGACCCGTCCTCGGGGCCCGTGCCATGACTACCCCAAGCCCGCCTTCCATATGCCAGGGGCTGGCGACTAGCACCAAGGCATAAATCTCAACAAAAAGGGAAGGCATTGCCTTTCAAAAGTAAACAAGCACCACAGAGTAAGCAAGCGGAAAAGTAAACACTAAGTAAAAACGGTACAAGCTGTGCTGAAAGTAAAAGGGGCCGGAAATACAAGCCCAACTGTAAAGTACAACTGAAAGGAAAAACAGCAACTGAAAGGAAAAGCCGCAGCGTCGAGCCGTCCTCTGGAAGTCCCACCTGAAGGGTGGGTACAGATAGCCTCCACTGCACCTCGGGTCCACCTGACCGCTCCGAGTACGTCCCGCCCAGTGGTCCACCTCCAGGTACCGTCCTGCTCCGCACGCCTCCACCACGATTAGCGTTGTCCGTCGTCTGCAACCAACACCACGTAGTGCGGGCATAGCCCGTGCAGGGGTGAGTATAAGCTACTCAGTAGGGACCCCAAGACCCCCGAAGGTCTCCCGAAATCCACAAAGGATAATCCACAAAGGAAAGATACAATCACGAAGTAACATCTGACAAGGCTTAGGTATATGCCCATACATATACCTAAGTCATCAATTCCCGTTCGGCTCCAACGTCCGAGCCCAAGCACAACCCAGTCCACAGAGGAAAGAAAAACGTATGCCCACACAGGATAGCTCAACACAATCCACAAAGGAGAGTAAACAGTAAATCCACACAGGATAGCTCAACACAATCCACAAAGGAGAGTAACAGAAGATTCAGCTCACACAGGTATACTTCTTCGGATGACGATAAAGATGATCATTGATCCATCTAAGTCGTCGGACCCACGAAGGATCGATAGGTAACAAACCCCCGCAAAGACCCACATAGGATCGGGCCCACACAGGACCTGTAGGCGCTGGGTCACACAGAACCGCTGAGTGCTGACCCACACAGGATCGGACCCACACAGGATCGGGCCCACACAGGACCTGTAGCACTGATCCACGAAGGATTGCTGAGTGCTATAGTCATCGCAGTCCAATGAGGATCTCTGCACTATCGTTGTCGCAGTCCACTGAGGATCTCTGCACAGTCGTCGTTGCAGTCCACTGAGGATCTCTGCACAGTCGTCGCTGTCGAAGTAGCAGTCACAGCCAGCACTAGGGTTCACCCATACAGCAAGCTCGTTCGGGAGGGTCCGCTCCACGAGCCGAGAGGTCGATACATCAACTATCACAAAGTCCGAAGTTGATATATCCAAAAGTTCTGTATCGCCAACAGGAACTCAACGTCGCAGATGGTGCGTCAATTGGACGCCCGGTCTGAGAGTTATTGGCTTTATCGTCCTAGGGGCCCGGTTGGTTTTTAAGAAAAAACCAACCCGACCGTACTCCACCTGCGTCCAAACCTCGGGCAGAGTATGCCAAAAGATCCGTCTCACTTAGAGGAACACAACAAAGCTGACGGCACATCAATCGGACGTCCGTAGCTCAATATATGAGTGTTTCCGCTCTGAGGGCCCAGTTGGTTTCGTGTACGAACCAACCCGGCCGAACTCAAAGTATTATGAAACCATAAGTGCGATATATCGAAATGACCGTCTCGATCCAACGATCGTGTTTCCGCTGACGGCGAGTCGTTTGGAGGCCCGTAGCTCAAGTTACAGGCATTTGAGAGAAAACCGTCCGAAGACGGGGGGGTACGGGCCCAGGCCGACCCGGCCCGACCCCCCCTGGGTTGGCCGAACCGGGTCAACCCGGTCCAACCCGGTCGGACCCGGTCCGGCCCGGCTAGGGCGCGGCCTGGCCGGTCGGACCGGCCTGGCTCGGCCGGCCCGGCTCCGCTCGGCCGCGCGGCGCGGGGGGGAGCCACCACCCCCGCGTGACACCCCCGCGACACCTGCAGGGTGTCGCTCGGACACCCGGACACGGCATCAGCCGCGTCCCGCGCGCGCCGGACCCACGCGGTCGCGGGTCCGCGAGCGTCGCCGCCGCGGCTTCTGCCGCAGCGGCCTTATCCAACAGCGCGTTGGGGCGCCGCCGCTCCCGGCTGCCGGCGCCGCTGCGCCGGCGACCCGCGCCGCCGGCGGCTTCCGCGGGCCACCGGAGTCGCTCCGGTGGTCCGTTTTTTTTCCCGTCTGCGCCGCTGCTCCTCCCATGACTTGTTCTTCACTACGGAATCATCAAACTTCTGTTGCGGCATGTTCCGTCGTCGCCCGCCAAATCCGCATAAAAACGAAGAACAGTAGAGGGTCGTCGGGCCGTGTTCGTTTGGCCCGTACCCTCCGCGTTAGAGATAAACCACGAGAGGAAATAATTTCAACACATGAACGCATATCCGAAACAATTTTTAATGAAATAAAATTGTTTTATAAAACGATTTCCTCAATTTGAACGGAAATGACAAGGTAAAAAGAGGCATTTCCAAGAAATAAAACCCCTACCTCGTAGTCGTCGTGCGTGAGCGTTCTTCGCGGAATTGCTCGTCGCGGAAGAGGGGAATCGTCGCGTCTTCGCGGAAACCGGCGTTGAGTCGGCGAACTCAACAGACCATGAAACAACAGATTTAATTTAATTATAATTAAATCCGTGTTTTGGTAAAAACCACGAAGGAGATTAAAAAGAAAGTCTGAGACTCTTATCTCAAGCAGCCGATCGAAGATCCGTCGCGGAGGAAGAGATGTCGCAGAAGAACGTTGCAGGAAGGGAACGTCGGCGTTGCGGATCACGGCGTCGCGTCGTCGATTTCTGGGTTCGGCGTTCTTCACGTTTTTCACGTTCTTCGCGAAGGAGGTTGAAGGTTCAAGGATCCACTCTCAACGAGTAATCCTCCAAAAAGATAGGTTGGTCTTATTTTATTATTACGCCAACGAATTTGAAAACTGGTTATGAAACGATTGAATTAATTCGTTGAATTAATTCGACGAAAGAAACTGCCCATTTAATTCACGAAAATTAAAAACCACACCCAAGCAAACGCAACTCCGGAAGAGGCGTTTCTAAACGAATACCGGTGCTCCGATTTCATCGGTGCCCTCAGAATTCGATTCCGGGCACCGGTTCAAAAGTTAGAAAAACCCGCTCGTCCGTTCACTGAACGTACCCGAGCCAAATTTCGGAAAATGATTCCGGGCACACCAGGCCTCGGAATCAGGTTCCGTTAGAAACTGCGTTCTTGTAAAATTCCGAAGAAAATTAAGAAAAAAATTTCCTTCAAATTTAAGGGTCTTTACATTACTCCCACCTCAGGGCTTTACATCCCCGTAAAGATACATCATAAACTAGGGAAACAAAAGTGGGTACTGAGCACGCATCTGAGCCTCCCGCTCCCATTTGCTCTCCTGGAGGTTCTCGTGCTGCCATCTGACGCGCACAAGAGGAATCGATCGCCCACATAGGACCCACTCCTGTCGATCCTCTATCTCCATCGGGACCTCCGCAAAAGTCGCCACATCATCCACGTCTAGCTCCCCATAGTCAATGATATGCGTCAGGTCGTGCACGTATCTCCTCAGCTGAGATACATGGAAGACGTCGTGCACCCGGTGCAACTGAGGTGGCAGAGCCAGGCGATAAGCCACCTCGCCAACCTTGCTGAGGACCTGGAAGGGTCCGATGAAGCGCGGAGACAACTTGCCGCCTCGGCCAAATCTCCGCAAACCACGTCGAGGTGAGACCCGCAAGAAGACGTGGTCACCATCCTCGAACTCTAGTGGCCTCTGCCTCCTGTCAGCATATGACCTCTACCGGCTCTGAGTTGTCCTCATCCGCTCCTAGATGACCTGGACCTTCTCTGTCGTGGCCCGGACCATCTCTGATCCCATGAGTGCTGACTCCCCAGGGTCTGTCCAGCACAAAGGAGATCTGCAAGGCCTGTCGTACAACGCCTCGTATGGTTCCATCCCGATGGTGGAGTGGTAGCTGTTGTTGTACGTGAACTCCACCAAGGGTAGGTGGTCCTCCCAGCTGCGGCCAAAGTCAAGGACACATGCACGGAGCATGTCCTCGAGAGTCTGAATGGTCATCTCCGTCTGACCATCCGTCTGAGGGTGAAAGGCGGTGCTCAGACGTATCCGCGTCCCGAACGCCTCCTGCAGCCCCTTCCAAAGCCGGGAAGTAAAGCGAGCGTCCCGATTGGAGACGATAGTCAATGGAACACTGTGAATCCATACAATCTCCTGAACGTAGAGACGCCCCAAGCTCTCCACTGAGCCCTGCTCTCGGATGGGTAAGAAGTGTGCCGACTTGGTGAGTCGGTCAACAATCACCCAAATGGATTCGTGACCTCTGTAAGTGCGTGGAAGTCCAGTCACTGAGTCCATAGATATCCCGTCCCACTTCCACTCTGGGACCTCCAAGGGCTGTACCAAGCCTGCTGGTACATGATTCTCTGCCTTCACCTACTGGCAGGTGAGGCACCGTGAAACGAACTCTGCCACAACCTTCTTCATGCCCAGCCACCAGTGATGTCGTCTGAGATCCCGGTACATCTTCGCCACTCCAGGATGTACCTCCAGATGAGAAGTGTGTAACTCTCTCAGAACCTCCTCTCATAAAGCGACTAGTACCAAGGTACGTCCTCTGAAAAGGACGTCGTGCTCTGCTCTAAGGGAGAAACCATCAGGTGCATGTCCCAAGGATATCTGTGCACGCCGCGTCTCACAGTCAGCATCCTCACGCTGTGCCTCTCTGACCCGCTGCAGTAGTGGAGGAGAGACTGTGAGAGACTGAAGGAAGGCTACTCCGTCTCTATCCACGAAGGATATCTGCAAAGTGGCTAGCTGCTCTGTCGCCTCCTCGAGTAGCTGGATGCCCATCCTCCTGCTGAGGGCATCGGCTACCATGTTCCCTTTCCCAGGAGTATAGACTATCTCAAAGTCATAGTCCTGGAGGAACTCGAGCCTTCGCCGCTGTCTCAGGTTCAGGTCCTTCTGAGATAAGATGTACCTGATACTCTGGTGGTCAGAAAAGACTGTAAAGCGCTCGCCCATCAGATAGTGCTGCCATGTCTTCAGAGCGAAGAACACTGCTGCCAACTCCAGGTCATGGGTAGCGTAGTTCTGCTCATGTGGCCTCAACTGTCGTGATCCATAGGCAATCACGGCCCGATCCTTCATCAGGACACATCCGAGTCCAGTCCCTGATGCATCGCAGTAGACTACGTATCCAACTCCCTCCTCATGCAACCTCAAGATAGGTGCGCTGGTCAATCTCTGCCTTAGCTCCTGGAAGCTCTGTTGACATCTGTCTGACCACACGAAGGGTTTCCCCTTCTTCGTCAACGCTGAGAGTGGTGCCGCAACTCTGGAAAAGTCCGGCACGAATCTCCGATAGTATCCGGCTAGACCCAAGAAACTCCGCACCTCCGTCACGCTCTTGGGTGGCTCCCAAGCTATCACCGCCTCGATCTTCGCGGGATCTAATGCAACTCCCGCCTCAAAAATGACGTTCCCCAAGAAGTGGACCTCACGTAACCAGAACTGGCACTTCGAGAGCTTGCCATAAAGCTGGTGCTCTCGGAGTTTGTCTAGTACAACCAGTAAGTGGTAGGCGTGCTCCTCCTCCGTGGTCGAGTACACCAAAATGTCGTTGATGAAGACCATGACAAATCGATCGAGGTATGGCTTGAAGGTACTGTTCATGAGGATCATGAACACTGTTGGAGCATTGGTTACGCAGAAAGGCATAACCAAGAACTCATAGTGGCCATACCGACACCTGAAGGTCGTCTTCTGCAAATCCTCGTCTCGAACTCTGAGCTGATTATAGCCTGACCTGAGGTCTATCTTCGAGAACCACCGTGCTCCCTTGAGCAGGTCGAAGAGATCATCAATCCTGGGTAGCGGATACTTGTTCCTCACTGTCACCTGGTTCAGGTGACGATAATCAACACACAGTCGTAGGCTCCCGTCCGCCTTCTTGGCGAACAAAATCGGGGAAGCCTAGGGTGAAACGCTGGGTTGGATGAACCCTTTGCCATGCAAGTCCTCCAACTGTACCCGCAACTCTCGAAGCTCGGCGGGGGCCATCCGATATGCTGGAGTGCATATCGGGGCTGTCCCGGGGTATAGATTAATAAAAAAGTCTACCTCTCTGCAAGGAGGTAGCCCTGGAACGTCGTCGAGAAAGACGTCTGCATAATGATCCACCACTGCAGGAAAACTAGGACTACGCACGTCCACTGCAACAAGGATGAGGCTAGCCAACTGATGAGTGATGGGCTGCCCTCTCCTCTGCGAGAGTCCATCCTGTGCTGCAAAGGCTCCCTTCTCGCCGGTGAAGATGAACCTGCTCCCGTCGGTGTGCACACATCGCACCTTGCGCCTAAAGCAGTCAATCTGAGCATGGACCGTAGATAACCAATCCATGCCCAAGATGACGTCGTAAGGGCTCGATGCCGCTACCAGAAGATCCTAGCCGAATCTCTCGCCTCCTAGAGAAAGCTCACACTGCCGGCACCAGTGCGTAATCGTCAAGTCTGCTCCTGTAGGAGTCTCTAGCCGTAAGGATCGAGCCAACGGCTCTGTCGGAATCTCCGAGCTCCGAACAAGGGCAGTGGCTATGAAAGAGTGACCCGGTCATGTGTCTATAAGAACTGCAGCAAGGGTGGAATAGACACAGATCGTACCTCAAATCATCTCTGGCGCGCCGTGGTCGTAGGCCTCCGCTGCCTGGAGCTGTGCCTGTCTCTACCCGCCAGATCCCTTTGGTCGGGGCGGACCTCCTGGTGGTGGTGGTGGCAGAGCCTCAAAGCGTCGCCCACCACCTGCTGCTCGGCCAGATCCCCTGCCTCGTCCGCCTCCTCCCTGCGGACCACCACGGTCGACCCTCTGCCTCTGCCTCGGTGGCCCCTCCACCGTCTTCTGCTCCTCGGTACGACGGGTCGGGTAGTCACGAGCCATGTGGCCCTGCCCGCCGCATGAGTAGCACTGCCTGCCTCTCGGAAGGCTGGCTCCACGCTGTGTGCCCCGCACTGCTGAGCCAGTGTCCCGAGGTCGTCTGCCGGAAGGTCTGGTCTGCCTGGAACCCTGAGTCATACGTCGGCTACCAGCTGCCAAAGACTCTGCTACCTGCCGCCCTACGGTAGGTCTCGCTGTAGACTCTTCCAGAAAGCTCTCGATCAGGAGGGCTCTCTCTAGCACTCCTGTCTGGGTCGGGATGCTGAGGGAGATCAGCGACGCCCTAATCTCGTGTCCCAATCCCTGCTTGAAGGTCCGTGCTTGGAAAAAGGGGTCCCGTACCATGTCTGTCGAGTAGCGAGAAAGGTCGGTGAACCTCGCCGCATACTGGGCGACCGTCAAGCTGCCCTGCCGCAGCTGGAGAAGCTCCTAAATGCACACCGCATGGAGGGTGGCCGGGACGAACTCTGAGCGGAAGAGGCTCTCGAAGTCCGTCCAGATGAGGGAGGCCTCATCGTGTACCTTGAGCATCAAGCTCCACCATCGTCCTGCTGCTGCATGCAGTAGGCTCGCCGCGAGGATCACCATGAGGTCTGCTGGTGTCTTCACTAGCCTGAAAACTCAGACGACTGCCTCCAGCCAGTCCTCGGCGGCCCGGGGGTCTGCCTCCCCACGAAACCTGGGTGGTCGCTGGCGCTGGAACTCGTGCAGAGCTCCAAGGCGTCGTGCATCGTCAGCGATCAGCGCTAGAAGCATCGGGGGCTCGGCGGGTAAAGGTACCGCTGGTGCCTCTGCTGTCAACGGGCCCTATACCGAGGCCTCGTCGCTCGGAGGGCTGTCGTCGCGCTCTACTCTCGGAACCCTAGCTGGCTGCCGTCGTGGGGCCATACTGAAAAGGAAACAAGTGCGCCACGGTCAGAACAGTATACCTGGTGAGATGACACAAGTAATCAGAAAGAAAACTTGAAACACACATGCAATCAATGTTTTTGTGCATTAAGTCGGAAATCAGAAGTCAGGGTCCTGGTGTACGGATACGTCGGCCGCCGCACCAACACTGGACTCCCTGGACTGATAACCACACCCAATACGCTAAACACTATTGCTTCACATAGAAGAAAGATCAGAGTCTACGGTAGAACCGACCCCTCTGATACCAATTTGTCACGACCCGTCCTCGGGGCCCGTGCCGTGACTACCCCAAGACCGCCTTCCATAGGCCAGGGGCCGGCGACTAGCACCAAGGCGTAAATCCCAACAGAAAGGGAAGGCATTGCCTTTAAAAAGTAAACAAGCACCACATAGTAAGCAAGCGGAAAAGTAAACACTAAGTAAAAACGGTACAAGCTGTGCTGAAAGTAAAAGGGGCCAGAAATACAACCCAGCTGTAAAGTACAACTGAAAGGAAAAAACAGCAATTGAAAGGAAAAGTCGCAGCGTCGAGCCGTCCTCTGGAAGTCCCACCTGAAGGGTGGGTACGGATAGCCTCCACTGCACCTCGGGTCCACCTGACCGCTCCGAGTACGTCCCGCCCAGTGGTCCACCTCCAGGTACCGTCCTGCTCCGCACGCCTCCACCACGATCAACGCTGTCCGTCGTCTGCAACCAACACCACGTAGTGCGGGCATAGCCCGTGCAGGGGTGAGTATAAGCTACTCAGTAGGGACCCCGAGACCCCCGAAGGTCTCCCGAAATCCACAAAGGATAATCCAAAAAGGAAAGATACAATCACAAAGTAACATCTGACACGGCTTAGGTATATTCCCATACATATACCTAAGTCATCAATTCCTGTTCGGCTCCAACGTCCAAGCCCAAGCACAACCCAGTCCACACAGGAATGCAAAACGTATACCCACACAGGATAGCTCAACACAATCCACAAAGGAGAGTAAACAGTAAATCCACACAGGATAGCTCAACACAATCCACAAAGGAGAGTAAACAGTAAATCCACACAGGATAGCTCAACACAATCCACAAAGGAGAGTAACAAAAGATTCAGCTCACACAGGTATACTTTTCGGATGACGATAAAGATGATCATTGATCCATCTAAGTCGTCAGAACCACGAAGGATCGATAGGTAACTAACCCCCGCAAAGACCCACACAGGATCGGGCCCACACAGGACCTATAGGCGCTGGCTCACATAGAACCGCTGAGCGCTGACCCACACAGGATCGGACCCACACAGGATCGGGTCCACACAGGACCTGTAGCACTGATCCACGCAGGATCGCTGAGTGCTATAGTCGTCGCAGTCCACTGAGGATCTCTGCACTGTCGTCGTCGCAGTCCACTGAGGATCTCTGCACTGTCGTCGTTGCAGTCCACTGAGAATCTCTGCACAGTCGTCGCTGTCGAAGTAGCAGTCGCAGCCAGCACTAGGGTTCCCGCACACAGCAAGCTCGTTCGGGAGGGTCTGCTCCACGAGCCAAGAGGTCGATACATAAACTGTCACAAATTCCGAAGTTGATGTATCCAAAAGTTCCATATAGCCAACAGGAACTCAACGTCGCAGACGGTGCGTCAATCGGATTCCTGGTCTAAGAGTTATTGGCTTTATCGTCCCAGGGGCCCAGTTGGTTTTTAAGGAAAAACCAACCTGAACGTACTCCACCTGCGTCCAAACCTCGGGCAGAGTATGCCAAAAGATCCATCTCACTTAGAGGAACTCAACAAAGCTGATGGCACATCAATCAGACGTCCGTAGCTCAAGATATGAGCGTTTCTGCTCCGAGGGCCCGGTTGGTTTCGTGTACGAACCAACCCGGCCGAACTCAAAGTATTCCGAAACCTTGAGTGCGATATATCAAAACGACCATCTCGATCCAAGAATTGTGTTTCCGCTGACGGCGAGTCATTTGGAGGCCAGTAGCTCAAGTTACAGACATTTGAATGAAAACCGTCCGAAGACGGGGGGTACGGGCCCGGGCCGTCCCAGCCCGACCCCCCCTGGGTCGGCCGAACCGGGTCAACCCGGTCCGGCCCGGCCAGGGCACGGCCCAGCCGATCGGACCGGCCTGGCTCGGCCAGCCCGGCTCGGCTCGGCCACGCGGGGGGGAGCCGCCACCCCCGCGTGACACCCCCGCGACACCCGCGGGGTGTCTCCCTGGCAAGCCGAGCGACGCGGGGGGGAGCCGCCGCCCCTGCGTGGCAACCCCGCGGCACCCGCGAGGTGTCGCTCGGACACTCGGACGCGGCATCAGCCGCGTCCCGCTCGCGCCGGACCCGCGCGGCCGCGGGTCCGCGAGCGCCGCCGCCGCAGCTTCTGCCGCGGCGGCCTTGTCCGACGGCGCGCCGGGGCGCCGCCGCGCCGGTGACCCACGCCGCTGCTCCTCCCAGGACTCATTCTTCACTACGGAATCATCAAACTTCCGTTGCGGCACGTTCTGTCGTCGCCCGCCAAATCCGCATAAAAACGAAGAACGGCGGAGGGTCGTCGGGCCGTGTTCGTTTGGCCCGCACCCTCCGCGTTAGAGATAAACCATGGGAGGAAATAAGTTCAACACATGAACGCATATCCGAAACAATTTTTAATGAAATAAAATTGTTTTATAAAATGATTTCCTCAATTTGAACGGAAACGACAAGGTAAAAAGAGGCATTTCCAAGAAATAAAACCCCTACCTCGTAGTCGTCGCGCGTGAGCGTTCTTCGCGGAATTGCTCGTCGCGGAAGAGGGGAATCGTCGCGTCGTCGCGGAAACCGGCGTTGAGTCGGCGAACTCAACGGACCATGAAACAACAGATTTAATTTTATTATAATTAAATCTGTGTTTTGGTAAAAACCACGAAGGAGATTAAAAAGAATGTCCGAGACTCTTACCTCAAGAAGCCGATCGAAGATCCGTCGCGGAGGAAGAGACGTCGCAGAAGAACGTTGCAGGAAGGGAACGTCGGTGTCGCGGATCACGGCGTCGCGTCGTCGATTTCTGGGTTCGGCGTTCTTCGCGTTCTTCACGTTCTTCGTGAAGGAGGTTGAAGGTTCAAGGATCCTCTCTCAACGAGTAATCCTCCAAAAAGATAGGTTGGTCTTATTTTATTATTACGCCAACGAATTTGAAAATTGGTTAAGAAACGATTGAATTAATTCGTTGAATTAATTCTACGAAAGAAACTGCCCATTTAATTCATGAAATAAACCGCCCAATTAAATGGTTTGTTAAGAATTTAAGAAAATGAGTCAGTTGACTTTCATAATGACAGGTTTTCGTGGATGCGTTACTTAGCGGAAAGAAACGGCGGGCTCATGCAGGCCCCACCTCACAAATATCCTACCAAGAGGGTAGGATATTTCTGGATAGTATCCTATCCGGTTCAACTCATTTGAAGCTTCTTTTAAGTGGCTTCAAGTGGCTTCCAAGTGGCCTAAGTGAAATAAAATAAAGTTGTCGAAAAATTATTTTATTTCTTAACTTTAAGCCCAAAAATTAAAAACCCCACCCGAGCAAACGCAACTCCGGAAGAGGCGTTTCTAAGCGAATACCAGCGCTGCGATTTCATCGGTGCCCTCAGAATTCAATTCCGGGCACCAGTTCAAAAGTTAGAAAAACCCGCTCGTCCGTTCACTGAACGTACCCAAGCCAAATTTCGGAAAATGATTCCGGGCACACCGGGCCTCGGAATCAGGTGTCGTCAGAAACTGCGTTCTTGTAAAATTCCGAAAAAAATTAAGAAAAAAATTTCCTTGAAATTTACGGGTCCTTACAATATAGGAATTATATACCACCCACCCCCTAATTATTTGGGTATCACATTACTCTCATGAGATACTATGTTCTGAGCATTGGTAGTTATCTTTGAATATTATATTTTTATGAAATCATAGTAATGGGATTTGACCTATATTATTGAATCATTTAAAATGAGCCTTAGACTATACTTATATGGACATGTCTCATGTTTAATCCACATTATTATGATTCTCATTGTCACCAATGTCATATGAAACATTAATTATTATTCCATGTTTTAATGGAATGCTTATAATTTATTACCTTATTTATGATTATGTTATCATGCCTCATTTTCAATTCAATTGACTTTATGATCATTTTACTTTAATAATGAAATATATATCTTGAACATTCCTCTCACTTTTTTATGATATTTTTAACATCCATCCATCTCCTCGTTGGATTTATAAGGTGGGAGGAATGCTACATGGAATTAAGCGGCATCCCAAAGATGCCAAAGGTTGGCAATAAATCCCGAAGGGTTTCAGTATAGGTGGGGGTGATTTACCCTTTATGAATAAGAAAAATAACCAACAAAACATAGAAAAACATACCACTGTAATTTGCATTATAACCATGGTAGATAACTCCACATTTCTTATATCCAAATCATACTCAAATAATGTCCCAAAATAGAAGACCACAACATCATAGAAATTAGTGGAAGATAAACTAATAAACTCTAAAGCGACCATAAGACTCTATGCTTCACAAGAACAATGCACAAAAATGACTAAACATCCCAAGTATCCCAAGGTAGTGAAAAAATGAGACACTTAACCTTTTCACGTGTCCCTATAAATTATATATGCAAAATCCCCAAAGTTCCAAATAAGAGGTGAGTACAATGAAAAATACGTTTTCCCCAATGACACCCCTACTCACGCCACAAGGATATAGGAGTTAGCAATATTTATATAAAGCAGTTTCAAAAAATCTTTTATAAATAAATATAAAAAAATTCGACAAATATTTTTTAACTATTTATAAACATGTTTCATATCTATAATTTTCCATCAAAGTCTCATTAAAAAAACCATACAATACCTTCTGGTCAATTTCACAAGTTCCCTTTGGCCTAACCTATCTAGTTCACATATTCACACCACCAACCATGAAGGTTACATTATGGTAGTTCCATACTCATGAGTGGTCTCTCATTGATCTACCAGTTTGTCACATGATAATTATGTCTCATATTCCCTTATCCGTTTGGCACTGAGCTCAAGGTCATATTTCAACCACGCCTCAAAAATTCAATATGAATACACACATGTATTCCAAAAACCATTTCCAAAACCAAAACTGCAAAATTATTTCAATAATATAACCTCTTATTTAAAAACCATTTTCCAACAAACCATTTCACAAATCCAGCAAAGAAATATTTTAAAAGCACTATTTTAAAATCAAGGAATAAATAAATTTACACAACAATTCAACACAATTTCATAATTTCACCAAAAACCATAAATTATCACAAAAGATGATGTATAAAATTATTTACACAACACTATCACAACAAATTTCATGAAAATAAATTAATTTGAAACTAACCCAATCAATTATAGATTTAGTTGTCAAGAGTGAATCCACCACCTCATGAATTTTGGTGGAAATTATAAATGGATGAAGAATGTCACCCACATTGGTTAAAAATTACAGGAACTCACCTTTGATCTCTTCCCCTACAATTAAAATCTGAAAGGGAGACTTATTTTTCATCTAAATCCTTAGATCTATCCACAATGGTAACATATCTGAGAAAATGAGGGAACAAGTTAACTAGATCTAATGACATCATCAAGAACAATCATGAACAATAAATTTCCATAAGAAGTCAGCTTTTAATCACCAAGGGAAGCCACGAGATTGCCTCAAGATCAATGGAAAAACCTTACATGACCATTATAGAAGAATCATACTAACTCATGGCCACATAAGATCAGGAATAGGGAATTAAATATTATTAATAAACCATATCCACTTTTTGAGGAGGTGGTTTTGACCCACACACGATTTAGTCGTACGGTTAAGAAAACTATGTGCTAATTGTGAATTATCCACAACCTTAAGGATGAACCTTAGCATGTTCTCCAGACACTGTCTCCATAAACATGCACTAACTATACCAAATCTATAGCCTCCAAATACCCAATCCACATTGTTTCTTCTACTTTGTCACACAGTTTGGACAAATGGTGTGTTGATTGTGTTCCTTTCCTTTAGCCTAAAAAAATTTAAAGTTCTCAAAACCTCACCCAATTAATTTATATACATAAAAACATAAAGGAATTGGTTACTTACCAGAAACTGGGGGTGCTAAATTCTCCTCGATATAGTCCTATTCATCTTAGAAAATTAGAAAACATCCATTACCCAGAAAGAGTTCTGTGCATTTATCTTTAATTTCTTTCTCGTGTTCCAAAGTATCTTCTTCAACATGACCATAATTGCAAAAAAAATTGCTATATTGATTATTTATCCATGTAATAAATTCCCATTTCTATCCACAATCCACACTGGGGTTTTTAATAACAGAGAATCCTACTATAGTTCAACGTGATCGCATCTGATTGCATGGTCAAAATCAGGTTGTTACTTTTTCAGTTGAGATACATAGAACACATTATGCACCACAATGAACCATGCTGGAAATGACAATTGATATGCCACCTCTTCAACCCATTATAGTATCTGAAAAGTGCCTATATATCTAGGTGATAACACTCCCTATATCCCAAAACATTGATGACCATGCCTTGTATAAATCCTTAAGAACACATGATCACCCACCATGAATGACAATGTTCTTCGATGATGACCCGCCTAAAATTTATGACGAATCTGAACTATCTCTATATATTTTATAACAAATTGGATATTATATATTGTTTTTTGTACAAGGTTTAGCACAACCATTGAAGTATCACTTATTTACACCCAACACAGTAGAGAATGAAAAGGACTCCTACATAATTCTTCAAAAGGATCCATTTGTATCGAGGCTTGATAGATTTTATTATATGAGAACTCCACCAATGGAAAATTATATTCCGATGAGGCACCGAAGTCTATTAAAAATACCCATATCATGTCTTCAAATGTTTGTATCATCCTTTCATATTTCCCATCCATTGGAGGATGATATACCATGCTCATAGTCAACTGAATTCCAAGTTATTTTGGTACTTATTTTTTTTGAAATGAGACGTAACCCTAAGCTCTCTATATGAAAATATTGAAATAGGTATTCCATTTCAACTTTAAATGTATTTTATTTTGATTTTGGATAGATCATCCACCGAATTAGTTTCTGGAATATGAATGAAAATATCTAACTTGGCGAGTCTATCAATTATTACCCATATGGAATCATGTTTCTGAACCATTATTTGGAGACCAGTAACAAAATTCATAGCTATATCCTCCCAATTCTACATTGTGATAGTTATCTATTTCAATATACCGTAGGTCACTGATGATCTACCTTAACATTCTGATAAATTAAGAACTTTGAAACAAACTCAGAAACCTTCTATTTCCTAATGTTCCACTAGAACATTATTTTCAAAGCATTATATGTGTTCTATATTCTTATATTAATGTATCATATCTAATGGGTGTAAGCATGAATATGTTTTTCTTGACAATACATATGTATAACCATCCAATTTCTAAACCACAATAATGAACTCAATCTAGTTTCACGCTCATAATGGTATTCCCACCATTGATTTTTGAACTCATTTTGAGACATTCAAAATCGGATGTCTATGCCTCCGTTACTATATTAATCAATCCAATAACTGGGGAAATTGAAAATAAAACCATAACATCACCTCGGTCCTCACATTCCATATGTTTGTTAGTTAGGATCGACAAAAACATCCATTCATCTAATGCTTTATTTTCCAGATGAGCATTTGACTTTCTGCTTAATGTATCTTCCATTGTATATCCTTTTCTCAATGTATTAAAAAAGTTAAAGTCAGAATTATAGAGATACTACATTCTCCTCCTTTTTCTCATATTCCAATATCATATTGAGAAAAAAAGTTTTATTCTCTTATGGCTTGTGAATATTGTAAATTTTTCACCAATGTGATAATGATTCCAAGTCTCTAGGGAATCGATGACTGTAGATAAATCCAAACTATGTTTTGGGTAATTATTATCATTCACTCTCATATTCCTTAATATATAACCCATAATAAGGTATCCTTTCATGAGAACACCCCACAACCCAAACGTCGAATAATCACAAAACACCACATACCCCTGACCTGAGCCCAGAAAAATAAAGATCGTTACTGATGTAAGATGAACATTCAGCTCTTTGAATGATTTCTGGCATTCCTTAATCCATTGAAATAGAATGTTTATATTTCTCAAGTATATCACTAGTTATTCTAATCATGATATGTCCTAAAAATTGTTTTTAAAACCACGTGAGACCAAGAAAACTTCATATCTCAAAGGTGTTCTTTGGTGGCTTCCAAAACATAACATCCTATATATTATCTAGAACAACGCAAACACCTTTTTATAAATTATATGGACCTATAATTATACATATTTTATCAAAAAAACACACTTAAATAATTTGGAATAAAACCAATGATCTGTCAAGATTCCCAAAATTGTTGCCATGTTTTGCTCATGTTTAACCCTTGTCTTTGAATACACATGTATGGAATCCAATAATACCATAGTAAATGAATCTAAATATCCCTAAAATATTTGATTCATAAATACCATGATGACTTTTCAAGAAATTGTGAGACCCAAATGTAGTACCACATATTCACAATGCCCATACCTACTTCCAAAATCTATTTTCAGAATATCCTCCTTCAAAACTCATAATTGGTTATATCCTGATCGCATTTCAATTTTAGAGAACCAATAACGTCCCCTAAATTGATAAAAACAAGTCATTTATTCATGGAAGTGGATATATAATATGTATCCTATTTTGGTTATGAATTTGATAGTCCACACATAGTCTTAGTGTTACATCAGATTTCTTCATGAACAATACTGGTGCTGCCCATAGAGATGCACGCATCTAAATGAAACATTTTCCATCCAACTCTTCCAACAGCACTTTCAGCTCAAATATTTATATAGGTTCCATTCTATATGATGGAAGGGAAATATGACCAGTCCCAAAATATATATAAAACATAAAATACACTTCTCTTATAGGTGGTAACTTAGAGAAGTACTTGGTAAATACATCTTGAAATTGATTTGTGATTACTAGAAAATTGTTATCATGGATTTCTTCCATCACTCCCAAAGTTAAAACATCCAACACGTAAGAGATTGTTATCACTACTTGTGACAACAAGATTATTTCACCTATCTTTACAAACCTCACTCCTTTAAAGAAATTCTTAACTCCATCCTCAATCATGAAACTAAATTTCTATCTAAAATAGTATATATGAGCCTTGTACATTTTCAACCAACCTGGTCCTAGGATTTCATCATATAAATCCATCTCCAACACTGATATTTCCCATTTTAGTTCACCTATATCAAAATTTATAGATCATTCTCTACACGAAATGGTTATACATTCTCTTTGACCCATATCAGTTTGGTATTTTATCACAAAAGGAATCATATGTTGTTTTAAGCATAGAAACTAAACAGCATGATAAGATATAAATAAATTTGATGTATCGAAATCAAACATCACTTCCCATATAGTATAATTAAAAAGAATCATACCTCTCACCATTGATGGTTTAGCCTGATCATCCACAATCACCTATTCAGATCCAAATAATTTCTTTTCCCTAAACTCTGATCCTTGTTCTCTTTATGGGATTTACCTTATTAAGGAGTAATGGTATTCATAGAATCACCATACATAGCTTTGTTCTACTGATGATATTTATTCTACTATACTCTCCCCCATCTAAGAATATGATTCTTACAACACCTAAGAAGTGTATCAACACCTGTCTTCACAGTGCTGTGACAATAGCATTTAAGATGTCGCTTGCTATTTCAATTACAAATTTCTCTTGGTGTTGTTGTACACACTCACTTCATGTGGTCGAATGTACGACATTGTAAACATATATCCTTTTTCGTGGGTCTTATAGGAACATTAAATGATCTAGCTTCCTAAATTGGATTTCTGGTACCACCCTAGATGTTGGTGTCCCTTTCATCTTTCTCCCATCATTAGATTTTCCACCATTTCTCAGGGGTATCACGATACTTCCTCCCCCCATATCATTTTGGAAGTCATGTTCAACCACTATCTCTCTATTCAACATTTATTTATAGTTTGTAATACATTGAACAACTATCTTCAAGAGAATATCTTATCATAAACCCAATTCAAAAATGCATGCCTTTAAGAATGCACAAGTAGAAACATTTGGTACAAAGTGTAGTAAATTCATGAATTTAGTCACATTCTAGGAGACATGGATATTTAATTTCTTTAGGATAATGAAGTTTTATATCCTCTTAATCTTTAATGTTTGAGGATAGAATTATTTGTTGAACAATTTCTCCAAATCCTCCTAATACAGGCCTTGATATACATTATCCTACACTACTAGTTCCCACTACTAACAAAAAAGATCCTATAGAATTTTCGTTTCCATATTGACTATCAACTCTGTAGGTGTGATGATGAAATCGAATATACTATTCATCATGTTCATCAATTCCTTTGTTTTTATGGTCCAGAATCACCCCATAATATGGGTGGACTTTTGTTTTTTAACTATATAGAATGATCTACTTGTCTTAAAACATCCATCTATTTCACTATGTCCACAGTTGGAAATTCTTGGACTACACTCTGAACTAGATATGGGTTCACCTATGGCTCTGGTGCAACCACATTCTCTACAACTTCTTTTAGTTGGTTTCGACGATGCCTATTGGGTGCCATTTTCTGAACAAATGCAGAACTCTAAAGTATCACTCTCTAGCACTAGAAATCATAGCCTTTCAAATTCTATCACATCAACAATATCTACAATGTTTTCCAAAGTCAACCAAATTTATATTATACCATTTTTTTAAATGTTCTACTTTATTTTTGAAAATGAAAAAATTTTCAAGATACCAAAACCATTCTCTCTTCAATGTTATTCATTTCAAAAAAAATTATACCTTCAAAAAATCATCACTTTTGTAAAAAAAATAAGTCATTACATAAAATTATGTATGCCCTCATTGTGGGAATCAATTCCACTAATGAATGTCATTATCATATCATTTTCTAAGCCCATGAAAATGAGATTTCTAAACCAATATGTGTCTCTAAAAAATATATATACCCAACTCCATATTAATGTGATGTTCAACATAAAAAGGATAGCTATGTCATTTTATGCTCTACATATCATGTCCCGACAATCCTACTCCTTTTAAAATTCCAACCCAAGGAATAGATAAAAATTAATTCAACTTCAAGACCTTGAAAATTGATGAACACTTGTTCCAAAAGTAAATGAACAAGCTAATACCATTTATCTCAAATGGGAATTTGGATGAAAAAAAACAGATACAATTCCCAATGGGCACATCCAAGCCATGATCATGATATTGTCTTCTTTTTTCCTAGCCAACAGGGTTTTGTTTTCCATAGGCTATAGACATCCTAAATCCCCTATGAAAATACCTCATGATTTGACATGTATCCACACCACCTTATAAAGGGGTCTTTTTTTCACCTTCTTCTTAGATGTCAGATTTCAATAATCCATCCCCACTTGAAGGAACTAGCTTCCTCATTGGTATATCAAATGGACAATACATTTGATACCATATGAAACATATCTCATTCTACTCATTGGATTGAGATGGTAGTAAGAATGGTACTTTTACTTAAGAGACATCCCCATGAGGCCAAAGGCTGGAAATAAATGTTGAAGGGTTTTAATACACGTGGGGGATGATTTACCCTTCATTAATAACAAAACTAACCAACAAATCATAACAAAACATACCACTATTTGGTGAATAATAACCATATAAGATAACTCAACATTTCTTATATCAAAATCATACTCAAATTATGTGCCACAATGGAAGATCACAACATCAGAGTAAATAGCGTAATATTAACTAATAAAACTTCAAGATGACCACAAGACTCCACGCTCCACTTTCACCATGTTCCAACATCAAAAAACAACCCAAGTATCCTAAAGTAGTGTTAAACATGTCATACATTACCTTTACCCATGTACCAGTTGATGACATTTTCCAAAGCACCAATGTTCCAAATCAGGGGTGAGTATTAAAACTCAATAGGTTTTCCAAAATAAATTACCAACTCACAAAACTAGGATATAATATTAGGCAACAATTATGTAAATTAGTTTATATAAAAAAATACAATTTTTTAACTAAATATAAAATACTTCTAAAAATAGTTTATAACAAAAAATAAGCAAGTTCCATATCCAAAATTTTCAATAAAAATCTAATTTCCATTAAAAATCCAAACAATTCAATAAATTGCATTTCACAAGTTCCCATTGGCATAACCAATCCATTTTATATATTCACACCATCAACCATGCATGTTTCATTACGAATGTTCCATACTCATGAGATATCTCTTGTTGATCAACCATGTCTTCACATGATAATTATGTCCCATGTCCCACTACACATTTTGCACTAAGCCCAAGGTCATATTTTAGGCAAGCCTTGAAATGAAATAAAAATACACACACAACTATGACCAACACCACTTACAAAACATACATTCCAAAATCATTCCAATAAAAAATCCATTTATTGAGAACCCATTTTATAACCACTTCACTAGTCCAGCCAAAACAATATTTTAAAGTCACTATTTTAAAATCAAGGAGTAATTCACTTTACACTATAATTCACCAAAATTTTAAAATTCCACAAAAAACCATAAATCATCACTAAAGTGTATTTATACCATGCTTTACAGAACATTACCAAAAACAATATCATTTAACTAAATAAATTATTAATTGATCCAATAATTTGTAGAAATATGAGTTGAGAGTGAATCCACCTACCTTAAGTGTTTTTTAATAAATGATAAATGGATGAAGAACACCAAAAAAATAGGTTGAACCTTCCATGAACTCACCCTAGATCTTTTCCCTACCATTAAAAACCCCCAATTTGGACTTATGTGTGATCCATCACCTTAGATTCACCAATATCAGTTTTATATCTGAGAAAACGAGAGAAGGAGTGAAGTATATCTAAGGAAATTATCAAGAATGATCAGGAACCCTGACTTACTGTGAGAAATCATATTGTAATAATTGAGGGAATCCTTTGAATTTACTCCTGATCGATTGAAGAACCTTACTTAACCTTAGGAGAAGAAAAAGCTTGAGTTATGGTGTCATAGGAGGAGGAATGAGGAATTAAACATTATGTTTGAACCATATCCAGTTTTTAAGGAGGTGGGTTTCACCTGCACACAGTTTAGTCGCATTGTTAAGAAAATGGTGCGCTAACCATGCATTAGCCACTTGCTTAAGGATAACTCTTAACATGGTATCCTCAAAAGGTATTCATTACCATGAACTAACTATATTGAAGACACTTCCTCAAAAGTCCCAAGCCACACTGTTTCTCCTAGTTTGTAACATGGTTTGGACAAACCGTTCACCAACTTATGCCTTCCCATTATAAAAAAACACATTTAACGTTCTACAAACCTCACCCAATTGCAATATATTCATATAATCATAAAGAACGAGGTTACTTACCAGAATCCATGGGTGATATAATTTCCCGATAAATCATTTATGCATCATTGATTATGTTTTACCCCTTACTATGATTTTGATCCCACTCCTTACACTTCCCCATTTCCCTATAAATTCAATTGATGAGATATATAAAAGGTATTATCAAGTGAGAGGAATATTTAAATAAGAAATAAACAATTTATTGTGATTCTAGAGTAATATTGACCTAGTCTTCTATGAAACTAAACTTTGATTAGGGGAGTTTGTTTTATGTGTTATGATATATGAAATATATATATTCATAGAACCATATCAGCTTGTGTGGTTCATGTGGTGTCTTAAACAACCACTCCTTAACCACTCAATCATATAATAATTTTGTTTTTATAATAATTTAATCAATCATAACATGGTTAAGATTGTAATAGATAATACACAACCCCTATCTACCATCCACAATCATTATGAAAAAAACTAGTGCATCCCTAGGGGAAACACGTCGTAAAATGAACAATTTTTTATTTAACACCATTAAATTAAAAATTAAATTAAAAATCAATTTTTTCTATTTGATATGATTGAAATAATATTGGTTATGTTTTGGGAACATAATAAAATTAAAACTCTATATCCCTACTAGTTTTCAGTCTAAATAAATATTTTCCAAAAAATATGGATACCATTCCACCACTATAAAATAAATATATAATACAAAAATCATTTTCATGATTTTTATTCGATTAATTTTATTAAAAATTCCATATATTATTTAATTTTTCTATATTGGAGGTGCCAATGGTTGTAAGACATTTTTTTGAATGAATATATCAGTGATGGAGTGTAAATTCCATTACCTTTTGGAGTTCAATAATACAAAGGATTGTGTGATGAGGAATTTTATATATAAAGAAAGTAAAAGTATGTTATAATGAAAGTGTAAACTCTATTGGAGTTTAGTGAGTTTGAGAAATTTCCATAGAGGTGAAGGTTTCATTGTGCTGATTCCAACTAATGGATCTTATTCTATAGCCTTCATCATGGGGTGAATATGATGATGGGGGAATGGTGAATTTGACCATGACATTATTTTTTCATCACATTGGTTTCTTCCACCGATACTAGTTTTTGGTCTTATGTGAATTAGAGAATCCATTTTGGATTTATGTGCATGTTTTTGTGGGGTTTATCTTGAAAATTATAACCCCTATGATCCATTACTTATAACAACACTCTATTCTCAATTGGGGAATGGTATCCATAGTGTAGATGGGATATAGAGGAAACTTCCCACCATATTGATTTAATTATACCACATAATTTTGAAATTATATAAAGTTATATTTTATAATTACTCATTTTCCACTATATAGAAAGTCCTCATATACTATTCACACCATAGAACATTGTTCAACACTATGGTGGTTTGTTGACAGTATTTCCAGCACATAGATGTTCATCCTCTTCCATGGTGGTCACCTCCAACATGCATCTTCACTATGGTGGTTGTATCCTATACACCTCCAATCTATAGGGACTTTTATGGAATGTGGTCCTTCCTGCACATCCATAAAGACTTATTCCATTATCTCCAATCAAATTGTGAGGTTATTTTCCTTCTTCCAAAAAAACACGAAATATTTAATTAATGGTGACTGACCTTGGGTATGAATTAGTCCTACAATTTGGATGGGTTCTCATTGCATTAATCTGTAACTGAATTCTTGTGTGATTGAAACTAGTTCTTGGACACATTGTAATGTGATGAATTTCAATTAGAGGGTATGAAATAATATTCATGGCATTACTTGATGAACCTTGATGTTTAAATCAACAAATATGATGTAGGTAGTTCAATACTCTTCTGGGGTTCTTGTTGACACATGTTTCCATGATACAATTATTATTTTGGAATGATTGACATTCATACTTAATTATGATCATAGCATGTGAAAAATTTATTGGCACATGTTTCCATATGTTTTCATTGTAGATTTTTTTCTTGTTTATTTGTTATCATCTTTATGTTGGACTCTATGTTTACTCATCATATTATAATATAGTTACTTGTTTTTTATATCATAATATGTGTGTCTATAGAGGTATTGTTCTTGGTTCCAATAGCTACTGGAACATCATGAAATGTTTATCCCTTTGAGGAGGAGTGCTAATCACTTATGATGATGGTGAAGTTGGACCTAAAAAATGGGAAAGAATACAATTATTCATTAATTATGTCATGTGATACACTCAATGCCTAGTGGATTGAAAGGATTATATTACTCTATGACTACTAGATAATGAGTACCACAATCACTTAATGCCTAGTGGATGCGAGGAATATGACACACTTGATGCCTAGTGGATGATTAGTATTATGTAAATATGATTCTAAGAAGCATGATTACTAGCCTCAGAAATAGTTCTTAATTACTACTTATATATGAAAATTATTTCCATCATGGAGATGAATCTATTATGAACATGGCATGTGGTGGCTAGGTTAGCACATGGGTACTCGATGTTGGATTGTTATATTTCATTAATGTTTATTTTTTGTTTATATAATGAACTTTTTTACATGAGTGTGTTAGTTAAGGACTATTTTGAGGTTTCCTATTGGGGTTTATTACTCGTGCCCTATATGGTCATTCTGATGTATGTACATAAATATTATCTAAGGATTTATGTATGGGAAAGGGTCCCATGGATGATGGATAATCAGAAGTGCATGGAACTACTAGCATACTAGGATGGACTCTAGAGAATCCATTTTTTATCTTATAGTTTTATTACCTTGGTTTGGATTCCCAATTTGGGATCCCATTATTTCATGAATGACTCGTATTCCATCATTTAGTATACATATGGTCCATTGATTATTCTATTTATTATACTCTTTTATTGGTACATTTTATATGACATGATAATGACGGTATTCTCTCCCCACTGACTGAATTAGACCAATACTACTAGTAAAAATCCTCTTGTTTATAGTGATGTGTGCATGTGGTCATATGAAACACTGGTTCTAACCAGGTGTCTTAAGTAACAGTTTTACAAAATGATATCATAGGATATTTTCTTATTTTATTTTATAAAATTCTAGGACATGGAAAAAAGTATATAACTATGTGGGACTCTTTTAGAAGAGTGTTCATGTGTCTACCCAACACATGTCTAATAGACATCTAGGTTTCCATGGACTATATTGATGTTATAGTTTTATGAGATTTTTTGGTTTGTTCATGTAATATGACTCGGAATGTCGGATAATGTGACTTATCTATACTTTTTTACTCTATTTCATTTTTTTAAATTTAATGTTGTGAAATGTGTGAAATATGTTCGGGATAGTTTAATTGTTGTGTGATATATTTGTTTTCCATGCTGGTATGATATATCTGTACAGGAATTAATATTTAGTTACTATGAATACTAATGTATTTATAAAAATATATATATATATATATATAATTGTCACTAATATATAGGGAAAATACCTTGGTTAGTTCTATGAGGTATTTATCATGGATTGTTGGTATACTAATAAAGAACATTTTTTTAATCCCTTAACTGGTTAGGGGTTCTGATAACAACAATTATTTTCCTAAAATGGTATCAAAATATTTAAAAATATATCACATTATAAATTTTTTGTGGGACCACGTTTTATAAAAGATGGTGCTGCAGAAGATTCTCCCACACCCACTCTAGTAGTTTAGGAAGGACCCCATCATCAAGGAGTATTCTACCTAGTTTCCTTTTAAGGAGGGGCATGGGGAGTCATTGAGAATATGGTTGACTATGCGTAAGGATTTTTTCTACTATATCCTATATAAATATATGGATTTATATTAATGAATGTATTTAAAAATTTGTATATACTATAGAGGACATGAAGGTGAAGTTGTTGACTATTTTTAGGTAGGGTGATACTATAAGTTGGTGGGATGTTATACTCTAGGATAGAAGGAAAGTGGTTCTACGATGTGTGACATTCAAGGAAATAATCCTTGAGAATGTATTTATTGGTATTATGAAACTGTACTGAGAACATGTGTTCATAGAGATTCATCATGGAGTGATAAAATTTTCTAATTACTCGACACGCTTCATACAGATTCATCTATTTTCTCTTATCTTGGATTGATATGTGGAATAGAAAGATAGGAAGTTCAATATTAGGCTTCATTAAAATATGATCCATAGTATAAGAAAATTTATCTCTATAATTATATTACGGTTCATCAAAATCCCTAGAGATAGAGGAGGGGCCTGAGGTGGATTGAGTAGTCAGCTTCCAATCATCATTCATTACATAGATGATTGGACATATGACAACTACTATGAGTGATGACTCTGTAAGTTGATAGAGGAAGTATTGAAATTAAAAATGGGCTAGAAATATTCTAGTGCAGTTAGGATCTACATCATCAATTCACTCTGGCAGAGTACTACAATGTTTCAACTAAAGGAATATCAGTGAGTATCATTGAATCTGTAGGACACATCAGAGTTAGTATTTCAAATGCAGTAAAAAGGTATATCATTAGAATTGTTTCTCTAGAATTATTAGTTTAGGATTTCAAATAAGGTCAATGTAGATGATTTAAATGAACTAGGGATCTTTCTAGGGTTGTCATCATGTGTCCTAGAAGATGATGAATTTGATGAGTAATATTTTTTATTCACAGGGTTATATAGTTAAGGTAGTCCTTGTCAATGCATTGGATTGGACTCCAACAAATAGTGGTGAGGGATATTCTACTATATGAGGTATAATCTTGATCATGTATACTTTATCTACTACCTTTTTCGATTCTAGTGATTCCCATTACATAATATCTACAAAAGTAGTTATTGGACCTGGATTATTGATCAAAATTTTCCTTTGAGTTATTTTTCATTGACACATCATTGTTCATAAATGTAAACAATATTTATCAATTCCTAGAGTTTCTTATGGTCATTGTAAATTATGGAAATCATTGGGACATCATGGTGCTAGATATGTTAAGATTTGATGTGATTCTCAGCATGGACTGGTTGGAAAGATTCCAATATCACATTGATTGACGTTAGAGGTGGGTGTCTTTTACTCCATAGATGGGAGAGAAGTACATGATGAATAGAGAATGGGGATTGTGAGTAGGTAGAGTTAGTCTAGAAATAATTCATATAGGGTAAATCATGACACATGTGGTGGGATTTCCTCATTCATTAGGATCAATGGTTTCACCCTCCACTTTTATTCTAGTCCCAGATCTCTATTAGCACGCCTTTTGGAATGACTTCCTATGTATTCTTCCTAATATTGGATATTAAATCAAGATAGTGATCATAACAGGTATGAAACCATTTTTTATACTACATTATCATATGGAACTAACAAACTTGAAAGGGATCAAGGTGTATCTTGATGGATCGGAGCTGAAGGGATTTATTAGTTTGAGTCTCTTCACCATTAGGTTAACCTGCATTGTTCACCAAAAATTTATAAAGTAGTCATAAAATCAATGTTGATTACCAAAAGTTTAAACTTGTATTGTTGAATAATTGATATCCTTTTCTATATATCAGTGACCTCCTCAATCATTTATGGGGATCATGGTGGTTCTCTTAGAAAAATAATCTATCATGAAATCACTAGTTATGGGTAAGTGCAGAGGGCATCATTAGGATGTTGTTTTATAAAAGGTGTGGTCTTTATGAGTACATTGTGATTCATTTTGTACTGATTGATATGTTTGATGTAATGATATCTATCACTAAAACTATATTGTACCATTTCCTAAACTCATTCATCTGAGTTTTCATTGATGACATTCTCATCTATTCAACCACATTGGAGCAGCCTTTCTACCATTATGAGATAATCTTATGAATGCCTTGAAAACATAAAATTTATAAAAATATTTTGAAATGTATCTTTTTTAGGAGGCTTAATTCATGGGGGAATGTTGTTTTTATTATAGTTTTGTCCATGGACTCATAGAAATTGGAGGAAGTGATGTCCTGGAGACATCCCTAGAGCATGTTCAAGATCAGGAGCATTATGTGTTTAGCGAGATATTACAGATGTTTTAACCAGAACATCCCTCAATTATCTGCACCTATAAATGTACTAAAGAAGAAGGGATTATAATTCCTCTTGTCATACCAATGTGAATTTTCATTTCATTAACTAAATAGGATATTCAATATAGCTCAAGTACTTACACATCATGATCCTATTATATAATATATTGTATACTATGATCCATCTAGTATCGGTTTGGGAGTAGTACTGATGTAGATAGATCATGTAGTAGTTTATGGGTAAAGAAAAATTTGAACCCATGAGTGGAACTACTCAACTCACATCCTAGATTTAATTGTACCAGTTCATTACCTAAAGGGTAAGTGACACTATCTCGTTAGTGATAGGTTTGTTCTCTATACTGACCAAAAGATCCTATATTATATCTTCACATAAGAGGAATTTAACATGAGAAAGAGGTTCTTCTTGGAGTGTCTATGGAATTTTTACATTGTGATGGAAAATTTACTAAGGAAATTTAATGTCATTATGTATTCTCTAATCTATAATATCCACATTGAGTTAGAGATTTGTGAGTGTACCTCTAAGGAGTAGTGAAACCTGATGAAATTATATATCTGGTGGAGGATGAAAATTTTCAATGCTCTGGTATCAATGAATTATTCTACATTGGTGGTCATTTTTTCCTAGTGTAATGGGTAACATAGTGATAATGGTTTAATATCTTCTAGATCATCCTACTCACTAATGAGGTATGCATGATGTATTTCAAATGACGTATATATGGATGTATGGGACCGACATTACACTTGTAGTTGATTATGAAGATTTTGAGATGGATCATGCTGCATCATAAAATGATAATATAGTGTTGATCATATAACATAGTGATAATTTACTCCAAGGGAAGATGGTAACACTTTCTAGATCTTATGGAGACATAGTCAGATCTAGGAGGATACTTTGGATCGATAAGTTATTGTTCGAGCTAAGTGGAATAAGTTATTCGTGTTGGAACCCTAGCGGTACTTATTAGTCATGATAAGTCATTTGAGTGATGATATAATAAATTATTATACCTTTTGGTGTCAAAAATTGTAATCATTTTGGTTTTAGTTAATTTTTTGGAAAATAAATAGGTAACACCACACCTCAGTGCATGTGGCTTCACCAAAGGGGTTTTGTGAGTTTGAGGGATTGATAGAGAGGAAAATGATGCACTATATTGTTTAAAACTGATGGATTATACAATTTACTCTACACCATAGAGTGAAATTGAGGAGGTTGAACCCCAGTGTGGTAGACCACATCATATTGGATTCTCCATGTCAGTTTATTCAAGTGAGATTAATTGTATGTCTTTGGGTGTTTTGAATTTTAAAAAGTTGGTATGAAATTGATTCATAGAATATGATTTTGGGTTTTGAGGGAAATTAAACTGGGATTTTATATAAATTCCACAATCCCCTTTCCCATTGTTAGTGGTTAAATTATTACATTGGAAAAATATACAAGGAATCACATCCCAATGGGTCTAACAGTATTTTTTATTAGTAAAGTCGAAAAATATTTGAAATCATCATTAAATTTTAAAACATACAATTCTCAAAGAATTTCATTGAGTATTCCAATATTCTCCATTTATATATACCTTCATATCAGTCATAATATACTTTTTTTGAATTCTGGGGAAAAATATAACATATTAAAGGGGTGAGCTCAAATTCTCAATAAGGGTAAGCACACAATAGGTGCTTTGAGTAATATGTTATAAATAATGTGGAAATGTAAATAACTGAAGAAATACCATTTTAATAATCACATAATATAGGAAAAATAAATATTTATATTCTAATATTATTAATATCACATGGAATATCTATAAACGAATTCATAATAATGGAATTCATAATGTAGACATCTAAAAAATATCAAGTATTCGTACCAAGAATCTATTATTTTCAAGGATCCATACCAAGAATCTAATACTATCAAGGATTTATACCCAGAATCTAATAAATATGTATGAAATTGGGAAAACCCTAGTCTAGTTAGTCAGGTGAGACATACCGATAGATCGAGGGTCTATAGTGGGCCCCACCCATCACTTACCATGTTCAAATAATTATTCATATGAAATGGGAGAAATATAACTATCATAAACATTCATATTAAAAATATGGATATGAAATGTGAATACTTTAACTATAAAACATGAATGTTATATAATTAGATTATACATAGTCAAACTAATCATAAACCATTAAATAAAATATGGTAGATGATATCAGAATAGATCAACCTCAATTAAGGATAGGATTAAACAAAGGTGGTTGACATATATTAGAATACTATAATAAAATCAACTGAAATTTATTGATGAAAAACTATTATTTAACCCATGCAAGAAAAACCGTTATATATAAATACAATTTTATTTCAAAAAAAACATTTTTTATACCAAATGACCCAAAAATAAGGGAATATAGTTATTAATTTTTTAATATATGTATGATTTCAAAATAATCATGAAATTTAATAATATTCATGGTGGCAGGAAAATCATTGTTTTCATGTACGTTATGAATCAAACATTCCTTTTGTTATTTTTCAAAATGATCTGTATAAAACACATAAATATATTCATTTTGAAAACATTTAAATGAAATTAAAAATAGAATTAAAATTTTAATTTTAATTATTTTATATCCATATAAATAAATATGTAAATTAATTTTATGAATATTTAAGTGGATAATAGGATGTGATAATTAGATCATTAAACATTCAAGGTGTCCCATACCATAATGAAAATTAAAATCATAACACAAATGTAAGAATAAAAATTAAAAAAACATTAAATAAGATGATAAATACTAAATTAATGAAAATATTAGTAAAATGGTCCATATATAATCCTTATAAAAGAAGGTGTGTTCATAACCTCAATGTAACATCCTCTAATGATAAGGGGTTAAATGGATAAATGATATGACTCATGTCAACAATGTGCACCTTCCTTTTCGGCAGCCTGTCTGATTAGAACTCCACAGTTAACTGTGCTTGGCATGGAGTAGTGATCAGGATGGGTGACCACCTGGGGAGTTTCCTAGGGTGTGTGTGAGTGAGGAAAAAGCACACTAGAAAGGACATGTGTTGGATTGTGGGGACAATCATTAGACGGATGACCTGTTCGAGCATGTGGGTGGACCCTGGGGTGGTCCCCACATGTCTATGGGGCAACTGGTGGTACTTGGTAGGCAAGGACCCAACGGCCATGTTAAGGCATGGTGGTTGTGCTGTCACCGGGACCCGGTTGTCACATTTGGTATCAGAGGAAGAACTCAACCTTAAGTGCAGTGCAATGCCTTGGTTGAGATGTAGGGCCCACAACGACTGTGTTGTGCTCTAGAGGGGGGGTGATTGTAACATCCCCGAATGATAAAGGGTTAAATGGATAAATGATATGACTCATGTCAACAAGGTGAACCTTCCTTTTCGGGAGCCTCTCTGATTAGAACTCCACAGTTAAGCATGCTTGGCCAGGAGTAGTGATCAGGATGGGTGGGACATTCATTAGTCGCTTGACCCGTTCGGGCATGTGGGTGGACCCTGGGGTCGGCCCCACATGTCTGCGGGGCAACTGGTGGTACTTGGTAGGCAAGGACCTGACTACCATGTTAAGGCAGGGTGGATGTGTTGTCACTGGGACCCGGTTGTCACACTCAAACTATGCCTCAATGAAAAGAGATTTGGAATAATTCTCTTACCTTATGCATACATTTAGTAAAACGTGATTTTACCTCTCAATAATGGTTTTCATCATGTTATTACCTTATAAAAGAAACTTATTCCTATTTATTATAACATATTTGATCGTCTAATATTATTTAATAACCTGTTTGCTGATAATATTTTGTTATTACTCTTGTTTAGAGTGTTAAAAGGTTCATTTTCCTATGAATGTATTGTCATGAATGTCTCAATTATTTTTCATTGGATATAGATCCAACATATTCATAATGATATTGTCACAACCCGTCCCCTGGGGCCCGTATTGTGACTACACCAAACCCGCCTTCCATAGGCCAGGGGCTGGAGACATGCACCAAAGGCGTAAATCCCTAAACTGGGAAGGCATTGCCTTTATAACTATAAACAAACACATCATAGTACACAAATAGAAGCTAAACACTAAGTAAAACTATTTACAAAAGAATTTCTAGAAATTAAAAGGGGTCGGAAATACAACCCCAACAGGAAAGTACAAGTAAAACTGAAAAGCACGTACAACTGAAGAAAATTAAAGCATCTATTGGTTTGTCCCCTAGGGTTCATACCTGAAGGGTAGGTATAGATGGACTTCTCATCACTCCACGTCCATCCTTCTCCTCCGTGTACCATCACACCGAGTGGTCCACCTCTGGGTACTATCCAGTCCTGCTACACTCTACCTTAGTCAGCGTTGTTCGTCATCTGCAACCAACACAATGAGGTGCGGGCATATCCCGTGCAGGGGTGAGTATAACGATACTCAATAGGGACCCTGAGGCCCTCATGGTCTCACAAAATCCAACAAGGACAAACCATAAAGTATGAAATCAATGGATAACCATTACTTTGGTATATAACCATACATAAACCAAAGTTATCTAGTAACCCATCTCAATCATGAGGAAAACACAAAAGTTATTGACTCAACTCAAACTAGGATTTTTATTATCGAAACCACGACTGGTAGCGTACTCTTCCTCTATCAAGTACAGTGGGCCTACCGAGTCACACAGAGGTGCTTCCCACTATCCTTGGACTACTGAGGTACTCCTCCTGTCGAGTACTATGGGTTTGCCGCGTCACACAGACGCGCTCCCCACCATGGGTCTGCCGCCCTCACACAGAGTCACTCCCCCTCATATCCTGCTGAGGTACTCCTCCTGTCGAGTACCGTGGGTCTTTCATGCTCAAACAGAGGTGCTCCCCACCATGGGTCTTCCGCGTCACACAGATGCGCTTCCCACTGGGCTAGTCGAGTCACTCTAAGTCGAATCGGTCAAGCAGTTATCAGGTCTCAACCAGCTACTAGGTCTTTATACTCTGTCTGCTCACCTCTGAAGGATCTTCTCCATGAGCTACTAGTAGATACTGCAACTATCACTATGTTCCACAAAAAAAGTATCTAAAAGTTCCTCCATGTCATAGGGGTCTCAACGCAACAGACAACACATCAATCGGACGCCCGGTCTGTTGGTTATAATCCTTTTTAACTCGGGGCCCCGGTTGGATTCGTGTGTGATCCAACCTGACCTTATCTCAACAATACCCCAAACTCTAGTGGGGTATTCTCAAAGGGACAGCTTAACTCCCAGAATACTAGCACCGATGACAGTTCGTCAAACGGATGTATGGTGCCAAAGATATGGCCCAAGAAGTTAATGGGGTTGGTAATGGGCCTAGGCCCGATCTGACCCGATCGGACCATCTCGGCCCCACCCAAACTGGGCTGACCCTATCTGGATCGGCCTGGTTAGACCCGCTAGGTCTGACCCGTCCTGTTGGGCAGATCAACCTACTATGTTTGGCCCTATGCGCGAGGCCCGACCCAGCGAAATGCAAGGACGGTTCGGCCCGGGCTTGGGGCCAGTTCGGCTCGGAGCGTTGCGAGGGTGTGGCACGGCATGGCTCGGCCTGGAGGACATGATGGAGCTGGGATGTAGGCTCTGCCGGGAGTGCGCGGTTCTCACAGAGGCTGTCTCAGTGGCGGACGGTTAGGGGTGGCGCGCGTGGAGGCCAGCTCGGGGTGGCGCATGTGCAGGCTGGCTTGGGGGCTATCGGGGAGGACGCGACAGGGCGACGGGTAGGCCGTGGAAAATGGTGCAGGCTACAGGGGCACCAGGCGGGGCACATCAGGGTGCCGCGCAGGACGCTGGGGCGCTGAAAGGGCACCGGACAGGCCACGGGTCGTCAGGCAGGGCCCTGTAGGGCGCCAGCAGGGTGCCGGGTAGGTCGCTCGGGCGCCGATCAGGGCGCGACGGGGTGCCAGAAGGCAGCGGGTAAGCGGTGGGGCTCCCGGCAGGGCACTGGGGAGGGGGGTCCGCGGGCAGGCGGCGATGCGCCAGGCAGCGTGTCAGGGGGTCGCGGACATGCGGGTTCAGCAGATCTTGGGCCTGGGTCGTGATTCACCGAGTTCGGGGGTAGCGCTACCTTTTTCGTTGTTGCCTTCATCGTCGTCGCCTCATCGTCATGCCGTAGAACACCACAAGAAGAGAGAAAATGACGGAGGATGTCGAGCCATGTTAGGTTGGCCTACACCCTCTGCATTTAGCAAGGTATCATTTGGCTCATCATGAGTAGACGATGGTCAAAAACACTTCTTCCACAATCCTTTTTTATCCGATTAAAAATATAAGAAAAGGTTACAACTTCAACAAGAAATTATCCCCTACCTCTTGTTCATCGTTTGTTGGTGGAGTCAAGGAAGGAAGACGATGAAAACCGTTGTTCATTGTGTTTGCCACACGTCCCCAATTTTGAGTTGTGTTGGTTCATTGACGACGTTGTGGAGGGTAGGATTTGAGGAAGGAAGTCGAAGAAGAAATAGTCACCGATGTTCTTCACGTTATTCATTGGAAGAACGGTTTTTATTGGGATATTTTCTCCCTTCTCCCAAATTCCATCAAAAGATAATGTCAACCCAACTAATAATAATATATTGTCTATCATTTTAATGTTGGCACGTAATTCAAAAATAAGAATTAAATTACATAGGCTCCCCTTAATTAATCCATGGGTGTTGGCACAATTTATTAAAAGGGGAAGGTGGCACCAATTAATGGTAGAGGGGTTCAAGGGACTCCCTTCTCATTAATGAGGGGAGTTGGGAGATTTTCCACCCTCCCATTAATTGGGGGGTTTTAGTCTCGTGTGGTCCCCATGTCGTAACCTCTTGTGGGAGGTTAAATTCGGGTGGGCACCACCACCATAACCTCTCATGGGAGGTTAGGGTGTGGCGGTCCCACCTCCAACTCCCAAGTGGAGGTTTTAACCAAAAATCACACACATGGAATCTTAAAATAAAATAAAGTGTTTACACTTTATTTTATTATTTTTGTATAAAACCCCAAAAACTATCTTTTATTCTCGACCATATACCACCGAGGTGAAAGTCTTATTAAGTGAATATAGGCGCTGCGAGTTCAACAATGCCCTCAGATTTTATTTCTGAGCCTTGGTTCAGAAGTTATAAAATCCCACTCATTTGTTTACTAAACTCACTCGAACAAAACATTAGAAATTTATTCTGTGCACACCGGGCCTCGGAATCAAGCGCTGTAAATTTTCATAGACTTGTAAAAATCCCATGCATTTAAGAAAAAAAATTCCACGGGATTTCTGGGTCTTTACACTCTCCCCATCTAAGGGCTTTATTTCCCCATAAGCTACAACTCGAACTATGGGAACAAATGGGGGTACTGAGCATGCATCAGAGCCTCCCGCTCCCATGTGCTCTCCTGGAGGTTCTCGTACTGTTAGTGTACGCACACCAGAGGTATGGACCATCCTAGTAGGACCTGCTCCTATTGATTCTCAATATCCACTGGAACCTCTATAAAATTCGCCCCATCGTCGATGTCCAGCTCTCCGTGGTCGATGATGTTGGAAGGGTCATGCACGTATCTCCTCAGCTGAGATACGTGGAAGACGTCATGAACCTGATGCAACTGAGGTGGAAAATCTAAGCGGTAAGACACCTCACCTACTCTGCTAAGGACCTGGAAAGGTTCGATGAATCTCAGAGATAACTTGCCACTTTGGTCAAATCTTTATAGACCTCGTCGTGGTGAGACCCATAGAAAGAAATGGTCGCTATCCTCAAACTCCAGAGGTTTCCATCTCCTGTTAGCATTCGAATTCTTCCTACTATGTGCAGTCTTTATCTACTCCTAGATGATCTGCACCTTCTCCATAGTACCTCATACCATCTCTAGTCCCAATAGTGCTGACTCCCCAGGGTCAGTCCAACAGAAGGGTGGTCTGTAAGATCACCCATACAACACCTCGAAAGGTTCCATCCCTATGGTGGAGTGATAACTTTTTTGTAGGAAAACTATAACAAAGGAAAGTGATCATCTCGGCTACGACCGAAGTCGAGGACACATGCACGGAGCATGTCTTCAAGGGTTTTAATGGTCCGCTCAGCCTGACCATCCATCTGAGGATAGAAGGCGGTGCTCAAGTGAAGTAGTGTCCCGAAGGCTTCCTGCATCCCCTTCCATAGCTAGGAAGTAAATTTTGAATCACGGCCGGAGAAAATAGAGGAAGTTAATCCATGTAGTCGCACAATATTCTACACATAGAGGTGTCCCATACTCTCTACTAAACCCTGCTCCCTGATCCATAGGAAGTGGGCTGACTTGGTGTGTCGGTCGACAATCACCCAAATCGAGTTGTGACCCTAGATGTACGTGGAAGACCCATCATGAAGTCCATGTATATCCCATCCCACTTCCACTCTGGGACCTCTAAAGGATGAACCAATCCTACTGGTACATGATTCTCTTCCTTCACTTGCTCAGAAGTGAGGCACCATGAGACAAACTCTGCTACTACCTTCTTCATACCTGGCCACCAGTGCTATTATCGATGGTCTTGGTACATATTCTCCACTCATAGATATACCCCTAGAGATGATGTGTGTAAATATATCAACACATCCTCCTGAATTTCAACTGGTACTAAGGTACATCCTTTGAAAAGGATGACGTTCTCCCCATCATCATAAAATCCATCAGATACATGCCCTGTGGATATCTAAGCACGTCGGGTCTCACAGTCAACATCCCCAGGCTATGCCTACCCGACTCACTGAATAAGTGGGGGAGTGACTGTAAGAGAGTGTAGAAAGGATGCTCTGTCTTTATCCACAAAGGATATTTTTAAAGTTTCTAACTATTCAATCTCCTCTCCTAGCTGCTGTATACCAGACCACCTATTAAGTGCATCCGCAACAAAGTTCCCCTTCCCATGAGAATATACTATCTCGAAGTCATAGTCCTTGAGGAACTAAATCCCACATCATTATCTCAGGTTCAGGTCATTTTGGGAGAATATATACCTGAGAATATTGTTATCAGAGTACACTGTAAAACATTCGCCCATCCGATAGTGTCGCCACATAATCAAGGCGAAGACCACTACTGCTAAATCCAGGTAATGGGTAGCGTAGTTCTGCTCGTGATGTCTCAGCTGTCGAGAACCATATGCGATCACTACTCGATCTTGCATCAAGACACACCCAAGTCCAGTCCCTGATGCGTCGTAGTAAGCTACGTACCCTATGCCCTCCTCTAGAAGCCTCAAGATGAAGGCACTAGTCAGCCTCTACCTCAGCTCTAGAAATCTCTGCTAGCATCTCTCCGACCACACAAAGGGTTTACCTTTCTTTGTCAAGGATGATAGTGGTGCTTCAACTGTGGAGAAGTATGGAACAAACCCCCGATAGTATCCATCCAAACCTAGGAATCTTCATACCTCCGTCACACTATTGGGTGGCTCCCAAGCAAGTACCGCCTCAATCTTCACTTGATCCACTGCAACTCCAGCCTCCGAGATGACGTGTACCAAGAAGTGTACCTCTCGAATCCAAAACTAGAACTTTGAGAGCTTTCCAAAAATCTAGGGCTCTCAGACTGTGTCCAGTACCACCCGCAAATTGTAGGCATGTTCCTCCTCAGTAGTTGAGTACATCAGAATTTACTCAATGAAGACTACGACAAAGTGATCGAGGTATGGCTAGAAGACCATGTTCATGAGTCCCATAAACACTACTGGAGCGTTGGTTGTGCCGAAGGGCATAGCTAAGAACTCGTAGTGGCCATACTGACACCTAAAGGCCATCTTCTGGACATCCTAGTCTCAAACTATGATCTGGTGATAGCCTGATCTGAGGTCTATCTTTGAGAACCACCATGCTCCCTTCAGATGATCAAAGAGTTTGTCAAACCTCGGGAGTGGGTACTTGTTCTTCACGATTACCTGGTTCATGCGACGGTAGTAACCACAAATCCTCAAGATTCCTTCCTCCTTCTTGGCAAACAAAATCGAGGATGCCCAGGGAGAAACATGGGGAAAGATGAATCCCTTCCCTTGCAAGTCCTCCAGCTGTACCCGCAGCTCACGAAGCTCAGCGGGATCCATCTGACATGCTGCAGTTGATATCACTGTCATCTCGAGGTATAGGTCAACGTAAAATTGCACATTTCTATGAGGAGTTAGTCTTGGAACATCGTCAGGGAAAACATCCATATACTGGTCCACCACTATAGGATAAGTCAGACTCTCCACATCAACTGCTCTGAGGGCAAGGCAAGACAACTGGTGAGAGATCGGATGCACCCTCCTCCAAGTAATTCTGTCCTATGCTGAAAAGGTTCTCTTCTCGCCGATAAAGGTAAACCTGGTCCCATTCATGCAGACACACCACACTTTTCTCCTAATATAGTCTATCTGAGCATGGACTGTAGATTACTAGTCCATACCAAAGATGACGTCATAAGGCATCGACGCCGCTACTATGAATCCCAGTCGAAGATCTCGCCTCCTAGTGTAAGATCCCACTACCAGCACCATTGCGTAATCATCGAGTCTACTCATGTAGGAGTCTCTAGCCGTAAGGATCGAGCCAACGGCTCCGTCGAAATCTCTGAGCTCCAAATGAGGGTAGTGGCAATAAAAGAGTGACTGGAACCTATTTCTATAAAGAACTATAGCTAAGGTAGAGTAGACATAGATCGTACCTCAAAGAATTTATAGAGCACTGTGATCATAGTCCTTGGCTACCTGATGTTGAGTTCCCCCTGTCTACCCACTCCCTAAGGTCAGGGTGGGCCTCCTTGTGGTGATGGTGGTAACACCTCGTTACGTCGTCCTTCGCCAACTGCATTTCTAGCTCCTCTGCCATGTCTGCCTCCTCCCTACGGACTTCCTCGTTCGATCTTATGCCTCTACCTGGTAGGTCCCTCAACTTTCTAGTGATCATCTGAATCGTGGGTTGGACAGTCATGAGCCATGTGACCCTGCCCGCCACATGGGTAACACTGCATGCTCCGGGCATGTGTTTCTCTAATCTGTGTGCCTAGCACAACCAATCCTGAGTCATGCGGTTGACCACCTATAGGTCGGGTCCTCTTATACCTCTGCAACATATGTCTACTTCCTATTGTAGAAGACTCTACTGTGTGTCGGCTAGTGGTGGGTCTCACTGCTGGAGACTGCTCAGTAAGGAAACTCTCCACAAAGAGGGCTCTCTCTAACACCCCTGTCTGCATCGGGATGCTAAGTGAGATCATCGGTGCTCTGATCTCTCACCCGATCCCCTGCTCGAATGTCTAGGCCTTGAAGAATGGGTCTCATATCATATATGTGGAGTAGCGCGAGTGGTTAGTGAACCTCATTGAGTACTGTGCTACTGTCATTTTGCCTGCTACAGATGAAGTAGCTCTTGTATCTGCACCGCTTGTATGATGTCTGGGAAAAACTTTGCCCAAAACAAGCTCTTGAAGTCTTCCCAAAGTAGTGTCACATCATCGTGCACATGGAGAATCAGGCTCCACCATCGGCCTACTGCTTCCTGACGGAGACTCGTGGTAGGGATCACCATGATGTCTGCTGGTGTCCCTACTATCCTCAAGACTCTCACCACAGCCTCCAGCTAATCCTCATCCGCATGTGGTTCCATCTCTCCCCTGAACCTGGGTGGCCTCTGGAACTGGAACTCTAGAAACGTGCTCAAGCGGTGTCCATCGTCTGCTACTTGGGTTTGTGTCATCAGTGGCCCAATGGGAAGTCGTACCGCTGGTGCCTCTACTGGTAAAGGGACCTGCATCGAGGCCTCTTCGCTCAATGGGATGTCAATACGTATGACTCTTGGGGATCTAAATAGTCGTCTGCAAGGAGGCATCCTGAAAGACACAGATGTGACATGTTAAAAAGATTATACATGGTGAGCTGACCTGGTTGTGCTGACTTAAATAAAAGATTTCGAAACACACATGCAATTAGTGTTTTAGTTTACTAAGTCAGAAATCAGAAGTCAGGGTCCTGGTGTATGGATACGCCTACCACCCGCACCAACATTGGACTCCCTGAACTGAAAACCTCACTTAGTACCCTTAAAATTATTTCCTCACAGAAAAGAAAGATCATATTTCTATGTTTTACGGTATAACCAAATCCTCAGATACCAATTAGCCCGTGCAGGGGTGAGTATAACGATACTCAGTAGGGACCCCGAGACCCTCAAGGTCCCACAAAATCCAACAAGGATAAACCACAAAGTATGAAATCAACGGATAACCATTACTTAGTTATATGACCATATGTATACCTAAGTTAGCTAGTAACCCATCTCAATCATGAGGAAACACAAAAGTCATTGACACAGCTCAAACCAGGATTTTTATTATCGAAATCACAACTGGTGGTGTACTCCTCCACTATCGAGTATAGTGGGAATGTCACGTCACACATATGTTCTTCCCACAATCCATGGACTGCTGAGGTACTCCTCCTATCGAGTACTTTGGGTTAGTCGCATCACACAGAGGCGCTCCCCACCATGGTTCTACCGCGCTCACACAGAGGCACTCCCCCTCGTTTCCTGCTGAGGTACTCCTCCTATTGAGTAACGTTGGTCTGTCACACTCACACAGAGGTGATCCCCACCGTGGGTATGCCGCGTCACATAGAGGCGCTCCCCACTGGGCTAGTCGAGTCACTCCAAATCAAATCGGTCAACTAGTCATCTGGTCTCATCCATCTACTAGGTCTTCGTAGCTAGTCTGCTCGCCTCTAAAAGGATCCACTTCATGAGCCAATGGTTGATAATCAAACTGTCATGATGTTCCATGAAGAAGTATCTCAATGGTATTCCACGTCAAAGGGGTCTTAACGAAACATAGGACTCGTCAATCAGACGCCCGATCTGTTAGTTATTACCCTTTTTGTCCTGGTGGCCTAGTTGGATTCATGTAAAATCCAACCTGACCGTATCTCAACTATACCTCGAACTCCAGTGGGGTATTTTCAAAGGGACAGCTTCACTCCAGCAATATCGGCGCCACTGACGGTTCATCAAATGGACGTCTGGTGCTAAAGATATGGCACAAGAAAAAAACGGGGTATGTAGTGGGCCTGGGTCCGATCAGACCTGGTCAAACCGTCTCAACCCATCCCAGACTAGGCTGACCCAGTCAGACCCACTGGGTCTAACCTGGCCCGTTGGGCGGATGAACCAACTATGTTTTTCTTGGTTCGCTGGGCCCGATGCATCGAACTGTGGGGGCGGTTCTGCGTGGGCTCGGGGCTAGTTCGGCCCGGAGCGATGCGAGGGGCGGCCCGGCACGGCTTGTCCTAGAGGATGCGAGGGATCCGGGACGAGGGATCGGCCGAAAGTGCGTGGTTTTCACAGAGGTCGGCTCGGGGGCAGCCGGGCAGGCTGCGGCAGGGCAACGGGCAAGCCGTAGGGCGCCGGAAGAGCCCCGGGCAGGCCACAGGGGCGCTGGGCAGGGCGTAGCAGAGCATCGGGCAAGCCGCGGGGTTCTGGGTAGTCCACGAGGGTGTCGGGCTGGCCTTGGCATGCCGCAAGGGCGCCAGAAGGGTGCTGGTTAGGTCACAGGGGCGCCGGGTAGGCCGCAGCGGCGACGGTCAGGGCACGACAAGGTGTCGGGTGGCCGCGGGGGCGCCGGGCAGGTCGCAGTGGCACCGGGCAGGGCGCGGTAGAGAACTGGGAGGTCGTGGGTAGGCAACTGGGCACCGGGCAGGGCACGGCAGGGCACCGGGAGGCCGCGGGTAGGCGGTTGGGTGTTGGGCAGTGCGTCAGGGGGCTGCTGGCAGGCGGCTGGGTGCCGAGCAGCGCGCCGGGAGGCCGTGGGTAGGCCGGTTCTGCCGAACACAGGCCGTAAACACGATTCGTGGAGGCCACGGGTGGTGTGGACTTTATCATTTCCACCTTCAACATCTTCGCCTCATCGCCATGCTGTAGAACACCACAAGAAGAGAGAAAATGACGGAGGGTGTCGGGCCATGTTAGGTTGGCCCGCACCCTCCGCGTTAATGAAGGTATCACTTGGCTCATCATGAGTAGAAGATGATCAAAAACACGTCCTCAAAAATCCCTTTTTATTAGATGAAAAAGATTAGAAAAGGGTACAACTTCAACAAGAAATAAATTCCCTACCTCTTGTTCGTCGTTCATTGGCAGAATCGCGGAAGGAAGACGATGAAAACCATCATTCGTCACATCTACCGCACATCCCCAATTCTGGGCTGCGTTGGATCGTTGACGATGTTGCGGAGGGTAGGATTCAAGGAAGGAAGTCGAAGAAGAAATCATCCCTGGCGTTCTTCACTTTCTTCGTTGGAAGAACAGTTCTTCGTTGGGAGCTTTTCTCCCTTCTCTCAAATTCCATCAAAAGAGAATGCCAACCCAACTAATAATATTAGATTGTTTATTATTTTAATGATACCACGTAATTAAAAAAGGAGAATTAAATTACGTATGCTCCCCTTAATTAAGCCATAGGTGTTGGAAAAATTAATTAAAATGGGAAGGGGGCACCAATTAATGGTATAGTAGGTCAAGGGACTCCCCTCTCATTAATGAGGGGAGTTAGGAGATTTTCCACCCACAAATTAATTAAAGGTTTTTAGTCTCGGGTGGTCCCCATGTCATAACCTCTCACAGGAGGTTAAATTCAGGTGGGCCCCATCAAAATAACCTCTCATGAGAGGTTAGGGTGTGGCAGTCCCACATCCAACTACCAAGTGGTGGTTTTAACCAACAATCACACACATGGAAGCTTAAAACAAAATAATGTGTAATGACCCGTAAATTTTCACAGACTCGTAAAAATTGCATGTATTTAAGAAAAAATTTCAATGGAATTTTTTGGTCATTACAGATATTAATGTTAAAAATATTTTATTTAATCATTAGACACATTTTAATATCCATTATTTAATTTTGAATATGGAAAATGAATCGATTCATGTCGTAGAGATGGTAGGTCATACATATGCATGAGGGACGATATCATTCCATTAATAAGTTAAATTATACGGATGTGTATGTTATATTAATTTATCAAAAATAAATATCATTTCATAAATATCATATATATCCATTCATTTCATCATTATACACATCCAGGAAATGTGGATATTAAAAACAGATTTGACCATGGCGTTGGGACAGTAAGGCATACGTACGCACGCGCGATGTTTTCATTTTTTTAGGATGGATAAACTATAGAATATAGTTATTCCATAATCATAATAACATATCAGTATATATATAGTATTTTATTTATTATTTTACCATGAAAACGACACATTAATTAAAGTATAAGACGAAATCAACATAGATAAGTTGTTAATAATGATTACCTCATCTTTGATGGTCTTCCTTTAGATCTCTTATTAAGGTATCTAGAGTTCATCTTTTTGGAATAAAAAGTCTTCTAGAACATGTATAAAGATGTTTTTAAGATAAATATTAATGGTTTAATCAAGACAGATGGATATTATTATTGTGATGAAGTAATGGAGGAGGTTCAATTTTATAGTCCAGGTGACAGGTACTTTTGGAAACTCTAAAAATATTAAATTAATATAAATTAGTTTTCTAATTTCAAATTGCCAAAAAAATATATTTTCAAGTTAAAATATTTATTGGTCGAAATTATATAAAAAAAGTTTTTATACATGTTTAGGTCATATTATTTCATTTACATGTAGTTTTTACTTTATTTAAACCCTTTAACTCTTATTGTCACCACATATTTTTTTACTACTTAAATGTTAATATAGTTACTATAAAATACTCAAAGAACCGTAAATTTTTTACGGATTAAAATTTCAACATTCCTTAACCATTTGAAATTTTTTTATATTTTTATGAATTTTTTGTTTTTTATTAATATATTATTCTTTTTAAATTCCATTGATGTCAATTTTGACAATATTAAGTGCTTAACTTTGTACTAATATCTTAAAAGTAAGATAACTTATAAAAACAACCTTATTTCACCCCTAATATGTCTAGTTCAATAATAAAACTCAAGGATGACATTAATTATCTCAAATTATATATATTTATTATTTTTAATTTAATTTAGTGCATATTTCCATTAATTAAATAATTAATGTATCATCATTATGTAATCCTTTAATATAATTATTGATTTCTTAAAAATGAAAAATAAATTACCATGATTTATATAAAAATTCTATATTTCAAATTAACTTTTATATGCTGATATATCATCAGAATTTTCATATATAACAAGTTTTATACTTAATAAAAACATGAGTATGACATATTTGACTTTCTTTAGAATAAAATTCTATAAAATGATTGAATTTTTTTAATTGGATCCAAGAAAAAATAAAATATCCCAAATGATTTTTTTTTGATCTACACACACGCATCTAATAATATCTGGACAAGTGTTAGGGAAACTTTATAATATTTAAAATATTTTTTAATCTTAATTTCCTCATTTTCATTTAGGAGTTATTAAAAAAATTACTAAAATTACTATTCATATTGTCAAAAAATAAAATAGACCAATTTACTAAGTTTGGACCTTATAATTCCAAATATGGAATACATATTTCATAATTAAATTTGTAGAGTTTGTGTAAATCAGTTTAAAATTGTTCATGTATACATAATGAAACAATGAGTTTTTTGAGTTAAAATGATCATAAGATTAAAATATTTTTATTTCCAATTTCATTCTAAAATTTATTCCAATGACCAAAATAGAATTTATTGTATTATAATTTAACTATTTATATTTTAAATAAATTAAGATATATTTTAACTATATAAACAAATTAGACGAAAATGAAGTACTTGTTTACTATTCCATAAATAATGAAACATATTAGAAAAAAAAATCAACAAAATAAAATTTTGATTCTACAATTTAAAATGAGAGGTTTATTTTTCAAATAAAATTTCAGAATGAGTCAAAACCCTAATTTAAAACAAGTGGACCATCAAAAGGTGACAAACCAGCCACTAGAAACAATATAACATTTTATGCCTAAAAATTGGATTCATTCTTATCTTACCCATATCAAATATATAATTTTAATGTAAATAATTTTGATTGAATATATAATATATATAAATATAATAAATATTTTAATAATATTCCTTCTAACAATTTAATTTCATGTTTATACAAATATTTCATTATTCGTTTAAGTTGGTTGTTGTGAGAAATGTAATCTATCGAATGGATTGAAATTAAAAAGATACAAACCATAAAATATAGGGGTGTTACATTATACCCTCATTAAATAAATTTCCTCAACCTATTTTTATATTCAACTTCAAAAAACAATCTTTGTCCCTTGAAAATTTCCTTATGGGAATCCAACGTCAGAAACTGGTTTACTAAAACATCCTCTCAAAAAGTGGGAAAGGAAAACATAATGTTAAAAAAATAATATTTAGAAGATGAAAAAATTAGTGTTATGTGAAAACCAGGAAATTGAAGAGAAATATAACTATCAATTTATGATGGAGAGTGATATAGAAAATGGTAATTAGAAAATTAACCATCAAAATAACTGTATGTTTCTGATCAGTTAAAAGACAATTGATTTCATAGAAATAAAAGTAAATGGATAACATTTTTATTCCAATTTTTTTCTAGTGTCATGGAACTGTTTTATTATTTATATAAATACATGAGTTATTAATCATACTTTATTACTTTTTGTGTCATGGTAATAATATCATCCTTAGGTTATTCTTTTATTTATTTTCACTTCATTTCATACACCTAAAGAGATATATTCAATATATATTTTTATGCATGAATACTTTTAAACGAATCAAAAGTTATGTAATTAATTCAACAAACCTATAAATATTTACTGAATCCAAAAATAATATCACATATTTTCTAATAAATAATACTTTTACATTTAATAATAATATCTAATGATCAACTTAATCAATTCCAACATCAAGACTCATCGAAAACATATATGTCAAAATTCACAGTCCAAAATTGTCCCTATTTTTCCAAAATAAACCTTAAAATTAGAATCTCCAAAAAAACTAATGTATCTTTAATAGTAACATAACAAATATTTGATCACATTTAAAACCATAATAAATATTTTCATGCTTCTAAATACATAAAAAGAAGTAAAATAGTACAAGAATTATTTATTCCATAACTCTTATTACTAGCTCTTATAGTCACATACCAAATATTTGACCCTTGGTGAATTCTCTTGTGAAGTTCCCCATATCTATATAGTTGTCTAAGATCCAATTTCTTCTTTTTAGTTATGGGTTTCCTTTTTTATGTTATTTTTTAGAAAATGGGGAAAACATTCCATGTACTTGCTGAAAAACTATTGCACGAACTAAGTTGGGGTTACACGCCATGAATTCCCAAGTACACACAGTATAATTTATGGCCATGTTATGGCCATACTTGGGGTGTTGGGATGCCAGAAAGAATAGAGAACCATCCTAGTATATGTTGTATACTTTCCAGTGTACACCATTTAATCATGTTGGCAGGGCAGTTTAATAACCAAGAATGGATGTTGGTGAGGAGGGGCATATTTTTCATATACACGGTGTAAATCCTTATGTACACGCTATGTACTTTTCATTTTTTTAGTTAATAAGGGCAGTATATTCATCTTCTTCTCCCAGACATAACCCATGTTCTGGGCTCATGAACAACTGAGCCCAAAGATAGAAATCCCTCTTAACCATCTATATGAACTTTGATTTGAACAACATTGGATCCATTGGAATCCCATCCGCATGTTCTCAATTCCCCTTGAGTAGTTCTGTGTGATTTCTTATCTCGGCCATGAGATCGAGGGTTGATCATTTTTTTTCATTTTATATATATACATCGTTTTATGCTGAATTTGAGGCCGACTATGGATGATGAGTTTCATACGTGTACAAGGTAAGTGGTTCATACCTTATTTTGTGTTTTGAGGAGACATTGGGGTTATAGATTTTTATTGAAATTGAGGGTATTGATCAAGACACCTATTTATTAATATTTAATTGATTGTATGCCTTATGCGAGTGAGGTCGGGTTAGAGGCCATCACTCCATGGGACATTCTTATAAGGATGAAAAATTTGTTTTAATTGACTTGTTTTGATTTAAACTGTTTAGTTTAATTTTTTAATGATTGATTACACTATTTAGAGGCATTCAAGACTTCTGTGCTACTGTGTTATATCTGGTAGCTTGTGTAATTAAATATTTTTAAATTGAATTATTTATTTAAATTTCATTATTGTAATTTATATTTATTTAATTCATGAGATTATATATGTTGATAACCTTGGTGTTGTGATGGGCTTGACCTGTGGTTGTGATGGCATGGCCATCAAGATTGAGTTTTGTTGATTATTGGTTGGGCTTGGCCTATATTTTCTTGTGTGGGTTTGACCACGATATTGGAAATTATAAACGATGGTATGAGGTAGTGTTACTCTCTTGTTGGGCATGGCCTGATATACTTGGATGGAAAGGCCATAATATGTGAGAGGAATGGTCATAGGGGAACAAGGTGCCAGATATGTTGTGGATTAGGTTTTTTATTTGGTGATTTCCTCTCACCTGTGGTGGCCAAAGATCCAATTTAGTCATATCAACATAGGTAGACTCCATGATGAGGTTGTTTTGACCAATCACGTGGGTAGAATCCCCTCGATAGTTGTGGTTTATGTAATATTGGTTTGGGGGTTCTTTCCATAGAATCCACATTGAAGGTGAGGAGCCTTCATTTGATAGTGACGGTGTTATTGTGTTGGGGTATGAGGCTCTTCATGCTTGAAGCCATGAGCTGGAATATTTATTTTAGTACATGCATCGATGTTCCTTCGGTTGTTATTCCATGGGCTGATATGAGATTTTGAGTGGGGGTCTGTGGGATCGGGACACTCTTGTGTGGGCATGCCTTTGAGACGTCAGTACATTGAGACACGAGGTGTCAGGAGGCACATGCTTCCAGGATATGTTATTGCGGTGGATCTTTATGGGTCACTGGGACTTCGTAACTATAGTAGTACTTTTGGCCTAGATCCAATGACTCTCTTTGCTTCTATGATTTCGGTATTGGCCAATGTAGATGAAACTCCCTCATTGCTATTGAGAACCAGTGGATGTTGTGTTTTTTTAAATCATCTCATTGTTTACATTACTTAGAGATATATGTATTCCTAAAAACAAATTATATGTTCATAACATTGGAGGGTATACTACTAAGATTCATCCCACACCCTACACAGGCTCTTCGGGATGTGTGTACACTTTATGGATTTACATACACCTATAGTATTGGTGTCAGATATTAGATTATTGTACTTTCTAGAATAGATATAGGCATGGACTTTTAGGTTATTCTTATTTGTAGATTAACTTTTGTTTAGTTTATTTTTTAGCATTTGAATTATTATTATATTTGGTTATTGTGGTTATCCATGGGAGCCCTTTTTATATTTACATGTCTTACCATCTATGGATGAATGTAATTTTGTTTTAGTAGTGGTTACAAGTGGTGTTTAATATACTGTTCTATTTACTTTCTACTGCTATTTTATTTATCACTTCTGCTGTTAACATGATATTATTGTGATTCCACTCTATGGGTATGGTTCAAGTCTTGTGAGACATTTATTTCCACATCATGTGTTACTATTATACTCAGATTAGTTCCTTATCTTATTCTCATATGGTATAGCCCCCTCACTATACTATATTACACCCTCTCAGTGAGTCAGTTTCCTTTTCCATTCAGGGATGTGCGTGTAAGGTTAGGGACACCCAGTCGAATAGAACTATTTGAGTGGTTGTTGGGGTAGGGACATTACATTGTGGTATTGGAGGAGTTTCATTTCCCTCTTTTATGGGTATTACTATTTGGGATTATTGTTGATGTGGATATATTATTATCAAAACTGGATATCCAACACATGCTTGGGTGCCATCATCCCCATGTACGACGGCTGGATTGAGTTACCCTAGGTGGGAATTGTTTTTTTCTAAGATTATATTATATATGATTTTCTCCTTTGTGGCTCACTAGGATTACGATGATTATTGGTTGTGATATGATACCCTTAACCCATTGCAGTAAGGGAGAATTGGACCTTAACCAGGGAAGGCAAGGTGTAGATGTTTTGATTTTGATAGAAACATTTTTAGGGTATTTCAATTTCATATATTCATGTATGCTTTGTGAAGTGATATTTCCATGTGAATAATATCTAATTCCATGTGGGAAGTTTAAATTCCTAATATATTTGATTGTTTTATTCAATGTGATATTTTATGCATTAAATTACTGTTAACATTCATGTGGCATGTGTATGGGCTAGGCTCTTTTGGATTAGGCAGCTACTATGGTTGAGGGGATTTTGATCACTAAGATTGGGTGACTAGGTCATTGGATTGAGGAAATGATGGTTGTCAGGATGGGCGTGGCCTGGTGATATAGTGATTATTTCCTTGGATGAGGGTGGGTAAGGAGTCCATGGGGCCTGGATGCTGTGGGGCATAGTTATAGTGGGAAAGAGTGAGGGTAGTGAGGATGTTATTCCTTTTACTGCTTTTCCTATCTACATTATTTATATATTGTTATATATGTGGTATTTATAACAATTTATGGTATTCATTGAGTTCCTCCTAGATGACTTGATGGAGCATCAGGTGGGTGATGGTACAGTGTTGTAGGATCATGTTCGTGTTCAGATCTCGGAGGGTTAGGTTGAGCACGAGCTCAGGTACGTGCACAGGGATAGGATCATGATTAGGATCTTGTATAGGCAGGGCGGCTTCCATGCTAGATAGAGTATGGGTAGTGTCTTGATGAGCAGCATCGATCTATCCAGGTCTGAATTTTGCAGGGGATAGATAGAGGTGATCAGGGAAGCGAGTCATTTATGGATTACCTTACCTGGGAGTTCTATTTACAAAACCTAACTCTTTTTTAGGGTGAGGGTGGTCCACAGGAAGCTGAGAACTGGATAGATAGCATCTAGATGATCATTGAGTAGCTAGATATGTCTCCAAGTTGGATGGTCATGCTAGTGACAACTATTCTCAGAGGATCGACAACACACTGGTAGGATGTGCAGGTTCAGGATTGCAGACACAATAGACTGGCCTAGAAGGACATCGAGGATAGATTCCTTGAGCTCTTTTTCCTGAAGAGGCTAAGGGTGGAGAGACCTCAGAAGTTCTTGAGCATTCAACATAGTGACATGCCCTTTCATGGACTATGAAGCTGCTCTAACTGAGTTCTCTATCATTGCACCAAGTATTGTACGTGATGAAACCTCAAGTGTGAGGTGCTTCAAATATGGATTACGGCACACCATCTAGGTGTAAGTTAACATCTTCAGGCTGGCCTCGTTCTTAGAGGCAGTGAATCAGGTTCTCATAAGTGAGGTTATCCTGACATTGAGGCCACACTTGGGTTGGTGGTGGCTTCATGTTATGGTTCATATATGAGGAATCAAGGTTAGGATGAGTTCTAGTAGGGAGGGTTGGCAGGGGACTCAGCTAGGCCACCTCATGGATATTCAGAAGTGGTATTACTTTACTGTGGGAAACCATTCCATGTCTGGCCTCAGTGTGATAGGCCTCCATAAGAGTGCCATGAATGTGGATAGGTTGCAAATATTGAGAGGTTCTACAAGAATCCTTCACAGACAGCCATGATACTTGGACCTAAGTATGTTAATGCTCAGATATTGAATCAGGATTGGTACCAAGTGAGGGAAGATTAGGATTAGTTGTGAAAGGAGGATGTGGTCGAGATAATGGGACCTATCCATGGGGTGAGGGGCCAATTACTAGTGTAGCACCATAGGTGGGTTATTCTTCAAGAAGTTATTTTCTAGGAAAGGTGAACATTGTGGAGCTGCCAGAGGTTGATCAGGTTGGTGAGCTGACGATGGTTAGAGGTATGCCATAGGCATGTCCATGATTTTCCTTTTTCTTCTATTTAGAATCGCATGTTGAGGCATGTCTATTTTGAGTGCATTAGGTGCATAAAATTTATATGGACTAACCATACATTGGTCAGTGGGTTGGAACTATCTTAGGAGTGTGATTATATATATATTACGTGTTGAAGCATCAAGGCATCCACGGGATGCAGGTTACTTGAGGTGCCTCGGTCATTGGGGCGTCAAGGGTGTTGTTTGTTATTGAGGTGTGAGGAATTGAGTTTATTTTGAGAATACATGGGATTTAGGACCTCATTGTGCAATGGGATCCATGGGCTTGATGCGGGTGCCGATGCGGTGCGGGATAGGATTGTGTGTTAGAAGTGACAAGGGAGCACTTGTTGAGGTGTAGGGGTGACGATGCATCGCGGGAGGACAATGGGTCTAGAAATATTTCGATGGAGATTATTTTGATTTGATCTTTGGGCCAGAGTTGTTCTGGAATGTTTCTTCATCTCCCTTATAAGGGAAATTTTTGGACAAATTGCTTTAAGGGGGGATGTTTGTAAGACCCCGGTTCTTATTTTGTGGTACGAGATTCTTTTTCGGGGTTGTTTTTACGAAAAAGGGGAGTATATGACAAGTACTGGCTACAAAACTATTACACGACATCTCTTAGGGTTATACGCCATGTAATCATAAGTTCAAATCAAGTAACGTCTTTCCATATGATGGTTGTACATGGTGTGTGGGGATGTTATCAAGGAATATAGAGTTATCCTAGTACACACCATGTAATCATGTCAGCAAGGCATTTTGATGACCTGAAAGGAATTAAGGGAGGGGTGGAAATATGTTTCATAGAAATGGTATGTATCCTTAAGTACACATTGTATTTTTTTTATTAATATAGGAATTAGAGTCATCTTTTTGTCCCACACATTACCCATGTTTTGGGATCACAAATAGCCACACCCGAAGATATTAATCCATCCGGATTATCCATCTGAACTCTTATTTGAACACCATCAAATCTGTTGGAACCCCGTCAGTATGTTCTTGATTCCTCTTGAGCCATTCTTCATGATTTATTGTCTTGAAAAATTATTCTATGGATGATAATTTTTTTCTATTTTATATAACTACAACATTCTAGGTAGATTTAGAAGCTGATGCTGAATGAGGAGTGTCATATGTGTATGAGGTAGAAGGTGAAAACCTTTTTTTTTGTTTTTTTGGACATTTGGGGTTGTATATTTTATCACAATGATGTATATTGAGAAAGACCCTTATTTATTCATATGGAATTTACTATGTTCCTTGTGGGATATTTTTGGGAAGTCCTTTACCTTGATTATGCGAGTGAGGTTGGGTTAGAGGTCGCTGCACCATGGGACATTTTGGATGAGGGTGCCAAAAATTTTATAATTGTTTTCTTATTTATACTATTTAGTTTAAATTTTTAAAGCACGATTATGCTATTTTTATGCATTCATGACCTTCATGATATTGTGTTATAGATGGTAGTTATTATTACTCAATCTGTTTAAATTGTATTATTTGTTTAAAGTGCTTTATTGTTATTTATGTTTATGGGATTATTGAGATTATATATTCTTAGACCCTATAGGGTTTTGAGAATGTTGACTTGAGGTTGGGATGTCATTGACCTAAGGATTGAGTGATACTGATCATTGGTTGGGCTTGGTCCAGATTTCCTTGGGTGGTTTTGACAACGAGATTGGCCATTATAGAGGTCGGTTTGAGGGAGTGTGACTATCAGGTTGGATATGGTCTGTGATACATGGATAGACTAACTATCATATTTGAGTGGCATGGTCTCATCGGAATGAGGCTCCAGAGATGTTGTGTTTTAAGTTCTTAATTTGGTGATTTACTCTAGCATGTGATGGCTAAAGCGCCAATTAATTAGTGTGCTTATAGGTAGACTTCCTGATGAGGTGGTTTTGACAACTCATGTGGGTAGAGGCCCTTGATAGTTGTAGTTTATTTAATATATGTTGGGGGTTCTTGATGTAGAATTACATGAGGAAGGAAAAGATCCTTCATTGGATAGTGATGATGCTATCAGGTTGGGGAATGAGGCTCTCTGTGCTTGAGGCCATGGGCTTGGATATGTATTTAAGGAAAGTCATCTTTCTTCCTCCAATTTTAATTCCATGTGATGATGTGAACTTTGGATCAGGGGTCATGGGACTATAAAACTGTTGTTTGGGTGTGCCTTTGGTATGTCAGTACTTTTACACATGAGGTGTCAGGAGGCACGTGCTGTTGGGATATGTGGTTGGTGTAGATCATGAGGGTTCATCAGGACTATTTTACTATAGGAGTACCTAGGTCCATGATCCAAGGAATTTATTTTTTTCTTGGATTCCGGCATGGGCTGAAGCAGGTGACACTCCCTGGTGTCTATTGAGCACTAGTGGTGGTTTTGTTTATTTACCGCATCTCACTGTTTACTTTACATAGATATGCTTGTCTACTTAAACACTTCTTCTAGTTACTCACCATTAGGTGGTATCCTATTAAGATTCATCTCACACCCTACATGGGCCCTTCAGGACATGTGTACAATTTATGAGTTTACTTAATGGTAAATGATTGGCCTCAAGAGGTTGAACATATGCTGTTGAGCATGGATATTAGGATAGGCCTTGAAGTTATGCCTAGATGAAGTTTTACTTTTGTTTAGTTTCCTTTTTAGAATCAGATTTTTATTATATGTAGCTACTATGGTAAGACATGGGATGACTTTTTATATTGACATGTATGACCTACATTGGATGCATGCCTATCTTTTTTAGTAGTGGTTACAAGTGGTGTTTCACATGTTGTTCTATTTACTTTCTGCAACTTTTTTTATTTATCACTTGCTCTATTTACGTGATATTGGTGTGCTTCCACTTTGCGGTTTGGGTTCAAGTCTGAAGAGACATTTATTTCTACTGCATGTGTTAATATTATATTCAGATTACTTCTTTATCTTATTCCCAAAGTGTATATCATCCCCATTATACCTAATTACACCCTTGCTGCTAGTCGGAAGCCTTTGGAATTCATGGAGGTGCACCTTAGGTTAGGGACACCCATCCCAATTGCACTATTCGGGTGGCTGTTTTTGTTAGGGATGTTACAAGTTCAATCATTGAATATTGAAAAATTTTATTCCTACCATTTTAATAATGATCATGGTTTCCTTTTTCTCCATTTTTAATGAAAACTAATTTTCCTATTAAGAATATACAATGTTTTTTACATCCATAATTATCACATGTGGGAAAATCATTATTTCACTTGTTTCCTTTATAGATGATTTCCCTATATTTTTTTTTGTTAACATGATTCCCTCTAATTATATAATACAAATAGAATTAATACTTTATCTCATTTAAAATGATATTATTTCCCCATATGATGATAAACATTCAATGACTTTTTCTACTCGAAAGATTTGAATAAGACCATAAAATATTTGATCTTTTGTACTCTATGGATCATGTGCAGTGGTGTAGTTCCCATTCCTTCTACAACGTGCCATTTTTAAAGTATGACATACACTATATTATGTCATAAAATTATAAAACATAATGTATAATCTCAAAACTAGTTAATCACATATACTAAATTTAAAATATAGGTGCATCTAATATATAAATCAAAAGATTGGTGTCTTTGGGAATATTTAAAAAAAATCATAGGGGTTCATTATCAAATCATTTTTTCACTAATTTTAGTTCCCAAGGCTTGTACTAAACATGTTATAAAACAAACTATAAATACCTTGACACCAGTTTCCCATAGTCAGTGGTTACATTATTATATTATCATGACATAAAAGGAATCACATCAAAAGTACCAAATACTTTAGTAGTCTTGGTAAATTATATACATATCTAACATCTATGTTACACTTTAAAACAAAAAAATCACAAATAATTTCATTGAATCTTCCATTATTCCAACTTTGTGTAACCCTAAATATCAGTGATAATATACATCTATGAATCCTTGGGAAAATCAAACACATGAAAGGGTTGAGCTCAAATGCTCAGTAAGGTTAAGCATACAACATAAATTATTAGTTAATATTGAATAAAAAATGTATCATGGTAAATAACATAAAAACATTCCATTTAAATACTCACAAGATCTAGGAAACATAACCATGGATATTGTACTAGTCAAATAATCACATGCAATATCAATAAATGAATTCATAATTTCAAAAATATAAACATACAGTAAAGGATTTGTACAAATAATATATTATTCTCAAGGAATAATTCCAATAATACATCATTATCAAGGATTCATGCTAAGAATCTAATAAATTTGTAAGGCCTTGTCCAAAAACTAATCTAGTTTGTCTCTTGAGAAATACTGAGGCATCGATGTGTTATAGTGGTCCCAAAATGTCACTTAATAAGTTCAATAAATTATCCCTATAAATGGGTTGAAACATAAACAATATAACCATTTATATTTATAACTATTAAATGAAATTTTAATACATTAACTGTAAACCATGAATGGTATATAATTAGCACATTCAAAGTCAAAATGATCATAAAGAATTCAATATAATACGGTAGATGATATCCTAAGATTTCCACCTAAATTAATCATAATATTCAACAATGGTTGATGATATATAAAAATATACTATTCTAATATCAATTAAAACTTATTTAGGAATAACTATTATTGAAAAGAAATGAAAAAAAATTATATAAAAAACACTCGTATTTAAAAAAATCATATTCAATACCAAATATCCCAAAAATAAGGGAAGAGTGTTTTTCATAAGAAAAAAATTGTAATATTTTAATGGAATCATGAAATTAAATAATATTCATGGTGGTATGAAGGTCATTGTTTTCATGTATGTTAAGAATAGAACATTTCTTTTATAATTTGTCAAAATGTTTAATATAAAAAAATTAAAATATTCCTTCTGAAAACCTTTTAATGAAATTAAAAATATATTTAAAATTTTCTTCATACTACATTTATAACCAAATAAATTAATATTTAAAATAATATCAAAAATATTTAAATGGAGAAAATATGTGATAATTAAATCATTAAACATTAATGTTGTCATATACCACTTTGAAGATTTAAATCATAATCCCCATGAAATAATGACTGTTAAAAACAATTAAATAAAATGTTAATAAAAATAATTCATGAAATTTTTATTCAATGGGTATGTATATAAACCTTATAAATGAAGGTGGGTGTAAAACATCAAACTATTCCTCAATGAAATGGGTTTGAGACAATGTCACATACTATCTGCACCCATTACCTAAACATGCTTTAGCAACCTATAGAATGATTTTTGAATTTTGATAACAAGAATCGGAAAATTATTGATTTTTATGATATCATTAATGATCTTCTGGTATTATTTATCACCCTTTTATTGATAGTATTTCTTTATTACCCTTGTTTTTGGTGAAGACTACTTACTTTTTTTATACTTGTTTAGTCATGAATATCTTGGATATTTTACATAGGATATAGATCCAGTATCTAAATAATGATATTAATTGTATATAAATAATATTTAATCATTAAATACATTTTTATATCATTTATAGAATGTTGGAAAAGGAAAAAAATGACATTGCGTCATGGAAGCGGTAGGTTGTACATAAGTACGCGTGACGATATCATTCCCATAATAAGTGAACGTATTTTGATAGGTATAGTTTAACAATCTTTCATGAATAATTAATATTTTATAGTTATAATATATATATTCATAAGTTATATCATTATACTGATGGAAATAAAGTGTTCCTGAAAATTAGATTACACCACGGTATGGAGACAGTAAATTGTATGTGCGCATAAGTGATGTTTTTTAAGAAGGATGGATAAAAGGTGTAACATGGTTGTCTGAAAATAATTATAAAATTTTAGAATATATAAGTTGATAAATTCTTTACTTTTACATGGAAAAAATACTCACATATGATGTATAAGAAGAAATGAACTTAGATGAGTTGGTAAAAATGATTACCTCTTCTTCAACATACTTCCTTAATATATATTCACAAGAGATCTATATTTGGAATATTTGGAAATCCATTATCTCTATAACATTTATATGGATATTTTTAAAATAAATTTTTTAGTTTTTATAGATATATACGGCTCAAGTTATTGGGATTAAGTGAGGTAGGATGTTCTCTTTTATAATTGAGGTTAGGGGAACTTTTGGAAACTCTCAAGTATTAAAATAATATAGATTATTTTATTATTAGCATTAGTTTAAAGTGAGATATTTAGAATATAAGATTATTATGGATCTAAATAATCTTATATAATAATTTTTATAAATGTTTAGGTCACATCATTACCCTTATCTTTTGGTCTTAACCCTTAATTAAACTCGTAAATTGTTACCTTGAAAACATATGTCTTTACTCATTGAAGATGAATATAGTTACAATATAATAAAAAAATAAACATAAAATATTAGTGGATTAAATTTTAAACTTTATCCATATATTTTTTTGAAAATTATAGTTATTAATGAATTTTATATAATTTAATAATATATTATTTATATTAAAATATCATTAATGTAAATTTTTACACTATTCATTACGTGTATTTTTGCAATACTCAAAAAAACAAGATAACATCAAAACAAAATTAAAATTTTGATTATATTTATAGTTCATTGATAAATTTTTTTATGAAATTAATTATAAAAAAATACTTATTTTATTATTTTTAATAATATTTATTTGATATTTCCAATAATTATGAAATTAGTACACCATCATTGTGTGAGTATTTAAGATAATTATTTTTTCCTAAAAATATTAAAATAAATGACCCTGATAAATATAAATATTTAATCTTCCAAATTAGTGTGTATAGTATAAGATATCTTCTTAATTAAAGCATATAAAAAATCTAATACATATTAAAACCATGAGTATGAAATATTTGACATTCCATAGAATAAAATATTATAAACGGGGTGATGTCATCCAATTGGCTCTCATATGATATAAAATAGATCCAATGAAAATTTTTGTCTACACTAATTCAGAGAATAATATTTACACAAGTGTTAGGGTAATTTAATAATATTTATAATATTATTTTTAGCCTTGATTACCATATTTACTATAAATTGTGGTAAAAATTTACTAATTATATTGTTCCTATTGGGAAAAAAGTAAACGGGACCTATTTATTAACTTTGGACACTCATATTGAAAATATGGTATCTATTTTTCATAATTCAATTAAAATATGTTGCAGAAATCAATTAATAATTAATCTTGCATATGGGATGAAACTAAAAGTTTTTAATCAAAAAATATTTAAAATTTTGAAAATTTTTATATCCAATTTCAATGTAAAATTGATTAAAATTAAAAAAAAATGGAATTATTATTGTATAATAGAACTAGTTATTCTATAAAACTAATTTAGAATATAATTTAACTATATAAATAACTTAGACCAAAAATGATATTTTCAATAAAAATGCGGTATTTTTTATTATTCATAAATACAATATATCATAAAAATACAAAAAATTCAACCAAAGAAATTTTTTATATTATTATTTAAAATAAGAAGTGTATTTTCTCAAATATTATTTATAAAATTATCAAAAAGTAGATTTAAAACAATTGTTCCATCAAAATGATACAAAACTATCATTAGAAATAATATAGGTTTTTATGACCAAATATTTTATTTATTATTATATTATACCTATAAAAACTATTTGATGAATTTAGAAACATTTTATGGAGTATAAAATAGAAAAATTAAATAATTTTGTTAAAACGATTCATCCCAACAATTTAACGGCTACATTATAAAAATATTTCATTTCTCTTTTAAGATGGGTGTTGTGAGCTATGTAAGGTATCAAAGATATTAACATTAAAAATAGAAATAACATAAAATCTAGGGTTGTAACATTTTTTAGAAAATATTGGAACCCTAAAGATCCCATTCTTATAGAAACTATTCTAGATGATTGAGAAATGGTCTCTAGAGTTTTGAAGGGATGAAGAGGTGACTCAATGTCATGGTACTCACATTAAACATGGCTGTTATTGATTAATTTTAATTATATTCCATTATTCCATGTTTTTCACTACAGAGGTTTACCTCTAGTTCTCATCATGTCATTTTATTTTATTATGTGATGTGGTGGTTAACTAACTATGTGCCCAATATTTAGTTGTTTTTCCTATGTAATAATCATCTCCTTTAGTTCACTCCACACCATGGTCATTTTTTCACATACACCTTCAAACCATAGATACCTTATTACATTATAGTACCTCTCAACTATCTAGGAATCCTTGATCCTTTATCTTCATTCCAGGACTGAAATTATTTTCCTTATTTATACATTACATGAAGAGTTACATTGATAATGATTTACCATGTGTAATAATAGGTTCTACCCTTTTCCATGTTTCTACTTTCCATTATCTAGAACCCATGTCATGTTTTATTAGAAATGAAACTAGGATTCCATGTATTTCAAGGAGTTTTTGTTGGTGTGTGAGAAGTATTTGGGTGAAAACACCTTGATGAACCATAATGTTGGAATAAATAACCAAGAGGAAGGAATTTATTTACCATTTTGGGATCTTGTTTAAAATTTTTACCATGAAATAATTATTTTTTTGGAATACATGAAAGTCATGCCTCAATGTGATCCATCTTTTTTTGAGTGTTTAGAACATGAAACCCATCTTTATTCTTGATACCAGTAAATTTTCCTTGTATATTGTTCATCATATTTGATTTTTATGACGTATATGTTTGTTTAAACATTCATTATTGATTATATGTTGTGGTTTCCAATGTGTTCTACTACGTTATGTACACCTTTACAGGTATTTTTCTTAGTTCAAAAAAATGGTGGAGTGTTTGGAATGATTATCTCATAGAGGGACAGTGTGTATGACTTGTGATGATGGTGATGATGGACCAAAGATAAGTGCAAGGAATTTATTATTCCTCACATATTTCATGTGATACACTCTATTCCTAGTAGATTACAAGAATAATTTTACTTGATTCCTAGTGGATTTTGAGTATCATGATCAGTCAATGATTAGTGTGTGATAAAAACATGACTCACTTGATGCCTAATGGATGTTAAGTAATAAGTAAAATTAGGAGTGAGTATCATGATTACTATCATAATTTATAATTTTTTATTACTCTAAATATCATCATGTTATTTATGGAATGGGGAAGAACTAGGTATGTCTAGTGATTTTGGTGGCTTGGTTAGCACGTGTGTACATTTTTTTATATTTTTTTATTTATGTGAATTTGATTTTTATTAATGGACTAAACATTTTTACATGATCACATCAATTATGATGATTTGGTGGTGTCTTAATCGATTTTATTACTCACAACCAGATAATTTTGATGTGTGTATAGAATTAATGTATAGGGATCCGAGTACGGGAAGGGTTCTTATGGGGATGGTTTATTAGAGGAGGATGGAATTCGTAGTATACCATGATAAACTCTAGAAGGCCATCAATTTTATTTATTTATTTATCTTCTAAATTTACTACTCCAGTTTAGATTCCCCCATAGGGAGCCTATTTATTCCATGTATAAAGGATATTCCATGTTTCACTATCCAAATGATGATCAAATTATTATATTAATTATATTGTTTTATTATTACTTAATCTATTACATAGTACTAATGGTATAGTCTATATACTAATAAATTTTACCCTTTCTTCTAGTTCACAGCCCCTTGCATAATGGGAGGCACACATGAGGTCATGTGGAACTCTGGTTCCAAACCACTGGTTCTGGTTAGGCTGTTACAAAGAGGAAGCTAAAAAGTACCATATTAGAACCATAATTATATTGGGACCCCACATTGATTATAGTGGAGAAGTCAGTAGTTACATTTAAGCATACTGGGTTTTTTTGTGGGAATGAAAACCCTTATAGGGCCACCAATATTCTTAATTTTTCATTGTGGGGTTTTTTTGGGTTTAGGTTGGTTATTTTTATTATTTTAATTTATTTTATGAAACTTTTTTAAATATGATTAAATGGATGAATTTATTCCTCATTTTTATATAGAAAAGTTCACACATCCGCTATATATTTTATTCTTCGTTCTTTTTAAGTGAATTCTTTTTCATCACTCATTTAATATATATTTATATGTCATCATATAATGTAGATTGATATAAGAAATAATACCACTTGTATTTCTTATACACAAAAACGTCCTTTCCATTTTTCTATGCATCAACTATTATAGAAAATTTTGGGGATTTTTTAGGTATCTTTTTTTACTATTTAATATGAGTCAGTGGAGGACAATAAATAGTAATGACCCTTACAGTCCCTTGTATATGCTGCCATACTCTATAGTCAATTTTTTTAAGATTAGAATGAATAATAAGTAATGTGTTATATTAAAAATTATTATGTAATCCAAAAAAATAAATTAAATTTTATGTTTTTGTTCTATATGATATGAGTGGATCCTAGGAGGCCTTGGTTGGATTATGAGAAATGTTCATGGACCCCAAGGTTATTAATGACCATATACCTTATGGATTTTGTTATATAACCAAGATAATATACCAAAGATAGATACTGATGATTGTGAACCAACAATATATGATAAATTATGTTTCTAAGTGTGTTCCTTATAGAAATTAGGATTGAGTGTAAGCTAGGCTAGTGGGATGAATTCCTAGGAACTAGACTATAATTGGGTATGATAGTATTATATCACAACTATGATATTATTAATGAATAAAAATTCATTTTATTTATTATAAATGATATATCATTAACAATTTTAGAATATTTGTATGTGTTAGTGCCTCTTCCACCTAAATATTATCAATAAAGTTACCACATACAATAGAATTTAGCCACTAATTTATTCTTTAATTGGAAACCAATGAAACAGTTGATCCTTATCCACACTAGGATATCATTTTCATGGTATTGAACCTTCTTGATGTATCAAATTAGTGAAAAATTATCTGTTTATGTAAGCTCTCTTTGTTGGATCTGAATCTACGGATTATACACAAGAGGGGGGTGAATTGTGTCTATTTCAAATTATTACAATCTCTTCAATTTAGACAAATTCTGTTCACTATGCTTTTGCACGATTAAATATGCAGCGGAAAAAGTAAAAGCATGAACACACGGATGTATAGTGGTTCGGGGAACAGAAGGCCCCTAGTCCACTCCACCAACGCTCAAATCCACGAGCTTGGCGATTTTCACTATCTGGTCCTCGTTTCCACAGACCCGTCCACAACTGAGTACAGGCAGTTGACACCTTTACAAGATTCAGGCAAACACAGCCTTCCAGGTTCAAACACGAACCCACACAGCTTAGAACGAGAAGCTGATCACTCAAAAATAAAAAGGGTTTCGATAAAGAAACACTTCTCCAGTTGTTCTTCACAATTGCAACAGAATGCAATTGACAGTAGATAAATCGTCGTCTTCAGAAAATAAAGATCCGTAATCAAAACAGTTCTGAGTCGATCCAGTTGCAATAGATATTACTAGAAACTTCACAACTTCAGCAGCAGTAGATTCACAACAGGTAGTCGATGTAGAACACGTGAATCTGCTATCAAAATCTTCTTTCAGTAATAAAGGTCTTACGCTTCTCCTTGATCACCAGAAAAGAACGCTTTCACACAGCCTCTGTTTTCTTGTTCGTCAAAAGATCAATCATTCTATATTTCACACACTTTCCCGTGCATATATATATCTCCGAAGTTTCCAAGATAGAACATATATATTCAAATATGAGAAAATCTTCCGCATAAATAGATCCATGAAAATCTCCTTTAGATTCGCGATATTAAATGAAATAACAAAGCCGTTGTAACTCCCCTGAAGAATCGGCACAAAAAGCTCCGTTTAAATCAAACATTAATCCGTTGTAAATCGTCTTTGATTCAGTCAAAGTCATATTTAAGAATCAGCTCGAAATCCGCCTAATAATCCGCTTGATTGACTAATTCAAAAGGAAATATCGTCTGTCAAAAATATCCCGACGCCAAACGTAGGGTTGATGACGTGGCTCCAAACGTAGGGTTCACAAACGTAAGGTTCAGAACGTAAGGTTGAACATACATACTTTCTCTTCAGCATTCAAACGTAGGGTTGATCATCCATACTTTGTCTTGCTTCAACTCTCCAAAGAACGTACGGTTGATTATAAAAGTAAGGTTGATGATCCATACTTTTTAGAAACAAACTCAACACTGAAAACTAACGTACGGTTTCTCTTCCATACTTTTCAACAACGAAAACGTAAGGTTCCTTCCAAACGTAATGTTCTTCTTCCATACTTTTCAACAACGAAAACGTAAGGTTCCTTCCAAACGTAATGTTCTTCTTCCATACTTTTCAACAACGTAAGGTTCATTAACCATACGTTTCAAAATAACATAAAAAGTAAACTTTTCATCCATACATTACGTTCATCAACGTAGGGTATGAACAGTGATTCTAGTACGCGCTAAAATTGATCTCGCGCTACAGTGATTCCAGAACACGCTAAAATTGATCTCGCGCTACAGTGATTCCAGAATACGCTAAAATTGATCTCGGAATAAATGAAGTATAGAATCTCGTTATATAAAATAAATTCCTGCAAAATACTCAACGAAATAATTAGTAAATAATTAAGGGTATTTGTGAGCATCAAAATCATCATAAAGAGACAGAGTATTATTTAAAATAATCTCCCCCTTTAAAAAACATTATTTTGATTTGTTTAAAAACAATACATTGCTCAACAATCTCCCCCTTTTTGATGATCACAAAACCCATAAAATAATAAAACTAATTTAATTGCAATCTTGATTGAAAAAAAAGTTTTATAAAATTTTAGAATTTTGAAAGGATTAAAACAATATTTAACTATAAAATTTCTCCCCCATAACTCAAATTTCTCCCCCATAACTCAAATTTCTCCCCCATAACTCCCATAAAAATAAATTTTCAAATAGATAAAAGATAAATGTCGTATATATCCAAATGCTCCTATATATCCAAATTTCTTCATAGGAAACGAATGAATTTAAATGTTGTGTTTATCCAAATTCTCCCCCTTTTTGTGATATCAAAAAGAATGAAAAATTACGGATTTGAACACATTCAATATTGCACTGGACTATAAGTAAATGCTATAATTAACTGTGTATGAATAAGTGAATTTCGTATACTGGCTAACTTAATCATAAATCAATAAATAATAAAATAAAAAAGATAAGAAAAGAATTTTCATTCACAAGCTACGACAGTGATATACAGAGGAATCAAGGTGTAGGGATAAGACAGGGAAAAAGGTGTCTATCTCCTTTGAATTGCGGTCTTGATCTCTGTAAACTGTTCTCTGAGCCTCTTCATCATCCCATCTCCTAACTTGATGATAAGATCTCTGTTCTCCTGAGTCATATGAATATCCTCAATCAAATTAACTCTGAAAAACTCATGCATTCTTTCTTCTTTTTCAACAAAAAGAGCCAGCTTTTCTGATAACTGATTCAAAAGAATCCTAATCGGTTGCTCTCCAGATGTCAACTGATCTACCAAAAATTTCTGATTATCTAGCAAAACTGACAAAGGGGCACTATTACACTGAAGATCGTGTAATCTGTCACTCATATTGCTCAGTGCTCCAGTAATTGCTTGAAATCTTCGAATCAAATCAGGTGAAGAACCTGATCCACTCACAGCACTATTTGCAACAGATTCAAATTTATTCTCCATGTAAATTTTCATCTCAGACAAATCATCTTTCGTTACCATCTCTGATTTCAACTGATCAACAGCATGCAACATATCAGTTTTAAACAAATCTACTTCCTGTCTTGAAACAGTAGATTCTTTCAGCTTCTGAAACTTTAACTGCTCCAAGTTCAGAGAACTTCTGAGACTAACATTCTCAGATTCTAACTGAGAAATACGCTTGTATAACTCAACAATTTCTTCTTTTCTCGAATCAGGGGCACCCTGTGCTTGATTCTCATGTCCAGAATCAGATTGACGAAGCAGGACAAGGGGTAAAGAATCTGCATCTGATTGTTCTTTGTCCTGAAAAGGTTGATCCACTGAACTATTCTTTGAAGCTTGAAACTCTTCCACTGAAAAATCTTCCTGAAGTACTTCTGTATTAACTTCAGAAGTGTGTTCATCACGAACAGTAGTCTCTCTGACTTCTACTGAATGATCAAGAACAATATTTTCATGAACTTCTTGAGGTCGGGCCACTTCTTCACCAGGCACTGCCTCCATAAGTTGTTCTTGTGAAATTGCTTCTTCAACAGCCACAGCAGCAGTTTGAGGTTCTAGCTGAATTTCCGGTTGAGCTAATGGTTCCTCTATCGGTGCAGTCTGCTCCACAACAGCTTCTCTCACAAAGGAATAAGAAATTACAGGTTCAGAAGATTTCAAGACAGGAGAGATAATTTCTTCATCAATTGACCTCTTCCTTCTAGATTGAAGTCCTTCCTGACTTCTCTCTTCCTCAACTTCCTCCATCTCAAAGCGAATTCTCCTTGCCACTGTACTAACCCTTGATTCTGCTTGTCCCTCCTTGGACTTAGCAGGTTGAGTCTGAGCACTCTCCGAGTCTTCCTCAGCTCCAACAGGTAAGAGTTTTCCTTTAATAGTGCTCCAGAAGTATCCGACTTTCCTCAAAGTTCCAGCATTAAAAACATTACTGTGGTGACATTTCACCCCAGCACTTACCAATCTGATCATTCCTCTTTTAAACAACAACAAAGAAATGAACCTTCCATATGGGAAAAAGGTCATTCTTGCTTCACTCTGACAGCAGTATCTCAGATATCTTATCATAAATCGAGGAAAATTAAACTTAATATCACTCATCAAAAGATACATTATATACATGTCAGGGTACAGAATTTTCTCCATCTCAGCCATCCTTGGTGCTAACCCAGTCTGAACAAACTTTACCAAGATTTTCTGATCAGGCTCCAAATCTTTAATAAACATCTTCTTTATCACTTTGGTTCCAAACAGAAAAGACATAATGTCTTCAGACTTATGTACAGAATCTCCAATATTCCGTAAATCAAAATGAAAGACTCCTTCATGAGGGCAGTTAAGAATTTGACTTATCTCTACAGATGATATGGAAAAGTCCTTATCCTCTATTTGAGCCAATAAACTATCCTCCGTATCTCCAAGGCTAAACTGAACAGTTCTAAAGAAAAGTCTCATTTCTGCCTCATAAAGAAACTCAGAGTTTTCACTATTAAAAGCTTGCTCAAGGCCTTGAAACGACAACGCTTGTTTCAACAGCAAATTAGTTTCAAACAGCCATTCTAAATCGATGACTTTACCTTGCAGTATCTTCCGACCAACTACTTTAGATTTCTTTGCAGCACTGCTCTCGGCTTCATCTGGACGCTTAGTCTTTGCCATTTCAAAAACGATTTCTGAAGGTTCGAAAGTTTAGGGTTTGAAGATTCAGAAAAGGGTTTTGGAGCAGATGTGCGGTTTTAGGTTTTCGAAAGGGTTTCCGAAAAAGGTGAAAACAGGTTAGAAGGTGAAACGGTTCTGACAGCCTTGATTCCCGTGTAATCACTAATCATTACTTTTATTTAAAACAAAATAAAATTACTTATAGCGGGAAACAAAAAAAAATTAAGTAGAATTCGAAAACAGAATAAGATTAAAAAGAAACTCTTTAAAATTAAATAAACCTAACTCCCCCTTAATAAATTCAAACCTTGCCGTGGGAAGTGGTTTAGTAAAAATATCTGCTAATTGATTTTCTGTATTTACAAATTCTAAAAATATATCCTTTTTTAACACATGATCTCTTAAAAAGTGATGTCTTATATCAATGTGCTTAGTTCTAGAATGACTAATAGGATTTTTTGAAATATTAATTGCACTAGTATTATCACATAAAATAGGCGTATTATTGAAATTTAATCCAAAGTCCATAAGAGTGTTTTTCATCCACAATACCTGTGCACAGCAACTACCTGCAGACACATATTCTGCCTCGGCTGTTGACAGGGCAACTGAGTGTTGTTTCTTACTAGACCATGATACTAAAGACTTTCCTAAAAAGTGACATGTTCCTGAAGTACTCTTCCTATCTAATCTACAGCTTCCAAAGTCTGCATCTGAATATGAAATTAAATTAAAATCAGAGGTTTTTGGACAAAGCAGAGATTGATAAATAGTACCTTTTAAATATCTAAAAATTCGTTTAACAGCAGTTAAATGGGATTCTTTGGGATTTGATTGAAATCGAGCACAAAGACATACTGAATACATTATATCTGGTCTACTAGCAGTAAGATATAACAAACTACCAATCATACCTCTATATAACTTGTTGTCCACTGATTTTCCAGTTTCATCCAAATCAAGTTTAATATTAGTACACATAGGAGTTGTAAATGTCTTGCTGTTTTCAAGTCCAAATTTCTTAAGTAAATCAGTAATGTATTTGCATTGATTTAAAACATTTCCAAAATCTTTTTGAAATATTTGAAGACCCAAAAAGAAATTTAATTCTCCCATCATACTCATTTCAAATTCTTTTTGCATTAATTCTGAAAATTCATGACAAAGAATTTTATTGGACGATCCAAAAATTACATCATCAACATAAATTTGTACCAACAAAACATTATTTTTCACAGTTTTCTTAAAGAGTGTTGGATCTGCTAGTCCAACAGTAAAATCATTTTTCAAAAGAAAAGAACTTAGTCTTTCATACCAAGCTCTTGGTGCTTGTTTAAGGCCATAAAGAGCTTTAGTAAGTTTGAAAACAGAATCTGGTTTTTGAGAATTTTCAAAACCAGGAGGTTGCTCAACATAAACTTCCTCCATTAAATAACCATTTAAAAAGGCAGATTTAACATCCATCTGAAATAATTTAAAATTCATATAAGATGCATAGGCTAAAAGGATTCTAATGGCTTCTAACCTGGCTACAGGTGCAAAGGTCTCATCATAATCTATTCCTTCTTCTTGATTATATCCTTTAGCTACTAATCTTGCTTTATTTCTAGTTATTATCCCTTGATCATCCTGTTTATTCCTAAAGACCCATTTAGTTCCTATTACTGGATAATCATGTGGTCTTTCAACTAATTCCCAAACCTTATTTCTCTTAAACTGGTTCAATTCATCTTGCATTGCTATTACCCAGCTCTCATCATCTAAGGCTTCTTCTATGGTCTTAGGTTCTTGTTGGGATAGGAAAGCAGAGAATTCAACTATGTTTCCAAAGTTTCTTCTAGTTTGAATACCAGTCTCTAAGTCACCTATCACAAATTCTAAAGGGTGATTCTTTAAGGTTCTAGACTGTCTAGGCATTACATTCAAAGGCTCTTCAGTATCATGTTCTTCTGAACTGGACTGAATTTCTTTTATATCATTTTCAAAATCATTCTTTAAATTCTCAGGTCTCATGTTTTCATTAGAATCAAGTTCATCTATTTGTTCTATCCTTTTCTCAAAAGGATCAGATTCATCAAATTTCACATGAACTGATTCTTCAACAATCCTTGACTTTTTATTATAGACTCTATAAGCTTTGGAGGTTGCAGAATATCCTAAGAAAATACCTTTACCAGATTTTGGATCAAATTTACCAAGATTATCTTTGGTATTCAGGATGTAAACCTTGCATCCAAAAACTTTAAAGTAATTTACTTTAGGTTTTCTGTTATTCCATAGTTCATAGGGTGTCTTTTTCAAAATAGGTCTTATTAAAATTCTATTCATTATATAACAAGCTGTATTAACAGCTTCTGCCCAGAAATATATAGGTAGGCTATATTCATTTAACATAGTTCTAGCCATTTCTTGAATAGTTCTATTTCTTCTTTCTACAATCCCATTTTGTTGAGGTGTTCTTGGAGCAGAGAAGGTGTGTTTAATACCCATGTTTGAGCAAAAGGAATTAAATTCCTGGTTCTCAAATTCTCCACCATGATCACTTCTCAATGAGATTATATTAAAACCTTTTTCATTTTGAATAGATTTACAAAAACCTTCAAATAAACTAAAAGCTTCACTTTTAAATTTCAAAAAGAAAATCCAAGTAAATCTGGAATAATCATCAACTAATACATAAACATATAATTTACCAGCTAAACTTGCTACTCTTGAAGGTCCAAACAAATCCATATGGATAAGTTCTAGAGGTTTAGTTGTAGAAACTTTATTAACAGATTTGAATGATGATTTGTGTTGCTTGCCAAGCTGACATGCATCACAGAATCTGTCATTTTCAAATTTGAGACTAGGCAAATCAGAAACTAAATGTTTCTTAGATAATTTATGTAAAGCATATATATTGCAATGACCAAGTCTTCTATGCCAGATCCAGGATTCACTTATATTAGCAGTTAAGCAATTTACTTGTTGTTTACACAAGGAATACAAATCCAAAGTATAAACATTATCAGTTCTGGGTGCTCTAAACTTAAACAGTTTATCTTTAGAAACAGTACAACTATTGTTAGTAAAATCAACAGTGTATCCATCATCACAGAGTTGAGAGATACTTATCAGATTGTGTTTTAACCCTTGTACATAAAGTACTTTGTTGATTGAGACTGTCTCTAGATCTCCAACTGTTCCAATACCAATAATCTTTCCTTTGGCATTGTCACCAAAGGTGACAAGTCCTCCTTCCTTTCGAGTAAGAGAAGAGAAATTAGCTGAAGTTCCACTCATGTGTCTTGAGCAGCCACTGTCCATATACCATATTTCTTTCTTTCTTTGGTGACCTGCTACCTGCAAAGACATTTAAACAAATTGCTTTGGTACCCATATTTTGTTGGGTCCAGGAGTGTTAGCAAGCAGTGATCTGGGTATCCAGATTTGCTTTGTTTTCTTAAAATTGATTGAATCATATAGATCGTTGGAAATATAAGCTTTCTTAATTCCACATATCTGAGGTTGTCTTAGAAAACAGTTTTTAGCTATATGACCTCTTGTTCCACAGAAGTTACAAATAACCTGTTTAGTGCTAGGAACAAAATAATTTTTGTATAACTTAGGTTTTTCTCCTTTACTTCCAATTCCAAACCTTTCCTTTTTAATTACAGTTTTTCCAAGTATCTCATTTAAGGTGTTTTCTCCTTTTGTAAAAATTAATGCAGCCGTTTTATAAGATTCTACTTCATCCTGTAGAGTTTTTATTTTTGATTCAAAATTAACTTTATTTGATTCAGCAGAATTGTATTTGTCAATTAATTCCTTATGTTGTTTTAGCAAAGTATTTCTCTCATCTGAAATAGCTTTGTACAAGTTCTTTATAGATTTATATTTATTAAATAATGAGTCATACCTTTCTTCAAGCATATTGCAGTAAGCTGCAAGTTTTTTATTTGAGAGGCTTGTTTCAGAGTTTGATTCATTATTTGAGTCAGAGGAATAGTATGAGTGTACCTCATCAGTTTCAGCCATGAAACACATATTTGCTTTTAAATTGGATTCCTCCTTCTCTGAGCTTGATTCAGAAGAATTACTTGAGTCTTCAGAAACACTCCAAGTAGCTTTCATAGCTTTCTTGTCTTTCTGCTCATAATCATCTCTTTTGAAGAATTTCTTCTTCTTTGCATCTTTCAATTTTGGGCAATCTGGTCTGATATGTCCCATCTTTTTGCATTCATAACATCTCACTTCCTTGCTATCCTTTTTAAAGGATTTCTTGAAGTCTTTCTTCTTACTATAAAACTTTCTGAATTTTCTGGCTAGCTGTGCCAGTTCTCCATCCGAATTTGAAGAATCAGAGCTTTCTGATTTAGCACTCACTTCTTTGTTCTTCATCTTTCTATCCTTTTGTTGAGAAGTCACTTTCAAAGCAGTATTTTCCCTTTTTATGTAGACTTTATGCTCATTTACCTCATCTTGCATTTCAGCTTCGTACATCATCAGTGTACCAATCAGTTCTCTCATAGTTAGATCTTTAACAGAAGTTGATTGTCTGATTGCTGCAGAGATTCCATTCCATCGAGTAGGAAGTACTCTCAGTACCTTCAACGCTTGATCAGCCTGCTTGATTGGTTCTCCTAGAGCTGTTATATTATTGACAATTTCTGTCAATCTTCCATTCATCTGAGTGATGCTCTCTCCTTCAATCATTCTGAAAGTATCGAATTTTAACTTAGCAGTTGCATATCTCATCTGTCTTACATTATCTGTTCCTTCATAAGCAACAGCTATTGTTTGCCACATTTCATATGCAGTCGGGCATTGAGATACTCTGTTAAATTCGTCTGGTCCTAGACCACAGATGATTGCATTCATAGCTTTTGAATTTATGTCATACTCAGCCTCTGTAGCAGCACTCCATGTATCGGGATTTTCAGGAATTTCATAGGGAGTCAGAATCTTTGAATAGACTCTGTAACCAAGATTTTTCAGATAAATAATCATACGTGATTTCCAGCAGCCATAATTATCTCCATTAAAGTAAGGTGCTCTGACCATTGACATTCCCTCTCTCATATCATCCATGATACACTATGTATAATCTTTAAATACTTCTAGCTTGATAGGACTTTAGAAATAAGAAGCTCCTCCTCTGATACCAATTGTTGGATCTGAATCTACGGATTATACACAAGAGGGGGGTGAATTGTGTCTATTTCAAATTATTACAATCTCTTCAATTTAGACAAATTCTGTTCACTATGCTTTTGCACGATTAAATATGCAGCGGAAAAAGTAAAAGCATGAACACACGGATGTATAGTGGTTCGGGGAACAGAAGGCCCCTAGTCCACTCCACCAACGCTCAAATCCACGAGCTTGGCGATTTTCACTATTTGGTCCTCGTTTCCACAGACCCGTCCACAACTGAGTACAGGCAGTTGACACCTTTACAAGATTCAGGCAAACACAGCCTTCCAGGTTCAAACACGAACCCACACAGCTTAGAACGAGAAGCTGATCACTCAAAAATAAAAAGGGTTTCGATAAAGAAACACTTCTCCAGTTGTTCTTCACAATTGCAACAGAATGCAATTGACAGTAGATAAATCGTCGTCTTCAGAAAATAAAGATCCGTAATCAAAACAGTTCTGAGTCGATCCAGTTGCAATAGATATTACCAGAAACTTCACAACTTCAGCAGCAGTAGATTCACAACAGGTAGTCGATGTAGAACACGTGAATCTGCTATCAAAATCTTCTTTCAGTAATAAAGGTCTTACGCTTCTCCTTGATCACCAGAAAAGAACGCTTTCACACAGCCTCTGTTTTCTTGTTCGTCAAAAGATCAATCATTCTATATTTCACACACTTTCCCGTGCATATATATATCTCCGAAGTTTCCAAGATAGAACATATATATTCAAATATGAGAAAATCTTCCGCATAAATAGATCCATGAAAATCTCCTTTAGATTCGCGATATTAAATGAAATAACAAAGCCGTTGTAACTCCCCTGAAGAATCGGCACAAAAATCTCCGTTTAAATCAAACATTAATCCGTTGTAAATCGTCTTTGATTCAGTCAAAGTCGTATTTAAGAATCAGCTCGAAATCCGCCTAATAATCCGCTTGATTGACTAATTCAAAAGGAAATATCGTCTGTCAAAAATATCCCGACGCCAAACGTAGGGTTGATGACGTGGCTCCAAACGTAGGGTTCACAAACGTAAGGTTCAGAACGTAAGGTTGAACATACATACTTTCTCTTCAGCATTCAAACGTAGGGTTGATCATCCATACTTTGTCTTGCTTCAACTCTCCAAAGAACGTACGGTTGATTATAAAAGTAAGGTTGATGATCCATACTTTTGAGAAACAAACTCAACACTAAAAACTAACGTACGGTTTCTCTTCCATACTTTTCAACAACGAAAACGTAAGGTTCCTTCCAAACGTAATGTTCTTCTTCCATACTTTTCAACAACGAAAACGTAAGGTTCCTTCCAAACGTAATGTTCTTCTTCCATACTTTTCAACAACGTAAGGTTCATTAACCATACGTTTCAAAATAACATAAAAAGTAAACTTTTCATCCATACGTTACGTTCATCAACGTAGGGTATGAACAGTGATTCCAGTACGCGCTAAAATTGATCTCGCGCTACAGTGATTCCAGAACACGCTAAAATTGATCTCGCGCTACAGTGATTCCAGAATACGCTAAAATTGATCTCGGAATAAATGAAGTATAGAATCTCGTTATATAAAATAAATTCCTGCAAAATACTCAACGAAATAATTAGTAAATAATTAAGGGTATTTGTGAGCATCAAAATCATCATAAAGAGACAGAGTATTATTTAAAATAATCTCCCCCTTTAAAAAACATTATTTTGATTTGTTTAAAAACAATACATTGCTCAACACTCTTGATGATTCCTTATCCTCTTATAGGCATGTTATATCGGTATACCATCCACCAGAGATTTAATGTCATTGAAGTATCAAAAATGTGAGATTTGAAAATAGTGGTACATAATCCACCTGGACAATGGTATTGGTGTTTATTCATCCATATATGAATGTTTTATTAGTTGTGCATCACAAACAAGGGGTCTTGTGATGGTGGTATGACTTCCAACATGAGAATGATATCAGTGGTACACTATCCACATAGATGATATTTTAGGGTTTTATGTTATCAACCATATTTTTGGGGAAATGTTTAATCATCCAAAATAGAATAGATGGTGGTGTTATAACATGAACATGGAGTTATGGATTCCTTATCAACCATTAATCAATGATTTATCTAGTAAAACTTGTATTATTATATATTATTCTCTTGGATGGCTTATTATGGTAATAGGTTATCCACTTAGTAATGCATTTTGGTGATTTATCATTCACCATTTATATTATATTACAAGTGATACATTTTACATCATTAACATGTGTTTATATCATGGGTACATAGTCTCGTTTTGGAAATAACATAAGTATGTATAGTTTCAATAGGATTGGATAGAGAATCCCAAGGGGATAATTTTAATTTATTTATTCTATTATTAATATTCAATATTGAAAATGAATAAATAATTACTCGACATGTTAGAGAAATCATTTTGGATTCCCTATGTAGTTTTACTCACAACCTACTCATCCTCTTTGGTTACTGATTAGAACTTTTTTCCAAAACCAAGGTTTGGGTTATGTCCCTAATAATTCATATAGATGAGCTAGTAGAGCCTGATGGAGTTAGGATATAGCACTAATAAAGGAATTGGGAATGTTTATTGATATATCTAGTTTTATATATTGTTCACTGGATGTATATGATTTACACAAAGAAGATTATGTTATGAATTATGTTACCTTTATGAGATGTATTGGTTTATGTATTGGTATATCATGACACTAATATTCACTATTTTCTTGAAATTAGTTGTGATGTATATCATTTATTAGTTCATTATTGAAGTGAGTATTTTCTAATGTTGTTTCTATTTTGTTTTCATGGTTATCTATACCATAAGGTACAGTCAATAAAATAGTTTATATAGATTGTTTCTTTTGGTGAACAACCACTTTCATATAATGAGGTGTACAAGAATTAAATAAATCATGGTTCATTTATAGTGTCAAATAATAAAATTAATAAAGTTAAATAGTTGTATTAGAGACTTACTTTTTATTTCTATTTGGGATATGATAGATTGGTGATAAAATATTGTCATAGCACATAATGAATATTAAGTCTGGTAGTAGATAAAAAACATATGATGAAAATAAATCTTACATAGGGAGGGATTACTTTAATATGTTTTACCATTATATTTTGGTTAAATTTATATACATGTTTCATTTTGATATTTTTTAATGATCATGTATTATTAACCTTGGCCTGGGGAAGTAAAATTGTATTTTGACATACATTATTTTCTATTCATAGGGAACATATTGTATGTTTTTGATCATATATGAATGATATTTTGGTTATGATATGACATTTGGTCATTTAATAAGGAAAAAATAATAGATATAGTATTTTCAAATATTATATCTTAGTGGTACACTACATAACATACCTATGATTAATATATATTATTGTGATGTGTTATGATTGTTATTTAAACCTTTTAGGATTTAATATGACCTAAGTGTATGTTTTCTAGGCTATAATTGAGCCAAAAAGATTGAACCTTATATCATAGGGTGATCGTATAGGGTAGAGTGTTATATAGAAAATATTTCAAACACTAAACTATGATATATATATTCCAAAGAAGGAAATTTTTCATAATCACGTACTAGGAATTATAGAGTTATTCTATAGGTAATACCTATCATTGAGCCCGAGATGGGTGGGAATTAGAATTCCCCATGGGTTATATATTTAGACCCATTTGTCTTCCATGTTATTTTTATTTATCCATTTCTCATTGAGTGTTTTCTTGAGGTATTCTAGTCTATGTATTATGGGGAACCAAGTGTCGAAATAACCAAGTTATAGTTGACCCATGTGGTCCTGCAACAACATCCACCACACAATGTGTGAGTAGGTTGATCAAAGGCTATATAGTTTTGGTTAGATTATATACTTAATATATTTACCATATCAAGGTTCCTCTTACATTATGAGTAAATCTAGGTGCATATATGTTGTATTGATCAGTGAAGACCTAGTGGAATATTCTGGATTACTAAGACCTGTATGTGTGGTTGTCTTAGAATGATAGTAAATCACAATTCATCATGGGAATATTCATAAAAATTTATGGTTAAAAATTATAGGTATTTTTTTAAATTTTTATATGGGGACAAGATGATGAATTATTATCCTGCCTACATTACTAATCTTAAATGTTTTTCATTTCTGCTATAAGCTGATGAGATTGAATCATACAAGAATTTATATGAAGTAAATTTTTAAAAATTCAGTTGTTAGAAACCTATTTTTTACATTAAATAGTTTTCATAGGTCTTGAATCATGTAAAAAATATAGAGTTGTTCCAGTTTATGTGTAGGTCGTCTTGGTGACATACACTCTTTATAGAGGTTTTGAGTGTATCATTGGGATGTAGGATATAGAGGGTTAGGGTGTCTCACCAAATAAGAAACATGGGTAGACTCCAAGCCATATGTTAATTGTTTTTTCTAAATGTAAGAGAATTAGTTAATTATTTTTGATGTACTAAGTTGAGGAATATTCATTCATATTATGAAAACATACCACTGTACTATTTCTCTCATAGGGATATGGGGAATTTATAGAGTTATTTTGAAATAAATGAAAAACTATCTAGTGGGTGTAGTTATGGTATGACTTTAAGTCCAGGAGTTAGGATAGGGTGTGGTAGTAGTTAGGATGTTCGAGTTCATCTAACTATTCAGGTCATGGAAGCGGAAGTGTTTCCAAGATTCAAGGTCATCTATGCCAATATAAAATATTATATTAGGGTATTTAGGTGATGATATATTATAGATAGGGTTCATTCTATCTATATTAAATTTATGATAATTCTACCATGGAAGTTAGAGATAATTTGGAAGTATGATGTATGATTTTGTTGAATCGACCACAGAATAGGTTTAATTTAATACGAGTTCATCATAGTAATTCATATTTTATATGCTAGTTGGTAATTTTGTTATTCTTTTATATTATTTGAATAGGGTGTTTTCTATTAACATTCCCTTAGGGTAGATATCATAGGTTATCCCGAGATGTATTATGTTTAGTTATAAGGACCCAATATTTTCTTTATGAAACTCCGTTTTGAGTGAATAAATTCCCTACCGATTAATTTAGTTATAGAAAACGGATGAATTACATCGGCTATTTTGGTACTATTACATAATATATCAGATTCAAAAGATAATTAATCATAATATACTTTGATTATATATCCATTTTATATTGACAAAAAATATAATTAATTTATTGGTTATTATAAAGTCTAATTGACTCAGACATAAAGATATATAGCCTCAACCAATATGATCATATCATATGAATCTCATTTACTAGTGATTTTAAGAAAGATATCATCATTGGGATTTCCATTAACCAATAACAATGCAAGATTCCATAACTAATGCACGAGGGAAACATTTTTTATGAAATTTTCATTCTCATAGACATCATAGCCCAAGCCAATGTTGGATAACCAACATAAGAAAATATAATTGTCACAAACCATACCCTTAGGGAATTCACTATTTAATAAGTATATCTATATTTAGACCCTAACCGTTTAAATTTTTATATTCTAAAATAATAATTATGATATTTATGCCCTTTTTAAAATTAATTCTTAAATGATTCGGTAACGAGTTTGATAAAAGTTAGATTTTGATACAATGTAACATAAATTGTATTTGAGAAATTTATTGTTTTAATTAAGACACTATTTTTGATGAATTCAATAATTTTTTAAATAAATTATATTGTAGTAAAATATTATTAATAAATAATATTTTTTTAATATAAATTATTATATAATTTTATGAAGTAAAATTTAATTTCAATAATAATCAAAAAACAGTTACTGTTAAAAAATAGTGTTTATCAATAAAGGGGGTTTTCTATTTAAAAGTTTAAATTCTAGTATTTATATTATTATTTAGAAACAATAAATATTATTTTTTAAATAATAATTTTTAAATTATCCAATGGTTTATGTTTTATAATTTTTGGATGCAGTCACTTTTCTGGGTAAAAGATAAATATGATATAAACATACTATATGTATTGTGGAATAAAAATATCCAAAACTGATGTAATAAATACTAAAAATTGTATCCAAGAAAAAAATTAATTTTCAATATTAAATTAATTTGTTTTAAATGTTATTTGATCAATTTTATAATCATTTAATGAATCCACCAAAATTGATAAAATATTTGTTGTTTTTAAAATCAATTCGTTTTAAACATGACTCAATTCCACAACACCAAGGTAATTGGGGTAATATATTCTGTTATTACCCTTATAAAATAATGGAAACCACATATATTTTAAAAAAAAGGAAAACCCATTAGAATTTTTGTTTTTCTATTACTTTATCATATAGAGTCCACAACCTATGTTTAGAAGATAATAAAGAATTCTCCTCTGTTTTGCTGTATATACCTACCAAACATCTCATTCCCCTTAACTCAAGACTTTTATTCCTTTATTTTACTATTAACTTCCCTCTCTGGTGTCCTCCAATGATTCCCCAATATTATAAGAATATACACTATTATTCTAGATGCATCCCCTAAATGTATGGGATCTCTCTCTCTTATATTCCATTGAACAACCTTTTTTGTACTTAGCCTATTGAATCTCAATTGATTACATTTTAATGTATTAAAAAATATATATATACCATAAAATTGATTTTATAATAATGAGGTATTATTTATCCCATATTTTTTAAATATTTACCTCAGTCATTACTTTTTCGATGTAAGGGGTCCTCTCCCTGACATCTTTATTCAATAAAATCCTTTATATTTTGCCTTTTTCCCAAATCATCATGTGGGGATATATGTTTACACATACCTATCACTATAAATAAGTTTTCTAGGTTATTATAGACCAATGTAAATATAATTTAACCCATCCATGAATCTTTCTATAACCCTTTTATGATACAGAAATTATCTTATGATTTTCTATTAAAAAAGGTTGTATTGTGAATACCCATCCATATTTACACTCAAGGGTATTCACCCTGATGTACATATCCATTATTGATAGGGTAATTCTATGTATATAATTATAACTCCATTATTTTTTGATTAAATCTGATTAAATAGGATCTAATGTAGAATTATCTATGTGCGACACTTATTCGTCCACGTGATATAAAAGTAACGAGTGGGCCCAAAATTATATAGGACTACAATGAATTGAGTAATGTTTTTATCTCAGGATATTAAATGTATTATGTGTGAGAGTTTATTATAAGACCATTATTTTTGGTTTTCATGGCTGTTTTCATCAACATCTATTTATGATGTCATGTTTTATGTTTTTTATGCATTCTCATGATGCCTTCATGTTATCACTATATATAATGGCCTGATGTTCATTATTATGATTATCACCCATATTATATTACCCTATATTTCTCTTGGATCGCACGTACTACATTAATATATTTTGTGTAATGCTTATTCCCTTATAGTTATTAATAACTCACCCCTTTATTATGTAAAATCCAGTTTATCCCACGCAGTTTTAGAATATATATAGAATATAATAAAACATTTTTATGTTTTTAAATAATTATGTTATACACATGTTTTATGTTAATTTTCGATGTACCTAATTTCTAAATTACATTATGCATTATTATCTTTGTTTTTTGTATTATTTTGATCTTTATATAATAATTTAGGAATTATGTTTTAATAAAATATGGGTCATCATAGATAGTATCACATAAAAGTATTATTATTTTTGGGGATTGGTATTAGAAAAATTTATTGAAATTGTTAACTATAAGACAAAACATAGGAAAATGTCCCTCAATTTTAGCAAAGTATATAGTAAATGTTTTCCAAATAAATGCATCCCTATATGGATACTATAAGTGAATATGGATCTGGTATTATTATACCAAGGAATAATAACCCCGAAAATAGTGAATTAATCTAGAATTGAACTTCTCATAGTGTATGACAATGGGTCTTCCTGTATACCTATTTTGCCGCTCCCAAATGATATACTTTGATAAATTTACATTCTAATTATATATTATTATTAAATTTAAAAATGATCATAAGAAAATTTATTAGGTAATAGTTCACATATAACTTATATTTAAACCTATAAAATCATAAGTTAAGGAATATATGTCATTTATGAGTGATCCCTTCAATGATAATGGTTTCCCATTTATTTTTTTATTAGTTTTAAATTTATCATCCCTAATAGGGTATTAGATGATGTATATAAAAATGTCTGGAATAAAATTGTGGAAGGAGGTCTTATCATTTATTGTTATACACATTTTTTCATTTTATGCATGTTTAATAGAAACATTAAAATACCACATCAATCATAGTTGTCATGTTATTAGTGAATAAGAAAAATGGGTCAATTATTGGATCCCAATAATTTAATTCATCCCCTATCCAAATTTGTGGGTTGAATTTCCCATAAAACGTTATGATATTCCCTATGGTGGAATTTTATTTTACTCTAGGTGTGCATTGACTTTCCTTGTATAGAGACAACATAAATTTATGAGAGAGTTAAATTACCCTCTTTATCTCAAATCTCCCTATGATTAAATACATGTTCAAGGTGGATGATTTTTATTCATTGGTACCAAAATCAAATGTATGGATTTAATTTACTTATGATAAATAATATCTAGCTTGAATGATTGAGACTAATGAAAATATCATCCTTGATTACTTTCCAATTATAAGGGAATGTGCTGATGTTTTCCCAAATAATATTCTGAACATCCTCTTAGCTGTGAGGTAGTTTTCTCAATCGATCTCATACCCAGATCCTTTAAAATATCTAATACTCTATATAAAATTGAAAATTTTGATGTTTAGGTGATGTAGAAAAAAATACAGTTGAATTTGGATAAATTGATTAAATTCCCAAGTGTTTCTTCATGGTGTGCACTAGTCCCCTTCTCCAAGAAAAATGATGAATAAATGCACTTCTGAATTGATTTTTGTGAGATCAAAAAGATTAAAATAAAGAAAAAGTTTCCCCTACCATGGATTGATGTCTTTTTTGATCTAATATGTGGATCCCATTAATTATCCAAGGTAGATCTACGATTGTGATATTATCAGGAAGAGGAGAAGAAGGAGGAAATTCATAAGACATATTTTATTTACAAGGTTCAGGAAATGTGAGATCATTTTTATTTAATTTATAATAAATAATTCTCCAAAAATCATTATGGACAAAATGAATAGGCTATTTTGGGATTTCATCAAAACAAATTGTAGTAGAAATTATAGATTATGTTCTTATCTTCTATGAAGATAAGGAGGAATATGAGAAGAATTTAAATACTATACTGAAGACACTACTAAAGGAAAAGTAATAAAAAAAGTATAGTATATGTTAGTTTTGGTTAGAAAATTAAAATTTCATATAGAATGTTATCATAAAAAATATATATACAAGTATCTATCAAAAATAGAGGAAATCTATGGATGGATCAGACCAATATCTTTTATGGAAATCTATAGTTTTCTTTGGATTCACATGTTAATATCATCGGCATTTAAGAAATTTATTAAATTTTAAAATTTCAATAAATATGAATACTAAAAAAGGAGTCATGTTTGAATGGATTGATAAATGCATTGAAATCTATAAATATATGAAGAAGATTTTAATCACATATATTATGCTCACATTACCCACTAGTGGGGAAGGATTTTCTATCTATAGTGATGTGTCCAAAGAAGAATTAGTTTTCATACTAATTGATGATAAAAAAATGTATAGTATACCTCTCAAAAAAAATAATGATAAATTATTAGAACAACACAATTAATGATCTAAAATTGGTAGTTATGATATTCATGTTGAAGATTTAGTGATAATATCTCCAAAGGGAAAAGTGTGACATGTATATGGATCACAAAATCCTTAAGTATATATTCATAAAAATGAACTTAATATTCACTTACAACGGTGCACATATATCGTCAAGTAATATGATTTTCCAATGCATCACCATCCTCATAGGGAAAACAATGTGGTAGATGTTCTGAGTAGAAAGGATCCCTCAACCTTATCTATGATAAGGATTGAAAGGGATCCAATATTAATGTATATATAAATGATAGATACGATAACAATAAAATTATATTTATCCTAACTTTCTAAAATAACTTCCCAACAATCAATTCATGGGAGGATAAAGGATCTCTAAAAGGATAGTGAGTTTATATAGTAGAAGATAGTGAATATCATGGAGTTCAAATATGCTGAAAATGCAGCAATATGGTTTGGAACCCAGAAACATGTCCCATAAAAACCATTACTAAAGAACATATAGATGATTCACATAGATCATCCTTCTCTATTAATCATATAAACAATAAGATTTAAATTGATATAATGAAAAACATCTCTTGATATAACATACAGAAGAAGATTACAGAGTTTGTATCTCGATGATTAATATGCCATCATGTAAAGAAGGAATTCAAGATGTATAAGGGTATGATGAAAACCATTTCAAATACCAATATTTATATGGGAAACATAAACATGAGTTTTATCATAGGACTCACCAGAACACCTAATGGAAATAACACCATCTGGGTGGAATTTGATCACCATACTAAGTTATCATATTTCATTAATATCAAATAAGATTTATCTTTTGACCAACTCTCAAATATATATGTAATATAAGTGGTAATAAATTATGGTGTTATTCTCAATATTATATTTGATTAAGATCCAGGGTTTACCTCACTGTTCTGGAGAAGTATTTGGAATGCGTTGGATATAGAGATGATCTTCAAAACTTCTTATCACTCTCCCCAATGGATGGCCAATCGAAATGATCCATTCAAACTCTAGAAGACATTATAAGATCATGTTAAATGGATTTCAAAGGATTTTTCTACAAACACCTTCCCACAAGGGAGTTCTGATATAACAACATTTGCCATTATATCATTCAAATGACTACTTATGATGATTTGTATGAGAATATGTGTCAGATTCCAACATGTTTGTACAATGTTGGACAGTAGATAAATATTTCAGCTAACCATATCCAAGAGCTCATAGAGAAGGTCCAAGAACTTGAAATTAAAATTAAATCCTCAGAAATTAAATCGAAAATATATGTATACAATAATCAAGGATGACTAGAGTTGAGGACAGAGATATTGTGTTCCTTCAAATATCTCACTGGAAGAAAATTATGAGTTTTGGGAAAAAGGGGAAGCTTATTCCATAAGAAATTGGCCCCTTTAAGATCCTTTATTGTAGTAGAGTAGTGGATAATCAACCAACACTCCCATGTGACCTAACTCAAGGATGTGATTTGTTCTCTATATCCCATTTGAGGAAGTGTAAACTAGACCCCTCACATTAACTGAATTTATATTTGGTACCATAGGATAATGAAATTTCATGGGAGGAATAGAAGGTGAATATCTTAGATCATATAGTAAATGTTATATAATATATGAAAACGTCGCTAGTAAAAGTGTTTTCCTAGAATAACAAGCTTGAGGAATCGATTCGAGAACTGAAATAGGTGATGAAATAGAAGTACCCTCATCTTTTTTTCTTTGTGAAATAATAATTTCATGTGTGAAACATATGAAGGGGGGACAAATGAAACAACTCAAATATTTATAAATTACACTCTCTTTTAATGAATAAATTCATTATCAAGTAATTTAGTTATAGAAAATACATGATCTTCCCTAGTTGTATTTGTACTATTATATAATATATGGGATTAAAATACTATTACTAATAGTACTCACAAATATTATAATCATTTTATAGTCATCATTTATATTAGAATTTTAAGGGTTAGGATAAACTCCAACTGATAAAAATGGAAGGATTGATGGACTTGACATGTAGGATCACACCCAATGAAGTCCATTTATTAGAGCATCAAATGGAAATAGAATCATTGGTATTTCCCCTTAACCAATATCAATACATGATTGAAAATCTAAAAGATGAATGAAATTATTTATAGGAGTAGTTAAATATAAACAATATCACATCCCAAACTAGGTTTTCCAAACCACTATAAGCAAATATCACCATCATAGACCTTACCATTAGAAAATTCATTAGTTCAATAAACTGATATGTATTTAGACCCCAAAAGTACAAATTTTTATCTTTTAAAAGGTGGTTAATATATTTAATCACATTTTCATACTAATTTTCATATTTTTAAAAAATGATATTGAAAATTATTATACTTTGATATGATGAAACATAAATTTATTTGGGAAATATATATTTCCAATCTATAAAATCTTTTTGAATAATTAAATATTTGTTAAAATAAAATATATTTTAATAAAATGTTATTATTTATTAGTATTTATTATATATAAATGATTATATAATATTACAATGTTTTATGTAATTATTTCTGGGTTAGAAAACTATTATTTTCAAAAACACATTTTTTTTCAATAAAAGGGGATTTTTTATTTATAAGTTTAATTTTTAATATTTGGAGAATTATTTTTGATAAAATAAGAAATATTTATCAGTAAAACACATCAAAATTATCCAATGGTGAGTTATTTTTAATTTTTTTAGAATTTAAAAAAATTTGGTTAAAAATTAAATAATGTATAATTATATACATGTATATGATATCAAAAAATCCAAAATGTGATATAATAAAAACTATAAATAATATAAATGACCAAAATAATGCTTCCAATTTAAAATAATTTTTTTAATGTTGTTTAATTATTTCAATAAACAAATAATTTTCTCATATAACATATATTAAATTTTGTGGTTTTAAAATCAATTTTGTATCAACATGGTTCAAATCAACATCACTTAAAGAATTATTTTGGTGTGTTCAATTCATAACATAATAAAATAATAAAAATCACTTTTCATTGTAAGAAACCATTTTAAAACCCAAAAATGTTTATTTATATTACATTATAACATAGAGTCTAATAACTATGTTTGAAAATTAATAAAAAATATCTTCACTTTTTCTATTTAAACACTCCCAACCTCACATTACCCATCAATAAAAACTCATGGATCATAAATTTACTCTTACATTACCTCCCTATATTCTACCAAATGATCCGAAAATCTCCTATGAATCTTCTCCCATTATTTTTGAAGAGATATCTCTATATAAGGTATTTCTCTAACTATTATTCCATTCAAGCACCTCCTTGGAAAATAACCTTTTAATCCTAATTTATTCTGTCTACAAGTATTTATTAATATACCTTTAACATAAAATTTATGTTCTAGGAATTATTTATCATTTATCAACTCTTGTTATAAGCATTACCTAATATGTTACTATGTTTTAAGTAAGTGATCCTCTATTTCCCCCCTTTATTCAAAAGACTTTTTTAAATTATGACTTGTTTTACAATTAATTGTGTCGATATATGTTCTTAAAAAACTATCTTATTATATGTATGATTCTGAAGTTATCAAATATCCCTTTCACTCCCATTTTACTCTTAAATTAATCTTCATATACCTTTCTTCTTGTTCTGATATTATCCCATGATTTATTAGGAAAAAAATTTGTACTCTGATTACCCATCCCCATTTACACTAAAGGTTATTCAACTTGATTTACATATCCTTTTCTGGTTTTATAATTCCATGTTGATAACTCAAACTCCATAATAATTTGAATAAAAATAAGAAAATATGATGATATGTTGAATGAACTATGTATCACAGTTATTCGTGTTTGTGATATGAAAGTGAAGTCTGGGCTCAAAATTTTACAACCCTCAAATATAGTGGTTAATGTTTGTATTTTACAAGATGAAATATATGTTGAATGTGATATTATCATAATAAAATTATATTATATTTTGTTAGGTATTATCCTAAAATTCTACTTATAATGCCATGTTTTAGGTTTTTTCCACATTCTCATGTTTTCTTAACATTGTCAATGCATATCATACTTTGATGTTTATAATTATGATTCTCACCCATGTTATGTTACCTTGATATTCTTCTTCACTCAAATGTAATTATTTACCTTATGTTGTGTTTTTTATTCCCTTAATGGTTTTTATGGATCACCTCTTTCTTATGTATTTTCATAGTTTATTACATTCAGTTTTATAAAATACAAGGAATATAAGGGTTGTTTTCAATGTTTTTAAATAATGATGACATACCAATGTTTCAAGGTAATTTCATATGTACCCAATTTAAAATAGTCGCAAGGCCTAAAATTATTATGGGGTTGTATTAATTTTATATTTATTTAATAAATCAATGATTGTGGTTTAATAAAATATGAGTCATGATATCACTAGATTGAACTATTTATGTAGGATTTTCAAACTATTCATCATATAAGGAATGCATAGATTTTATGTGAACATAGGGAAATATTAGTAGAAATATATTTTAATACACATAGTCTTTTATCACTAGATGTTTTACTTATCATCTATAGAGGATGATTTTTATCCCCACATCAGTGAGTGGGATCATTAGTTAGTCAATTTAGGACATTATAAAAAGTAATTGAGTGTGATAATGACCTATCTAAATATTTATTTTCGTCGAGATAAAGAGATGGATCAGTGGTCATTTCTATTAGTGGTGATAATTTATATAATGTATTCCCTGAAATTTCATGATATATAATCCCAAGTGTGAGATCATATTTATAATTAAACCTAATAATGGTACATTTTCTATAACCATTCTACCTTATAGTAATGATAATGTAAATATTTAAGTGTTCATGTCTCTTATATTTTATTTTGATTAAAATGAATTTATTCACCAAATAAAATACACATGGGGTGATATTTTATTATTCAAAAATAATAAGGATGGATCATAACATTTATAGGTGGACTAACTAAGATTAAACAAGGTGTTTATTAAGAACCATTAATCCCTTCCACATATCAATGATTTATTTGACCCTTTTAGAGGAGATAATTATTTCTCAAAGATTAACATGAGGTCAAGCTATCCCTAGTATAGAGTGAAGCCTTTGGATATTTTACTTATTCATTTTCGGAGTAGTAATATCCTATATGGGTATCTCATGTTTTAGTTTAATATGATAAAAACACTGATAATGTCCATTGAAATTATGAATATTCCCTTCTATATATATTGGGAAATTTCATTGATTTTAATTATCAATGAAATTCCCATGTTATCCTAGTTAGGTGAGGCTCATGATCTATATATGGATTATATTCGGGGTATGTTATTGGGGCATTAGATATATTCCAAACTCTCAGTGTGCTGGTTCTAAATCGGCGAGGTTCGTAATAGAGGGAACTAGATATCTGAGACCAGTACATCAGTGGAACTTGAGAAGGTGGAGTTTGTTTTTGCTTGGGAGTATCCCCATGATTTTTTATAAATTATTAGATTCCTATGATTGGTATGATATTATTAGAGGTTACTCATTGCCTTATCACATTGGGATGTTCCCATAAAAACCCTAAAAATTAGTGAAGTTGATCTAGTCAAACACAAATGAGTTATACAATTAGTGGAAAATAGATATGATGATATTTTAATTTATTCATGTTTTACCTAATCTATATGTGAATTATTCATTGTATTGTGATTCATCAATAATTAATCTTTTGGATTATTTGATGTGGGGGGGGGGAATTAGTCACTTATGGGTTCAAGTGGATAATAAACATGAAACAAAATAACAAAATGCTTGTGATTGAGATAGAGGTAGTGGTAAATATGATGATATATTGGTTTATCTGCCTTTTGTGTGAGAAGTTTTTGGTATAAAATGACCAAAATAGGCTCATGAATATATTTTATTAGAGGTATATAAACCTTCAATAGATGAGGTGGGTCAAGTACCTATAGTATTTTTGGTTTTTAGGTTTTATATACCCCTAATAAGGGTTCATCAGGGCTGATAGGATAATTTTGAAGTCTTATATATATGTGATTTATGTGTCTATTAGAGATTGATAGGTAATTATCCTCTTATTATAGGTAAACCATGATATTTAGAAGTATCTAGTTATTGAAACCTTGAAGTGTTCAAATATTACATCCTCACATCTAGGTATGGCGAAGAAGAGTACATTATCTAACATTTAATTCCAAATGATGAGAGACAATATTTCTAGATGTATAAATAACAAGATTGATCCCTTAATACTGATGGGGTTTATTTTTTTTAGTTTTGTATGGTAGTCCATGCAGCTATTCACAAGTTGTTGTTGGAAAATTCGCAAATCTCAATATGTCTTGGTTACCTAGGGACTAACAATATGTTCCATGACATTCAATGGTATTAATATTGACCCTTATTAAAAAGGACATTGATGGGTTCATTTATGAAACATTACCTATAAGATTGAGTCTTTGTGACCTATATATATTGATTTCTAAATAAATATTCCTAAGTGTAGGTTTGATGATGTCACTTTGTGTTTCATGATAGTATTATCGAGGAAATCTCATGGTAGTAATGTGGTAAGGGATTTTGTAAACCCATTGAAAATGGTCACAAATTTCATATATATTTGAGAAAAATATTCAATCAATAATATTGGATGAATTTATGCCTTGGACCAAGTTCATCTCTATAGGTTTTTGTGGAATAACCTTTCTGATCAGGATTTTTTTATCACACTAGAAAATAGTGCTTAAGAAAGATCTAGATACTGAAGTGTTTTTAATCACATTATCCCATCCTTATTCTCATGGAAATCTGAGAATACTATTCATGTGTTTGGAATGAAATATGTGGGAATAATTTATATTTTTAGCGGTTTATATGAGAACCACTCTTCTCTTATAGAATATTATTATAACATTATTTATTATGATTTCATTCTGATATTTAAATTTAAATACTTATATATAAGATCATATTTGTCACTTTCATGATGGTTATAGTCTAGAGACATAGTGGTTAATAGAAAGAGTCTCATAATTGGTATGTCTAGACATAATTATATGATCTATAAGTTATTAGTAACAACTCAGGGAATAAAAAATTATTATATTTATGGGAAAAAAATTATTTTTATATCAATGTGTGTGAAAATGTATTTCTGTAGGTGTCGCCTCATTTTTGAACTATGAGAATTAATATTCTAGGGAAGATGGAACCTGCTTCATAGGGCAATTTGATGTTATGGATAGGATTGAAATTGTGGTGTATTAATTACCACTTACTCTGAGAGTCATTTGTAGGTTTTAAATATTCAATAGCTCTCATTTTTTTATATACCTTCATGATACTTCAATAATGTTTATATTCAATGTGGTTAAGATGGAGTTTTATGCATCATTCATGGAGTTACTCCTTTAGATAGTTGATTAGAGTATGGGGATTCTGTGTGAGAATATGGTTTCTTTGTTATAGGTGTAGTGGAATAGGTGTTTTGTGGGTGTGATGAGGGATTAAGAATATGATATGATTGTTTAGTGTCCTGTTATTTTTTTCTAATGAGTTTAATGAAAACTGACGGTGCATATTGGGGACAATAAGTTACATAGTGGGAAGGTTCTACCACCTATCCCATTTTAAATGTTTTAATTTTATTTATTTTATTTATAACCTCATTTATTTTGGTCATTTATATATATTACATTGGTAATAGTTGGATATATATTATTTTTATAAGAATAAAATCAATTATATAGGAATATTTTATGTAATAGTTTCACATTGGATGTCTAATGTGACGATACATGAATATTGGAAGGGATTCCACTTCCTAAAATAGTATAATGGGTGGGCCCAGAACCCCTCTAGATCAAATAATATTCTTATTATTACCTTGTGGAGTTCTGGATATACTATCTTGTATTTTTGGAAGTTAAAATTTAATAAATTAAATTAGATTATATATTATAAAAATTAGTATTTCCTCTTCATTTATCTAGGGAGTTGTATTTATTATATCTTTATCATCTTTTTTATCATTTATCTCCTATTTAGTATTTTATTTAATTCTTTTAGGATTTAATGTTCATTTTTTGATCCAGGGGAATTCCATGGGTAAATATACCTCTTTTCTATCTTATATTCTGGGATTTCATATTCATTTTTTTCCAAACATTGGTTTTGAGGTCATAATTTGAGTTGTTTTTTTAGGCTTCACTATTTTTTGACATTTTAGCATGACTTATCCTTGTATCAATGATGAAAAGAACCATTGTATTTCATCATAGGTTGTCCTTTTCATCATTTCATGGTTTAATATTTGTCAATGTCATTTCATGCAATGCATTATATGATTTTTTTTGTATTCCCTAAAACTAAATTAAACTAAATTATATTTTTTCCAAGGGTATTAGTAGAACCTGAATGATTAGGATATTCCCATGTGAAGTTTATGCTTACATTATTTTACACTAATGAAAATACCCATGTGAACTATATTTTGGAATAATGGAATTGATCCCATGATGTCTTTTAATGACTAGAATCCTATCCTAGGAGACTGTTGTAGTAGGTTTTTCTATTTTTTATTAATTATGCTATTGAATAAAAACTAATAAATAGGTAATATCATATAGAAATGGTAATTTTATGTTATTTGATAGAATTATTTCATAACCCATGCATTTGTAATTTTTATAAATTCTTTATATTGATTATAATTAGTATATCATCCATTTTGTTTTATTCAATCTTTTTAGAGGTGATTCATCCCCCTAAAGCTAATCAATCATGGAAACTCATAAATGTCAATATCCTCCTTGATTCATCCTTAGACATGAGGATAATAAAGTGGTAGAACCTAGTAAACATTGGGATGCTATATTTTTGGTTGATGAATACAATATATTTTTTATAGGTGAAGCTTCATCCACTAATATGAATAAACATATTGGTGGCCTAGCTACCTGAGAACTTGTTTCATTTGTATAAAATCCTCCTAAAATTTGATTCTTAGGGTGAATTGACCCATTTTGTTGTGATACAAGGTTATATTATCATCTTAAATGATTTTATTGGTGGTGAGGAATCCAACTATATATATTTCTCTCTATTCTTCACCAGCCACAAGGGGTCTTGTGATGGGTGTATGATGTTAATTTGGGGAATGATGTTAGTGGTATGTTTTCAACCAAGATGGGATTTTTGTGGCATTTCATCAAATTGAACTATGTTATAGCGGTATATTATCCACCTTATTAAGGATGCCGGTATTTTATCCATCACATGTTGTTTAGGACGCCTTGTTCTCATGTGATGACTCATTCAAATTTGATATTGGTATATTGTTATATCATTCACCAAGATAGACTGTGATTGTGATATCATGTAGATATATTAAATCATGTAGGAGATGCCTCAGTCTCTATGAATATCACATAAGGAGTGAGACTTCATTCATCCTTTTCATGTATATATAGCATGTGTATATCATTCAATTATAATAGTGGAGTGAGAAGGTATTATTGGGTGTGGTTTGGATAGGGAACCCAGTAGGGTAATGGTTTATTTATTTATTTCATTATTAGTATTATATATAAATAATTCATATTTATTTACGATAATTTATTGGGAAATGTTGTTTGTGGAACACTTTTTATTATTCACGCAATGCTCGGGTACACTAGTACCCGAGAAAAATAAATGTCTGTAGACCCTAGTATGGGAAAGTGCTCAAGTACATAAAATGGTTGAGATGCTCATCACTCTTTGAGTAAAGAGAGAAGACTAGATCAGGAATCTAGAATATTTTGTGGATATCCCTTATTTTAATTAACTTTTTTGTAAATGTGAAACTTGATCATCCAGTGATAGATCCAGTTATGAATCACTTGTCTCGTACGGAATGTATAATGTTTCATTTTTATATATCCTGATGTTTATTATTACTATTAAATATTTTTTAGGTTGTGGAATTTGTTTCATAAAATTTAGTTATTGAGGTGATTGGTTTTTGGTATTATATTTATAATGTTTTTGTGGTTATGTTAATGAGATTTTATATTCTTACAAATTATTTATTACAAACCTCACTTATGGTTGGTATCCTTTAACATACAAGGAAGATCTATTTAGGTAAATATAACCAAAGAGAACTACTACTTAAATTATTGAGCTCGTGGAGCCTTCTATTGTTAGGATATAGGATTGAGTAGGGTCTTGGGACTAGTTAATGTTTATTATCAATTTTTATAACTTTTTTAATTTTTTATAATAATCCCACACGTCAACATGTTATGACTCATGTGGTTTGTATAAAAATATAAACTACTTTTTTATTATATCATGATGTTTATATTTAATCATGACAGGAATTTTGTTGTGATGTATATTTCACACTATTCAGATGTTATGGTGACTGGTTTGGGACAGTTAATCTTGTTTATTATTACGGTTATCTATAATAGAGTATTTTATCTCCCCTAAAGTTTATAACAACCCCGATTGAATGTCAAAAACCTCTATAGTATGGTTATTCACACTTAAGGTGCACCATACATGTTTCAATGACAAAATAGGTGAACATAATCTGGAATTTTATAATATATTTTTACATTACCCTTCTAATGTAACAAGAACATAATATTCTAATTGATAATAAAAAATATAATTCCCCCCATTGCTGGACCTTTCCTAGATTCTTGAATATATAACTCTCCTAAGAATGTGTTAATAATCCATTAAGCAATCAAAAAAAGAACTGGACAATGATAATAGTTAATTTTATCATTATATTCATTTATAAAATTTATTTAGATTATTTGATCATATTTAATGATCTCATAAAAAAATTAGAGATTTATATATTACCAATCATTATTTAAATGTGTTAAAAGTTATACCCTTACAAAATTTTTCCACATAGTGGATTATCACGAACAAATGAGTTATGTATCAAGATCATACAATTCCCCAAAATAACAACTTGAGATGTTATATTTTAATACTATAGTATCAATGAATATAGAAAACACAATAATATTTTGGGATGTTGTGGAACATAACAGATGTCCCTACATAAAAGTAATTCTATGTTGGTTCCCATGCACTAGAATATTTCATCCACAAACTCTTATGAGGTATCAAATTATCCTAGTGAGGTGGACTTAAAACATTATCATAAGTCCCTAAATCATCCATAGGATTCAGTAATCTCAGCACTTGATTGCATGCACCAAATACAATCATCTTCATAAACAAATTTTCATATCTCATAAAGTATCTATCATCATAGAATTACTAATATTGGTGATTGTAAATTTGATACATGGTATTCATGTACTAACCACTCAACACTAGAATCACTCGGATAGTACAATTCTATGAAATATATATGATGATGCATTGAGAAATACCCCTTGTATATCCTTATTCTTTCTCTTCATCTAATAAATTTATTCATCCATAAGAAAAAAAAATTATAAAATAACTCTACATTATCTGAAAAACTATATAGAGCTCCCTCAAGACCACATTACTAGATCCCTTCACATGATTATGAAGATTTGTATTAATGATCCTTTCTCAAATCCCTAATAACACACACATTTAAGACCTTGATAAATTTTTCTTTTTTAACTAATTATATAACAAATAATTCACCCTATCCAAAAAAATTTATGTATATGATATAAAAAATATGTTCTCCTCTATGAAATACATGGATTCTGAAGATTTTCCTAAAATTTTCATATATTAATTCTATTGATAATCAATTATCTATAAGAATACCTTCCATTTGATTTAATTATTCTCTTGGGATTTCTTAATAACATCCAACCACTTTGGGTCTAACCTATATAACTACAAAAAAAACTCCACCTTCTATGTCCCTAGGGTTTTAAAGAAACAAAAAGATGTAATTGATTTTTTCTATCCACTCATTATCATTATTATATATCACACACCCTCCAATTGATAAAGGGCATGACATCATGAACTGTATATCTTGATCTATATATAAATGATTATATAGTTAGTTGTAACTAAATATCCTATTGATTGTTTGAAAGATCATTTATATCAACCATGGTTTCAAGAAATCACCCTATAACACCCATTTCCTTCATCTATGGACAACATGAACTCTCATAGATTTAATATTTGTATAGAATAAATTAAATTTTTATTCAATAGGAAAAATATCATGCCAAAATATTTAATCATGCCATCACCCATTGAATTAAATTTGTATTCATCACCTATTTTAAAATAGGGTTGAGGGTGATATAACCTTGAAAATATGTCACTTGTTCCTAATTCCATGAAGCATCACCTACATCCATAGTATACCCCAACCCCATGCCCTTGTATGGAAAATAGATCACTATTGAAAAGGACACCATGAGTATGCTCATGTGTGTCCATGTATGCTCTAGATTTTCAAGAACATCATTTCTCCATAGAATGTTACTCAAACATAAGAATCCTCTCATACTCATTAGAGGCATGTAAACTCCACCAATATACTTGACTCATGGAAAAATAATATTGAAATTCAATCTAACCCAACATGACCATTAGAGGCTCACTTATATCATGAATGTTATCGACCCATGATGTAGCTTAACAAGAATCATGAATTAATATATGCAACATACTCAATTATTCACCATTATCTTGCCACCTACACAAATCTAAACCTTTATCCAGCCTCTTGCACAAGTCATCACCTCCATCCACCATCTTGATAAATCAAAAAAATTATTCTTACTAAAATATAAATCATCATCCTACCTCATGCACAACCACACAAAAAAACCCCAGTTTATGGGGGAATTTCTAATTCCTGAAAAAATAAGATAAAAAAAACATCAGTAGAAATAATTATTCAATGGTAAAAAAAACTCACCCCAAACACCACACTCCTATATCCTTCATTAAAAACATTATGATTTTTTTGTGTACCACTTTTACCATAATGTGAGAGACAAAATTTGATACCACTGATACTGAGGTATTATAAAAAAGATATAATTACTCAATTTGAGGTGTGTTAATTGACAATAGGGCATCCAACATATATATGGATTCCATATGTATGACAATAAACTAGTCCTATTAAAGAAGCACCATAATATCATCAAGATTTTTCTTTTCATTAGTCAATATCATCAAATGAAATTTTACCTTCATTATTTTATAATCAGATAATCCCAAACCTAATAAATATGTCACCATAATGAAAATAGTCCCTATATTCTAAAATTAACATGGGAGGATTTTTAACACATTAAACTTCTTTGGGGTAATAATTAAATAAATTTAAAACGCAATTAGGAATCCTGCATCTATAATTTTTCACCAAGAATGTCCATTCATTTTTCACTAAAATATGAATTCCAACATTCCACATAATACTCACACTTCATAATAAATAATTCTATATAGATCTAATAACAAACATAAATGATTCAACCATGAGTTAAAATAATAAAAAATATGTTACAATCCTCATAAATTCATAGTACCATGATTTGAAATAGTTTTCATAAATAGTTTAACTAAAAAATAATAAAAATACAAGATGGATTCCAATACACCACCACCAAATAGATGGTCATAATAATTTTCTTCATTCACAACCTCGATAAAACCTTAATCACATTGATGATTTTTATCAAAATCATGATCACCATGTTATCAATATACATTCCAATATTATCATGAATTTTCTTATTATATAAATAGGGATTACAATCCTAAAATACTGCATTTTCCATATTATTTTTGAAAATTTCACCACCATCTGGTTTTTTTCATTCTTCATTAGAGGAAATATCATCAACAACATAAGGATCTATAATTTTTATCTTATATAACATTGATTGGTCAATTTTAAAATGAACATAATGAAAACCAAATCAATCATATATCTTAATTATTAGTTATTTCTGTTCTTTTTATGAACCTGGAAAGAAAATAATATAAAAAATTAAATGTATTAGCCTAAAATATTAATCTATATTAAAAATGTTCATTATTAATATATGATATAAAATTAACACTTATTTTTCTAGTATCTAGAAGAACTATAGGTCAAGATCAAAAAAAGGATCAATAATATTTTCAACTCAATGATATTACCCCCACATGAATGCCACCAATGAACTGGTGCCTTTTTTCCCTCATCTGTTTTTCAAAATCCAATCCATGAAATACTCTTATATTATTAATATGGTATATCTAAAATATATATTTCATCCCTCACATACTTTTTTGAAACTAATAAATTCAATAAGTCATATATGACATTTTTAAAAAATTTACATGCCCTAAAGTGGGAACTATAATGAATCAAAGTATTTAAATAATAGCCTGCAACATACAATTGCCTATTGAGTTGAATATTCACCTCCAAATCATTTTTGACGAAATAGGTTGATAAATGAATATTTAATGGTAACAAAATGGGAATAATATTCAATTAAATTAATATAATGTTAAAATTAAATATAACTTTTTAAATGATTTACCTTTTCCTATTATTACAGAAATTTTACTTAATTTTTTCTTTTTCTCCATCTATATCCTCATAAAGGAACCCAATTAATTGTTTCTCATCAAAATATAAAAGATAAGTTAATTTAATGAATGGGAATTCAACCCTTAAACATGTCACAGCTTCATGAAAAATGAAGTTATATAACCCTATTATTTTCACTTTACATCTATCATTATAATTGATAACTTATTAGATCTATTTTTGTAATGTAACAGATTCTTTAGTGAACCCTTATGCTAACATGTCATACAAAATTGATGCATGAGGTAAAAAAACAAGTGATACTTGTTCTAATCAAATATATACCTTTTGTAAATTCATGTAGAAAAAGAATATGAATAGTCATTGAATAGATATATTTTTTGGCCTTTTTCTTCTAAAAATGGTCTCGTAATGCACATTTATTTTTTTTGAATACTTTATGATTAAATAAATACAATTAGTATCAGAGTTACTCCAATAAAAGTTATTTATTTTTAACATCTAAAACACCCTGTAGTTTTTTATTTTGAAGCATTTTCACTATGTGAATGAACAATATATTTTCTTGTAAAAAAATATACAATATCACTTAAAATTGGAATGATCCTATTAGTATTTTTGACATATAAAATATATCATTTGATTTCATAAATAAAGATACAATTATAATACTTACCAAAAAAATAAAAATTTATCTTCTATTATTATTTTTCTATCTGTAAAACATAACATAATAGCTGATTTATCACCTTTATTTCTTATACACCTGATGTATCTCTTTTTGGTAAGAAACACCATTATTTAAATACTTCTCACTTATATCATGATATGATAGAGGTTTATATCAATTTACACACCTTTCAACTATCTCACTCGACACTAATGTGACTCCCTAAGAATTTTAAAATTAATATAGCCTATAATGCACCCAACACTAAGTCTCTATGAAGAAAACACTTTTTATTATAATTAATTACACAAGATAGTTAGAACATTTCCATGAAGACTAATTTTTTCACTTCTATGATTTGAATATTGAAATATTTATATACAACATTGTGATCTATAATTATTTTAGAGTCTAATAGGATCAACTTAATTTTTTAGTGAATAGTAACTTGACCCTTATAAATAGTGATGTAACCTTATGAATAGTAAAATATTTCTCGTCTCACTTTGTATTTTATGAGATATATTACTTGTTCACCACTAATTCATTGGATTTGGTATATGTACTTCCCTTTGATATATCATATCAAGAGTCTCCATATAATCCTAATATTCTAAGGGATTGTGATTTTAATGTTTCAATGTTGTATGGGGAACTTTTAAAATGTTTAAACTATATTACAAAATAAACTTTTCAATGGTATATTTTTAATATATCTTTATCTTTGTCTAAATACTTTGGTTAATCTTATTATTCATTGAGGTTTACCTCTTATTATATCATCTACCATATGTTGTTGAAGTGTTTATGATCAGTTTGACAGTGGACATGATAATTTTAGAACATTCATGTGTTATAATTTGTTTATTTACATTTCATATCCTAGTTTTTTAATATGAATGTTTCTATTGTTTATGTTTCACCCTTTTCATATGTGGAATGTATTGGAATTAGTATGTAACATGTGGGGCTTTCTATATCACCTTGATGTATCAGATGGTATCATTAGACAAACTAGTTTGGATTTTTAATCATTTATTTACGGTCAAGGCATGAGGCTTTGAAAAAATGATTATGATGTCCATAATTATTCATTACATCATTATGAAACTGTCGAGTCATATTCCATGTGATTATTCAACTTGAAGAATATCCATGTTTATGTTTTATGACATTATTTAATAAGTTTTTATTCTATCTATATTATGATCATGATTATTTTTAAAGGCATCTGTTTTTAATTATTAATCATGCTTAGTGTTTATGTTTATGATTACTTCCACTATATTAGTTAACCTTACGTATCATCTCAATTACCCAAATTATTATGTTTTATATTACCCTAGGATGCAATGAAGTGTATTATGAATGACTTGCAGAAATAATCTAGGATTTATGGGAGTTTCTAATGGATCCGTTATATGGTATATCATTTCAAGTTGTAATGTTGAAATTATGTATGTATCGGGTTTTCAAAAACTACTAAACTACCATGTCAATAAGGATAAGACATACATGAAGACATACCAATGTAAAAAAATAATGCACCAACATCACGAAACTAGGGTCGGGGTATTAAACTTAAAAACTCTTCATTTTTTTCATAATTAAATGTTATAGAACCTATGTAAATAAAACCAATGAACTTGAGAATTTATTTCCTCAATCAACTCATTTTAAACAAAATGATTCATAGAAGGTTGCACATAATTATATGTTGACTGATCCCCTCTATATTTTTACAATAATATATCAATCGGGATGCCATTATTCTAAAAAAAGAATTCATTTTAACCCAATATCATGAAGAACTTTTTCATTTATTACTCATTCCTATATTCATAAGAATCCGACATTAACATTATTTTCTTCTTTTTAACGAAACACACTTCTCAACAGTTATTGTATATTTATTAGTTATAGCTAAATGTTGTTTCAATCAATTAAAACCCATGAAAAAAATTTATCATAAAAATTTCATTTCACTTTTTTTTGGTATTTTTGACATCAAAAACAAATTTTTTTTGTATGATAAGATGTATTTCCACTACTATTTTTAAAAATGGTCTTCATTTGGACTAATTAGGATGAAATTTTCAAGAAAAAATAAATAAATTATCAAGGAATTATAAATGGAACAAATCCAAAAAAAATTACCAACAATTCACATTAAACCACCAATAAATGATACAACAATACATATTTCAAAACAGTTGGTATTCAAACCAATAAATAATATAAGTTCATACAGAGACGAACTAAGCATATTAAAATAATCATTAGTAAATTAGAAATTAGTTAGAAGTTCACAATAAATAAATTTAACCCCCAGACATTAAGAGGTGTAAATCAAGAACTTATAAAGAAACTCACATTAATATTTTTTGAAGTTTAAGGAGGGATAGATACATTATAGGGGAATTATAGGGGAAGAACTAAAAACCCTAAGAACCTATCTCATCACCCCCATGCAATGTGAGTTGGAGAGTTTTCACTCCCATGTGTGAGATGAAGTGACGACTATCAAGATAAGAGTGAGAAGATGCGAGTAAAAAGAGAGGGGTTTTTGTCATGTGATACAACAATAGAGGAGTAGATTAGAAGATTTGGGTAGCAGGGTGTGGGTGGATAAAAAATTAAAAATCAAAACCCAAGGCAGGTGCAGGAGCATGTGTGTAGTGAAAGGAACATTGGGTTATTAAAATCATCTTTCGATTATTGATTTAAAAATACACATTCTAACTACACTCATAATTTGTGGTGAGTCTGTGCATGTCAATGAGCGTACTTTAGGTTTGTATTTTGAAAGAATTTTTTTTTCAAAAATATATTCCTTGGCAGAGATAAATCGACGATAAGGAGTTAAAACATGACCTTGTACGAGTCTACGAGTTTTCTTGAAATTTTAACTACATTGAACCAGACCCAGTCCAGTGCCTCATCATGTTCATGCCATATATGTTATCAATAAGGCATTCCAATGACACTCCTTCATATGCAGATGGTTGTAGATCTAACATCCTTGATAATGATTGGGAAGCCTAATTTGTCACCAGATAACACTAAAAAACATGAAAAAATAAAAAACATCAGAAAAAATTGAGTTAGACCAAATCACAAACAAGGAACCCACTACCAATGGAATATAAAATAAATCATATACACCATGAATAAATCAGAACAAAACATGAGAAATCAATTCCTTTATTAGAATCATCACATGAGGGTGATAAATATTAAGGTCATTGATGTTCTTTTCTACATGTATGTGTGTGTAAGAATGTTTATTAATTTAATATTATTTATAAATTTTTTATTATCTCAATATTTTTAGTGTTTTCTATATTTATGCAATTTTAATATATATTTATTTTAAACAAATCATCATTAATAAATGTGAGTGCATTTAAATTAATTTGATTTATTTTAATTCAGTTAAATTTAGTTATTAATATTTTTATATAGTCAATACATTTCATTTTTATTAATCATTATATTTATATAAATAATATCACCTATTTAATCATTTTTCGTTATTTTTTATTGTTTGTTAATTCCTGTAAATGTTAAAAAAATTGTAATATATTTAATTTCATTAATTAATTTATAATTTTAACTTTTTCATTTTATATATTCATTAATAATGTTAAATATTAATTTATGAATATGTTTTTGTAATTAAATAATTAGAAATAAATATATTTATATGTATATTTACAAGTATATATATACATTTATGTTTACTATACTTATCAATTTTTTTCCTTATAAATAAATTTATATGATTTTAAAAAAAGTAATTATAATTATAAATTAATAATCATATATTGAGATAATTTTAAAATTAAAAAAATATATTTCTTATTTTTATTATTATATATAGTTATATTTTAATATTCATATATATGATTATAAAAATATTTTAGTAATTATATTCCAATATTAATAAATAAATAAATTTAAAACTATAATTATATATATATATAATTTTATTTATAAATACGTATTTAAAATTATTCAAATATATTAATAATTTTATAAATATTTATTTAATTATAAATTAATATATTTATATTTATTATTATTATTTTCAAAAATACATATTTTAAGTTCTTTAAATATATTTATAATTATATAAATATTTATTTTTAATGATATATGTTTCGGTTTATTTATAATTATATATATTTATTTTCGTTTATAATTATATGAATTTAGATTTCAATTTTATATTACTTATATTATTAAATATTTAGTAACACTTTTCTATTACTGATAAAATCACACTATCTATGCTTTTTTAGAAGCACTGGTAAAAACGTTCATTGTCCTATAAATTTGACCCTAACTAAACTGATTCTCTTATATCATTAAATATCTCATAGAACTAAAACCTCACTATCACTCTCCCTCACCATCACGCACCCTCGGTACCACATTCTCTCCCTCACCACATGCTCTCCCACACATCCATGTGATCTCCCTCACTCTACCTCAGATGAATCAACACATTCAATTCCCATGGTATGTGAATTCTTATCCACCTTTTAATCAATTAGAATATTCAGTTCTTATTTCGTTGTTTCTAATTTTATCAAAAGATTTTAATAATGTTTCACCTCCCTCATGGATTCCAAATGTGACACCACCATCAAACACTATATTGATATCACATGGTTTACCTTTTAATTTGGAAATATTGTGAATGTTTTGCTGATAGATACTTATCATGTGTTACATTAAACCCCCAAAAAGTATCGGTCACCCAAACATTCTCATTCTTTCTACTTCCTATGGTAATTTTGGAGTATTTGATTTGATCAACCTTCAAACGTAAAAGATAATAATCCATGTTATAGGAATCATTCCTACTCTCATGTATTAAAATCAAACAGTTATTCCCATTTAATTTCATTAATAAATATAAAAACCCCAATCATTTTATTATTTTCATTATTGTGAACATATAATGATCCCCCTAAGAACTAATCATTTCAAACTTTTCATCATTTTCATTTCCATTATCTTTATCACTAAGGAACTCATCATCATTCACCTTATAAATTAATAACCCCACTAATTATTACATAAAATTTTCAAATTTAGTATCAAAATAACCACTATCCTTATTATTTAATTTGTATAATAATGTTATCTTTTTTAGTTTTTAGAATTTATATTATGTTAATGATGAGGGAAATTTTTTTTGCGAACTTTTTTTCATTTATTCTTATTTGAACTCAAAAATTCCTATTCATTTCAAGATTCCTTTTCTGTAATAATTTAAAAATTTGTATGGAAAATACAGTACGTCCACATTTAAATAACTTCAATTGAGTATTATACTTATAATTTCCATTTCTTTTTTGAACAATCCTTAAAATATTTTTCTGAAATTTGAGGATGGATTCTATCTATATTTAATAATCCTATATTTTTATTCTTTGAGGCTTAATCCAAGGAATGTGAATTTTTAAAATTTGAATCATTCATGAAACCCCAATCATTTTGTTCTTCACTATTCCAATTTCTTAAGAACCCCATCATGATACTTATAAATCATTGGATTTAAATTCAAGAGTTTCTTTATTATTTGGGTTCTATAGACCATGCCATTGGGCCTTATCCACTTTTTCATCATATGAGAAAATATACTCTTCTGTTCCAACAAATTGTTTCACTAAAACACCAAAAATTCCTCCATTTACCATTTGATGAAATGGATAAACATAAACTTCACCCTCATGTTGTACTCTAATGTTCCCAAAAGGCATCTCTAATTGCTCTGAGTGTGAGTCAAATTAGAAATTTATATTGTCTCAAACCATACAATCTACCAAGACATAGTATAACATAAGTGTGGGGTAAAACCCATAAATTTAGGGGAACACATCAATGAAACCATTAGACTAAAGGTTATCTCATTCCAATTTCTTATTGATTTTACTAAACTAATGATGAAATTGAAATAAATGAATTAAAATAAAGAAAGAATAGATAGGAATTAGTTTCTATGGATGGTTTTTCTAAATCATTTAATTCAAATTTAGTTGAAAAAAATTATATCTAACAGATGTGAAACCAAATAGTTTCATTGATAGAGAAATTTGTTATTTCTTATAAAACTACCCTAGAATCTCAATTCATCACGGTCCAATGAATCAAAATATCTAACAGACATTTAGTTTAGATTTCAATAAGTAGAATATTAATTCAATTAAATGATCACAAACAAATTATCTCAATAATGTTGGGGTTCGTTCATTATTGAAAACATGTGTTCAAGGATTCAGTGATGAATAAATTATATGTACAAAAACAACATGATACCTTCCAATAAAATCATATTTACCAGTAAACGTAAATAGAAGAATGATTTTATACACCCCCTTTAACTAATTCCACTCCCCTATGGGTTTTAGTAGATCATAATCTGGTGATTGGAAATAGTAATTAAACTAAAATACATAAGAATGAGATTGAGAAAGAAATTATGAAACAAAAATAATGAAAACACAAAAATTAGAATTAAACTAATTAGAATTAAAAATTACATGGAAGAAGAATACAAAAAGGAAAAATAAATCCAAATGAAAAATCAATATATCAAAGTCTCCCTATGGTCGTGCATCCAACTTCTACTACCATGTAAATTCATTCCCAATCCCCCTATAAATAGGTAAGGAAGTCATCACCAGGCCTCCCCTATTCAAAAAATGGCGTTCAATGGACACTACAGGTCAATCTATTTCATAAAATCCCATCATAAGATCCATTTTAAATCATCATTTCTTACTATATTGGGTAATTACATGACATGTAATAGGTATTCACATCATGTAATTTTGATCAATGATTTCTTCCAAGAATTTTGAATGTTGCATGAATCACATTCTGGTTGACTCAATTTATGATAGGTAACATCCTTTGGCTGGATCATTTTAAGAAGGAAATGTGACTTGAATGTTACACAAGGTGTAATGGTGATTCACATTGGCTAACGATATCTCAGATAGAAAATATTCCTGGATTTTCTTTAAAGATTTCATCATGTTGCGAAATATAACTACACATAGTGTAATGATATTTCCTGACTTGTGTCTCTAACATCTAGCATTAGAACCTCCCTTCCATGATCAACCTCAAAATATATTGTTGCCTTATTTCTCTTCTCTCTAGGTGTGAAGTTCATTTTTCTTCTTCAGTTCCCATGTTTTACTTCGTATTTCACCAATGTTCTATCCATTGTAAGAATTCAAAAAACATAAATATCTGGCTGGCATTTCATATTAAATCAATTAATATTCAATTAATTAATATATAAAAACCCATCAAAATATATATACAATATAGAGTTATCACACTCCCAACTGAAAAAGTTACATAAAGTGTCCACAGTCTTTGTGCTTTAAAATATATAAATTATTTATTATATCATTTATAACTTCATTGATATCACACAATCCTTTATTTCATTGATTTAAATCCTTTGAAAGCAATATCAATAAAAATCAATCATATATTATTATGTTAGATCAATATCTTCATATAGCTTAAATGATTTATTAATAATGAAAATTTATCTCTTCCAAGAAGATAAATTCTGTGTATCTATTAATTTTGTCAAATATTAATATTGCTAATAAATATTGGATGGATATGAATTTAAAATGTATGGATTCTAAATATATGAAAAAATATCATGAGGATGGGGTCCTATAGTTCATAATGTTTTCAAAATATCATTAAATTACCCTTCTCAAATACTTTATTTTTGTTTACATTTTTTTTCTTCAATTGTAATTATTCTAAAGAATTTGGAAGAACATTTGATTTATCAAAATATATATCAAAGTTCTAAATTTTTTACTAAACACAGATAAAAACAAATTCCTACCTAGTGTATAGGATAAAACATTATTTTATCAGTCATATAATATTATTACAACATTGAATAGTGATGAATATAATATCGAGGATGTTATTACATGTTTGAATTATAATGAAGATCGTATTGAGGAAATGACAATGAATGTTGTATATGAACTACATGATTGACCAAAATGGTTTGAGTAGTTAAGTGTTTTCTCAAAGATTCAATTGTATTCTTTTTATACTAAATATAGATCAAATTAATAAATAATGATGATATATAATTTAATAGATGGAGGTAGGTGGAGTGACCCCAATTTTTTTAATCTACTTTCTCTCTTGAATGTTATGTTCTTAGAAGATATTGATCTTCCTTTCCAAACAAATAAATCAAAACGAATTCCACATTCAACTGTTATAATCTTTGAATGAACACATTTCCATCAAAAACATTTTATAATACATTAAAAGGACCCAAAATCACATAAAAATTCTCAATTTATGGTTCTTCTCAATATAAGAATGATGAATCAGGTACTGCGAAATATGTATGGTACTTTTCAATATTTCCGAGGTTTATGGACCAATATCAAAGTGAGGATACTTCAAGTAAATTATTATTCAATGAAGATACAAGAAATATTGATAGGAAATTTATTCATGTGTAATAATATGCTTAGAGGAAGAATATTTATCCCAAGTATCCTGAATTTGGAAGGGAGTTAAGAAAATATCATCTTGGACTACCTATAGATGGTGTCTATGATTTTGGTTTTAAAATCGTCAATCATAGTATATAGAGATTTTTTGGGGATCTATAACATTCCACCATTGTTATACATGAAATTTAAATAAATTATCTTATATGTTCTTATATCATGACGAAAAAAATATGTAGTATTTTGTATGATTAATTGGTTCCATTAATCGAAGACTTGAAATTATTGTAGGATTTAGGTGTTATATTGTATGATTTTTATAGAAATAAATATTTCATGTTAGTGTCCATGTTGTATAGGATTATAAATGAATTTCCTTATTATAATAAATTTGAAGTATTTATCATTAAATGAACTATATGGTGTCTCATTTGTGAAAACGATACACAGTAAATTAGGTTGAAAATTTTATCAAATACTACTTTTCTAGGATATCACCTATTTCTAACCCAATGAAATACGCACTGGTCCTAGATGAAATCATTATATATGATTTTATAATAGGTAAAACACCATATCCACTAATAGGAAATCAATTTTTTGAGGATGTAAAACATATAGACCATGATTTTGATAAAACTTTTTTGAAAATTATTCAAAAACAAACAGAAAGAAGTGTTCTATTTTTTTAAATTACTATATTGTAATTATTTGTTTGTTAAGAATTATATAATGTTATGCATATGTGAAAAAATGTATGTTATAGTGTCATTAAAACCTTAATAAATTCACCAAAAAAGACAAATCATATAATTAATGGTAAGTTATACGTGATTGAAATGTGGATATAGGAAGATTTGACACCAATAAAGAGTGAAAAAAATCATCCTCCAACTACTTACTCTATTTCATAGAAAGTGATATATATATTTTTTAACTTAATTATTGATATAATGGTTCTAAATGGGTATTTATCGAATATCAAGAATACCATGTCAATGAATGATTAAAATTTAATGGGTACTAAATCACATGAATATCCTATTTTGATGAAAGATCTAATGTTTATCGTTTTACTTTTCATTTTTTCAATAATTTCATTAAAACATTGACCAATATTTATTTCTTTTTCAATGCTATTTGTATAAAACTGATTGACCCAAATAAATTTCCCACTATGTAAAATGCAAATAGTGGTCATATTATGATAATTAGAGATGTTCTTCCGGCTATAATTATTTTATATGATGGTTCAATTCATGGTTCTCTTGGTATGATAGATTTGAATATGTAATTCTATACATTATAGATGTATGTAATCCATTGTTAGGTATACAAAATTTTTTATAGTTTATGTAAAAATTCTAAGTTATCTAAAAGGTTTTATTGTGAAGAAATATGTGTTTATAAAGTATTTGAATTCTATATTGACTACCTATATGATGCGTAAAGAATTCAACACTAAAATTCAGGTGATAGATGATGCAGATTCATGAAACAATGTTATTTGTGCACTAAAGCCACTAATTTTGGATGATATGTTTTTAATATTATGATATATGTTCTTTATTTAACTATAAACAAAATAAAGAAATGTTGATTACTCTTAATTATCCCTTGTAGTGTGAATTTATATTAGTTTAATCCAAAAATAAATTTATATTTACAATCACTATAAAGGGTCATAGTGGAGTTGCAATTATTCTTTTTATGTTTCTTCTCAAATGTGCTTATGGTAAAATAAACATGCACCCACCATAGATGTATGCACACCTGATAGATCAAAACACATGGGATGCATTTATTGGTCATTATGAGGAGAAATAATTTAATTTATATTGTTACTATTAATATATTTCTTAATAATAAATGTATTAATCACTTTGAATAATAATTATTAATTTATGAAAAAACAATTCCATGTTGAAAATAAGAAATGTGCAGAAAAATCAATGTTCCCCTACTATATAACAAGGATGTTGTATACTCTACTTAAAAAATGGTATATATTCTAAATAAATAGTTATATTTTTATGTGATATAAAACATCAAAACAAGTATGATGGTTTGCTTATATATAGATTAATGAATTTAAATCCTTATATACTATTATCCCACATCGAGTTCTATGGAATGAGGTGCGTGTAAATTATGACCGGATAATAACAGATGAACACATAAAAAAGTGTGGGAAGAAATTGTAATTTTGAACTAATAAATTTTTTTCCTAAAATGATTATTACATTACAATGATTACTTATGTTAACATATATTTTATCTAAATCAGACTTGAGAATATCAATAATTTGTACCAACTGAATAGCAACTATAATTGTTCTTGAAGTGAAAAAAATAGAATGGACGTATTAGAGGTTCTTATGGTGGGGTGTAACCCTGATCATATTTTGGGAGAAAAAATTTAATAGGGGTAAAAAAATATAAGAAAATTTAAGATATTTAAAAATGATTATTTTCACTTGAATAAAAAAATAATTGATAGTATGTGTTATTGTAAATGTTTATAATATGGAATCAAATAGAATAAGAAACACAACAAAAACCACTCTCTAATGATCCACCACGCTAACCAAATCTGAGTTGATTCATTCCACTGAAATGGATTTCGTACAAGTGGTAAAAAAATCATTAAAATCATTAAAATGTGAACTAGGAACACATGGATAACATTCTTGTTTAGATATTTTACATGTTTAAAATGATTGTGATTTATATCTATCAATATTCATACATAACCATAATCTTATGTGTACCATTTACAATATCCAATTAGATATTATACACAATAAAAAACGTTGAATAGTTCATGTGTGATAGGGATTCATATAGATCCCTAGCTGAGTGTCATTATACCTATTTCAATTGATGATTTGGGAGTTCTTGTGGTTGAGCATTATATTTGAACATTCATATCATAGAAATTTGACATGTAAAAATATATTTCTACATGGTGGTATTCCTATCCATTTTGTTTATTATTCGAAAACCACAAAAAATAAGAAAAATAACTAAACTGATGAATGTTATTACCGACAGAAAAATGGGAGGGCATTAAATATATGTTATAATAAAAATATCTAAAGGATAATCCAACCATTATAAAATATATTCACAATGTAAACTTAACCTACCCATTCAGTATCTATATTCGTTAAAATTAATGTTTCATGTCGATATAATGTTAGAAAGTGGGGATATGACAATAATTTATCTGGAAGAAAAGATAAATAGAGAGGCCATTGTAGACAATATTAGTCTTTGGAATGTAAATGAAATCCCAAAGCATTAATTTCTTGGAGTCTCAATTATTAATGTATTCATGATTTCTGTTTTTAGTATTTTTTTGTCCAAGAGTAAATCTACAAAATACTATTCCTAAATTTTTAAGGTGTATATATCAATACTATTTGAAGGGAAACCCCAATGAATTGAAATTTGGATTCATTTCTCCCCACATCACTGCTACAAATATATTATCATTGTAATCATATAAATATTAAGTAATAGTGGAAAAACCCTCTAATTTTTTTGAAATAAAACTTATAGATGAAAAAATCATCTTAATACCCACAATTCATGGGAAAACTCTATAATTTAATCATATTAAATATATTTTGGCAACATTCATTAATTATTCCTTTTTTGGTTCAGGAAACATTGGTTACTCATTACAATCTATTTGGATATTCCAAAGATTTATTTTTTGTATTAAATGTATGGATACCCAATAAACTGACCAAATGTAACAGTGTCTATCAACTCTTAATACACTAAATAAAAAGTTCTAAAAATAAGCTTCAGTATATATATGTATATATATATATTAGGTTTAATGAAAATTCATTTTTGATAGGTAAGTGTCTAAATATCATCAAATTCATGGTATGTGGCCATTCCATAGACACAAAAATCCTATCAACTTCTTAAAATGGATAATTAATTGGTAATATTTAATAGCATTCAACTATAAAAACAAAGAAAAAACATATTACATGTTTTTATCAATTATTCTGCAGTGCCTAGAACAAACAAATAAAGAAGATTTTGGTTATTATACTTGAAATTTTATGAAAGATATATTATTCCATCAACAAAATAACATACCCAAAGAGTTTTTCCTTTGAAAATTAATATTTAATTTAAAACATTTATTAATCCTTTGTTTATTTATCATTTTTCCAATACTATAAAAACTATAGAAAGACCTCATATGCATATGTGGAAATAAATTTATTTATAAATGAATAGACATAATACATGGTGTCGAATTGTACATAATAATTATGAAGAGGTGACTTCTTATTTCTAATTTTGTGAATTTTCTCCTCCTTTTATCTAATTTTTTATATAATTTATTTATCATTTTTATTTGATAATTTATTTTTTAATTTTTTTAAGAGATATTGTAGTCAACAATAATTTTTTACTAATGTTGATGAACATCAATTTTATTTTGGAATGAGTTCAAAATTCATGGATATAAAACAACAATACTTTTACCAGACCTTGAATACTAAATGTTTTATAGAATAAACAGACATAGTGTGATGCATTGTAATCGACTGCACATAAATTTGATAAAAGTTATTTCATAGTATGACTCGATGTTTATGTTCTTAGTTTTAAATTTATATTTTAGTATAAAATAAGTGTCACATGTTTAAAATAGAGTAATTGTTTTATATTTTTAATACATTATAAATTGATTCATAAGTAATTTGTGATATATAGTAATCATCCAAACCCCAATACAATACATGGTATTCATGGTATATCAACCCAAGTAACATGTTTCAAAATCCACATGCTCATGAGATATTTTAATTCAAGGATATAACTAAGATGATAGTGATAATAATATGTGTCAAGAATACATACTGACATCTTTAAAAATGTTAATTCAGAACAAATATTTAGTTAATTTTGTATTCATTTTATCTAATATTATTACGTTAATTTCCTTATCGTTTTTATCTAATACTTATTTAATTTTCATCAATGAATTTTTGGGACATCATACTTTGAATTTAACTACGTGTTACAATCTTGAAAACTGAGAACATGTTTTTTCAGATAGAAGTGGAATCAATATGCTACCTAAAACATGAATTGATTTGTTAGGATACATATACCATGGGATTTAGAAACATTCAATTAGAAAAGTGTGGCCTCCCAAATGATTTATCTTGAACATCATCTTGAAATTTATAGGAATTAGCCAAATCTCAATTAGTCTCACAACAATCCAACACACAGTGTGCTCGTTATGACTTGAAGTGTGTTCTTAGTCTAGAATTTAAATATGATTTTAAAAAATATCACATTCTCATAACCGTGAAAACACATTCATATAAATTTGATAGTTTAGGAAATCAATACATAAGTAATTTGTGACATTTATTATTCAAAAACACATTAATTTGATACATGGTGTTTCTAGTTTGACTGAAAGTGTGTGTTCATATTTTAAAATTGACATTTTAGGTCAAAACAGATGTTACATACCAAAAAATAAGAAACTTCTTTCAAATTTTATTGATACTTTATAAAAATTATCTATAAGTATTTTTTTTAATGTATAGGATTTATCCGCACCTAAATCTGAATCATGGGGTGCCTGATGTGACTCCATGTAACCGCTATCATATTTAAATTGATATTTGAGCTCAAAATGTGTATTAATAATGGAAGACCAAAAAAACATTTACATATTGTTGATACTTTGAGAAAAATATTCATAAGTCATTTTTATCTGTAAGAATCAATCTCACATCAAAAAAAAAATTGATATGATCGGTATAGATCAAAGTGCATGTTCTAGTTCACATTGACATTTTATAATAAAAAAAGACCTACTTACAACTACAAAAATTCATTTGGATTTTTTGATAATTTATTACAGTGATCCATAAGTCATTTTTGATATGTAGAAATATACATCCTCTCAATTTGAGTCACGATGTGACCAATTTGACTCAAAGTTTGTTTTTATTTAAAATTTTTTTTATTATTCAAAACACAGTCCACAAACACAAAATGATGAAAATGTATTCATATTGTTTTGATACATTATGAAAATTATCAATAAAAATTTATGACATGAATGAATCAACTAAAATTCAATTCGATACACGGAGTTTCCATTATGACTCAAAGAGTACGTTATCTATTTAAAATAGACATTTTAGTTCAAAACATGTGTAAATCTCTAAAAACAAGTAAATAAATCTCATATTTTATTTACAAACTTATAAAATGATTCATAAGTCATTTTTGGTGTATAAGAATTAGTTTCCAATAAAACCCACACACAATATGACTGATATTACACAAATTGTGAGTTTTTAGTTTTTATTGGATTTTAGTAAAAAAGTAACGTGACATTATCAAATCCAAGAAAACACATTTATATTTTTTTTTATATTTTAAGAATACTATCCTTATGTAATATTTGATGTGCAGGAATCAACCTTGTTTAAATCATTTATAATGTATGACTAGTATATCTCAAGGTGAGTTTTCATTTAAAATTTACACTTTATTTTAAAAATATATATGAACTCGTAATAGAGAAAAAGAATTTAGATTGTTTTTATTCAATAGAAAAATTATCCATAAGTCAATTATGACGATTAGAAATAAACCGCACCTCAATATGATACATGGTGTTCCCTATAAGACTCAAATTCTATGTTATTATTTTAACATACACATTTTAGTTCTAAATGTGTGTCACTCATTGAAAACCAAGAAAAAACTCAAGGAATTACTCGATATTTTAGGAAAATTATTTATAAATCATTTTTTACAACCAAGAATCATTTGCAGATCAAACTAACATACAATGTGACCGATATAACTCAATTTGGGTGTTATCCATTTAAATTAACATTAAATAAAGTCATGTGATATACTCAAAATTGAGAAAATAATATCCTATTATTTTTATACATTTGGAAAATAACCCTTAATTCATTTTTTAAAATGTAATAATAAACATATCATTAATCTGACACACTGTGTAACAAGTATGTCAAAAAGTGTATTATTATTTATAATAAAATATTTAGTTTTAATTACTTGTCACATAATCAAAACTAAAGAAACATATTTATTATTTTCATACTTTAGTAAAATGGTTCATAAATAATTTGTGATGTGTACCTTTCAACCTCACCTCAATCGGATACAAGGTATACCCGATACAACTCAAAGTGTATGTTTTCTATTTAAAATGCGCATTTTAGTTCAAAATGTTTATCAATCAACAAAAATCATGAAAACAACCACATATCATCTTGAGACATCAGTAAATTGATTAATATGTCGTTTTTGACATTTATAAATCATTACCACATCAAACTGACACATTATATGACTAGTATGACTCAAATTGTGTGTTTTTAGTTTAAATTGACATTTTAGTGATAAATACAATTGACATACTCAAATCTATGAAAAAACATTCATATTCATTCATACATTTGATAAATAGTTCTTAAATCAATTTTTGATGTTTAGAAATCAACCGCATATCATTTTGATGCATTGTGTGAAGAGTATGACTCTATGTGTCTCTTTTTATTTAAAATCGACATCTTCTGTAAAAACACACATCACATACTCAAAAACAAGTAAATACGTTAATATTGTTCTTATAATTTAGTAAAATTATCTATAAGTCATTTATGACCAATATGAATTAGTCAAACCTCAATCTGATACGCAGTGTTCATGATATTACTAAATGTGTCCATTATCAATTTAAAATTTTCATTTTAGTTCAAAACTTGTGCCACTCAATAAAAGATGAGAAAATGTGATCATATATTATGGATACATTTGTAAAATTATTCATAAATATTTTTTATTATGTAGGAATTAGTCTCATGTAAAACCAACACACATTTTGATTAGTATGACTTAAATCCCATGTTTTAGTTTGAAATGACATTTTTGTAAAAAAATGTCACATGACATACTCAAAACTAAGAAAATTCATTTGTATCATTTTCATAGTTTAGGACAAAAACATTATGTCATTTATGATATGTAATAATCAACCACAAGTCACTCCAATGCACCATGTGATGTGTATGACTCAAATTGTGTCTTTTTATTTAAAATTTACATTTTAGTACAAAACACACATCACATATTCAAAACCAATCTGAATGATTTATATTGTTTTTATACTTTTTTAAAATTATTTATAAGAAATATATGGATTATTGAAATTATCCTCAACACAATCAGTTACATGGTGTACCTGGTATGATTCAAATAGTGTGTTTTTAGTATAAAAATGACATTTTAGTTTTAAAAAATGTGACATAGTTAGAAATGATAAAACACATTCTGTTTGTTTTGATACATTATTAAAATAATACATAAGTCTTTTTGATGTTTAGTAATTAGTCACATATAATTTTGATGCATGGTATGATAAAAATAACTCAAATTTTGCGGTTTATTTTAAAAAATAACATTTTATTATAAAAAAATTAGATTTATGTTGAATTTATTAATTTCTATCATTACTAAATATGAATTATTTTTTGATACAAGTGGGTTATTTTTCTCAAATTTGGGAGGTTTCTTAAGTAACTTATACCATGATCATACTATTGGGGGAGGGGTTTGGTTTCCAAATATAATGAAAACATTTATGTTATTGAACATTTGTGTTAAATTTTACCAGCTAATGTAATTATAAAGAAATGTTTAAAACATATAGAATATAGTATATTTTCCATTTTATTTGTGGTGTAATTTTAGCATCAATTAAATTTTAAAATTTTCATATACCTGTATTTGTTGTAGTAGTTCACTATAATTTTAATAGGAAATTATGTTAGTGTGACCTTTATTAGTGTAATTTCAATCCCAAATAAAATTGCTATATATCAGTGTTAGAAATATGATGATAGAGTGTGGCCTTTGTTAATGAATAAAAATCACTAGTATAGAGGGACCATTTTTCAGTGCCACACTAGTGCTAATAATTGGTCACCTTTATCAGTTCATTACAAGTGTAAATAAAGGACCCCCTCTATAAACACATTGCATGAAATAATAAAGGGTTTCACCTTTTTTCACACCCCGACCTATCTTTTATTTTTATTTTATAATTTTCATTGACATTTAAATTTTTTTGGGGTATAGGTTGAGTCCCAGAAAAAAAAAATTCAGTTATGTCAAAAAATGCTCCTTTCTGAGTTGACAACATTGGGTGCACGGACGGAGCGCATTTTGAAAACCCTGAGTGGCTCCGCCCAGGATTCTGCACAGTTCGCCTACCTTCAGAAAAAAAAATTTAATATGTGTACAGATGTTATTGTTGTTAATAATTTGTTCATGTTTATTAAAAATGAAATGATAAGTTATTATTATTATTATTATTATTATTATTATTATTATTATTATTTCATCCAGTGCGCAGGCACCGCACGGTTAAAGAAGGTCGTGTGGTCAGCCTGGGCACTCGTGTGATTGCTTCTAGATCAGACAGAAGCTACCGCACAATCCACATATGAGTGCTTGAGTTGTGAGCGGGATGCAAAGTTGCGGTAATCAATTAATAAGACTAAGTAAATAAAAATGAGGAAAAATTAAAATGAGGCAGATAATAATAATAATACTAAATTTTTCTATTGCTATTGTTATTATTTTTATTGATATTATTCTTATTGTTAATTTTTATGTGTATTGTTTTCATTGTAGATTGATGTTTTATTTTATTCTATATAATTGATTTTCTTTTTAAATTTTCCCCTTAACCCTAATAGTTGCGCGGCTCCCCTCTCTTTATTCCTGTCGCGAACACCAACCCTTGTTAGCCTATTCTTGTGGTGCCACACCCCTCATTCCTCACCTCTCCTCAGCACACGACCCTCATGCCCAGGCCCTCCACCTGCTTCAGCCACAACACCGCACAGCACCCCCCTCTATATCCCCTTGTCCCAGCACCCCGCTACCTGCTTCTAGCTCTCCCGCATGACCTGCCTCTTGCGCCGCCACACCAAGCCACTGCATCTTCTATCTGTGCGGCCAGCCACCGGCCTCCTGCTCCACCTAGTCGCTGGCCTCCCTACTGATCAGCACCATCTCGGCACCCCCTTCCCTGCACCAGAACCCTCTATCCGACCGAGAACCCTCCTCTGACTCTAGTCACAACAACCTGTAGAACCCCTCCAGCCGCTCTATATCCAACAACCATTGGTCAACTCGTTTCTCTGTTCTACCTAACATTCCTCAGCACCAACACCTCCGTGCTTTGGCGCTTCCCCCTGACCCGCTATGTACATCGATGTAGCACCAAGATCGCTAGCCTCGCCCCTACTTATCTCTCTTTCATCGGCCATGCCTGTCTGACCACCCCATACGCGATCCCCATCCTTGTTATGTCCAGCCAGAAGCGACATAGTGCCCCCGACAACTTTCCCCTTCGCTGCTCTACCCGCAGACCTCCTTTCGGCAGCCGCACACACACCTGACATCCTTCTCGTCGCGCACCCTTTGGTTGGGTGCCTTCCTACCCACTACGCATCATCCAACCGGCCCCGCCAGGGCAAATTACATGCTTCCGGCCAACGTGCCTCTGGTCTGACCATCGCAAACCCGCCCTTTTGGGTCGCACTCTTCACTAGCATCCTCTCCGATCGTTTCCTCTTTATCAGGATCCCTTTGATCGAGCGCACCCCCAAGTTGGCTCTATCCTCCTTCTGTCGTTTCATTTCGCATGTACTGAATATTAGGTGAGGGTTTCCTTGTGTTTTGTTTTATTTATTTTAAAATTTTCATTTATGTGTTTTTAGTTATCTTTTCGGTTGCAGTTTGTTGGAAAATAAATTTCCACGGTCCTCCGATCGTCAGCTTGAGTATGCTTGCATGACTGCTCGAGGCATGTCGCGTCATCGTTCTTGGACTACGTGTTGAGGTAGGTTCCCCACTACACTCACCTTTTAATTAATAATTTATTAATTGGTTGATATTTTATTAATTTTCATAAATGTAAAATAATATAAGATAATTTATTTTTAAATGATTATTTTGTGTACAAAGAGCCGTTTATTTTATACACGAAACAAGAAATATTTTCCTGATGAACGGACACCCAGTGGTGAAATAATGCCTGTTTGAGCTTTAAACATAATTCACTGAATGAGTTGACTGCAAGAGTTGTGTGTGAGGTTTGAGATACATGATTGACTTTGTGGACTGACCCCTTTCCTTTTTATTATACGTGTTTACATGGGAACCTAGCATAGTAAGTGAATCTTCTAAGAACGATTGTTGCACTTGTTTAGATTACACACAGGCTAGTTTCCCTTAGTACGAATTATACTCTTTTAGAGGATTGAGCCCCTCAGTTAGGCGTAGTATGGTGATACCGAGCGTTTGGGCATTATGATGTCATCAAGAGTAGGCATGCCTTCAGGATGAGACACATGTATAGTACATTCGGAATTGTTCACAAGCTCCTAGGTTTGACGCATGTTTTCTGTAGTGTTTATTTGTATGTGGAGGACAATTGAGAGGTCTAGTTTGGTTTCTGGCCCTAGTGTACCATTTTTTTCATTTCCATTAGTGTGTGTTGTGTGTGGGTTTCCTTTTGAGTAAAAAAAAATTTGGATTTCTATATTGTTCACAAAAAATGTTTTAAAATGCAATGCACCTCTTCCGATCAAACATTAAACTCGTTTTTAAATTAAAAAGGGCAATGGACTATTACCTTTTTTAGAAATGAAAGTTTGTGTGTGTGGAAACCCATATTTTATAAACTTTAGTTCAAACCTAGAATTAGTAAATTCTTTATTTAAAGGTAGTTCATTGGAAATAGTTTGTTGGGCATGCCTACTGAGTTGTAATACTCACGTATATAGTGTTTTCCTATTTTTAGTTTTTGTTTCATGTTTGACTCGATATTTCTCTTAATGGGCATGAGTTGGTTGTGGATTGGTGAGATACTCTCAGAGTCGCAAGATGTTTTGGTCTTGGTCAGGTTAGTTGGTTGTTGTTGGTCATTCTTTCTTTTTGTGTTGTTTTTCTGCTTTGCGGTGTTATATTTTTTTTCCATTTCTTTATTTATTTTCATTGGATGAAATCATTCCCTCATTCTCTCTATTGATTCCCTTGTGCTTGTCACCATCTCGGGAGAATCAGGAACACCTCTCGGTTCATGTCATAGACCAGCTCGGGTGATCAGTTTATGGTCGACCCGGGTTGGTTCGTGAAAAAATGGTATCAGAGGGGTCGGCTCTTGAGCATACCTTGTTTCTCCGATCGCCCATTGTTATTTGGGGTTGTCATGGTAGAAGGAGTAGGATTGTCAGTACTCGAGGAATACGGATGAGAAGGACGTCATGAACATTTTGTCATTCCAAACCTCATGTTACCATGGGATGTTTGGGTTGCCGATGTCTTTTGATTCTTATGGTTTGTTTGGTATTGGGAAATGAAATGAGAGCCGGGAAAGTCACCTATGTGAGCTCACATGGTCTAGAAATCCATGTGGAGCTGGGGAATTTACCCTAGAATGATCTCGGTGATGGTGGAGTTACTAGCATATGGCCGCTAACCATATGGTAGAGCCACCCATCATCAGTAGTTTCCCTCTAGTGAATCGTTTGGGTTTTCGTTCATTCTGAAGATCATTGTGAAAAGTTGAACATAAAATGGTAATGACCATGTTTGACCCATTTTCTTGTTATCTTGTTTCATAGTGTTCTCCCCCATGACATTTTGATGGATTCCCAAGGTGCAGCTTTGGGTGGTGCATCCTTAGAAAATCATCCAGCTGATAAGCCCATAAATTACGTCCTCGAGTTTCAGAAATTATACCCTCCCTATTTTATGGTCTAGCAGATCCTCTTGAGGCCGAGGAGTGGATGCAGAAGATGGAGAGGAACTTCAATTTCATTGGGCTACCTGAGTCATTGATCGTGAAGTTGTCTACCTTTATGCTTTAAGGTCAACCCTGGAAATAGTAGATTTCTGTGTCTCATATCAAGCCTCGAGAAGATCTCACTTAGGAATACTTCAATTCATTGTTCATCCATCAATACTTCTCTAAGTTGATGAAGCTGAGGAAGAGGATGGTGTTATGTTTTCTTAAGAAGGGTACTGGATCAGCACTATAATTCTATTAACGTTTCTTAGACTTAGTTTCGTACGACCAATGGTTTGTTGAAAACAATCCCAGGAAGGCTGTACAATTTGAGTCTGGACTCCGACCTGAACTGCTATCGAAAGTGGAAGAGCACAACCTAACCACCTTCTCAGATGTTGCGGGGGCAATCCTTTTTGGCCAAAGCTGATTTATCAAGAGGACATGAGGTGGTGAATCCTCCCCCATCCTTGGGAAGTAATGTAGAGGATGGTGAGAAGAAGAATGTGAAGCGACATGATGATGGTGGCTCTAATAGAGGAATCAAGAGGCCTTCAGACCTCCAGTCATCTTCTTCACAACACAATTTCTTGATCTTTCACCAGTGTGGTAAGAAAGGTCTCAATATGCCAACGTGCTCGAGTACTCTGAGACCCTACCACACATGTTGATGTCTGGGTCACTTGAAACGATTCTGTCATGGTGTTTCCAAGAGGCACGATGAATCTAGACCTGGCTCGTCGAAGGTCACCTCAACCCATCAACAGGAGTAGGGTGATGTTTGGGGATCAGTTTGATGTTTTATCTTTGTTGTGCTTCCTGGATGTAGTCATCATCTCTTGTATCATTTTGTGGTGTTTCTTTTCCTACAATTGTAATAATGGTTTTTGTTGAACCTATTTGAAACCGTTGTTTTATTTTTAGTGTGTTTGGTGAAATTCTTGTTTGTGTGTTATGTTTGGGAATTTTTGAAGCCTGGCTACAAGGAAGAAGATGCTTCAATCATCGGTCTTCCAACCATAGGTCCCAGAGTGAAGCTGGCATGTAGTTAGGTGAACCCCAACGATGAAAAAGGGCCTTGGTTTAATCTTCATCATTAGTGTGGCATGGTTTGTGTCCTTCCTAGGGAGTGACATTGTTGATATGGAAATGAAGATAGTTTTGATGCTATATCAGTTAGGCCCTTCCCCTCTTCCCCTCGTGTTGGGAGGTTTTTTGGTATGTGTGGAATGTTTTCATGTTTGGTTATTCATGTGTTATTATGGTGGGGTGACCCACAACGGGTCTCTCAAGGCTACACTTGATGTAATTTATTTTTATCCTGAATTTTATGGTGGGGAGTCCGTTTGGGCCTCCCCATGTTAGTATTAGTGTTTAATTTCATGTATCGTTTAGTGGCATGTGGGCTCATGCGGAACCACTTAATCATATGTTCTTCCTCTTCAGAAAAAATTGGGATTGAATTACACCCAGTGGTTCGGTTGGACTAGGATTATAATAATAAGTGCCAGAGATTGTTTAAGTTCGTTCCTTGGTTGAAATAGATGGTTTGGGTTCTTCATGGTGACGATTAAGGTGTTTGTGTTTTAATGGATGAGTTGTGTGTCATGGATTTTTTATATCTTTTTGGATCGATAAACTGGAGGTGCTTAAAATTTCGTAGGTGGGTGACACTTGATAAGGTTTAACTTTGGGACTAGATTTGGTTGTGGCTTTTAGTGGGCAGAAAGTGTTATGGTGGGGAGAATTGTCACAGTCTGGCATATATTTTATTTTTATTTTATAATTGTCTTTGACTTTTAAATTTTTGTTGGGGTCTGGGTTGAGTCCTGGAAGAAAAACATTTGATCTATGTCAAAAAATTCACCTTTTTGAGTTGACTTCACTGGGTGCATGGGCGGAGCGCATGTTGAAAACCATTTGCGGATCCACCCAAGCATCTGGATGGTCCGCCTGCCTTCAGAAAAAAAATTAAAATGGATAATGATTTTATTGTTGTTAATAATTTTATAATTTTTATGAAAACTGAAATGATAAATTATTATCATCATTATTATTATTATTATTTCGGTCGGTGAGTGGGCACCGCACGTTTAGCGAAGGTCGAACGGTCAGCCCGGGCACTCCAGTAATTTCTTCTAGATCGGATAGAAGCTATCATGTGATCCGCACATGAGTGCTTGAGTTGTGCATGTGCCGTGAGGTTGTGGTAATCAATTAATAAGACTAAGTAAGAAAAAATGAGGAAAATTTAAAATGAGGAGGATAATAATACTAATACTAAATTTTTCTATTACTATTGGTATTATTATTATTATTGTTATTGTTATTGTTCTTATTAATAATTTTTATGTGTGTTGTTTTCATTATTGATTAATGTTTTGTTTTATTTTATCTATTTGATGTTCTTTTTTATGATTTATTTTATTTTTTCCCCTAACCCTAACCCTTGGACGACTCCCCTCTCTTTATTCCCTTCGTGAATGCTGCCCCCTATTACCCTATTCTTTCACCGACATGCCCCTTGTTCCTCACCTATCCCTAGCGCGCCACGCTCCTGCCGAGGCCCTCCTCCTGCTTTAGCAGCAACACCGCACAGTGACCCCCTCTGGATGCCCTTATCCCAGTGCCCCCCTACCTTCTTCCGGCTCTCCCGCACGACCTGCCTCTTGCGCCACCACACCCAGCCACTGCATCTTCTGCCCATGCAGCTAGCCGCCAACCTCCGACATCCCGCACCAATCGTCCACAAGCCTTGCACCATCGACACCCCCCGACGCAATCCCCCCCCACTTCCTGCTGCACCTAGTCGCTAGCCTCCCTACTGAGCCACACCAACCCGGCACCCCCTTCCATGCACCACCACCCTCCGGCTGACCGAGAACACCCCCCTCCAACTCCTGTGCCAACAACCTATAGTGCGCCTCTAGTCGCACTATCACTAACTTCCATCCATCAGCTCGTTTCATTGTTCTACTTCCCATTCCTTGGCCTTAGCACCTCTGCGCTCTAGTGCTTCCCCCTTACTCGCTGCGTAAAGCGATGCAGCACCGAGATCCCTAGCCTCACCCCTACCACTCTCGCCCGCATAGGCCTCGCACGTCCGACCACCCCAGACACGGTCCATGTCCTTTTTATGCCCAGACAGTAGGGGCACAACACCCTGACGACTTTCCCCTTCGTTGCTCTGGCTGCAGACCTCCTTTCGGCAGCCGCACACCCACGTGGCATCCTTCCAGCTGCGCACCCTTTGGTTGCGCGCCTTCAAACCCACCACGCATCATCCAACCAGCCCCTCCAGTGAAAAGTGCTTGCTTCCAGCCAACGTGCCTCTGGTCCGGCCATTGCGCATCCTCCCAGTCGAGCCGCACTCTTCACTGGCATCCTCTTTGGTCGTTTCCTCATTCACATGATCCCTTTGATCGAGCACACCCTTGCACTGGCTCTAGCCTCCTTTTCCCATTTCATTTCACCTATACTGAGGATTTGGTGAGGGTTTCCTTTTTTTTTTGTTTGATTTATTTTAAATTTTCAATTATGTTTTTTAGTTATATTTTCAGTTGCAGCTCGTTGGAGAGATTTTTTCCACGGTCAAGCGATCGTTAGCTTCCGTATGCTTGCACGCCCGCTCGAGGCACGTCACGTCATCATGCTTGGACTGTGAGTTGAGGTAGGTCCCCAGCTGCACTCACATTTAAATTCAAAATTTATTAATTTCTTGATATTTTATTTATTTTAATAAATGGGAAATAATATAAGATAATTAATTTTTAAATGATTATTTGGTTTAAAAATATCTGTTTAATTTACACACGACACTTGAAATATTTTCCTAATGAATAGACACCCAATAGTGAAGAATGGCTATTTGGCATTTAAACGTAATTCACATAATTTCAAATGTAGTTCTGGTTTATTGATAAATGATTTTTTTGAAGCGTGAACAAGTGTTTTGGTTATCTTGAGAAATAATGTTTTTCTTTAAAATTGGGGAAGACCCATTTGGTACTTTAATAAATAAAATTATTTTAGAAAACTCTATTTAGGGTGACTCAGGGGTGGTCTTTTGTGTATGTTGATTGCATGAGTTATGTGTGATTTTTGTGCTAGATTATTGACTTTATTGACTAACCCATTTTCTTTTTGTTATACATGATGACATGGGAACCTTGAATAGTAAGTGAATCTTCTTAGAATGATTGTTGCACTTGTTTAGATTATGCACTGCCTAGTGGCCCTTTGTATGAATTATACTCTACTAGGGGATTGGGACCCTCAGTTAGGCCAGGTGGGGAGATACCGAGAATTTGAGCATTATGACGTCATCGAGAGTAGGCATGCCTTCAGGATGAGTCACATATATAGTACGTTCTAGATTTTTCAAGAGCTCCTATGTTCAACCCATGTTTTCTTTAGTGATTATTTTTATGTGGTGGACGATTGAGAGGTCTAGTTCGATTATGGGCCCCAATGTTCCCCTTTTTCCATTGCCCTTAGTGTGTGTTCTGTGTGGCTTTCCTTTTGACTAACAAACAAAAATTTGGATTTCTAAATTGTTCACAAAAATGTTTTAAAATACAATGCACCCCTTCTTTTCAAACATTAAACATGTTTTTAAATTAAAAAGGGAAATGCACTGTTAGTTGTTTTAGAAATGAAAGTGTGTGTGTGGAAACCCATATTTTATATACTTTAGTTCAAACCTAGAATTAGTAAATTCTTTATTTAAAGGTAGTGCATTGGGAATAGTTTTTTGGGCATGCCTACTGGGTTTTAATACTCATGCCTATAGTGTTTTCCTATTTTTAGTTTCTATCACATGTTTTACTTGAGCTTTCTCGATGTGGGCGAGAGTTGGTTATGGATTGGTGAGTGACTCTTGGTGTCATGAGGAGTTTTGGTTAGGGTTAGGTTAGTTGGTTGTTGTTGGTTGTTTTTTTTCGGCTTTGTGTAGTTCTATTTTCATTCCACAGCTTTATTTATTTTCATTGGGTGAAATTGTTCCCTCTTTCCCTCTATTGATGCCCCGATTCTTATCTCCAACCCAGGAGGATCGGGAACGCCTCTTAGGCCATGTCATAGACCAGATCAGGTGATCAGTTCAGGGTCGACCCGAGTTAGTTCGTAACACCTTTTAACAGTGATTGGGATAATAGTGATTTATTAGTTTATTTAAAATATTTTTTTGGTACTATCTATATCTCAATATGTAGTAGATATGGGAGGAAGAAGGATTAGGGACCAACCTTTCTAATGGAATAATCCCCGACTGGGAGCTTGTGAAATGGGTGAACACTCAGCTGGGAGGGAGGGTTTTCAACGAATGAAATCTATTGATCATTTTCAACATGAGAAACTATATTATATACTATAGGTCAGTGGAGTATTATTCATTTTAATATATTCACTCAAAATCATTAAGCCAAATAGTAAAATTATACTTTTTAACAATTAAATATAATGTATATAAAAAATTTAAACCCTTTATGAAATACAAAAATAATTGATTCATTGGAAATATATTTTCAATAATGGAAAAACCTTTTCATTTAAAACCATGATATGTGATGTTGTTGGAATCGATCCAACCATTATGCATAAAATTTTTCAATAATTGAACATTCATCGGATAACATAAAATAAATAAAAATCATAAAATGTTATCACAACCCGTTCATTTACATTAACTCATTTATAAAAAAGATTTAAAAAAGGGGTTTTATGAATTTTTATTCATACAATATTGATTACTAACTATCTTATTATCTACACTTTCCAAAATAATCAAGACTTAACTATGAAAATCAATCTGAAATGTTTTTATAATTTCCAAACCTAGGATTTATATATCAATACCTATAAGGGATTCTATATGATTTTATCTACAACCATTGATCATTAGATGATGCAAACAAGGTTAAATGGATAAATTAAATTAATGGGGAATGATTTTCCATCCATAATGGAAACATGTAAGAACCTGGATCTTTGTTTTAGGTATGTTTTTCCTTTTCTTGTCGTTTTGAGAAAAAGAGGAAAATATGGAAATTTTCTAAGTACACGTCGTGTAGTTTATAAGCACATGCCATGTACTTTGATGTAGTTCTAGGTCGTGTACTGGCCGTGTCTGGGCCACACACACAGTGTGTAGGGGCAATGTGGAGGTCACTTAAAGAGGAGTAATGAAAGGCCAAGTACATGACATATACCCCATAATTACATGCTGTGTACTTTCGTTTTTTATTAAATGGACCGAGGTCATGCCTGATAGACAGAACTCGCTTCTTCTTCAGGTTCACCATCTGAGAGAACCTGTACAGCCACAGAACTTCTCTGAGCCCCCGAGCCTCCGTCCATTCTCTGAATTGACTGTCGTTGATTGCGTTGGAACCGCAGCTGTAAGCCCTTCCTTCTCCAAGAGAATTTTTTTCCAATTCCTCCTCTTTCTAAAGATATCTTGGGTTGATAATTTTGGACGTTTTCTCAGATCTTCAATGTTCTAAGGTGAATCAATCATCGTGGTTCAAGTATATCGATCTCCTAGCATAGAGGTAGGTGTTTTGTTCCTTTCTGTAGGAAGTATTTGAATATTTGGTGCAATTCTACCAATTCCCTTAAATGGGGTAATGTGTGTTTCCTATTTTTTCCCCTGTTGTTCTCCTTATTTGCTTGATTTTTTGAGTAGAGTTCAATGCTTGTGAATAGGGTAATTTTTACTATGCTCTGGATTTTTTTCCATGTATGTTTTTTCTATTAGGAGTTTTTTTACTTGTCATTCCTAGTCGTAGGATAGTGGAACTATTATACTATTATGTTCTTTTACCTTAGAATGTAGCCAAGTAGTTCTTGAGGTTTACTTGGGGAGATACGTGTGATATGCATGTTTGTTTTACATAAGGCTGTGATAACCTAGTGTAGTGGACCATAGGGAGAATGGACGTAAGGGCTTCCCCAGAGTCTCTTATTAATTCGACGTGAGACCGAAGGGGGAATAGATGATGAGTGCTTCCTCAGAGAGTCTGTAGTTACTCGACACGGGCCATATGGGGAATGAGACGTTGAGTGCTTCCCCAGAGTGCCTTTAGTATGATATGAGACTATAGGGGGAATTGATGGTGAGTGCTCCCTCAGAGAGTCTATTATTTAGCTGAGCCAGACATGTGAGAATGCTTGTTCCTCCCAGAGGGTTTCTAGTACTTATAGGTTGAACTATAAGGGTTATGATGTGAGAACTATCCAAGGGGTTGCCTATTGTTCTACTTGTTAATGGGCTGTTAATTGTGTACTTTCTAAGCTAGACACTATGGTTTGTAGCTGTTGTGTCCTTTCCTGTTTACTTCTTTCTATACTTTTACTTGCTATGTATTCACTGACTGTTAGGCACAGATCTTTTGGTGGTTGCCTACTGGGAACTTGTCTCACACCCTGTTTGGGCCATTCTTTTGGGCCCAAACAGACTATATTATTGTAGGTATAGATAAGGTCAAGTACCCTTCTACTTCAGGTAATTGACTTGCTGTGGAGCTGGAGAGCATGGGACCAAGCTATGGCTTGTGATGCTGAGGAGTTTACCTGTTTTATTTTGCACTTTGGTTTAGTTTTGTATTCAACATTGTGACTTGTTTTTCTTCTTTCCTATACATATGTATCATGCATCATTTTATATATATGTGTGTTCTCCAGTTGTTTACTGTTAGTCTTCCGTTGTTTATCGTTTACTCTTGCATGTATGGTTACAGTTTCTACTATTTTTGAATTGTTTTTCTTCCACTTTGTACTCAGCCAATAAGGGCATAGTTTCCCCACTATCACACCCAAGGCCCTCACTGCTAGTTGGTAGCCTCTGGCGTTTGGGGAAATGCACTTGAGTCCATGTGACCAACCAGGTACGGGGTGCCTCTGGGTGGAATCTGGAACCGTGACATTACAAAGTGGTGTCAGATGGTTTCTTTTCTCTTGATTTTCTGTTTGGAGCCTTTATCCAGGGATAGGACAGATTCGTTATTTGGTATTAAGCTATTCTCAAGAGTAGCTAAACCGTGTACAGGGGAAAAGCCAATCTACCTCGCTTATTACAGTTTTCAGGTTGTTCTATGTTATAGTTGATATGATTTCACCTAGAGTGATTCACATGCTTTGTGTTGTTATTCATGTTGATATTGTGGTTCTATTTCTGTCGCAACCTGATGAGATGAGGTTATGCCATCACATGCATCATATAGGCACTTGTTAGAAATCACATGCCATGCATTCTTGCCATTCCATCTAGGGTGCATTAGCAATTTCATGTTGTTGTGATAGACGTTGTGTATATTATGCATATTGTTGTGATATTTGCTTTGATAGAATCCATACAGTTTGATAGAGAGGTTGTTTTTATTGTACCTTGATTAAATGAATGAAAATTTTTGATTCTTGAGGTGTTATGGGCCTTCGTGAATCGAAACTTGGTGGATCATTGACTTTTTTCCCTTATATATGATATGTAGGAGATGCCAAGATTTGATTCACGGGGAGTATGGGCCCTCACTGATCAGAATTTGGCACATTCATGCTTGATTTTTTTCAGTGTTTTCTGGGATTCGGTGCAGATTCAGAGCTAATTCCCAAAACAACCCAGAATACACAGCGTGTACTTTATATATACAAGCCATGTAGTTTTTAAACCGTGTCAGTGACTGTGTGAGAAAAACACAGGTTGTGAAAAATCTCAAGGAACACACCGTGTACGGTAGGTACACGCCATGTAGTAGCGAGCCATGTACCCAGCCGTGTCACTAACAACAAGGGTTGGGGAAGCTTGTGTAATGCACGCCGTATTTTGTATGAACACGCCATGTAGTCTTATTATAGGTACCCTTCCATGTCAAGAAAAACACGGGGCGGTGTTATCTCCTCTTATACATGATGTGTTTGTTCAGAACATGCCGTGTAAGGGTCAGCTGTGTACCCAGCTGTGTCACCAACAAAACGGGTTGGGAAAAATATTCAAGTACACGATGTGTTTGTTCGGAACACGCCATGTAACTGGACATGTAACTAACAACACGAGTTGTGGAAAACTTGTCTACTACATGACGTGTCCACAGGGAACACGCCATGTAGTCTCAGTTCAAGAAGATTGTTCGGGTTAGCCGTGCAAGGATACTCGGTTAGGGGAATAGAGTTACGTACACGCCGTGTAGAGTTTATACACGCTGTGTAGTAATGTTTTGTAAAACATGAGTGTTTCCATCTCCTATTTAAATTTTTTACTCCTTTGTTCTCTATTGCTGTTGTGGAGAGCCTTGGGCTCTGTATCGTTTCTTCTCCTGACATGTTGACACTAGACACACCTTTAGGGACGAGGAAATCTATTGTACGTCAGTGCAGAGAGTGCCCTCTCGAGGTTGAAGGGTATCGTTTCTTATGGGATCTCTATGTCCTAGAGATGATAGGCTATGATTTCATTCTCGAAACGGATTGGTTAGTTCCCTTCCAGTCAGTCATCGACTGTTATCACCGCAGGGTGAGTTTCATTTCACCAGAGGGTGAATATTTTCTTCATAGAGGAAAATGGTATGTTCGGGCAAGTCGAGCAGGACTCGAGCATCATGGGCTAGGAAGGGTTACGACCCAGATTGCTAGTCTTCATCTGGATGATCAGGGGACTTCACTGTTGGACTTTCCTCTAGTGGTGGATCACTTTATATATGTCTTTCCAAAGGATTTCTCAGGTTTGCCTCTGGAGCATGAGGTAGACTTCTCTATTGAGCTCTTTCCAAGACCGACACCAGTGTCCATTCCTCCCTATAGGATGGCTACACCTGAGTTGCAGGAGCTCAAGAAGAAGTTGGAGGAGTTTCATGCAAAGGGTTTCATCCGACCTAGTACTTCTCTTTGGGGTTCGCTTGTCCTGTTTGCGAAGAAGGAAGACTGTACCCTTAGGCTCTGTGGGGATTATTGGAAGCTAAACCAGTTGACGGTCAAGAACCGATATACCTTGCCGAGGACTGATGATCGTTTCGATCATCTTCTAGGAGCCTGGGTGTTCTCAAAGATCAATTTTTGGTCTGTTTATCATCATTTGCGCGTTAGACCATCATATATACCTATTATAGCCTTCAGTAACAGGTATGGTCTCAATGAGTATACAATTATGTCGTTCGGTCTCACAAATGCGCCAGTAGTTTTCATGGCACTGATGAACCGAGTGTTCCATCCTTACATGGATTCCTTCATCATGGTCTTTGAGGATGATATCTTGGTGTACTCTAACACTCGACACGACCATGATACCCATATTGATATCAATATGAGTACACAAAGAGAGCATCGACTTTATGCTAAACTCTCGAAGTGCCACTTGGGTCACGTCATCTCAGAGACGGGAGTATCTGTGGACCCAAAGAAAGTGACAGCTGTAGTTTCCTGTGAGTAGTCGAAGAACGTTTTTGAGGTATGGAGTATCCTAGGGTCGGATGGATACTACAAATGCTTCATTCTGGACTTTTCATGGCTAGAAGCACCATTGATAGGTCTGACCAAGAAGGGGGCGATGTTCATATGGCCAGATTCTTGTGAGTCATCGTTTTAGGAGTTGAAGGGAAGGTTGACGTTAGCACCGATACTAGACATTCTAGAGCCAGGAAAGAGATATACTATTTATTGTGATGATTTGGGTATCGGTCTGGGTGATGTGCTTATGCAGGGAGATGGAGTCGTTGCGTACGAGTCTCGACAGTTGAGGCCACATGAGAGGAACTACCTGACGCACGATCTGGAGTCGGAAACTGTTGTTCTTGCCCTGCACTGTTGAAGGCATTACCTTCTGGGAGAGCACATTGTGGTTTTCACTGACCACAAGAGTATCAAGTACATCTTCACTCAACATGATCTGAATCTGAGACATCGTAGGTGCGTCGAGTATCTTCATTTTTTTTATTTCGAGCTTGCATATATGCCGGTAAAGGGAAACGCAGTGGCAGATGCATTGAGCATGAGAACTCAGATTCAGGAAGTTCAGGAGGCAAACAGTGATTAGTAGATTATAGATCTATTCTTTGAGATGCATCTGGAGGTGCAAGACATATAGGGACAGAATTTCCTATCTTATGTAGTTGTTACCTCTACACTTCTTGATCTGGTACAGTTGAGGAAGCTATCAGACTAAGAAGGCTTAGTCCTGCAGGAGGGTGTGTTAGGAGAGGACTCTCTTCCTGGATAGACAGTGGGTGAGGATGAGATCTTACATTTCCAGGGACGCATATGGGTGCCAGCAGACATACATGAGGAGATGATGTGGATTTTCATTCCTCAATTTAGGCAGTTCATCCTAGCATCACTAAGATGTATCGGGGACTTCATCGCTAGTACTGGTGGCCAGGTATGAAGAGAGATATTTCTGGTTTCGTGTTGAGGTGTTCTACTTGTCAGCAGGAGAAGGCGGAGCATCAACGACCAACATGCCTTTTATAGAAGTTACCCATTCCAGAGTGGAAGTGGCATGATGTCGCGATGGACTTCGTGACCGGATTTCCAAGGTCAGCTCGAGAGAAAGATGTTGTTTGGGTTGTTGTTGACAGACTTATGAAGGTTTATCACTTCTTACCTATCAAGGAGACCTTCAGTGTTGATGATCTGGGATGACTATACATCTGAGAGATTGTACGTCTTCATGGAGTTCCACACTCCAATGTTTCAGACAGGTATGTGTGCTTTACTTATCATCTCTGGAAGGAGCTTCAAAGAGATTTTGGTACACATGTACTTTTGAGTACATCATATTATCCCTAGAATGATGGGCAGTCTGAGCGTACGATCCAGGTGCTTGAGGATATGTTCTAATCATGTATTCTAGATTTTGGATGTTCTTGGGAGAAACATATACCTCTTGTGGAGTTCTCCTTCAACAACAGTTTTCATGCGACTATTCAGATGGCACCTTATGAGGCTTTGTACGGTAGTCCATGCTGATCACCTCTATAATAGCTGGAGGCAGGGGATGCATCTTCACTGGGACATCGTCTTATTCAGGAGACCTCGGATCAGATAGAGTTGATTCAGAAGAGGATGGATACAGCACAGTCATGACAGAAGTCTTATGTTGATCAGTAGAGACGATCTCTAGAATTCAAGGTCGGAGATCAGGTTTTCCTGCATGTCGCACCAAGGTTGGGACCTAGGAGGATTCATAGATAGGGTAAGCTTTCACCACTGTGCATCGGTCCGTTTGAGGTATTGGGGAGATTTGGGCCAGTTTCCTATCGGTTGTAGTTACCTCAGAGTTATCGGGCTATGCACGATGTCTTCCACATTTCTCAGCATCGACGTTAATTTTCAGACCCATCTCATGTCTTTTGACCCAAAGAGGTTGACCTTGAAGCGGATGCGTCATTTGAGAAGCATCATATCTGGATTTTCGATCACAGTACGAAGGTTCTCTGTGGTCGGTCTGTTCCTCTAGTATGAGTGCTATGGAAACACGGGCGAGTACAGGACGAGACCTAGGAGAGGGAGGCTGATGTACGATCACAATGGCCGGATCTGCTCGGGGTTCCTTCTTCTACACCACGCTAGGGAAATTCCGGGATGAATTTATTTAAAGGGGAAAGTTTGTAAGAACCCCCATCTTCGTTTTCAGTATGCATTTCCTTTTCTGGTCGTTTTTAGAAAAAGAGGAAAAACTGGAAATTTCCTAAGTACATGCCATTTACTTTGTAAGTACACACCATGTACTTTATAAGTACATGCCGTGTACTACGATGCAGTGCCAGGCCGTGTGCTTTCTGTGTCCGGGCCACACACACGGTGTGTCGAGGCAATGTAGAGGCTGCTTAAAGCAGATTAAGGAAAGGCCAAGTACACGCCGTGTACCCCAGAAGTACACACCGTGTACTTTTTTTTATTAAACGGACTGGGGTCACGCCTGATGGACAGAACTCGCTTCTTCTTCAAGTTCTTTGTCCAAGGGAACCCGTAAGGCCACGGAACTTCTCTGAGCCCCCGAGCCTCCATCTGTTCTCTGAATCGACCTCCATCGATTGCATTGGAACTGCAGCGGTAAGCCCTTCATTCTCCTAGATCTTTGTTTTCCAATTCCTCCTCTTTCTCAAGATATCGTGGGTTCAGTGTTTTGGACGTTTTCTCAGATCTTCGACATTCTAAAGAGAATCAATCATCATTGTTCAAGTATATCGATCTCCTAGAATCGAGGTAGGTGGTTTGTGCATTTCTGTAGGAAGTCTTTGAATGTTTGGTGCAATTCCACCAATTCCCTTGAACAAGGTATTGTCTGTTTCCTAGTATTTCCCCTGTTGTTTGCTGGATTTTCTTGATTGTTTGAGTAGAGGTCAATTCTTGTGAATATGGTAATTTTTACTATTCTCTGGATGTTTAGCCATGTATTTTTTTCCTGTTAGGAATTTTTCCAGTTTTCATGCCTAGTCATAGGATAGTGGAATTGTTGTACTGTTATGCCGTTGTACCTTAGAATGTAGCAAAGTAGTTCTTGAAGTTTACTTGGGGTGATACGCACACTATGCGTGTTTGTTTTACACAGGGCTGTGAGAACCTAGTCTAGTGGACCATAGGGAGAATGGACGTAAGGGCTTCTCCATAGTGTCTTTTTAATTCGATGTAAGGCCAAATGGGGAATTGATGGTGAGTACTTCCTCACAGAGTCTGTAGTTCCTCGACGTGGGCCACAAGGGGAATGAGATGTTGAGTGCTTCCCCATAGAGCCTTTACTACTATACGAGACTATAGGGGGAATTGACGGTGAGTGCTTCCTCAGAGAGTCTATTCTTTAGCTGAGACAGAGGGGTGAAACTGTGTGTGCCTCCATAGGGTTTCTAGTACTTATAGGTTGAACCATAAGGGTTGGGCTGTGAGAACTTCCCAGGGGGTTACCTTTTTTTATACTTGTTGATTGGCTGTTACATGTGTACTTTCTATGCTAGACATTTTGGTTTGTAGCTGCTGTGTGCTTTCCTGTTTAATGCTTTCTATACATTTACATTCCATGTATTCACTAACTGTTAGGCACAGATATTTGGGTGGTTGCCTACTGGGACTTGTCTCACACCCTGTTTGGGTCATGCTTTTGGGCCCAAACAGACTATATTGTTGTAGGTATAGATAAGGGCATGAACCCTTCTAATTCAGGTACTTGAATTACTGTGGATCTGGAGGGCATGGGACCAATCTATGACTTGTGATACTGAGGAGTTTACCTTTTTTCTTTTTCACTTTGGTTTATTATTGTATTCAGCATTGTGACTTTTTTGGATGCTTTCCTTGACATATGTATCATGCATCATTTTATATATATGTGTGTACTCCAGTTGTTTATTATTAGTCTTCCACTGTTTATCATTTACTCTTGTATGGATGGTTATGATTTCTGTTGTTGTCGAATTTTTTTTCTTCCGCTGTGTACTCAGCCAATGAGGGCATAGTTTCTCCACTATCACACCCAAGGCCCTCGTTGCTAGTCAGCAACCTCTAGTGTTTGGGAAAATGCACTTGATCCCATGTGACCAACTGGGTATAGGGCGCCTCTGGGTGGCTTCCAGAACCGGGACATTACAAAACACAACCCATGTATGAACATGAAAAATAAATTAAAATAAAACCAATATAGATATAAATATTAAAAAAATAAACTAATTTGTTTCCAAATTGTAAAAATCCATAGTATGATGTAAAATAAAAAATATATAGAAACACTAATGAGAAATTCATGAACTATGAGTTACATTCTGCTCCATAATATTTTCATGGATGAACTATAACTCTCCACTAATAAATAATGATGACTTGTACTTAGTTTTATAATGAAAAAACAACTCTTCATACACAAAAATTTAAACACTTATGGGGTGAGTTTAAACAAAGAAAAAATTCCCCTAAACTCTAATATATGTATTTCCCAATGTATATACAAATGAAACACTAATAACCATAATAAATTTGAAATTAAAAAAACAAAAATAGAGATTTATCATCTTGAAACAAGATTTTACAATATTAAACATTTATTGAATTTAATTTAATCTAATAAAATCCACTAATAATTTCATTTTGGTTATATTTCAAAAAATATTACTCGCATCAATCTAAAATTCAATTTTATTTAAAATTTAAAGAAAAATATTATCCTTACAAATGAATGGAAATCATCTTATTTTTATGAGGCCTATTAGAAAATAATTATTTTCTAATATCTAGTATAATCTTATTATTTTCCAAAATCATTTTAACTTGTTAATGGTTCTCTCAAATCACATAATAGAAACCATACCATACTTTTATTTAATGGTAGAAATATTTTTCATATATCAAAACCCATTTCGTGTTTATTCTCTAAATTAGAACATGATTATCCTAACTATTTCTCTATTTAATTCTTGTTCTCTATACTACCAATCCCCATGGAAGAAAATTAGTGATTTCAAAACAATCTCTCATTAAATAATTTATAACACACACACACAGCCAATATGGACATTAAAATCAATTTTTTAATACCCATATCTTAACAAAATCCATTCAAATAAATGAAAGAAAAAAAATTAATAAAAAATTTCATAAAATGAATAATTTTTTTCAGAAACAATAATTTCTAATAGAATAAAACATTAATTATAAATAAAGAAATATATTAACATTTTATATAATTAATTTTTTAAATAAAAAAATAAATTTATATAATATTAAATATTTTCAAATTCAAAATTTCCCGATGAAAAAATTGGATATAAAAACTAATCATTTTTTTATCAAAATTCAACTTAACAAAATAACAAGTCATAAACTTGTAATTTGAAATGTAAAAAATTAATCTGTTACTAAATATATCATAATCACTCTATAATGAATATGGAATTTTATAATTCATTGAAGTGATTGAATCCACTTAATAGGTCTTTCGGTTCTTATAAATTTATCAATTACATAGTATAAATCATATTAAAAATGGTTGAAGTGATATATCCCTATCAGGAATTATTATAATAATAAATTCATGAACATATAATCAATGATCGAATTCCCACTAGTTTGGGTAAAAAATAGAATGATTGGAAATGGTATAAAAAATGAATATCTAAATGTAACCTAAGATTCATCTTCCAAACCATCAACCACTTCATAGGTCCCCTAAATATAGTTTAAAAGATTAAAAAGGAATCTATAATCATTATATAAATCATATAAGTGATTTTTAAGAGGAACCACATGTTTTTTTGGAGAAATTTTAAGTGGTGAATGATGGAATTATATGATAAAAAAATGCCTAAATGGTCTGAAGGACTATACACAACCAGTATAAGCCTCATTAACCCAAGAATATTTATTATAGTCGTTATAGACATTATTGAACCAAAATGTTCAATATTATTATAAATCCATAGGTCTCCCTACCTTTGGGGTTGTACTGGTACCATGTAGTAATGAAAGAAATTCATATCAACTACTTAGGACCTTTATTTTCATGAAACAAAGAAACGTAGATAAATAAATTTTTTTTGATGAAATCATGTAATGAAAACCAACTTTTAAAATAATCTAAGTATCTATTTTTCAATATTATTCAAGGATAGATAGTGAATCCATCATTTACCATCATTATTACTTCCATAATATACATACAATTACTCAAAATACATGGTAATTACATTACTTCACTCCAACATCTCTAAAATCAATACACAATAATGAATTAAAAATAAATAACAAATATTATATAAATAAATAAAATAATTAAAACTCATTATACCAAATATTCTAACCAAAACAAAATCACTTCTATTAGTATTCCAACATTAGTATAATTTAAATAGTAAATGTGTAAATAAATCAAGTGATAAAAAATAAAAAACAATTACAATAATATTGACGCACATTCAGATAAAAATTTAATCTTCTTATTAAAATTATATTTAGTAAGATTAAACAAATATAAGAGAACTATAAACATATCGGACAATTTCATAAAATAATAAAATTACTAAAATATATATCTAAATATTGGATATCATTTATATACTAAAACAATGGTATATCAATAATTGTTCAAAAATGGGTGATGAAAATAAATCAACCTCATAACATCTTTCTAGTGAATAAATTTAAATAATAAAAAATTTAATATTAAAAAGAAAACAATTACAACTATATTTGACATCCTCCAGTCTATGAATCTAATTACATTGATCCTATACATTTTTATTATTCTTAAATCCTGTATTATATTTTGATCTTATTTTGTGTTATATTTTTAAATTATATCCCCTTATTAGGCCAAATTTATTAGAACCTATAGGGTATTAAATTAAATTTTACATCTAAGAATTAACCCTTCTAGTTCCATCAAATTTTATTTATTAATCATTATGGTATTTCAATTTTCATAGTATTGTACTAAATTATAAAAATCACCCAATGAAATTTTCATTTATTCCACTTTAATTAAATCACATATTTGAATTTGTAAAAGAAATAATGCCAATATTATATAGATATTAGGATTAATTTTAGAATTATTCGTCCCCCTAATAAATAATCCTTACTAAAAGGTAGAATAGAATGAGTGCAATAATAATTTTTAAATCTATTTTTTCCTATATTTTACCTTTCTATTTAAAAATTTTAGTAATTGTTTATCATATTTTCTATAAATTTATAAAAATAACTATAAAATCAAATATTTTATAAAGAACCAATAAATTAATCTAAAAATATATTGAAAAATCCCAAGCCCACTTCATCAAGAGTTTTATACAAGTCTTAATGAGGTAAGGAATTCATGTTTTTCTATTATATATTCTTTATAGAAGATAAAATAAATAATATATAAAAAATATTTATGGGTATATATAAGAATTTTGAATAAGTTTTAATTTGGTTAAAGGTATACAATAATTTTATTTAATAAAACAGCCATCATAATTGAAAAAATAAGGTGGTTCAAGACTCTGTTAAAGTTGAGTGGGAGATGAAAATTAAATAGTACATGAAGTTGCATTGAAATATTATCAGAATTAATATATATATATATATATATAATTTTATTCAATTAAAAATTATGTACTTGTATACCAATTAATTGGTTCATGAATGAATCTGTATATCATTGACATGTTGGGGTTGAAGACTTTATCAAAAAACTCCAAAACAGCATCGAACACTCTGATGTTAGTTAGTGGGTGAATATTCAATTGATAATGTAAATATTTATTATGATATTTGGTGATATAGAAAAATTGATATCAAATTACAAAAATGATTCCATGTTTTACCAAATCAATACATGTGGATTCATCCTTGACATTTAGTGTTTTTCACCCAGCACCACCCCCCTGGAATGGCATGAAGGCCTTCTTTTTATTTATTTTTGATAATCCCCTTTTTAATTGGGATTAGTGGGAACACTTACATTACCCACATACCTAGTGGCATAAGGCTGATTACATAACGCAATGACCCAGACGCATAATTTTGAATACATGACCCGAAGGCCCAAACCACTAGAACTACTCCTCCCCAGCATCTTCATCATTGAAGGCCCCCAACTCCCCACCTCACATTGCTGATATTCTACGATTTACTTTTTAAAGGATGCACTGTGTATGGTCCCCATGGAGATTTCCATAACCTATTGTTCTTCCAATCCATTTAGCTCTTCTATGGTGGTTTCTAATTTTCTCTGAATCCTCTTCTTGGGCCAGCTCTGTGTTGTATCTAGGATTCTCTATGGTCTTTGTAGCCCAAAGTACCTATAGCCTAATGTCCTTGGGTGGCCCGATGCCCTTGTGGCATGTAGGCCCACACCAGTGGCCCAATGACCCAAATGGATGAATTGTTTCAGCTACTATAGTACTGCTACAATATTGTTATAGTACCCTGAAAATATGAAACCATGATGATTTGTTCATAGTTTTCATACAGATTTATGGGGTGAGTTAACCACTTGTCTACAACCCCAACTACTTCACCCAGCTCAACTGGTATTGGTATTACTGTCAAAAAATAATATTTCATTTTATAATAATGTTAAACAAGAAATAATACATGTATCAATGATGGAATACATAGTAATATTATTAATAAAGATGGTTAGAAACATCAAATTATACTTTTAAACATTTTTTATGGGTTGCTAAGTAATAGATAACGATTTTATATTGTAATATCCCCCAAAAATCTTTTCTCTTTGGAATGATACTAGGGAAGATAGACTGATATGTCAACATATCATCACACACTCTCTAAATTAAATAAAATTTATATATATCTTTTCATAAATATTTATTAATATTTTATATAAATAAAAAATATTGAAACAAAGTCAAAAGTGAAAATCGAAGATCAAATACATTATAAAATATAATAAAATACACAACAAAATTTATATAATTTATATATATCTATGTAAAATTATATCCTAATGATGTATATGAAGTAATATTTATTTTTTGAAATATAAATCATCTAACATTTATATAATTATATAGATTTATAATATGAAGTAACCACATGATGGATATTTGACATTCATTCAAATAGTTCTTACAAATTATTTTTCTAGTATATTAGAGTGTAGTTTTGTAAAATATAATTTAACATGATAAATAAATGTATAAAATAATATTTTAAATTCATAACTATTCATTATTCATATATCCTTTGACCTTTATGTTTCTTATAATGATGAGAAATCATTTACCCAAATCACTACATTAATTTTTTATTCAATAGTGTTGATAGTGTATAGAAACAATATCTATATTTATATATCAAGTATTGGATCATCATGAAATAATCATTTCATAAGAAAATTAAATTGTGACTTTATTTACTTATGCATAAAGAATCTATGTGTATTATAAATACATTACGTGATGATGTAATTCACATTGTTGTGTAATTTTCCTAACACAAGAAAAAGTAATTATATTTCCCTTTAAATCTGAGCGGTCCAATTCTAACTAATCCCAAATTTTAATGATATTTAACAAAGCATTAAAATGAACTAGAATATCATAATTCATCAAATCATGAAACTAATCAGTTTAGATAACAATTATGAGAGTTATGTAAATACCACATTAATAGATAGAATATAAATTATTATATTATTATAACTCCTGACATATAAATCAATATTGTATTGACGAAGTATCATTTATAGATTAATTAAACTCCCCCATTATCATATCACTCCAAGAGTTCTCTTAAATCACAAACATTAAAATTGTTTTCAATCATTCATTGAGCATGTAAATGATATTTTAGATACATACTTTTCTTCATGTCCCCTTAATATGGAACCCCATTAAATTTACCCCCATTTTATCAACCCAAAAAATAATAATTATTCACATATCATATAAGATATTATAAATTATTCACTCTATTTAAAAAAATGAAATTTATAAAAGTAGGATAAAATATATACCATTTACATATATGTAGTTTTAATGATATGGAACTCCGAATAAAACCCTCATCAATTGAATGGAATTACTAATTATGGGACTTTCATGATATATTATGTTTGTACCGTTAGTGAAACATATTCAATGTTAATATCACAATGTATCACTTTTTTATTGATAAAGGTTTAGTTAATTTAAAAATGTTTTGACCATAAATGTTTCACTAAATTCTTTAACCTTGTGATTTACATTGGGTTTTCATGCCCAATAATCAATGGATATTTAAGATCCACTATCATATATTCTATCTTAAATATCATCATTAACCTTTATGGTTTATTGTGTGATATCAAAGGGTAATCAACATCTATTAGGTCATATATGAATTAATTTAATTATTTGATGATTAAAAACACATCCTCTTTTAGTATATTATTTTATTACTTCATTATATGTTTTATCATAATTGTAACCTATCTAATGAAAATGCTAGAATAAATAATATTGAAATAATTTATATTCATTATATCTTAAATTATACTTATGGGTTCCTTTCACAGAATAGAATGGGATCTTTTATTTCTTTAATATTTGACTGTTTCAAGTATTTTTTATGTTGAGAAGAAAATATAATAATAAACATAGAGAATAGTATTTGTACTATCATATAATTACAACTACCTATTATCCTTCAATACTTTTTTAGATCTATACTGCTTCATTATACTTCCATTGAAAAATTAGATTGACTTCTAATTTGACTATATATTTATCTATGTTATTCCATTAACTATTATTATTATAACATAAAAAAATATTTTCACTACTGAAAATTTGATATCACATTCCATATTTAACACATGAATACCCAAAAAAATATTTTCAATCATTGCAATTTTGTTTTTTTAATCATTTTGGAGGTGAAATACTCAATATTTTTGACATAATTCCAAGAAAAATAATGTTTTTAGAATTGAATATCACAATGAGTGTGTTATGTTTCTCTTCATTAACAAGGATATTATAATCGATCTATACTCTTTTTAAATTAATTTTCTTGAAGCTACTGTCCAATTTTGGATACCATTCATAATGAACTTGACTAATGTCATTAAGATATTCATCGAACTATTATACATTAGAACCATAAGTATCCAGAGTAATTCATCTTGTATGATTAATAAACACCTCTACTTTGGGTTGTTTTTATAAAATTTAAACCATATTGTTTAACATGAAAATATTTTACAATCTTTAGAAAAAAATAATATGAAACAATATTATGGTTTCAATCCTTATGAATAGTGGTAAATTAACACAATGATAAATAACCCAAATTTGATAATATCCTTTTAAATAAGAAAATATTTACTCTTGATAACTTATAATTCTCATTGAGCATATTTTGTACAATCCATTTTGTGCCTATTACATTTTTCTCATGGATATATGACCCCATTAATCATGTGTTATCATTCTCAATATGATTTTTTGATTCTTCATTATAAATAACCAAAAACATATATTAAAAATAAATATGAAAATATTTTATTTAAACTAATTTATGTTATATTATGTGATTGGATATTCTCAAGGTCTTTCAACATGAAAATGACCTCAAACACTTATAAATGTTATTTGGGTCCATATGTTTTTAGTTATTTGAGAAATTATAACTATGGTTCATGAATTCATAATCTAAAGAACACATAAATAATATTATATATTAAGTATACCTACTATAATAAATGAAAGTTTATATTGGTGACTAAAACATCATCCTTGGGAATCACTATTCTTATCATCAAATAGAAATGTTTATCATGAAAATATATAATCCTCCATAGAAATAATTTAAAATTGGGATTATTTTTTTCAATGTATTATATAACAATCTATTATTTATTTATATGGATACCTTTTTCATTTTATTAAATTAAATTTTCCTAGTATATTACATTATCCTTGATAATACCAAAGATCTGTAATACCTTTAGTCTCTTCATATTTGGATTATTTTGAACAACATATCATACTATTTTTTCAAATAATTAGGTAAAAAATATTAGTTGCTAATGTAAGAAATTAATATCATGACTTATCTCTATATATTATTTTTGTTCCATTCATCTCTCACATTTTTCCTTTATTTATAATAGTATTTTTATGTCAAAATGTTTTTATCCCATTCCTTTAAATTTATTTAAATATTTGTATAATTTTAGTGTTTGATAATTATTAACCCTATTATAACGTAGTGTGTGGTATTGATAAATTTAATTAATGAATTTAAAGATTCTAAAAATTATATAATTATAATATTAAAATAAAATTTAATTTTAATCAATAATCTCTAAGACTCTTATAACAATTCATTGTGAGATTAATCATTGAAATTATTTGGAATCAAATTCATTATTTTAATGTAATGTATATATTCCCTTTAGATAATATAGGTACCCTCGAGAGGTCCCCTCTTGGGGGAACATCATCTTGAGTTTTCCCTAGATGTTTGGTGGTGTTCCGCTTCCCAGAGAAAGGCGGGTGGTTTTCTATATCACACTAGATGTGTTGGTGTGTTGCAGAGATGATGTTTATTGTGAGTCCACATTGTGGGTTTGGCCATTGGTAGATGCCTAAATGTAAATACATAATGTATCATTCATCTACAGTGAATATGATAGAAGTTAAATGGTTCTCCATTGGAGTTAACAAGTCTTTCCTATGTGGTGGTAGCGTTGGTGATCATCTCATATGGAAGAGGGTGTGGATGCGACTATTGATGGTAGAGAAGACCCTCAATGTCAGGTTAAGTGGTTGATCTCGTATAAAGTTGAGCTTTCCTATCATGAGGCGATGACTCTTCAATAGGTGGGTAATGGTAGGGGCTTCCTCTTCAAAACTGCAAACATCCATAAGCTTCTAGATTATGATTTGAGTGGTTGTGGTGTTGATGGGGATATTGGATTTCTATTGTCATACTCTGTTCATTGGACCATTTGGTCATGTGGTTTTTCCTTTGGGTATTTATAGGCCTCTGAGACATGTGTTTTGTAATTTGTTTTATATGATGGTTCTCATGGGCCACTGGATTTTAAGGCTATGTGACTCTGTCCTTCTGGTTTGTAATGGGTTCTCCCTTAATCCATATTGAAAGGGATTTCCCTTTTTTCACTATTTAAATAAAGTTAATTTCCCCCTATCCTTTTTCATATAAATTACCTTTAAATTAATGTATTATTAAATCTATAATCCTTCTTCATAAATCAATTCAATTTTAGCATCAATAATTTCATTGGACTGGAAAAAATATTTCTTCAAAATTGAAATCAATCCCTCATGTTTTTTGTTTTCATTATGATATTTTATTTTATAATGTTTTAATGCGAACTAATTTTCTATTTGTTCCTTATCATAATCCAAATTACTTGTTCAATTAACAAATATATGATTCATTAGGGATATTTTAATATTCTGAAAAAACATGGGTAAATTCATAATTTGATTAATATTTCTAGTAGTTATTTTTTTATTTTTAACATGAATATTTATGATTTTTTTAGAAAAAATATTTTCATCCATCAATTTTCCTTTTCTATTAATTCAGTCCATCCACTTCAATGATTGTGCTGGAATAAGTCCTTCCTTGATTTAGAAGTAACTTTTTAGGTCAGGGCATTGAGTTGGGTAACGCCCATGTTCTCCACAAATAAGACATTGAACTCCATAACATTCTGTCACTCTATGACCCTTTTCTCCACACAGATAACATCAGTCCCTCCATTTGAGGTATTCCTCAAGGTTATTCTTCCCTTCTTTAGAAATCTCAATCATCCTTTCTTTATACTCCTCAACATGCGAACATGCATACTAGTTTATCTTCCTCTTCTTTGATGAATTAGGCATACCACTAAATTTCACCTTGTTAATCATATATCACGATGACTGATTCGGCATAATCACAATATCTTTCTCTCTAGGAATTACACAATTTTGTTGCTCATAGTCACCAATTTGTCCATTGGATTCAATGTTTACCGAATTCCTTCTGGTTCCCTCCATTAACTAAAACACAAAAAGAATCTTGTGAGAGGAAAAAATCATGCTAGAGAAAACAACATAGTAAAGGGTGAGTACCCTCAATATCTAACATCTTAGGTTAAATTATAACATCGTTAGTGAAATTCTAGGAATATAACCTATACATATACTTAACCTTAGAGACATCCCTAGACATACCATATAAATATCTCTAGGGATCTCACTAACGTTTTCGCATCCTAGTTTCCAACGGTTGACTAAACCTTTCCTCTGATACCAACTGTAGAGACCCGAATCTTGACGTACATAGACATTACATTACTTTTGCGGAATACTTAGTACATAACAAAAACAAACACACAAGGACCGTAATAGTTTAGTGTCTTTGGAAACTCGGAATATAATCTTCTAATCGTGGTGAAAGATCTTCAACATCTCCCATAAAGATATTCTTTTTTTTAAAACCTAAATCCTTTATTTATACCCTGGGGAAAAGAAAACATAAAAGGGTGAGCTCAAATGCTCAGTAAGGGTAAACAAAAGAAATATCAATCACATCATATTCATAAGAACATATCTTTTGGAAATCTTAACCTGCAAAAGAGATCATGATTTCATAACATGGGATAAATCATAGTAGTGAAATGTAATCCCAATAATCATAACGTAAAACATGAAACTTTTTGGCATACACACATAATCATAGAGAATCATTTCTTATTAGTCAAGACTCATTTCCAAGACTATCTTAGTGGACAATGTCCCTTTCTAGAATCGAGTTCACTCCTCGTTTCAGTCCTGTTTCACTGAACCGGTATAACCTACCGTTCCATCCATGTCTATCTCATGAGATATAAAATCTTTACCCAATGCATTTGAGGGAGATATATGTCCCACCCATGTCATAATGATACCATTCTTATTTGTGCCACAAAATCATAAATCATACATCATTGCATAACCCATGTAATAAAAATTGGATTCTTAAATAACATGACATCATAAAACAATTCATATAAGATAAAGGAATTCATAAAAATAATTCCATCACAAAATAATCAAATCAATGTAATAATAGGGATAGGAACAGAACCCTATTTTATATTAGATGAAAAATAATTTTGATAAAACACTTGAACTCCATTCTTGAGGAAAATATCCTTTCTACTTCAAAAACACTTTTCCTTTCTTAACATGTCATAAAATTATAAACTAAAAGAAGTTGATTAAAAATAAACTTGAAAACTTGTAAAGGAAGCTTCTTGGAAATTATGTTTTAGAAATCCATTCATGCCGTATAAGTTAAAAAAACATTCTTCTCGTACTTTTGTCGGAAAAGTCAAAAAGTACCTCGTATGAAAAACGACAAAATATTCCTTTCATATCTTTTACTAAAAACTCACCGAAGGGTAAAATTGGATTTAAACAATTGTAGGTGGATGGAAATAATATTACAATTTGAAGAAACATAGATGTGGATGATAAAATACACACCAGTAAATACCAAAGTATAAACAATCTCGGATAAAAATGAGATTGTGATATTTCCCTTACCTTAGGTCCGATTTGCTTCGTAAGTGCCTGAACCTCATGTATAATGATTTAAATAATGTCATTGACTTATTCCAGAATCATATTCATTATTATGATATCATACATGGTTCACTTATGACTTTATATTACCCGTTCTTTTGTAAATTCCATGTTAAAGAGTGTTTTGGGTAAAATCATTTCATTTTTCATCCGTGTTTTGACTTGTAATTATTCATATGGTTACATAGATCATAATTACTTAATTCCAGAATATAAAACATGATTTATATATAATATATATTCAGAATATACATATATATAATAGATCAGTAAATGGAAATAAATACACCGTTCATGGAGACGGTAGGCCGTACGTACGCATGAACGCTGTTTTCGTTTCCTTATTGAGTTAAATGGAATTAAGTAGATGACATACATATATATACACATAAATCAATTATCATTATTATGTCATATATTTCATGATTACTTATTATATATACTTTATAATCATTCAGGAATGGTTAACGTGGAGAATGAATCTCATCACGTCGTGGAGACGGTAGTCCGTACGTACGCACGAGCGATGATATCGTTCTCATGATCGTGGAATTGTATTGGAGTGTATTTATAATATTTCAGAATCAATATCACTTTACAATAATCATATATATTTATTATGTACACCATTATACCCATCCAATTAAGGTGGTGGTGGAAAATAGATTACACCACGGCGTGGAGACGGTATTCCGTACGTACGCACGCGCGGTGATTTCGTTTTCTGTAGGATGGATAGATGGTGAAATATGGTTGTTTCATACTTATAATAACATATCAGTATATGAGTGATACTGATGTTAATACTTCATAATGAAACAACTAAATAATAAGAAGTGGAAGAAGAAATAAAGATGAAAGAATCGGTAACAGACATTACCTCTTCTTTGAAGTCCTTCTTTGAGACCTCCTTTTAGGGCACTAAAATAGGTCATTGAAGAAGACCAAAACCTCTAGGATGTTTCTAGGGAAGTTTAGAAGTGAAAATTTCAAGGGTTGGCCGAGCTTGAAGGATCAAAGTGGTGTCAGGAAGAGGGGGAGGAGGTTCCCTTTTATAAGGGAGGAGAGGGGCACCTTTGGAATAACTAAAAATATTATTTTATTATAAAGTAAAGTTCAGTTTTAAATAGCTCCAAATTGATTTATTTTGAATCTAATGTGGGGATGGGTCGAACTCCTATCATCCAATAGAATTTAGACAAGTTTAGGTTCCTATTGTAACCTTATCATTTAGATTTAACATTAAGTTAAATAATTTTACTTTTACCGTGTCTTCTTGTGTTCTTATACTATAAGGTTAATAAACTTACTATATCAAGACAAACGAACCCCAAGTTGTTTAGTATTAATATATATAACCTTATCTAAGTCATTTGGCAAAAACATAGATTTTTAGGAATAAAATAACAACTAATAATATAATATTTGTTTTAAAAACTATTTTATGTCAATTTTGACACTATTTAGTAATTGATTTTTGTGAAAATCCTAACAGGAGGATTAGTTCAAACCAAGTTAATTAAATCAATACTAACATGTCATAGTAACCTCTAAAATTAGTTTAATTCATAAAAAGTCTCAAATTACATTTATTTGAGTATTTATAACATCAATTATGTCAATATTTCATTAATAAGATAATTACTGCATCATCGTTGTGTCATAAATAAATTAACTTATTTAATGTCTAAAAATGATAAATAAAATACCATTATGTAGGAAATATTTTTAGATTTCTAAAGAATATTTATAGTCGAATTTATCGTATGTATAACCCCATATTAAAAATGATTTACTTATTAAACATTGATTCTAACTATTTTAACCCTTCTTTAAATAAATTAATAATAAATGTCCTAATCTAATCCAAGTGGGCTTAAATGGTCATATTTTATTCCTGAGGTTGTTTTTGGTCGAATTACACTTATCCAATATAATTAGGACATGTGTTATGGTAATAATAATATCATTTTTACCCTTAATTACCTTATTTACTTTTAACCGTGGTAAAAAAAGTAAAAAGTTACTATTCACTAAAAATTATTTTCATCTAATTGAACCACATTTTAATCCTTGATATTAACCGTGTCTCTCGGATTTTCCAAATTCCACTCGCAGAAGCGGTAAAATTAAATTTTATGAAAAATTCATTTTTTTACTACCACTTAGTGGTTTCACTATTCATCAAAAAATGAAAATTTCCAGAAAAATACCAAAAATTAGGCCTATGCTATATTTGATATTATGAACTCAAAAATGATGTCTATTTTACCAAATTAAAAACATATTAGATGCATTAATTAATTTAAAAATTAATTCCCGTCGTCAAAACAAATAGCGTTTTCTTAAGAGATAATAACTATCAAAAGATTGACACTTGTTTATAACTGGTTTAAATGTGAAATTACATCCAATGACCAATATTGTATTAAATTGTAAAAATATATTCTAAATATACTTTAAAACCACTCAAATTAATAATTTATCACTATTAATTATTTCGATTAAAAAAGTTGTTTTTAATTAAAATTCAGTAATTTTCACTATTTATCAGAATATGAAAGTTATCCGAAAAGTACCAAAATTTCACCCTAAGATAATTTCGATATTCCGAATCCAAAAATGAAGTCCATTTTGAGAGATAAAATTTCTAAAATTTTAAAAAGGTGGTTATTACTATTCATAACGGCTAGTTTTAATAATATTTTAATAGCATATCGTTGTTTAGTGAAACTCGGTATTGCGTACTACACACGCTATTGAGGAATGTCGCGATTGCGTGTAATGCAAGGAAAGTCAAGGATGCGTGTTGTGCAAGCTCCTTTTGTTGTAGCGTACAACACAAGACATTAATGAAATTAAAAAGGATATTTTTCATAAAATCTCGGGGTGTTACATTCATGGTGGTTTTCATTGATAACAACCTTGTGTAATTCGTATCTGAGGAGGATCATGCAGAGCATCTGTGTTCCATTTTGCAAGTTCTTCATCATGATTAGTGTTATAGGATGTTGTTGTAGTGGGATTTTTGGGATCAAGAAGTCCATTTCTTTGGGCAATTTGTAACCAAGGATAGAGTAATTGTGGATCCATTAAAGGTAGAATCAGTTGTGTCTAGGTCATTCCCCAAGACAATGGTAGATGTGTGGAGTTTACTTGGTCTTATAGACTATTATAGGGTGTTCATAGGTGATTTCTCTCATGTTGCGACTCTTCTGATTTCATTGACCAAAAAGGATCAGGTGTTCTTGTGGACTGATCCATGTCAAACATCTTTTGATTATCTTAAGTATAATTTTTTCAGTTCTCCAATTCTTTTTGTTTTAGTATATGGAGTTTTATTTGATGTTTTCTATGACACTTCACATCATTATTTTGGATTTTTTCTGATGTAGTAGATATCATTCAGTTATTATGGGACTTGGAATTTATGTACCAATGAGAGAAAATATTCCAACCATGATCTTGATTGGGTGGTGTTGGTGTTTTCCTTAAATATGTGGAGACATTATCTCATTGGAGAGTGTTTTGTGGTATTCACCGATCATAACATCATGAGGTGTGTTTTATCTTAACACGTCATGTACTTTCACCAATGTTGGTGGATGGGGTTCTTATAGGATTACAACATTAATATTTAGTATACACATAGAAAGGGGAATATTATTGATGATGCACTGACCAGGAAGTCATGAACTGATACAGTGTGGGAATCAGGTAATTCTTCAAGAGTGATGGACGATGTTCAAAATTACCTCTAGATATGGGAAATGATAGGTGAAGAGTATGTCTTTTTCAGATAAAGTTTTTGTCATCTTTGGTTTAACAAGTTGCATAATACCATTGCGGGGATCTTGAGGTGGAGGTCTAGAGAGTCTGGGTTGTTTGTGGCGAGGTCCATGGAGGTTGGTCCGAGGATGAGAAACCTAAGGTGTTGTTTCAATGAAGGATATTCATTCCATTGGGAGGTGTGAGACGGTTCTTAAAGAGTTCCATTGTTCACCATTAGTAGTACATCTTGGCATGAATATTATGTATGATCATTGAGAGGCCAGTTTTGGAGGCCTGTGTTGAAGTGTGTGGTTGCATATTTGTGTCTCGGTGTTTGGTCTTCTATAAGGTGAAGGCCAAACATTGTGTTCTTGATGGTTTTTTCCAGATGATAAATGTTCTTCAATTGAAGTGGGAGGACATAATGAAAGAATTTTTTACCATTTTACCTAGATCTCTGGGAGTCTATGATGATATATGGTTTCTAGTGGATCATTTGATGAAATCATCCCACTTATAATGATAAAGGAGTTGAGATCAGTGGAGTTTTTGTCAAGGTAGTATCTGGATGAGGTGGTGAGACTCTGTGGTGTACCGAGGATGATCAATTATGACCTAGATCCTCATTTTACCTCTAGGGTGTGGAGAGGACTCAATCAAGATTTTGGTTCATAGTTATACCTTTAGACTACTTATCATCCACAGACAGAAGATCAGCCAGAGTGGACCATCCAGACTCTTGATGATTTTTTGCACTCTTGTGTCCCAGATTTTGGAGGTTTTTAGATGAGGAACATTCCCTTGTTAGAGTTCTCTTACAACAACAATTTTCACTCCACCATCATCATAGTTTCAAATGAAGGCTTGTATGAACAAACTTTCTGTTATTCATTATTCTAGACCAAGGTTATAGTGTTATCAATTCTCCGAGCATATTCTCTACAGAACATGAATGTGATGGTTCAACTGATTGTCAATAGGATTAAGGTAGAAAAATATCATCTGAAATATTATTTCAGTCATAGGAGGATACCTATGTAGTTCGATGCCTGGGGTCATGTGTTCCTATAGGTTACTTCTCCTTGTGGGATGAAATAGTTTGGTCATCGGTGTAGGATTTATCCTCAGTTTTCTAGGCCTTTTTAGGTGTTGGTTCATGTTGGCATCATGGTATATCATATATCACTTTCTTCACAGATTATTCAAATATAGGAAGTTTTTAACATGTCTTAGCTCCAACATTTTCTTCTTGTAAACTCTCACATAATCAATTAGGATGAGATAATTGTTTATGATGATGTGACCTTTGAGGAGAAACATGTAGAGGTCTAGGAATATTAAGAGAAGGTGTTCTGTGACCACTCTATCCACTTGGTTCATGTCTTGTGGAATCACAGTGGCGTGGAGGAGAGTAATTGGGAGTGTGAGTCATAGATACATGCACAGTAACATAAGCTATATGACGTTTATATATTCTCTTATAATACTGTTCATTTTGATGTTTTAGACAATTTTCTGGTTTTTTATATGGCTCCCACTCTTGTTATTTGTTGCGTGTTAATCTCTTTCCATGGGGTGATAACATGAAAAGGGTATTCCATGTGATCTTCACATTTATCATTCTAATGTTAGATGGGTCTACTCTCCCATTGTAGGTGGAAAAGACTTGATAGGCAGTTCATCTACTAATGGTTGTGAGCACCTTAGGCTTGGATGGAGGTGGTTAAGCTCCTATGGTGGTGAGAGATTTTTAGAGGTATCTCATGGGGTGGTTTTTTAGATGACCCATTTCAGTTTACTCTTTTGGTTGGGTTTGGATTCTTGGGGATGCGAATATTTTGAGAGTTATCTAATGTTAGGGACTAGATCCATCTGGATCAACCCTTTGTGGATTATCAAAGGCTATGGTGCTCGAAGGATTCTCAGAGGAATCTTTGAGCATATTGGATACTAAGGGTTTGAAGAATATGGGATTTCACATTTTTTAAAGTTACACAACATTAAATAAGGTTTCATGATGTGTAATAACTCGGCTTTTAAAAACTAATAAAATGAAGTGGTGGCACGTTTTTTTGAAAAAAACATTGACGACTACATGACATGAAAGGGGATTACACGTCATGTAATTTACCACTGCAGTTCTACATAAATATTTTTCAAATGCTCGGGTTATTCAAAACCATAAAGATACAGTGACTATCCCTCTCATTTCATGCAACCTGAAAACCCCCTCTTCGATGTTTTGAGGATTCCTTCATGGGGAATTGATTCCTATCATCTATCCTTCAATCCACAGTGATCAATATTTGATATATAGTTTTCTATACAACCATTATTTTGGTTTCATTGATATATTTCCCTTATTCCTCTTCACCATGTAATGGTACAATATTTCCATGTTTCTAATAGAGTTTTTTGGTATTTTGATGGTGAGGTTGTGGTGTAGAATCCTCAGGTGGATGTCATTATTATAAGAGAGGTGATCATGATATGTTGTGTATGTCTTTTCTCATGTGAAAAAATTGATAACCATTCGTGGTAGTGGATTCATTGCTTATAATTTGTTTACGTGATATCATATAGATAACATGATTTAGCCATTAGATCATAATGATATTAACTAAATAAATTCTTTCAATTAATGAATTGGTATTGATCGCATAGAGATTTTGTTGTTCTGTACAATGATAATAGTTTTCCTCTTGATTTGATTCATAGTTTGATATAAATAACATTATTGGAGTTCCATGTCAAATTGGAAAATAACATAAATCCAAACATAATAGATAATTAATTTGGTAAAAGGTTAAAAGATGAATTTTTAATCAATTAAGTTGTTGTTTTAATTTGATTTTAGTCAAATTTATGAAATTATGCATGTTTAATTGAACTGGTTAATGAACCTAAATCATGTTGATGATTGTTGTTATAATAAATAACGGCATGTAAAATTAATTGTTCAATAAATTTGTGATAGTTGTGATTTCTCATTGCTTAGGTTTCCCAAATTTGGAACCTATGATAATGAATCAGTTAATTCAAGATGGAATAATAACAGGTTTTGTGGTAAAAGATAATTCCATTGAGGAGTTTGAGTTTCCCATTTTTTTGTAAAGGATGAGTTCCTTTTTCATTGAAGTTGTGGGAGATTTTTGTGTGTAAAGGATGGATGCCTTGATTTAAGACAATGAGCTCGGTTTCTTGTTTGATTCCTACAACATGTGATGTGAGTCTAGGATGACTGATCCTAGATATCTATTTAGGTTTTTGGAGAGGTAGGCCCAGATGTGATATGAAACTGGGATGGCTGATCTCAGAGGGATTTTATGGTTTTAAGGGTGGGGAGGCCCAATTTTTGTGGTTGTAGTAGACATATAGAGTGGACAGATTCATCAAAATATGCATGTTGGTGTCGGAGAGGACATGAAATATGATAGAATGGGTTGAAGCTAGGATTACCCATTGATATGAATGTTGGGTTGTTGTTTGAATCTATTTAGTATCCGATGACCAGGATATTTGATTACCTTCCTTCCTTTCCCCACTACATGATGCATATGGATGTGCTTGGTGGTTTACATTGTTTGGTAGCTTAATATTTTTTCTTAGATTAACAGGTAATATATAAAGTGATGATGTTAATAAATTAATAAATTCTTAACCCACAGGGTTAGAAATTAATGGGATACAATGTTGAGGTTATCATTTTGAGAAGTCTTGGACACAATTTTCATATTCCCAAAGGGAATGGTGCATTTTTGTAATGTAAATATAATGTAATAATGTTAATGGTTAAATAATAAATTAACATAATGTGACACTGCTAAAATAGAATAATGTAATTTAATATATATCCTTAAATTCTTCTGTGATTATGGGATATATGGTCTTAGTAGTGGCAGACGGGAGTCTAAGAGATGTTATCTGTAGTTGAGTTTGAGACTAGGTTATGCCCATACTGTGGTTGTGATCTATATTACATTATGTAATTTTTGTTTTTTTATATGAAAATCCACCCTATCAGTTAGGGAAACTGAAACCCCATGGATTCTGAGCCCTAGAGTTCTTTCCCCAACATCCCAGTGTGAGGATAGATTGATGACTACCATAATTGTCCCTACTCTCTTCTATTGGTAGTTACTTGTTCCGGTATGCATGTCAGTGAGTTTTCCCTATATATGTGTGTTGAGGGTTGTAATGGTTTGTGGTTATTTGACACACACATATTCTAGATATATTCTCCAAATTAATAATATAGTTATAACTTGTATAGACTATTATGGCTAGAGGTTCCTTAGTTTGTGCATGGGTTGTGATGGCTAAAGGTATAATACATGAAATATGACACATGTTATATGGGTTGTGATGGATATTTGAACCTACCTAGTGAATTTTGGTTATATTGATGTGGTGGGGTGTTCCATGAGGTGCATGTATTTGTGATTTTCCCAAGTGTCTATGGGCTATCCTTTTTAAAGAGAGATGCTCAGGACGTACAACATTGGGGCAGAGCTGCAAACTAGTTGGGAAGGAGTAGTGGGTTACCCTTGATATAATTTATTATATTATATACTCATGTATGTGATAATTATTGAGATTAAACATGGTGAGGTTGGGAACATAGTATTCCTATTTAGGTGGTGGACCAGTTTTACTTCAAGTTCATTGTGTTTTAGCATACTCTCTTTACTTTTTCACGAGAGGCAATGGGGTAGATCTTATATAGTGTACTGTTATACTCACCCAATTCATATATAAACTATTTTTAGATCATTTGGAGGAGGTTGGTGATCCCGTTGTTTAATACTATCTTGATGGTTAGTAGGATTTGTTTGGGATTCATGGACGCTACACTTTTTTTTACTTTTCTTTTGGTACTTGCAGTTTTCCATTCAGTCGTAGTAGTTCTAGCATGAAATTGCATATGTGAATAGTGGATTTTATTTTATATTATATTTTTAGTATGATTTTTTTGTTTCTATATTATCTATCCCTTTTTAAAGAATTCTCTTAGAGGGTAATTCCTCTTATCTGCGTGTTTATTATACCCTCGTTGTTAGTCTCTAACCCAAGGCCTACTAGAGGCATGATTTGGGTGTCACTATATCTCTTCTCCCATTTCTGGACCTAGAGGGGTATACATTGTGGGTAGGGATTCATGAATATAAAGATATAAAATATATTGTCTATTTTCACACCTTTCTATCTATTGAAAAAAGGTAATGTCTTACATGTGTACGTGTGGATTACTACCTCTAAGGAGTGATGCGATTAATTTTTCATCCCCGCATTACATGGATGTCAAGTTACAATTATTTAAAATGATAAAATTATATTTATGATGTAATTCTGATTTTTGAAATATAAAATACTAATTAGATTCATTATATCATGTTCATTGAAAAATGGGAACATTTCTCAAGTGTGCATACACCATACGTTCTCCATGATTGTAACATTTTTCATTTTTCATAGCCATCATTCTTGGTTGGTTTTAAAAGTATAATTAATTTATAAAAATTATAAATATGAAATGTTTATTTTTATGTTGATGATTTAATAGTTCTCCATTTGACCATGGTCAACACACCAAAATCATTTTTAAGTTATTAAGTGAACATCCTCAAAAAACCTAATGTGAACTTAATCAATTATGTAATTAAATATGTATTTAAGAAAAATGAAATAAATTTCTTCAAGATGTGGTATTAATCATGGAAAATATTATTAAAAAAATAAAACAATTGATATAATTTTTTTATAATCTTGTCAAAGTACATACATAACATTTATGGACATGTGGTAATGGATTTCATCTCAATTTACCTTCATTAAGGAATTTTTTCTTGTTATAATCATGTGTTATTTTAAATGGTGTGTATATATATAAACCCTAATATTTATTACACAATTAAAAATGATTTATTATGTAAACATTCATATAAGAAAACTCTAATTATTGAGTGATTTAGTGCCTTGGGAATTTAGGAACATTACATAACAACATAAAACATAAAATATAGGATCTTTATTGAAAAACATCTTTGACATGACCACGACATTCCTTCATATATAAAATTTCGTTTGATAACGTGAGGATATACATAAGAAAAGGGTGATCTATAAAGCCCAGTAAGAGAGTAAACAAGGTATTGCATGAAGAATAAATTACATATTTGGAAATAGGGATATTAATAGATCATAAGAAAAAAATAATATAAAGTCATGATAAAACATTATTATCCTATCATGGGGATGTGGCCACAATATACAACATGATATTAGTATGATCCAAGGCTCATTACACATGGATTAGCATGATTAAACCCTCATTTCACATGAATTAGCATGACTAAACCCTCATTGAACTCGACTTATCATGAGTAAACCCTCATTGCATAGGGTGTATCATGGTACTAGACATTACCCAATGCATTGGAGCGCAATCAGGGTGAACCATTTATAAACATTTCATTTCATGTATAAGTGTACCACATGGATCATATAACATGGAATCATTAAACATAATAATTATTTTCATGATAAAGGGATGTAGAATTAATACATTAAAATCTACAATAAATAATTATATGTTTATAAAGGAGAATACCCTTAATAGAGAAATGGGTATGGTATTCACTACCCGACAATTTTAACATTGAAAATTACGGTGCAATTTTGGCAACATAACGATGTGTCAAAAAAATTCATAAAAAAGGTTTATGAGAGAGAATGTGGTATATCATAATATTAACATAAAATGTAAAGTAAGTGTTTATATATAAAAATTACCCAACACATGTAATTTGGAAATAGAAGGTGTAACATAATAATGAAACTTGAAGAATGAGGAGAAATGGAATAACTCTTATGAAATATCAGCATGGTAACATCTATACATGGGTAGAATTAATGAGAGGTAAAGAGGTATATTATCATTAAAAAATAAGGAGGGTAGTATGGGGGAGGTGAAAAATAATACCCCAACATTTTTAATTGAAAATAAAAGGGTATAACAACATAAAGAAACATGGAAAAAATAACAACGGAATGAATCCCTTACTTGAGTGTGCGACTTACAAAGTCTGAGGAGGGGCTACATGAGATATTGGGGAATATTTTGAGGATTATAGAGAGAGGAGGGTAGAGTAGGGATGTGTTCCAAGGATTTTTAGTGAAGATAATTTGGATCTTGTGTGGGTTTATATAGAAAATGAGAGGGAATTCTTTAATATTTCAGAAAAAAGGTTTTGAAATCTACAAAATTAAATATTCAAACCAAAAACACCCCCATGGTTTTCCCATATATTATTCCAAATGGGAGCGAAGAAGATTATTTTATAAGTCCAATTTTCAAACCTATTAAAATATTAGTCTTCCTTATGTGGAGGTGAGTCACACTCTAAAAGAAATCATATTATAATGATAAAATATTTTATTAGTCTTGGAGGGTCCCCTAAGGCATTATAAAATTAATAAAACAAATATAAAATCACATTATTTTAAAGATAAAACAAATATTGGATGAATATTCCTTTTATAGTATTTTATTACATCACTATTGGGTCATTATAATGTCATAAAACACATTATATATTTATACGATATTTATTTTTTATGCAAAAATTCAATTATCTCGGAAAATTATGAAAAATTCACCATTGGATAACTTCAATTTATGGATTCCAAAAATAATATTCATTTTATCTAAATAATTTTCTAAATATATGAATTTTCAATTTTAAAATAAAAAGCATAATTTATTGAAAAATGAATGGCTTTGTTAAAAACAGTTTCCAAACCATAATAAAAGTTAAATTTCACTTCATAAAAATTATATGATCATTTATATTTAATTATAATTTTATTAAAATAATTTTTATTAAAAATAATTCATTAATTCATCAAAATAAATTCATTAATTAAAAGTAAAATTTTAGTTTTATCATATGTAAATATAATTCTTATCAATCAAAATACTTATTATTTATAGAGTAAAACCAATAAGGAATAAATATAATCATCAATTATAATTAAAATGAGTGTTCTAATAACACAATTATAGTAAAAATATTAATAAAACCATAGTTTAATATAGTAATTTTTATATTTCTAAAAAGCAACATTTTACCCAAAAAATCAATTTATCTAATTCATTATATTTTTAATAAAAACTAATCTATAAATGTAATAGATGAAATAAGTCTTTTATTTATAAAAATGTTTAACACATTATGTAACTTATTATTTATTATATTACACCTTGTAAAACTCATTTAAGACCTATGGGTAAGATGTGCGATGGTGATGGAATCTTGGGGTGACTCGGATAATATCACCTGAGTGGTAATCTCAATTAACATGAACTTCTCTCGTAGGCAATTCTGTTCAAGATTAACATGTTGAATCACGGCTTGGGATTGATCATGGTTAAAGCCCAGTAATTCTACCTCCTTTATATGCTCAAAAAAAGAGCTTCTTACAGCCAATTTCTATAGGATTAGGCTATCCTCTCCCTTTTCAGCATTGAAACGATTATTTTTTAAAAACCATAAATTTATATCAGTCATGTGATCACAATTAAATGACTATATAATCAAAGGTAACGATACATAATGGTCATTTAAACCCAATATTAATAAAAAATAAAATGTGCATCTGTTTTCAATAAGATGCTAAAATTAAGGGAATTACATTCATAAAATATCAGGCCAATACAACATTCCCCCGTTAAAAAATTCCTCCATCAAAATTTTCATTTCCCGCAATAAAATGGATGTGTGTAACTCTACCTTATCACTTCCTCTAGGTCACACATTGCTACTTCAAACATGTGATTTCTCCACAACACTTTGAAGAGGGGATTTTCAATTTTCATAGAAAATTTTCTCTACAATCTATGATATTCACCGACTTCTCTTCATTGGAGAGGTCATTCTCCAATGTTACCACCTCTATATTGATTACATGTGATGGGATATGTATGTACTTCCTAAAGAATGATTACTGGAATACATCATGTACTTGAGACAAGTTCGGTGGAAGTACTAGTTGATAGTCCACTAATCCAATGAAATCAAGGATCTCAATAGGTCTAATGTACCTTGTAAAAAAATTTCCCTTCTTCCCAACCTACAAAACTCTCTTCCATGGTGAAATGCAGAGGAATTCCATGTCTCCAACATCAAACACTAGGTCTCATCAACGATTTTCAGCATAGCTCTTTTGTCAAATCAGAGCATCTTTAATGTTCTGATAGATGATCTTAACCTTATCCACCATTTCTTTTACCATTTTGTGACCTATGAGTTTTCCCTCCCCAACATCATCTTAACATGTCGGTGTTCTACACCTCTTCCATAAAGTGATTCACAAGGATCCATTTGTATGCTTGACTGGAAACTATTACTGTAATAGAAATGAACAAGAGGAAGATTTTTATCCCATCCTCATTTAATGTACATTGATCATGCCCGATATAAGTCCTCATGTGTTTTCAGATTCAGCTTAGTTTGGAAATTAGATTGAGAATGATAAGCCATACTGAACATCAGATCAGTATTAAGAGAATGTTGAAGATTCTTCCATAACATAGAGGTTAATCTTAGATCTCGATTGGATATAATAAATAGTGGTACACCATGCCACCTTTCCACTTAATTGGTATATATTCATTCTAGTTGATCCAATGAAAAATTCTCTCAAATTTCAATGAAGTGTGCAGTCTTCGTTAGACAAACCACAACAACCTAGATAGCATTGTTTTCTTTGGATGTCTTCAAAGTTCTGCTGACAATGTCCATGGTGATGTTCTCCCATTTCCATGTTGGTATGAGTAATGGTTTCATTATCCCCTTAGACTTATTATTGTCATCCTTATCTTTCTGACATACCAGACACTTTGATGTATACTCATTGATCGCCTTATTCATGTTATCCCACCAATATTTTTATCAGATATCTCAATACATCTTTTTGTTTCCTAGGTGAATGGAGAAATTTAAACTATTGGCCTCATCCAAAAGATCATTCTTTAACTCTAGATTTTATGGAACACATTTACTTGATCCAAATATCACAATTCCTTATTAATTAACATTGAACTCTTATGATTTCTCTTTTCTGATAGTTTCCACTTTCTTCTGAATTCCCACATCATCCTTTTGAGCATTCATTAACATTTTTAATAGAACCAGTTGAAAAATAATTTATGAAAGGATTGATTATGTTCACTTATTTATGATTACCATGTCCAAATTCATCAAATAAATGAAGAATGGATCTTTTTCAATTCTCATCAATGATATAATCGTTGGGTCCTTTATACTTAGAGTATCTTCCACCTTGTTCGCTTTCCCATGGTGAAAATGGATTGGGTAACCATAGTCTGTGATCAGATATAACCATCATCATTGGGGAATTTGAATCTCTTTTGATGTGAATATATACTTGAGGATTTTTTAATCTGTATATATGTTACACTTCTCCCGAAAGAGGTAATTGATTGTACCATGATTCATTGTTTTATTTCACCTTTATAACAATGGTTAAAATTTATTTTGTATTGAAAATTACAATTTTAATAATGAATTTCACTCCATTTTTGATTCAATTATTTTGTGTTTAACACTATTAGAAAAACAATGTTCCTGGTTTTGATAATTATATTGTAGGTGGAGGTGATTTAGAGGACCTATGATGAAGTCTAAGAAAAATGGACCAATCTGCACATTATCCAAGAACATCAGTGGACTAAAACAGATGCTGCTACTAAAAAATGCGATAAAATTAGGGGAAACATAGTGATAATGTCCTAAAATTAATTATCTATATTTTATTTGAAGGAACTGAATCCCAATTCGTTCATTAAGAGGCCCATACAAATTGATATGTTCAATAAATTGGATCTGCACGGGGTCAAAAAATATCCTTTGTATTTATTGAAACATCTCTTAATATATTACATATATGGCTGACAACTTTGAAATGGAGGTATAAAAGGTGCCGACCAACAACTCTTTAGTTTAGTCCAATGTGATTTAAGACTTTCTAACCAGCCAAAACCATAGACCAAGCAGATTACTAAAATCAGGGTGCCCAAAACCACTTCCCACTTTGCCTATAAATTGTCACTTTTGGCATGCCATTTGAGAGCTCGACCATGGGGCAAGGTGTTTCCATTTTGGAGTCCCAAAGGTGTCTCTCCATTATTCTTAGAAGTTCTGGAGGCTATGGGATGTGCTACTTCAACATCTTCTTCTTCCTCCCCACCCATGGGTTTCTAAACCCCTTGTGATCACATGGGGAGGAACCTGATGTAATCTCGAGCATCATACTTGTATTACTTTGAATGATCTATTTAATTATAGGTTGTATGTTTTTTTTACTAATCCTAATTTTTTTTATTTATTTGAGTTATATACTGGTATATTATACTCAAACTAAAATGATCATGTTTGGGGGCACCCTTTCATGTGATGTTTCACACACTGTTCATCCCTTTTTCCTCCTTCATTCAATTGCAGTGTTTGTGTGGTTCATATTGGTCAATTGAACTCACATAAGTACTGTCAATTACATGTAAATTTATGAAATGGTATCACAATGAAATGACATACAAACCTAGATAGCACATCAAGTTCTTCATGTGTTTCCTTGGCGAGTTTTGGTTATGAAGTCGAACATAAGTCACTTAATCATTTTTGGTGTCCAGTAAATCATTGTGTGTTTTTGACTGAACCCTGGGAGGTATCCTAGTATAAACTCAGAATCATTATGGTAATAGGCATTATAAACCATGGATTAAAATATCTATACTCTTTCTCTTGATGTGATGATGGATGGGAATCACGATACTCCCCTGGGTTGATCACGTTTAATTAATCTTGTTTACTTCTACTTTGTTTCATCACTTTAATTTTCTATTGTAATATTTAATCATCAGACCCAAGTATTATAAAACCACCATTTCTGTTTTTTACTTGCATAAATAGAACCACATTTTTGAATTAATGATCTAAGGCTCCGTCGAGTGATGACCTAGGGTAGCTGCTATACTGCAGAAATTCTAGTTAAAACTAAAAAAATAATTTGACGTGCTCGACAACGCGATAAAATTTTGGCACTATTTCTAGGGATCCAAGATAATTAATTTTCATTATTTAATTTTATTTATTTGTTTTCCTTATTAATTAGTACTCCTTTAAATACCCCACCCTAGTTGATTGTTTTTGTCTTCGGTTTTTGTGTTTAATTTTGGTTGTTTTTGTGTGTTCTTCCTATTTCTCTCTCTTATTAATTTTATTCTCCATCTATCTCTATATAATTCTGTATTATAACATTATATTTTATTTTCATCCTTATTATGTGAATTTTTAAATATTAAATAACAAAAAAACAAACTTTACAACTAATTTTCATGGCCCGATCAGAAAAAGAAAAACTGCTTGAATTTGACACTGAAATTGAACACACATCACACATAAATAAAGGAATCTAGAGAAGTTCAATAACTTAACACTATAGAACCCCTTGTGGAACCTCAAGTGTTCAGAAACCAATCAAAAATTGAACCCAATCAATCCCAATAAAACATTGCTGCAAATAATCGAACCTTTAAAGAACTGACCACCGCTGATGTGGAGTACCAACCTGTGTATATCAAATATCTTGAGGAATCAAAAAAATTTCAGCTAAGATCAAGCCTCATCCACCTACTTCCTAAATTCCATGGTCTTCCCAGTGACGACCCTCATAAACACCTTAATAAGTTTCACCTAATGTTCTCCACCATGAAACCCCAAAATGTATCTGAGGACCTAATTAAGTTCGAGGCCTTCCCTTTCTCCCTCGATGGTGCATCAAATGATTGTAAGTACTATTTGTCTACCCTAATTTATGGCATGAATGACATTAAAAGACTTTATTTAGAGAATTTATTCCCTACCTCACGAACTAAATCAATTAGGAAAGAAATATGTGGACTTAGGCAATCATAAGGAGAGACCCTTCATGAATACTGAGAGAGATTTAAAAGACTTTTCTCAAGCTTCCCCTACCACCATATTAGTTAAAAACTATTAATCCAACACTTATATGAGGAAATTATCCCCATGGATCATGGAAGGATTGATGCAGTAGCTGGTGGTGCCTTGGTTGATAAGACACCTTCCACCGATCGTGATTTAATAGCCAATATGGCTCAAAATGCACAATAATTTGGTACACGAGCAATTGCACAAACCCGAGGAGTTCATGAGGTAAGTAATTTATCCCTAGAACAAAAGGTAGATAATAAACATGATGAGATGCATACCCTTATAAGGCAATTAGCTCAAGCACAAGGTAACTCACACTCTCCTCCAGTTCCATTACATAGTGGTATTTGTTCGGAAAATACTCATTTTTCTGACTAGTGCCCACAACGTCAAGGTTCACCTGAGTCTTGTGTAGCCATGTTCCCAGGGCATCCATTTCAAAAAGCACCACCCTTCACGAAAAAACCATTAATGCCAAATCCAAACCCTGGGTGGAAAACACAACCCCAGTACCGACAAGGATGAAACTCAAGCTACCCCAAGAAGAATTGGTATCAACAAGGCCAAGGTATGCAACCTTCTTATCCTTAAACTTCTCAAAACAATCATACCCCACCTCAAAAATATTAAACAAGCCTCGAGGATATGGTAATGTAAATGGCGACCCAGAACCTCTAATTACAATAGACCACACAATCGGCAATTCATGATCTAAGAACTCAAGTGGGGCAGTTGGAAAACACCATCGATGAGCTTAAGATGAAATGTTCTGAAAATCTACCATCCAAACCCATTTACAATCCGAAGGACAAAGATAATGTATGTGCAGTTACACTTTGTAGTGGTAAAGAAGTCTCTCATTCTACTAATTCTACACAACAGGTATTTCCCCCTCTTGAAAACTCTCTTTCCCAACACTAAAAAATTTCATGTAATGAAAAACAAGACAAAAAGGGCAATTGAGTTGTCATTGATGATTCAAATGAACATTCCATTCCTCTTCCTTTTCTCCAAAGACTCTCGAAATTTAAAAAGAATTTTGATAATGTTACTAATAAAGAAATAGTGGATACATTTAAAAAAGTTCAAGTTAACATTCTTCTATTGGATACAGTTAATCAAATCCCTCAATATGCCAAATTTATTAAAGAGCTTTCCACCCATATAAGGATACTATAGGAGAACGAGAGAGTCAACTTGGGAAGGAATGTCTTGGCCTTGATTCAACCAGAAATTCCAACCAAATGCAAGGATCAGGGCACATTCACAATACCGTGTACCATAAGGGAGACCTTCTTTTCTAATGCTATGCCAGATTTAGGTGCTTCCATTAATGTAATATCTCACTTCATATACACATATCAATAGGTTTAAGAGCATTAACGAACATGCATTGTCATACAACACGCCAAATGAAGTACTATGCATCCAATAGGAGTGATTGAGGCTACCCTTGTACGAGTGAAGAATCTCATCTTCCCAGCTGATTTCTACATTTTTGAGATGGAAGATACACGAACACAAGGACATGATCCTTCCATACTTGGGAGGAAATTCCTCAAAACAGCAAATACGATCATCAACGTTCACAATGGTATTCTATCCGTGGATTTCAAATGTGAAAAGTTAAGTTTTAACATCCTTGAGGCTATGAAAAACCCCATTGAAGAGCACTCCACTCTTCCTTTCTATTCGATGGAAGTGCTCTTAAACAATTCACAAACACACACACAATTATCTCTCCAACTTAAACTTTTATTAATTTTTTTCTACTTCACTCATGGATGACTTGAGTTTTAATTCGAGTTTTGAGTGTTGTGTGGGTTCTAAAAAGTGTAAATTTTGTGTTTTAATTGATGTGTCTGTTCATTCTGAGGTACCCATGACTGTCGATGATTCTTAAAATTTCACTTCAATGGATTCTCTATCTGATGAGAATAAACATGAGCAGATAGACAGTTTAATCGACCTCAATTTCACTAAATCCCCTCCCTCAGTCCAAAAACCCATGTCATTTGAATTAAAACAACTTCCATCTACTTTAAAATATTCCAATCTTAAGGGTATTGAATAATTTCCCATAATTATTTCCAATAACCACTCTCAACAACATGAATCTAAATTGCTCAACCTTTTGAGAGAGTGTAAAAATGAAATAGGATCGACACTGGTTGATATTCTCGAGATTAGTATATCAATTTGTATGCACCATATACTTTTGGATGATAAGGCTAAGCCCATGAGACAATCTCAATGCCTGTTGAATTCCACACTCCTTGATGTGGTAAAATTAGATGTTAGTAAATTAATTGCTACTGGGATCATTTATCATATATCTGATAGGAAATGGATTAGCCCTGTGCAAATTGTGTCTAAAAAACAAGAATTGAAGTTGTGTCAAATGAAAGGAATAAATTGGTTCCAAAAAGTGTGCAAAATAGTTGGCTTGCGATATTGACTACTGTCAACTAAATCAAGCCACACGAAAGGACCACTTTCCTCTACCTTTCATTGACCAAATGTTAGAACGATTGTCTGGTAAGTACCATTATTTTTTCCTTTATTGATATTCAGGTTATTTTCAAATCCATATAGCCCCTGAGTATCAAGAAAAGACAACATTTACCTACCCATATGGCAGATTTTCATAGAGAAGGATGCCTTTTGTATTTGTAATGCTCCTAGTACTTTTCAGCGTTGTATGTTGAGTATTTTTTCTGAGTACCTATAGAATTGCATGGAAGTATTTATGGATGATTTAACAGTTTATGGAACTTCCTTTGATAACTGTTTGTCTCACCTAGGTTCTATCCTCGATCGTTTCATAGAAAAATATCTGGTATTAAATTATGAGAAAATTCATTTCAAGGTTGAACGAGGGATAGTTCATGGGAATGTTATTTCAAAAGAGGTAATTAAGGTGGATAAATCCAAAATTGAATTAATTTCAACCCTTCCATATCTAAAATGCGTTAGTGAGGTGTGATCTTTCTTGGGTCATTCTGGTTTTTTCCATTGATTCATTAAAGACTTCCGTAAGATCGCACTTCCCTTATCCCAGTTATTGCAAAAGTATTCTATTTTTTTTTGATAAAAAATGTGAGGATGCTTTCAATTTACTAAAAAGTAGTCTCACATCACCTCCCTCCATCCAACCACCAAGGTGGGATCTCACATTCGAACTTATGTGTGATGTCTCTAACATTGCATTTGGGGTAGTTTTATCACAAAGGGTTGAGAAGGCTACTCATGTCATTGCATATGACTTACATACCCCAGACCCATCCCAAGAAAACTACACAACCACTAAAAAAGAACTTCTTTTTATTTTGATTTACATGGAAAAAATTCATTCATATCTTATTGGGTAAAAAATCATTGCTTTCTCTGATCATGATGCCCTTCATTTCCTCTTATTGAAACCTATTGCCGAGACCTGCCTCATTCAGTAGATTCTCATCCTGTAAGACTTTGACCTTCATATTTGTGATAAAAGAGGAGTGGAAAATTTGGTAGCTTACCAAATTAGTAATATTTCCTCACCATTAGACCATCATGTTGACTCACCCCTCCCCATTGGAAAATTCTTCCACCATGAGAACCATTTTGAGGTTGTGGACCAAACCCCCTGGCATGTGGACATTGAGAATTTTATAGCAACATCTAGGGTCATCACTAATTTCATCACTTCACAGTCATCGTGACTTAAGAATGATTATAGGTGGTACATTTGGGATGAACCATATTTTTGTACTATTTGTGGTGACAATGTAGTTCATCGATGTGTCCTTGACCACGAGTTCACCTCTGTTTTGACATTCTTTTTCACATTGGATTGTGGGGGACACTTTGGCTCTCAACATACCGCTCGAAAGGTCCATGACTCATGTATCTATTGACCAACATTATATAGAGATTCCCAAATGTTTTTTTAGTCATACACTAGATGTCAATTCACAGGTAATATCTCCAAGAGGATTGAAATTCCCCCACATCCCATGTTACTTTGTGAAATCTTTGATGCATGGGGAATTGAATTAATAGGGAATTTCCAAAATTCATTTGGATTTTTGTACATCTTCTGGCTTATTGACTATGTATATAAATGGGTGGAAGCATAGGCCACCAGGACCGATGACTCTCGAGTGGTTGTTGACTTTGTGAGGTCCCAAATTTTCAGTACGTTTGGTTTACCGAGATTCTTCATTAGTGATCAGGGTTCACATTTTTTAAATTGCGACATGAAAAATTTGTTTCATAAGTATGGGGTTGATCATAATGAATACACTGCATATCACCCCCAAACTAATGGACAAGCAGAAATCTCAAATCAGGAAGTCAAGATAATCTTAGAAAAAACGGTACAACCCAATATGAAATATTGGAGTTTACACTTGGATGATGAACTTTGGGTGTACTGTATATCTTTTAAAACCCCAATCAGAATGTCTTTATAAAGAGTTTTGTTTGGAAAGGATTGTCACCTCCTAGTGGAGGTAAAACACAATACATATTGGGATGTTAAACAATGTAATATGAATCTTTCAGATGTAGGTGAGCATAGAAAGCTGCAGATTCAAGAGTTGGAAGAAATTTGACGTGATGCATATGAAAAATCCCTAATCTATAAAGAGAATAAAAAGGATATCCATGATATCATGATTCATCAGCAGAAGTTTCATATTGGTGAGATGGTTCTCATGTATAATTCCAGGCTAAAGCTTCACCCAGGTAAGCTTTGTTCCCGATGGCTCAGTACATATACCATTAAATATGTTTAAATTTTTGGTGTCATACAGGTTTGACATGAGAAGAGTGGAAAAAGGAATACTGTCAATGGGAAGGGGCTCACACACTTCTTTATGGATTTTCCAAATCATCTCGTGGAGGAAATTCAACTGAAAGATGCTACATATGACACAACTTATCAGGATATACCTTCTCCCTACCTTTATTTACTTACATATTTATATAAAATAATTTCATTGAGGACAGTGTGACTTTTAGGTGTGGGGGAGGGTGACATTTCATAGTTATGATTAAACAAAAAAACCCAAAATAAAAAAAAACAAAAAAAATGTGTTTTCAATTTGGATTTCTTTTTCCTTATTTTGTATTTTTATAAAAAAATTGATCTTAAAAAGAATTACCAAAATCATTTTTCATGCTTGAGTCGATTGTGTGGAAAATTCCATTTTTTTTGGAAAAATGTTTTTCAAATGAATGTTGATATAGAAAATATTTCTATAATTTGTATTGTCAAATAATTCTTAGTTTTTAATGGATTTTTAATCCCATGACTCCTTTGTACTGACCAATATTTTAATCCCTTGCCCGACAGACATTCTAACCCTTTATTTCATATTCTTCCTTTTAATAACGTTCTCTAGATTCTCGGGTCATGTAGAGAAACTAGAATATGGCTTGATTCTGTTTGAAGCCATAAGATTCAAGTATGATATATTCATGATAGAGGCAATGATTCATTGAAAAGTCCTTGTACAATTGTCTTATATTTTCAGAAACCTTTACATTTTATCTTTATTAAGCCTTAGAGTCCCTGAAATGGCAGTTAGGTAGCCACATTACAAGATAATTTATCCCTACCTACCCATATCTTGTGTATATTCATGCTTATTTTCAACAGGAGTGGGTGAGAGGGTGTTTCCTTGGGAATTCTGGAGAGATAATCATTGTCTAGGTTTATATAAAGGGTGCCTATATTTTCCATGGGAAAAGGGTTCAGAATCCATATTACATCATTGTTTTATACATGATTCCCTCTTTATCTCAAAAAACTAAAAATATATAGTTCTGTACATCTAAAAAACACATAAAAAATAGAGAAAATAGTTATTTTACTCATTATAATTCATTTCTTGGTTGTGACCCGCACAAATGGACAATGGGGATAGTGAGTGGGTGGTAATAATCTTTGTGAGGGGTTGAGTGTGTACATTCCTTATGAACACTTGCTAAATTTTGACATGTTTTGTACATAAGAGATTAAACACTCCTCTTCTGCCTAAGATTTTTAAACATTAAACCCCACCAACCCATGAACCTCAGAAAAACCTATTAGAATTCATCTTGAGTAGCACATAAGTTTCTACAAGTAGAGATTTTAGAATCTTGGAAATCATATGGTAAGATCACATGAACTCTAGAAAAATAGCATAAATCCACTTGCATATGTTCCAAGAGTGAAGTGGAAAATATTTTAGGTGAGGTAGGTTGCGACATGTTGCATGGGTGAAAAAATGAAGTTCATCAAATTGGAATGCGAGAAAGAAAAATGATAGGAAAATTGATCCCATAAAAGAGACATGATGAATTTCATTTAAAAAGAATCTTGGATGTTTTCACACCTTTTATTTAGGAATGAGACATAATTAGGGTATTATACTTTTCCGAGGAGGGAAAATTTTTAGGTGTGGGGGTGTGATTGTACTACGATTCACTGTTTTATTTCACCTTTATACCAATGTATTAAACTGGTTTTGTATTGAAACTTAAAAGTATAATAAAAACATTTACACCGTGTTTGATTAAATTATTTTGTGTTTAACACTGTTAAAAAGGTCAATGTTACTTTTTTTCATAATTATATTGTAGGTGGAGGTGATTTAGAGGCCCTATGATGAAGTCCAAGATATATGGGTCAATCTGCACATGATCCAAGCACACTAGTGGAATAAAACACATGCTTCTACTAAACCATAGTTTCAAATGGGATTAAACATTTGTGGATGATCTAAGATTTATTTATATCCATTTCATCTAAAGGAACAGAAGCCCAATTATTTTTTAAGAGGCCCATACAAATTGATATGTTCAATAAAGTGGATCTGCACGGGGTCAAAACATTGCCTCTTTATTTGGAGATATCTCTTATTATATTCCATTTCTGGTGACTAAATTTGACATGGAGGTAGACAAGGTTTAAGAAAACAACTCTATAGTTTTTTCCATATTGATTTAAGACTTTCTGACTAGAAAAAACCATGGACCAAGCGGATTACTGAAATCTGGGTGCCCTACACCACTTCCCACTGTGCTTATAAATTTACACCTTGGGCACCCCATTTGAGAGTTCAACCAGGAGGCAAGGTGCTTCCATTTTTGAGTCTCAAAGGCATCTTCCCATTATTATTAGAATTTATGGAGGCCATGGGAAGTTCTACTTAATCATCATCTTCTTCCCCCCCTCCCATGGATTTCTAAACCCCTTGTGATCACTTGGGGACAAACATGATGTAATCCCACGCTTTATACTTGTATTATTTTGAACTATCATTTTAATTATAGGTTTAATGTTGTTTTTATTCATCCTATATTTTTATTTAATTGAGTAATATACTTGTATGTTATACTCAACCTCAAATGATCATGTTTGGGGGTACCCTTTCGTGTGATGTTTCACACATCGTCCATCCCTTTTTCCTCCATCAATAAATTATAGTGTTTGTGTGGTTCAAATTGGTCAATTTAACTCACATAATAACTTTCTAGGACATGTAAATTCATGACATGTTATCAAAAAGAAATAAAAAACAATGGACAATACATCGAGTTCTTCGTGTGTTTCCTTGGTGAGTTTTGGTTATGAAGTCGAACACAAGTCACCCAATCATCGACAGTGTCCGATGAATCATTGTGTGTTTTCGAATAAACCCTCAGAGGTATCCTAGTATAAAATAAGAATCATTATGGTAATAGGTGTTACAAACCATGTATTTGAACATCTATACCCTTTCTTTTGAAGCAATGAATGATGAGAATCACGATACTCCCCTGGGTTGATCACGTTTAATTAATCTTGTTTACTACTACTTTGTTTCATCACTTTAATTTTATATTGTCATCTTTAATCATCAAACCCAAGTATTATAAAACCCCCATTTCCCTTTTTTTCTTTAATAATTATAACTGCATTTTGGAATTAATGATCTATGGCTCCATCGAGAGACAACCTAGGGTTGCTGCTATACTGTAAAAATTCTAGTTAAAATAAACAACTAATTGGACACGCTCATCAATGCAATCAGTAATGTCACCAAATTTTTAAAGAGAATATTACCACAACCTAATCTAGATCACATGTTAGATAATTTTTCTCATGAACATTCAATTGTTTTCAATCATAGGCATTGAATTTGTAATTTTGCAACCACACAGATCCCATTCCCTTCTTTGAATCATCATTGAATACCACAAAAAGTCCTCCACTTGTGGGTCGTGTTAGCGTGGGCATAGTGTAATGCCTTCTTTTCAAATTCTTGATGCTCTCTTCTCAATCATCATTCCCAACAATGAAGACCCCCTTCTAAGTGACCTTGGTAAGATGGTTTGAAAATTGGGAGAACTTTATCACAAATCGGTGAAAATATCCATATAACCCAAGGAAGCAACAGATATCTATCACAGATGTAGGGCTTGACCATCCGTTAATTGCATTTTTTAGGGAGGGATCCATAGATATCCCATATATTGTGATGATATAACCTAAGAATGTGACTTCATTCAACCAAAATGTACTATTTCTATTCTTTGCATAAACCTTCTCCTTCCATAAGGTCTCCAGTATAGTGATTAGTTACTCCTCATGCTCCACCATGGTTTTAGAGTATATTATAATATATTTTATAAATACTATCACTGATTTTTTCATGTAATATATAAATACTCTATTCATCATGTCCATGAAGATTTCTGGAGAATTAATGAGTCCGAAAGGCATTAATATGAATTCATAGTTCCTGTACCTTGTAGGAAAATTAGTCTTGGGGATATCTTCATTATTCACCCTTACATGGGAATATCCCAACTGCAGATCCTCCTTGTAGAATTATTATGTTCCACGTAGCGGATCGAACAAGTCATCAATTCATGTAAGTAGATACATGTTATTTATTGTGATTTTTTGAGCTCATAATAATCAATGAAAAGTAACATTGACCCATTCTTTTACTTAACGAATAGGACTGGTGCATGTCATGGTAAAGCACTTCGGCATATAAACCATTTATCCAGATTCTCTTATAGGTGAATCTTTATCTACTCATGATCCAAAACTGCCATTCTATATTGAATCTTGGAAATTGTAAATTCCCTAGGTATGAGATCAATCTAGAATTCAACATCTCTTCATGGAGGAAGACTAGGAAATTCCCTGAGAAACACTTCAGCGAATTTACTCACAATAAGAATGACATCGAAGATGGTTCCTTTCTTAGACTCAATCAGTTGAGGAAGATACCAACCATCATAGGGCAGTAATATCCCTACTTGAGATGATTTTTCTAAAGAATATCTATCAATATCTTTTTATATTTACATAATCAGGGGTTGGTTCTCCATATGGATAGTGATTTCCCTATCATGAAAATTTATGATGGCTCTATATAGGGAAATCCAATACATGAAAATAATTGCATCAAATTCTAGTAGAGGAAGTATGATGAGGTTCACCAAGAGGTTCAATCCACAAATTGTAGTAGGAGAGGAGTTAAATTAATGGGATGAAATAATTGCCCAATTTTACATTCTCACCAACATCTCTACTTCCCATTTTTTTGGTGGGGTTGGGATAGTTATTCTAATCATTTGGGATATAAAAGAATGTGTAGAACCAGAATCAAAAGTACGTTCATTATATTTGAATGAGTAACTAGGGTACTTATCACCACTTCATTGTTGGGATTTTTTTCAACATTAGTGATGGAAAAATCTCACCCTTTTTACCTTTGGTGGTTGTGGGTTGCCTCTGAAAACCCATATCATAGGGAATTGGTTTGCAAAGTGCCATGGTTCTTTGTAGTTGTAGAAATAAAAAATGAGTTGAGGGTGTAATGGAGTGTTCCTCTCCACTATCGCAGTAGATGGTTTTTCTTGTTGGTAATTAATGGATATGTCCCCTTCTCTTCAACACCTAAGGCATTTCTTCATCCCCTTAGGCAATTTTTAGGGTGCTTATTTCCCCACCTTTGGAAAGTAGGGTGATGAAATTTCTTAAAACCATTGGATTTATTCATCAGGCCTCTATAATTAAAGTATATTTTCTTCATCTTATCCCCATGATATCGCTTATATTTGTAGATCTATATTTCAACTTTGAGGGAACATCATGTAATTTTCTCATAGATATCAAATTCATAGATCTCTAGAGCTTTCCATAGGCAAGTTTGTATCCCACCAAAGAAGCGACCAACATTTCATTTAGGGGTAACGACAAAGATGAAGGAGTATCATGAAATCCTTATGAAGTTTTCCTCATATGCTCTGATGGATTTGTCTTCTTTTTTTCTTGAGGGAAAGGTAGTCTCTCTCAATCTTAAGTTATATGGTGAAAGGAAAATATTTATCAAATTATTTTTTCTGGAAATCCTTCCATTCCAAATTCTCGATATCTTCCTCAGGCTTTGTATTTTTTATCAATGTCCACCATTGATCAGCTTTATCCTCTATATGATAAGAATCCAAAAGAACCTTCTCTTGTTTAGTACATTGAATGATGAATATGATATTTTTAATGGATTTGATCCATTGTACAGGGATTGAGGGATCAGATGATCCATTAAAAGTAGGAGGCCTTTCTCTCATTAGGATCTCGATTTTGGGTTGTTCTTTCTTGGGGGGGGGGGTGGACATTCCACTTGACCCATGTTTCTATTCAAAACATGAGTTAACTTAGTGATTATTGGTAGATTCCCTAGCTTGACGTACATGTACATTACATTACTTTTTTGGAATACATAATACATCACAAAAAATGATTCCAAAAGACTGTATTAGTATAGTGTCTCTAGAAACATAGAATAAAATATTCTAATCCAGGTTGAAGATCATCAACATCTCCCATAAAGATATTTCCATTTTTTTCTACATAAAATCATTATTTATATCATGGAGAAAAGAAAACATAGAACGAGAGAGATAAAATGCTCAATAAGGGTAAAAATTGATAACATAAGACAAACCATAAACATTTGAACATAAAAACTAGAACATAAAGTTTAAACATATAAATCTTGAGTCATAAATTAAATATTGACAGTATGTAAGGAATCGAACATAAAGGAAAATTAACCATGATAAAATAACAGTAATAAAATACATAATTTTGGAAACCAAATCTTCACATAATATTATTCCCATTGTAGCCAAGTCATTACTGCCAAGACCATCATAATAGGAAAAGTCCATTAATGAACCCGGTTTACTAGTGGTTCTAGCCATGTATTACTAAACTGAATTTACATTCCATTTCAGTCATGTCTATCTCATAATATATAAATATTTTCCCAATGCATTTTATGGAGATATAGTTCCCACCAATCTCCTAATGAAATAATTCTTACATGCACCACAAAAACATAAATGATTCATCATAGCATAAGCCATGAAATAAAATAGGATTCTTAAATATCATTTTATCATAACATAATCCATAAATGATAAATGGACTTCAGAAAAATAATTCCATCATAAACTCAATCAAATAATTGTAATAATAGAGAGAGAAACATAACCCTATGTAATCATATATAGAAAAATATTTTGATAAAACAGTTGAACTTAATTCCTGATGAAAATATCCTTTCTTCTTAAAAAACGATTTCATTTCTCAAAATGTTGTGCAATTTTAAAGAAACCAAATTTAATTTAAAATAAACTTGAAATATTTTAAAGGATGATTCATGTAAATAATGTGTTATAAAAGAGTAAAAAAATCCATTCATGAATTATAATTTAAAAAAATTCCCCTCATACTTTTGTAGGATAATTCAAAAATGTAACTCTTATGGTAAATAAAAGAAAGATTTATTCCAAACCATGTAGTAAAATTAAAAAATGTATAAAAATGAATTTAAATATTTATATAATAATAGATAATATTTAATAAAAATATTATTAAAAAAATGGAAATGGAAGTTAAATATACACCCAGTAAATACTTATGAATAAATAATCACGGATAAAAATGTGATTGCAAAATTATCCTTTACCTTTGGTCTGATACTCTCCATACGAGTCCAAAACTCATGTATAATGTTTTTAAACAAATTATTAACTTATATAAGAATAATAATAATATTTATGATATCATATGTGGTTATTTTATGACTTTATATTACATGTTTATTAACAATTCCATGTTAATGCAACATTTCAGGTATTATCACGTTGTTTATCGTATGTTTTTTGACTTGTTATTCTTAATAATATTATATAGATCATGATTTACATACTTCTAAAATATAAAAAAATATTTATATATAATATACAATTCATAATATAAATATTTATATAATAGATAGATATATAAAATTGGATACACTATTCATGGAGACGGTGGCCCGAATGTAGGCATGAATGTTGGTTCTGTTTTCTTATCGTATTGAATGGAAGTAAGAGAATGAAATATATGTACATGAATATATATATATATATATAATTATAGTAGACTTATTATTTCATATACTTGATAATTATGAATAATATATACATATAATCATTCTTGGATTATTAAAGCGGAGAATGAATCTCATCGCATCGTGGACACAGTAGGCCATAAATATGTACGAGCGACAATATCATCATCTTGATGGTCAAATGGTAGGTAATTGGAAGGTATATTAATTATAAATAATAATTATACTGTTATATTAATTATTTAAACCCATTATTCACCTAATTATACCCATCCTAGTAAAGTATTTTTGAATAACAAATCACACCACAACGTGGAGATGGTAAGTTGTACGTACACACACATGGTGATATTATTATTCATAGGATAGATAGAAGGATGTTTAAGGTAGTAAGATAATTATAATAACATCTCAAAATGTTTAAAATACTGTATTTATTACTTTATTATGGAATCAACATAGAAAGACAACGTAAAAGAAGAAAATAACTTTGAAAGAAGGGATAAAGCACTAACATCTTCATTAGGTGTTTCCTATTGATTTGAACAAAAGAGCTCCATAAAATGCCTATCTGCCCAAATGTAGTCCTCTAGGATGAAGTAAGGGAGGTTGGGAGGAGAAATGGGTAGGGTTTGGCCGAACTAGAAGGCTTTGTAGGAGCAAGTTAAAGAGAAAAGGAGGTTCCCTTTTATAAGAGATGTGAGAGGTGCTTTAGGGAAATCTTGAAATATTAAATTATTATAAAAAAAATATCAGGTCCTTAATAGATCCAAATTGATTTATTTCAATTCTAATAAAATTATAGATCAAAATAATCTCAAATAATTGGTTTTATATATGTTTAGGTTATAAAAGTAAACTTATCATTTAGTTTTATCCCATTGTAAAATAAGTAAACTCTTACCATGTACTCTTGTTTTATTATACTACATGGTTGATATATTTTCAATAAAATGACATGGGAACCTAAAGAAGACCGTTTATGTCATTTGAATTTCTATCCATGTTATTTGAAAAAACTATAGATTTTTTGGATTTTTTATCATTTATTAAAATAGTATTTGTTTTAAAAACACATTTTTGTCAATTTTGACACTATTTAGTAATTAAAGTTTTTTAAAATCATAACAACTTTATTTATTAGAACTGAAGTCATTAACTCATCCTTAATATGTTAGTTTAATCTAAAAAATTCGTTTATGGAATCCAGATGTTCAATATAATTTTATTTTCATATTTATAAATTAATTTATTTGAATCATTCATTAATTGGGTAATAACAACATCATAATTGTGTCATAAAGAGATATATTTATATAATGTCTAAAAATTATAAATAAAACAACATTATGTAGGAAATATATTTAGATTTATAATTACCATTTATAGTTGAATATATTTTTCATATAACCCCATATACAAATCTATATAGTAAAGGATATATGTTTATGTTATAATTATCTTTATTTTAAATTAATTATTATAAAATTTCATTCTCAAATCTAAGTGAATCCACTGGGTCCCAAAATAAACCCAAGGATTCCCATGGTAAGAAATATATCATCCAATAATATTATGAAATGTTTTAGAGTAATTTAGTATTATTATAATATTATTTTTTGACCTTTATTTACCAAATTTACCTTTTAATCATGGTAAATAAAATAATTACTGAATTTACTATTCATAATGTAAAAAACATATAAGGTAAATATTTGAAAATTTTGAACCTTATGACTCCAAATATAGAATTCATTTTTTCAAATTCAAAATACAGATGTTGTAGTAATCAAATTAAAATTAATTCTGATTGTCAAACCCAAAAAGGAGGTTTTTAAGAAGTAATAACTATCAAAAGATTGATATGTGTTTATGACCATTTTAAATGTAAAATTACTTCCAATGAAGAAAATTGGATTAATTTATAAAATAAAAATATAATTATACTTTAAAACCAACTAAAAATATAATATAACTATATAAATAAATTAGATGAAAAGATAGTTTTAAATTACAATGCAGTATTTTTTATTATTCATTAAAATATGAATTTTATCAAAAAGATACCAAAAATATTAAAAAAGTAAACTTTCATGTCCCTATTAGAAATAAGAAGTTTATTTTGTCAAATTTTACTTATAATGGTGTCAAAACTAGATTTTGAATGGGGCCACCATCAAAAGGTAGTAAAACTGATTTTTTTAAAAATACTTATTTTATTTAAAAAATATATTTTTTATCAAATCATGTCTTAGAAAATATGTAAGATGAATGGTAATGTTATATAAAATTAAAAATTTTGTTAATAATATTCATAAAAGATAGTTTATATTCCATTAAATAATAATATTTTAACAATATATCATTCTTTTGTGAAACATGGTATTGCTTGCAATGCAAGCTATCAGGGATGGTTTAACTTGAGTGTTACACAAGCCATGTCTATGTTTAATGCAGTGAAAGATTCTTTTGGTGTTGAGTATAATATAATCCCAATGTATTTCATTTATACATTTAAAAAAGTCTATACTCATTGTTGCGTGAAATGAATTCTGTCAAATGAACTTGAAATTGTGTATAACAAAAGCTATGAATAGTGTTGTAATTATATAAGCTAATATGGTGTTTCATATAGCGCAAGATAATATTAGTGTAGAATAAAACACAAGACACAAAAAACTAAAAAGAATCTATCTCATAAAATCTTGGGGGTATTACATTTCACCCCCTTAAAATGAATTTCTCACTTCAAATTCATTGGGGTTATAAATGGTTTACCACATGAAAGTTTCTTTCATTGAAACCCAAATTGTAAAGAGGAATACTAAAACATAAATTTAAAAAGGGAATGTTAGAAACATAATAGTAATTCATGTTAACTCATCACTGGGTTCCCACATAGGATAACATAGGTGGGAAGTGAAAACATGTATATTTAAGAGAAATCTTACCACCATGTTCTGATGGATAGGGATAGAGAATAAGGTTTGGAGAAATTTAACTACGAGAAATCCATAAATCTACGATGATTTAAGGGACCATCTGATTTATCAGATAAAAAGGTACCAGGTTGAAATTTTTGTTTTCAAGATCCTTTTCCAGAAATTGATGAATGAGAAGAAATAATTACAATTTTTTTGTACAAACTCACTATTGATCGTTCCCTAAACAATTTCCACTTCTTCTATTATTTTAAAAAATGAAGTTGAATTTTTCATTCTTGAAGTGTTAGTAGATCATGCGACAGAAAATGGAATTATATAAATATATAAGTACATCAATGGTGAGATTAATCATATATGGTTCCAAAAATGAACTTATAATTCATATATCATACCGCTTAAATAGAATAAAACTAATTTATAATAACTTAGGACTTCTCATAGGCTAGTGGTAGGCGATAAAGGCCTATCGCACTTCAGTTGTGGGTTCAATTTCCCATAGACTTTTTTGATGTAATGGGTTGTCACCAGTCCAGTGGGTAGTCTTTTTTAAAAAACTACACTATTATAACATTCAAGAAATAATATAATTGTTTAAAAAAAAATACTATCTAATGTCCAGCATGATCTATTCCATCCTTTAGGATTATCTAAAATAATTATGTCCATTCCCACAATACCAAAATAAAAACAATTACAAGAAAGGTCATATAATAAACAAGTGAATACCATCATTTATCCCTAATATATAAAAATATATATTTTATTGGTCACATTCCAAACATTTGAATAACATCATCATGCATTCTCTTGGGTCATAGTAAAACCAAAATTACCATATATACTTATTGAAAACATGAATGTTTATAATTCCAAAACTTATAAGATATATTCCTGAAGTCCAAAAAAGTAATATACTTCATCCATGATAGCATAACCCTCTTGTCAATACCTCCATAATTAGTTACCATGAAACTAGAATCATCCAATTTTAATATTCAAACCCAATATATCTTTATCAAAACCACATTATCTTAAAATAAGGGACATATTATGGATTGTATTTCCCTTAATCAAGTGTTCTGCAAGTATATCACCTTACCCTTAAATCACTTTTCTATCTCATTATAACTATTCATCTTTTCCTTTCCAATAATTATATTAAAAAGGTGTATATATTTGAATTCTGAAACATATAAACCTCAATCATCCAACATTAATTTTAAAACATTACTCATGATCCATAATATTCATATTTACTAAAATATGAATCATGTTTTTCATTTCTAAACCTCATGCTTTTTTGGTACAATTTAAACAATACAGGAAGAAAATCACATACCATTCACATATCATTTACAATCACTTTATCCTCAGAAGTATGTCCAATAATCATTCCATAGTCATGATTGTATTCACGATATTTCCCTTTAGAAAATTGAACTTCATAATTCCCATAATTTCCACATCTAAAACATTCAATGGTTAACTATGTTCTATGTAGTTCTGTCCATTGACTAAGATATGAAAGCAACGTGTGAGAAATACATATCAAAGATTAGAGACACATAAGTAAGATAAATTACTTATAATATTTCAATATATGATATCTTTGGCTTAACCCTTTGTTATTAATTATTATAAAAAAACATAGGTCTGTAACGTATACTTTACTTATCCTTAGGACATCCATATACATATCCTTGAAATATCTCTAGGGACCTCACTAAAGATTTCACATCCTAGTTTCCAAAGGTTGACTAAAGTTTTGCTGTGATACCAACATTAGAGACCCTAGATTGATGTACATGTACATTATATTACTTTTACAGAATAAAATAACACATGACACAAAATTATTTCCAAAGAATGTATTAGTTTAGTTTCATTGGAAGCTCAGAACAAAATATTCTAATCATGGTGAAAGGTCTTCAACATCTCCCATAAAGATCTTCCCCATTTGTTTTCTTACCTAAAACCATTATGTATATTGTGGGGAAAAGAAAACATAGAAAGGGTGATATCAAATGATCAGTAAGGGTAAACATAGAGAACATAAAAAAACCATAAATATTTGAATGTAAAAACATGAACAGAAAGTTTAAACATCAAAATCTTGAGTCATAAAATAAATATTTGTAGCATATAATGAATTAATAATAAAGGAAAATTAACCATAGAAAATTAGAATTGGAGTAAAATATGTAATTATGAAAAAATAATCACATATTATTATTTACATAATATCCAAGACATTTCTTCCAAGACCATCATAGTGAACTAAGTCGATTACAGAACCGGGTTTACATGCCATTCCAGCCATGTATTGCTGAACTAGATTTACTTTCATTTAAGTAATATATATCTCATGACATATAAATATTTTCCCAATTCATTAGAGTTATATATAGGTTCCACTCATCTCATAATGAAATCATTCTTACATTTTCCACAAAAACATAAATCATTCGTTTGAGCATAACCCATGAAATAAAAATGGATTCTTAAACATCATTTTGTCCTAAGATAATCCATATAAGATAAAAGGAATTAATAAAAATAATTCCTTTATAAAATCAATAAAATAAATGAAATAATATTGATATAAACATAACCCAATGTCATATTAGATGGATTTTTTTAGATAAATCACTTGATATTAATTCCTAAAGAAAATATCCTTTCCATTTAAAAAACGTTTTCTTTTCTCAAAATGTTGTGCAATTTTAAAAGAAAAGAATTTAGTTGAAAATAAACATGAAATATTGTAAATCATTCTTCATGGAAATAATGAATTAAGAAATCATAAAAAATAGTTGAATATCGTATAATATAACACAATATTCCCCTTGTACTTTTTATGGAGAAGTCAAAACGTAACTTGTATGGTAAATGAAAGAAAGATTCATTCCAAACCATGTGCTAAAAGTCAAAAAATAGATAAAAATGAAATTAAAAATACATATAAGAATAGTAAAACTTTAATGAGAATATTATTAGAAATCATGGAAATGGATGTTAAATATACTCCCAGTAAATACTTACGAATAAAAAATCTCAGATAAAAATGAGATTACAAAATCATCCATTACCTTAGATCAGAGAATCTATGTACGTGTCAAAAACAACTGTATAATGTTTCTAAACATATTATTAACTTATATCAAAATAAAAATAATATTTATAATATCATATATGATAATTTTATGACTTTATATTACTCATTTATTAGCAATTTACTATTAATGAAACATTTTGGGTAATATCGCTTTGTTTATTTTACAAGTTTTGATTTTTTATTCTTGATCATATTACATAGATTTTGATTTACATACTACCAAAATATATAACATGATTTATATAAAAAATATATATATATTCATAATATAAATATAAATATAAATATATATTTATATATTTATAATCATTCTTGGATTGTTAAAGGAGGGAAAGAATTTCATCATGTCATGGAGACGGTAGGCCGTATGTACGTACGAGCGATGATATCAGTCTTTTGATGGTTATTTGGTACCTAATTGGATGTTATATTAATTATAAAAAATCATTATCATGTTATATTCATTGTTTAAATCCTTTATACTCATCATTACACCCATCCAAATAATGTATTTTTGAATAACAAAATACACCATGACATGGAGACAGAGAGTTGTACGTATGTACACATGAATATATTATAATTCGTAGGATGGATAGAAAAAGGTATAAGGTTGTAACAAAATTATAATAACATCACAACACAAATAATATACTGGAATTATTACTTTAGTATGGAATCAACATAGAAATTGGAAGTAGAAGAAGAAAAAAACTTTGAAAGAAGGGATAAAACGATAACATCTTCTTTAGGTGTTTTCTTTTGATTTGAAGAAATGTGATAGTTTGGATGGATATCGTCCAAACTGTATTCTTCTTGGATAAATTTAGGGATTTTTAGAGGAGAAATGGGTAGGGTTTGGCAGAACCAAAAGGCTTTATAGTTGTGAGTTAAAGAGAAATGGAGGTTCCCTTTTATAAGAGAGGTGAGAGGAACTATAGGAAAATATTGAAATATTAATTTGTAATAAAAAAAATATTCGGTTCATAAGTGAAAAAATTGATTTATTTCTAGGATAACATGCGGATGGATAAAAATCCTCTATAACTATAGGTTGTAGAGATGTTTTTGTTATAAAAGTAACCTTATATTTATGATTTAACCCTTTCTAAAATAAGTTAACTCTTTCGATGTACTCCTGTATTTTTATACTACATGGTTGATATGATTACTATAAAATGCCTAGAGAAACAAAAATGGATCATTTATGACATTTTTTTCACTATAAAAGTTATTTTTACGTACTTTTTTTAATGATTTTTATATCATTTAAAAAAATAGTATTTGTTTTCAAAATACATTTATGTCTATTTTGACACAATTTTGTAATTCATTTTTGTTAAAGTCATAAAAATTTGATTCCTTCAAACCAAAGGAATTAAATCATCCCTAATATGTCGGTGGAATACAGAAAATTCGTGGATGACATCAAAAAGTTGAAATTTATTTTATTTTAATATTTATAAATTCATTTATTTGAATCTTTCATTAATGAGGTAATCACTATATAATAATTTATTCCTAAATATATAAATTTATATAATATCTAATTTTTTTAATAAAATAACCTGATATATGAAATATTTTTAGATTTCTAATTCATATTTATAGTCTAATATATCAATCAAATTACCCCATATGAAAATATATTTTATAAAGGATATATGTTTATGTTATAATTATATTTACATTAAATTACTTCTTATAAAATGTCATTATAAAATCCATGTGAATCCATGGGGTCCCAAAATCAACCTAAGGACTCCCATGGTCTAAATTATCACATGAAATAGGATTAGGACACGTTTTAGGGTAATTTAGTATTATTATAATATTATTTTTTTACCTTAAATTACCAAATTTACTTTTAACCATGGAAAATAAAATAATTTCTGAACTTACTATTCATAATGTTCAAAAAATAAGAGGTACCTATTTACATAATTTGGACCATATTATTCAAAATATGAATTCCATTTTTCAAAATTCAGAACACATAAGTTTTGGTAATTAATTTAAAATTAATTCTCATTGTCAAAACAAAAAAGCGTGTATTTTGGAAGTAATAACTATCAAAATATTTACATATGTTTATGTCCATTTTAAATGTGAAATTACTTACAATGACCAACATTGGATTAAATTTTAAAAAGATAATCCAATTGTACTTTAAAATGAGATAAAAATATAATATAACTATATAAATAAATTATATTAACAGGTAGTTTTGAATTAAGATGCTGTATTTTTTACTATTCATTAGAATATAAAAATTCTGAGAAAAATACCAAAAATTTAAAAAAGAAATTTTTTATTCCATGCTTCCAAATTAGAATTATATTTTGTAAAAATATTACTTAGAATGGTGTGAAAAACCATATTTAAATTGTGTGTTCCATCAAAATGTGGTAAAACTGCATTTTTTAAAAAATACGTCTTTTATTTAAAAAATTGATTTTGTTCTCATATAATGTTCTAGAAAATGCGTAAGATGAATTATAATTTTATATAAAATTAAAAATTTGGTTAATATATTCCGAATGTCTTGATTATATCCCATTAAATAATAATATTTTAATAATATATCATTCTTTAGTGAAACTCGGTATTGCGTACAATGTAAGATATCGATGAAGGTCGCTCTTGCGTGTAACGAAATCCATGTCAGTTTTTCATGTAGTGAAAGCTTCCTTTGGTGTTGAGTTTAAAATTATCCAAACATATTTCATTTATACATTGAAAAAAATCTTTAGTAATTGTTGCGTGAAATTAATTTTATCAAACAAACATGAAATTGTTTGTAACACAAGCCACAAATAGTGTTTCATATACTACAAGCTAATACATTGTAGTTTATAGTGCAAGCTAATCTTTGCGTAGCATAGAACACAAGAAATCAAAATATCAAAAATAATATATCTCATTTAAATCTCGGGGTATTACATTCCCCCCCTTAAAATGAATTTTGCCCTCAAAATTCGTCGGGAATATAAATAGTATACTACATGAAAGATTCTTTCATTGAAGCCCACATCATAAAGAGTAATACTAAAAATTAATTTTAATAATGGAAATTTAGAAACATAAAGATTACCCATGATAAAACATCATTGGGATTCCACAAAAGATAACATATGTGGGAAGTGAAAACATGTATATGGAAGAGAAATCTAACCATCAAGATCTGGTGGATAGTGATAGAGAATAAGGTTTTGAGAATGTTATCTATCAGAAATCCATAAAATTTTGATGATTTAAGGGTCCATAAGATTTATAAGATAAGAAGGTACTAGGATAACATTTTTTGTTTCAAGATCATTTTCCTAATATTGATGAATGAGAAGAAATACTTACTTGGTCGCAGTACAGTCTCATCATTGATCGTTCCCTAAACAATTTGCACTTCATATCTTATTTAATGAAATGATATTAAATTTGTCATTCTTGAAGTGTTAGAAGATCAGGCGATATAATGATAGTTCATTCCATCTATCTTAAGAAATAGGTTAACAAAAGTTATCAAATATTCATAAGTCCATCAATGGTGAGATTAATCGTATATGAGTCTAAAAATGGACTTATATATCTTCTATCATGCCACATAAATAAAATAAAACTAATTTATAATAACCAGGGACTTACCGTATGCTATTAGTAGGCAATAAAGGCCTATCTCACTTTGGTTGTGGGTTTATTTTCCCATATCCTTGTCTGACACGAAGGGTTTTCACCTGTCCCGTGGGTTGTCCTTTTTCAAAAACTATAATACTATAAAAATCCATAAATAATAAAAAAAATGTTTTAGACTTAAAAAATAATATATAATGTCCAAAATGATCCATTCAAACCTTTAATCTTATCAATAATAATTCTATCAAAACTCATAGTACAAAAAAAAAACAATTGCAAGTAAGGTTAAATAACAATAAAGTGAATACCATCATTTATCCACCATAAATAAAAAGATATATCTTGTTTGTCACATTCCAAACATTTGAATGACTTCGGCAGACATTATCTCGAGTCACGGTTATAACATAAATTTCTATACATACTTATTGAAAACATGCATGTTTCATTATTCCAAAATTTATTAGATATATTCCTGATGTCACAAAAAGTGTATACCTAATCCATTCTAGCATAAACCTCTTGTCTATAACTCCATAATTAGTTCCCATGAAACTAGCATCATCGCATTTTTTCTATTCAAACCCAACATATCATTATCCAATCCTCATTATCATAACATAAGGGAAAAATTAAGGATTATCTTACCTTAGTATTGTGTTCTCTAAGTAGATCACCTTACCCTTAAATCATGTTTCAATCTTCTTAGAACTATTCCTCATATCCTTTCTAATCCTTATGGAAAAAACACTTATATATTGGAATTCCAAAACATATACACATCAATCATCCAAAATTATTCTTAAAAGATTACTCATGATCTATCATCTTTATATTTCCTAAAATAAGAACCATTTTTTTCATTTATGAACCACATGATTCTTTGGTTCAATGTAAACATTACAAGTAGAACATCAAACACCTTTCACATATCATTTACAATCTCTTTATCCTTATCAGCATGACCAATACTCATACCGTCATCATGATTCACTTCATCATATTTCTATATAAGAAATAAATCTTCATAATTCCCATAATTTCCACTTATGAAACATTCACTGGTTAACTATGTTCTATATAGTTATGGAAATTCACTAATATAAAATGAAGTGTGAGAGATACATATCAGAGATTAGAAACACATAAGTATGATAAACTACTTATAATATTTCAATATATGATATCATTGGTTTAACCCTAGTTTAGTCATGATTATCACAAAAACATAGGTTTGTAACCTATACTTTACTTATCCTTAGTGCATCCCTATACATATCCTTGAAATATCTCTAGGGATCTCACTAAAGTTTTCGCATCCTAGTTTCCAAATATTTACTACACCTTTTCTCAGATACCAAATGTAAAGACCCTATCCCGATGTACTTGGAAATTAAATTACTTTTGTGGAATACTTAATACATAACACAAAATGATGACCAAAGAATGTATTATATTATTTTCATTGGAATCTTGGAACAAAATATTTTAATCAGGGTGAAAGATCTTCAACATCTCCCATAAAGATCTTCCCCTTTTGTTTTCCTAACTAAAATCTTTCTTTATATCTTGGGGAAAAGAAAACATAGAAAGGGGGATAAAAATGATCAATAAGGTTAAACATGGGGAACATAAAACAAACCACAAACATTTCAACATAAAAATAGGAACATAAAGTTTATGCATCAAAATGTTGAGTCATAAAATAAATATTGGTTGTATGTAAGGCATAGATCAAAAAGGAACATTAACCATGTAAAAATAGAATTGGCATAAAGCAAGTAATTGTGGAAAACAAATAATCACACAATATTATTTCTATATTAGAAGAGGCATTGCTTCCAAGACCATCATAGTGGACTATTTCCATTACTGAAGCGAGTTTACATTCCATTATAGCCATGTATTACTGAACCATAATTTCTTCCGTTTCAGTAATTTATATCTACGGGGATATAAATAGTTACCCAATTCATTGGAGGGAGATATATGTACCAAATATATCTTAATTAAATCATTCTTACATGTTAGAAAAAAACAAAAATCATTCATCATAACATAACCCATGAAATAAAATGGTATTCTTAAAATCATTTTATCATAAGATAATTTCTATAAGATAAATGGACTTCATAACAATAATTACAACATAAAATCAATAAAATAAAATTAATAATATGTATTTAAACATATTCCTATTTCGTATTAGATGGAAAATAATATTTATAAAACACTTGAACTTAATTCATGAGTACAATATCCTTTATTCTTCAAAAAGTTTTGTTTTCTCAAAATGTCGTTCAATTTTAAAAGAAAAGAATTTAGTTGAAAATAAACATGGAATATTTTAAAGTAATATTCAAGTAAATATTTCTTTATGAAATCATAAAAAATCCATTCACGTCATACAAGTTATAAAAATAGTCCACTCATACTTTTGTTGGAGATATCAAAACGTAACTCGTATGGTAAATGAAAGAAAGATTCCTTCCAATCCTTGTAGTAAAAGTAAAAAAATGGATAAAAATGAATTTAAACATACATATAAGAATATTATACATTTAATGAGAATATTAATAGAAAACATGGAAATGGATGTTAAATATACTCCCATAAATACTTACGAATGAACAATGTTGGATAAAAATGTGATTATAAAATTATCCATTACATTAGGTTCGATACTCTCCGTATGAGTCAAAAACTCCTGTAAAATGTTTTCAAACATATTATTCACATATAGAAGAATAATATTAATATTAATTATATCATATATGATTCTTTTATGACTTTATATTACTTTTTTATTAACAATTCCAAGTTAATGCAACATTTTGGGTAATATCACTTTGTTTATCATATGTGATTTGATTTTTTATTCTTGATCATGTTAATTAGATCATGATTTATATAATTACATAATATATAACAATATTTATATATCATATATATATTAATAATAAATATATATATATATATGTAATATTGATATATAAAATGTAATACAACCATCATGGAGACGGCGGGCCGTACATACACAAGAATGATGTTTATGTTTTCTTATCGTATTGAATGGAAGTAATTGAATGAAATATGAATGCAGGAATATATATATAACATTAAAATAGACTTATTATGTCATATATTTCATAATTATGAATGATATATATATATATATTTATTTATAATTATAATTGGATTGTTAAAGCGGAAAATGAATCTCATTGCGTTGTGGAGACGGTAGACCGTGTGTACATACGAGTGACAATATCATTATATTTATGGTTAAATTTAATGTAATTGGATGGTATAAAAATTATACATAATTATTATCATGTTATATTCATTGTTTAAATCCATTATATGCATCATTATACCCATCCTAATAATGTATTTTTGAATAACAAATTACACCACAACGTGGAGACGATAAGCCGTATGTATGCACACAAGGTGATATTATAATTCTTAGGATGGATTTAAGGAGGTATAAGGTTTTACCATAATTATAATAACATCTAATAATGTATACTATACTGGATTTATTACTTTATTGTGGAATAAACATAGAAAGAGTTTGTACAAGAAGAGAGGATCTTTGAAAGAAGGAATAAAACGATTACCTCTTCTTTGGGTGTATCTTTTTGATTTGAATAAAAGGGATCATTAGGATGGCTATATAAACAAATTTATTTTTATTGTTTGAATTTAGGGGGTTTGTGAGGAGAAATGGGAAGGGTTTTTCCGAACCAAAAGGATTTATATGTGTGAGTTAAAGAGAAATGGAGGTTCCCTTTTATAAGAGAGGTGATGAGCACTTTGTAAAAATCATGAAATATTAATTTATAAGGGAACTATTTTTAGTTTCTAATAGATCAAAATATATTTATTTATATTCTAATATGATTTTGGATCTAAATCCTCACAACCAATGGGTTTTATACATGTTTTGTTTATAAAATTAACCCTATCTTTTAGATTTAACCCTTTGAAAAATAAGTTAGCTCTTACGATGTCCTCTTGTTTTTTTATACTACATCATTTATATCATTACTATAAAATGTAAAGAGAACCTAAAGTGGACCATTTATGACTTTTTTATCACTATAAAAGTTATTTTGATGAAATTTATATTTTTAGGATTTTTATATCATTTTAAAAAACTGTATTTATTTTTAAAACACATTTATGTCTATTTTGGAACTATTTTGTAATTGATTTTTGTTAGTCATAAAAACTTTATTAATTTGAACCAAAGGAATTAAATTATCCATAATATGTTATTGGAATCCATAAAATTCTTCGATGGAATCAAAATTTTCAAAATAATTTTATTTTAATATTTATAAATTCATTTATATGAATCGTTCATTAATGAGGTAATCACTACAACATAATTGTGTCATATATAAATATATTTATATAATTTAAGAAAATTATAAATAAAATTCCACTATGTATGAAATATTTTTCTATTTATAATGAATAATTTTAGTCAATGATATCAGTTACATCAACCAATATAAACAACTATTTAGTAGAAGATATATATTTCTTTTATAATTATCATTATTTTAAATTAATTCTTATAAAATGTCATTTTCAAATACAAGGGAATCCATTGGGTCTCAAGATAGACCCATGGATACACATGGTTAGAAATATTGAATCCAATAGGATAAGTAGATGTGTTATGGTATTTTAATATTATTATAATTTTATTATTTACCCTTATTTAATAGATTTACCCTTTAACAATAATAAATAAAATAATTACTGATGTAAGTATTCCTAATGTCCAAAAATAAAAGTCACCAATTTAAAAAATTTAAACCTTGTGATTCCAAATATGGAATCCATTTTTACAAATTCAAAACATGTATGTTTCAGTTATTAATTTAAAATTAATTCCCATTGTAAAAACTAAAAATTTGGTTTTTAAGAAGTAATAATTATCAAAAGATTGACATGTCTTTATATCCATTTTAAAATTGAAATTACTTCCAATGACAGAAATAGAATTAAATAAAAAATAATAATCCAGTTATACTTTAAAATAAATTAAAAATATAATATAACTATATAAATAAATTAGATGGAAAGGTATTTTTGAATTAAAATATTTTATTTTTCACTATTCATTAAAATATGAATTTTATCTGAAAATTACCAAAAATTAAAAAAAGTACATTTCTATGTCCAAATTCCAAAGAATATGTTTATTTTTTCATTTTTATGTTATAATAATGTCAACAATTATATTAAAAATGTGTGTTCCATCAAAAGGCGGTTAAATTGTTTTTTTAATACTTCTTTTATTTAAAAAATTTATTTTATTCTCTTATCATGTTCTAGAGAATGTTTCAGATGATTTCGAATGATATATAAAATTTATAATTTGGTTAATACTATTCATAATGGCAATTTCATATCCCATTAAATAATAATATTTTAAGAATATATCATTCTTTAGTGAAACTCTGTATTGTATACAACTCAAGCTATCATGGAAGTTCACTCTTGCGTGTAATGCAAGCCAAGTCAGTTTTGTGTGTATTGAAATCTTCCTTTTGTGTTTATTATAAAAGATTCCAAACTTATTTTATTTATACATTGAAAAAAAATTATACTCATTATTGCGTGAAATAAATTCTATAAAAATTACATGAAATTGTCGGTAACACAAGACAAAAATAGTGTTGAGTATACTTTAATCTAATATGGTGTTGCATATAGTGAAAGATAATCTTGGTGTAGCGTATAACACATTAACTCAAAAAAATAAAAATAATATATCTCATAAAATCTCAGGGTATTATAGTATCGTGACAATGTCTGTGACTCCCACTCCCATTGGATTGGGAATTTCATCAGAACAGTCATCATATTGATCTCTACATCTGTTTTTAGACTAAGTCCTCCTATTAACATGCATTGGATAGAATAAAATAAAGTTAAGGTTAACACCTAAATGGGAATCCAATGGAATAAAATAATAACTTATAAATTAAATTAATTTCTTAACATATGATTTTATTGGCATCAATCTATGTTATCCATGATCTACTTCCCCACAAATATTATTAGGGTCATTTTTTATTCCCTTAATAATGGTTTATCCTAAGATTATGAATTTACCAAATAATATCCCCTAGTAGTGTCAAAGAAAGAGTGCATCAAGGCCCGTTGTCATGCACCCGTTCCTATTTGAGTCTATCTCAAAGCGGTGTTTTCAGGTTTTACCCCTAGATACGTTTGTTCCAGAGGCACCTCTACTTGTTCGTATCCACATAGAGATGTATTTTCTTAATAACCCACTTACTTTATACAAAAAATGAAGGTTTTTTTCTTATACGTAGTGTTAAACTTATGTTTTTCCCTAGGGGTTTCTAATACTAATCCCAAAAATAACTAAACCTATCATTTGATACCAACTATAAAAACCATTTAAATTATTACACATATAAAAATAATTTATTACATAGAAATGTAGTTAATAAAACTATGAGGATCAAGAGGTTTAGTGTCTTGGGAAATTAAGAACATTACATAACAACTTGAAACATAAAATAAAACATTTGTATTGAAAACTTCTTTTACAAGACTATTTCCAATGCATTCTTCATGGTGTGCATCCATCTATAGAGAAACAAGCTGATCTATTTCCCCACATTTTTTATTTCCAAAGGTGGGTGAAATCCATCGCTTATTCAAGGATGTTTTCCCCTTGTTTGAAACAAGATTATGGGATGTCAATGCTTTTTTCTGTAGATTACTCCTCAGAATTCGTTACCTAGTTTGGGACTCCCTCGTAGACTTAATACTTTGTTCGTGAAACTCTTCCCTGTGCCTTGTCTTCATGGATACATTTTAATTACATTAATCCTGTCAGCACATTCTATGGGGTTCAGTTATGGAAGCAACCCTCAGTCGGGGGAGTCATCATGTTGGACATCACTGGGGTGTCTGGATGCTGGGACACTGATGCGTCTGGGTTTCTTCCCATTATGATCGGGAATCTCTAGGGCATGGATGTTTGAGGAATCCAACATAGAGTGCTGAGAATTATATGCCATAGACATGACCTTGAGGCTTTCCTCATCTTCCCATGACTAACACATGGTATGATGCAAGTTTAACATATTACAGAGATGGATCATACTGATCAAAACACTAATAATAGTGGATCAGATGGGTGCAGCCCCAGGAGGGAACACTAATGATGGGGATAACATGTAGTTAGTTTCCCAATTCCTGCTAGGAGATGTGATAAAGTGTGTGAGATTATCTCATCGAGATGTGGCGGACTACGTAAGACTCAGGATGTATATGGATGGTTGAGAGTGAATGTATAATGACAAGGAATAGTCGTGAGGATGACGGTGATATTGGAATTGATTCTCGAAGATACCTCCTACGTATCCCTGTGGTAGGGAATCACTGTCCACATTTTTTTTGGGGAGATGGGACACCTAAGCAGGTGTGCTGTGAGAATGGACGCATGGATGGGTTATAGAGGAAGTAGAACCTATGGGTTGGGGCATGAAATTCCCAAAACGTAGAGGCTCAAGGGAGATACCCTAATGGGACATGGTTGATGGGCTTGAACCTCAGGGTGGCTTCCTACGTATCCCTGTGGTAGGGAATCAATGTTCACATTGATCAGAAATGGGGTATAGAATCAGTATATACACAGAGGACAATGACATAATGATATACTAGGGATTACACAAGGTTAGCAGCCCGAGAGTTAGTCTGATGCTCAGGGGGATGTATTGAGATGTGGGTCCCAATCAAGGGGACTACAACAACATACAGTTGATTATAGACTACAACGTCTTACCTCAGGTTGGGGATCACAACAGATTACCATAAATTGGGGATCAAAAGGGATTACTGTCGATTGGGGATCACAATGGCTAACAAACGATTGAGTTTGGACCTTAGGGAGGCTTCCTACATACCCTATATATGATACAAGGATCAAAGCCCACATAGTTTGAATGAAAACAATTTATTGTTTTACAGGATAAAAATGGGCGTACAGTTTAACATCATGCAGGGTGAGGGTGGACTGATGAATTGGTCAAGACTGATGGGTGTTGGGCTTGAACCTCAGGGAGGCTTCCTACGTACCTTGCATAGGGGACAAGGATAAAAGGTAATGTAGTTCGTGATTAGGGATACAATTTAATGTCATGCGGGATGATGATGGACCGATTTGAAGGGGTCGGTATAAGTCGGTGTTAGGCTTGAACCTCAGGGAGGCATCCTACGTACCATGCCTTGGAGACAAGGATCAATGTACATGTAGTTAGGTATGGTTTTGGGTGTACACGATAAGGTGGACCGAGAAGGATTCCGTGCTCAATGCTTACTCTAATCCCACATGAGTCATGCTCGGTGTGAGAAAAAAGAGGTAGCAAAGACATGGCGATCATGAAGTGAAAGGTGTGTCCATGGAAACTGATGTGCGGCTTACATGTGGTTAGCAGCCTAAAGAGAAAACATGGGCTTATGTGTGGTTAGCATCATAAGGAGGAAACATTGGATTATCCATGGTAAGAGGACCAGGGAGATGGAGTTTGGGACATACTCCAGGATGGAGGCCTGATGGTGACAAATACTAGAGGGAGAGGGATAGGGTAATGAAGGTCTCGGTGCATATCTCTCCTCAAGTCTCTGTCACAAAAGAAGAGAGTAGGATCATGGATGATACCTCCCACAAGAAAGGATAGGGGCTTACACAATGATGGTTTCTCTTCCCTGCTTAAAGATGTCGCTACAACAAAGAGGATTTCATTCCATGTGAGTATGATCTCACTTTCGTGGAGATGAGCTGGTGTGGAGAATGTTTGAGTTAGGGAACCCCTTGTATAGTGCACGAGGTGAGGCTATAGTTTAACGTCTTGTTCTAAGGATGATTTTGCTTTGTAGTTTAACGTCCTGCAGCTCAGACGAGGTGGGTTCATTCCGCACCCCTAGGACCTAAATAACTAATACCCACCAACCCTCGGGGAAGGGAAGTCATCATCAATTAATTAGTGAGGGGGTGTTGTGGAGTGATCTACTAAGGGTCCCATGTTAGCGTGGCTATGTGAAGAATAAATATCCATTAGCTTGCCTATGCAAAGAAGCATAAGGCTTAGAAACTCAATGTAGAGCACCACCAAAGGGACCTTGAAGTCACTTCGTACAAACCTGAAGGGTCGTATGGGAGAATGGTTTGCAATGAAAATGGGATCACAGGGAAGGACCTTGTGAAGCTTTGTTTCTCCATATAGTAGAGGGACTTCATGAACTGGTATGCTTCGTGAAGTAAAATGGCCTTGCTTGGGAATAGGGTATAGGTGCATATAAAGGTTTCCTGATGAAGTAGAAATGATTTTGCAGATTAGGACTTCATGAAGCATGGGTACCTTGAAAATCATAGTACTACAAACCAATATGATTCACGAAGAACAACGACCACACCTTAGCATGTGGTTCACATGTGCATAGAAGGTACTTTGCAAAGACTGTGTGCTTTGTGAAGACCCGAGTCCCCATAGGGATTTGTTTATGTTGCGATGGACCATGGGATCCACGAAGGGCATCACTGCTTGATGAGGGGTTTTATTAAAGCTATGGGAAGGGTACTTCCACAATTCTCAATTACATTGAAGAGCTCATTTTTATCATGGTTTCGCTGACCAGAAGGTGATTCATGATTTGAGAGCTGAGAAGTCAAATGTTCAAGGTATTCATTCTTTGGGATTGAGGGGAGATAAGTATTTATAGGTGAGGGGAAACATGAAGTAGGAAAAGACTGGTGAGAAGCCACGTGGCACATTGTGATCAACCACAAATTGTGTTGAATTTGTCATAACCATGGAGTCGACCGTCATCATATCCTTGGTGTAGAGCTCTCCTTGGTAACCTCGACGGTCCTCATAGAGGCTTCTTCATATTCCATGTGAGTGCAGAGGTTGATCTGGTTCCCTCTGCATTGCGAAGTTTCCCGTCAATTTCATCATAACTGCAAAGCCTCTTAGATCTTTTACTCTACGACGACCACAGAAGGGGCTTTGGCTTCATGTCACCCATTTTTTTATGGGATCCATGAATGTTACGGTGCTCTGGGGCTCCACAAATGGGCTTCGTGAGGCAGCCCCTTTGGAATTGGTTTCCCCTTTGCATGCTTCCCATATACAAATATTTTCCACCAACAAATTTCCCCCTTTAGGCATAGATTTGAGGAGAAAACGAGGGTCAAAGGCTAAGGGTAGATCACCAAAATTTGTATTCGAAACGCTAAGCAAGATCATGAAGCGGTGTTGCAATGCAGAGTAGCTATGTGTGGGTTAGGAAAACCGTAAAGCCTGCCAAGTCTAGTATCACTACGATGCTCTCCGTGGCTAGGCTCTCCATGAATCCAAGGGGGTCTTCACTTTTAAATAGGGAGTGTGACCCCTCTTTCTTCCTTTATCATCTCTATATTCTTGGATATTGTTCTCTCGATTCGTGAATCTTTGTGTGCTCCGTGATTTCTCTCTACTAATAAAACCTTTATGCTCTATGGAACATAGTGATTCTTTAGACTCTACGAGTGTGCACTCTGAAACTTGTTTCATTGAGGTCTGTGGTAGGGCTCTCTGACCTATTGATGTGACTGAGCTCTGCGGCTGTGTTCTATGAATGAACTTCAAAAATGAGCTCTATGATCTAGAACAACAAATCAGAAACTTTGAAGACTGAATGGCTCACTAGGAAGCTACCAGGGGGTCCTTGTAGATGCTTCCTAAAGAGTAGAGATGGACAATAAATTGGGTATTGGGGAGTTTTTATGAGTTCATTCAGATCATGAGTCCCTAGTGGAGCTGATGTGAAAGAGTTAGAAGAACTACCCGTTGTAAAAAAGGATGCCTTGGTATGGATTTGGACAAAGGGATTATGTTTTCATTCCAGAAACGTCCATAGATGAGAAGAACTACTGGTTCAGGAGTACACCTTTCCAGTGCTAGGGGTTTAAGGAAACTGATGGTCATATATGGGGGGATCTCACAACCGTCGATGCAGACTACCTCTATAACCATGTGAACAATGATGACGTGAAGGCATTTCAATGAAAAATATCTCCCCTATTGTACCACACCATTCAGAAGGTGGCCTTTGGGAACCCAATGAAAGGGTGGACCAATGAGTGGGACCTACTATAGTGCAGAAACATCATAGATATCATGGCATGGGCTTGTTGGGTATGTGCCTCATACAAGGATTTTCGGGCAGAGCTCAGGCGATTGGGTCTGTATGATGCAGGACAGGCTTCCCAATTCCTTATATACAAGCAGAATAATCTAATATCAGAGTTTCTGAGCAGGTGGTTGTCGAGGACCAACGCTTTCCACTTTCACCATGGAGAGTTTGGTATCAGTCTCTTGATCCTGCACCAAATCTCAGGGGTTCTGACATTGGGTCAGATGTATGATGAGTTCCTCCCTGCTACGAAGACATGGGAGGACTAGAGAAAATGATAATTCTAGAAAAGGAATCAATGGACATAGTGCCAAGTGAGGAACAATAGTCAGTGAGGTATGTCCTCTTTAAACGGTGGTTTATTTGGTTCTTGAATTCCCCTGCAGGTGGAAATTTTATAGTGAGGCCTCTAACCTACCTGAAGGTTGATCAACACAACACGGAGCACTCCTGCAGGTGACTGTTAGAGGAAAACAAGTGGAAGACCTAAGGGATCACTATCTGTACCGAAAAAATGGTGGTTAGGTTGGATGCATTCATCTCGACACTTATAAGTGGATGTATTCTACCAGTAAGAGACATGAACATGGGTGTGCGGATGATCAAATTCATCATGACATACACATTGGTGACATGGGAGTGATTGGACCTAGGGATTATGATTCTTTACAAGCTGTACAAGGTTTTGTGGCATATTAGGGAAGGGAATAATCCACAAAGGGTATTCCAGCCATTCCATATTCCATATGGGTGGATAGAGGTGCATATTAGGGGAATCTATGAATACCCAATCCCCATTTCCCCTCCAGGTTCAGAAATTTTACCAGCCTTGGTAAATGAGGTGGGGAGTTTTCCGACCAAGATAACCCTACCACTGGTGTTGAACCCGATCTGGAAGGCGGATTAGTTTAACTTTTACCCGTTCTCATAGACAACAGATGTGTTCAATGATGATTGATTGTGAACAGAGGAGCATCAATATTACCTCTTGGCCTTTTTATGTGGATTATAGGTGGAACGAGTTGACTGTGAGCCACTATATGGGCTGTAAACCACACACTATTTTGTGGGGTAGATCAAGTGCTTGCAGAGGCTCACCCAGATGATAAACATGGGAGTGCATCACGAGGATCACCTATGTGTGATGAGGAAGATGTAGATCATGTTAAAACTATAGGAATAGATGATGTGGAACGAGATGCCTCTTCCCATAGATATCTATGGTCTAGTTAAGGATTACCCTAATCTCTTGGAGGCAGCCTACTCGGGGGAGATTTTGTAGCAGTAGATTGTTCGTACTAGTGATGGGGCGCCTCCACAACCTCGATGTCGGGGATAGATGATAGCATGGACATATTACAGTGGTGTAGCTGGAGTGATGTTAAGACCCAGAATAATCAAGAGGCATGAGGTAGTGGTAGACTTGACAGTCCTAGAGGAGAAAAGTTATCAAGAGGGGAGGCCAACCTGGGGGTTGCATAGGATCCCCACTCGGGCTTCGGGGAAGTGATTGCACCTTATAAAAATGTCTGACAATGCTATCTTTCCAGATGCTTTGGAAATTTGGAATGTCAACCAAAAAATCCTCATCCTTTCCTAGATGTGGCATCATATGAACCATCACGGGATGGATTTTCCAGGGATCAGTCATGTCAGGGTGTGCATTGTGGTATCACAAGTGGAGGGGGAGAAATACATTTCCGAGATAGAAGAATTTGTCTAATCTTAGGGTGCTCAACATCCATTGACAGATCGAGTGATGGTGTTTCTTGATCTAATGACTCCTCTTCAGTTATTAACTGTCAAATTTAGTGAGTGATTCCCTCCATTGGAAGAATGAGACGAGTCCTCCTGGGGGGAGGAGGCCAGTGGAGGGATCCCTCTTGAGGAGGGTGAGGCCGAAAATTCAGACCTGATGCTGGAAGAGTATATAGAGGCCCTTGAGGTAAGAACCTAAGCCACTTACACGTAGTCTTCATCCAAGTCATTTAGTAATTCTCAACTAACATCTGACCTGTGGAAGAGGTCCTCAAATGTAAAACACGTTCCTGCTAAATAGTAGTTCCCGCAATGGGAACTTTGTGATCTTCTCCCATGGCTACAATGATTATCATTCCCAGTAGGGCCACGAAACCCAGAGTGGTCCTCAAAGAGGCTTTGGACATCACAAAAATATATGGGGGGCAATGCCTCAGGATCCCAACAACAACAACTCAAGAGAGATACTAACTATTCGACCTCTGTAATTATCCTTTACATAATTTTTAACTGTCCTTCATTTATTAGGTTAACTGATGTATATTCACTTATTTTAAGGATAGTTTTTCAAATCGAGTGTACCTCCTTGGTGAGGTTGGTTAGAGATCCTAGTGTGATATTTCCTATGGGAACGTTGGTGGTCATGGAAGAAGACGCCCGAGATTACCAAACTGCAGCACTCCCGATTATAGGTGGGACCATCAGCAGGACCGATCTTGAAATCATTGACATGGAATCCAAAGACGTTGATCAATAAGATGACATGGGTCCTGAAATACCCGAATAGACACCGAACAAAGATCCTACTAATGATTTTTTGGAGGAATTCCCTATATATTAACCTGCCGACTCCATAGACTAGGACAAGATGAATTTTGATGTAGAGAATAGAAAATTTTTCCATCAACAATCATGGAAGATGATCAAGCGATTCATTAGGGAGACCCCTCATGTGAAATGGATAGAACATTTGTGGATGCTTCATTCCCGACTGCGAGAATTATGCATTGTAGTTATGGATGACAAGCATCCCCAATTGATGATCTGAGACCGCATGGAAGAGAATATTATAGAGCATGATCATAGCCTTGGTGTGGTATGGAAGAGGAGGAAATCAGTGAACATCAAGAGGCTTAATAAGGCTAAAAATGGGATTCAGTGGTTACGGGGGTGGGAGAATGAGTATTCTTCTTTCCTTGATGCATAATCGGGGATAGTATTATGTCTAAAGGCCTAACTGGAAGAGGCCGAAGAACAGATGAAGCGATCTTATGGGGAGTTGGATACCATATGAACTGAAGAGAAGAGGGCTCGGATCGTGGCTATTAAACTATGTCCCTTTGCTACTAAGTAGGAGTGGGAGCTAAATAGGTTACAACGGATCCTGGATGCCATATGCCAGAGGGTGGAATAGTTGGAACACTCTATCAAATAGGTCAACCAATCCATGGGAGGGGCCAATCCTTGGGTAATGTGATGTGTGTAAACTCACAAATGTACATTAATTCTTTTTTATGATAGCTTCATGAAACATTTATGTTATTTGTTTTGATTCACTACATGTCCATCACATTTGTGAAATATACAGTGATCAATCCCTGAGCTCATGTGGTTCGGGCCCGATGTGAGAAACAATGGATGACTGTCTAATTATTATTTCTAAATAAAAAAGTTTCAAATAAGAATTGTTAATCCAGGGTTGGAACAACTGATCTAGATTTCTAGGAAAAATGAGGGAGGCCTGACTAGAGAATGAATCTCTAAGAATAGTCAAATCATCATTTCCCAATGTTCCCTAGTGCATGAGTTGGGTAATACCAGGGGCATTAGAATATATTTGAATAGAAGGGAGTGGAAAGAAGGAATCATGATACCCAAAATTTGGAACACTGTTGGGGTGGCATGATGATTAAGGATAACCATTTACTATGTTTGAAACACCATATCAATACCGTGTTAGCCTGATATGGGGATAACCAATGATGGAAGACCGCTGAGCATGTTCTAAACACGGGTCCGAACTCAAAATTTAATCCTTTAATATTCTTGAATGTTATCCTAGTAAATCAAGCGATCCATAGGGCGAGCATTCATACAGTTAGGGGTTCCATCATGCATGACAAATTATGAGGGTCCAAATAAAGGGTATACAAAATGTGGAGGGTGGAGTAATGAGTTTGTTCAAATGGAGTCCCAAACAATTGAAATTATGCCACCGTGGTAAAACAAATTGTTGGTGCAACGGGATGTTCAGGGTTTGTACTCATTTCATAGAAGGTTATCACTAGAGAGAACCTAAAGTGTCCCATAGTTTTATGTCATGCCAATGAGAATGATAGAGACATAATTAAATGTCATACGATAATGATGATGCACATAATCATTTTACATCATATCAATAAGACATTGCACATAGTTTAAAGGGAATACTTCAAGGACTGAGGCTAGCAGTTTAATGTCATCTTTCATGGACTATAGGATCTTATTTGAAGGTCATAGTGTTTGTATCATGATTAGGCGAATAGAACCAAAAAAGTTAATTTTCCTAGGGCTTGGCCCAAGGCAAAGTGTCTGGGTGGTCTACGTATCTCATAATGATGATAATAAAGCCATTCATAGTTCTCGAGCACAATGTGATCAAAGACCAATGTCGGTGGAGCAATCCTTTATGAAGAGGAAGCTAACACATCCCATTATTTTCTTGGGGTAGCCTAAGCTTGTTTATGGTAGGGTCATAGTTTATTGTCTTGCGTTGAGGATGTGGTTACCCATAAAAAATGCATGGTACAATACATATCCTAAAGTGAATAAGGATAGTAAGAGTCCACAATACACCACGTTCTCCATGTGGGTTTCTCTAAACCATAGACCATAGACTATAGGTGGCCTAATGTTTGGGCTGGACCCAAGGGAAAGTGCTCGAGTGTTCTTAAATTTCCCATGAGGATGGGAATCATTCCATACATAGTCCTAGATGACTAGTGTAGTTTAAATTAATATGATAGGATAAATAGTTAAAAGGAGGGATACTAAAGTGGGGAGTACATGGTGCAGACGTTATAGACCCAACGTGAGTGTGGACCAATGTAGTCCATACCACACCACATAATCCTTGGGAAAATCATAGGTTGTGATACCAAAGATGATGAAATTTGGACTGGGATGGAGACAAAGTGTTCAGGAATTCCTACATTCCCCATTAGGATGGTAATCAAGAAATACATAGTTATGAGAGCTCAGTTTAACGTCATGTGGGATGAAAAGTATGTGTGGTTTTGTTGCACTAGTACACATTTGACAAAAACCACTAAGCCCACGTGAGTCGTGCTCAGTGTGGTAAACAATGAGTAGTGATGAGATTTTCCTATTACAGGAAGTCACACATTAGGGAAAATGGAATGCTAGTTGATTGAAATCCCAATATTACGGACCAACCTACTCAACAGACATAGATGCTTGGATGAGTAAAATCGAGTGTGTTGGAATTATACTAGAACACAATGGATTGGAATGATTGGAATCATGGCACTCGAGATCTGGATAGCAATAATGGTGGTGTGACAATAAAGGATAACTGTTGACCATGATCTCAACACATCATCCATTTTTCATTATCCTGGCATGGGGACATACAAATGAGGGTTGACCACTAACTATGTTTGGAACATTGGACTTGTCAAAAAATGTTTTCCAGGGTCTTCCGTGGTGTAGGCCCAAGATGATAGGTAAGACAATGTTGAATGAGACCAGCCCATAGAGGGGGTCCCTTCAGAAGTGAAAGAGGGTGATGATCCAAATAAAGGGCTCATGAAGTGTGGAAACAAAATGAGGGAATGTACATGTAAAAACTCTAAAATTTGGAATCTTTTCCACAATACATTCCAGTAATCCAATAAGACATGTCAGAAAGAGAAGGTCGAATCCATTTCCAAGGACAAGGGTCATAGTGTTTCATGCTCTTAACTTAAGGTCATAGAGTGAACCATTAACATGGGACCTGGTGTAATGGAATGTGCATAGGGTGGATAAGTAGTCACTCCTATGCATAGCTCTAATAGGGATATCTATGTTTAGGGTTGTGGAATTTGAACCAGGTTGGGAAAATAGAAGGGACACATAAGGTGTAGTTGTTTCAAATATCGACGTGAATAAGGACTGAAGAGGTACTCTCCACACCACATATTCCCAAAAGGGATTGGGACAAGGGGCCAAAACAGGGGATGTATTTAAGATTCTTAGGGATAGACCTGTGGATGAAATGTCTGGGCATTCCTATGTATCCCAAAAGGATTGGAATCAAGCCACACATAGTTCTAGAAAATGTTGTGCAGTTTATTTTCCAATGATAACACTACTAGAAAACTAACCAATACCAATGGTTTGGAACCATTGGTATAGGCCTCCAAACCATTGGTATAGCCTTTACCAATGGTTTAGAGAACCGTTTCAAAGTAAGCTGTTGGGATAGGTCTATACCAACAGTTTTGGGAAAACCGTTGGTATAGACCTATACCAACAGTTTTGGAAACCGTTGGTATAAGTCATATGAAAATCTATACCAATGGTTATGGAACCATTGGTATATGTATTTCAAAAAAAAAACATTCGTTGGGATTTGATCCCAGGACCCCCTAGTTTATCATTGAATTAATTAACCACTAACCTAACATGAATTTTGTGAACATAATTAAAAAAATATATATATATGTATTGTCTTAATTTTTTTACATTTTTATTTATATAATGTTCTCGGTAAGAAGATCTGATAAAAATTCAAAGGGCCTATACCAACGGTTGTCAAAACCGTTGGTATAGACCTATTCCAATGGTTTTGGAAATCGTTGGTATAGTTCCTGATTATGGATTCAATTTTTGGGTGGAAGGTTGAAATTTGGGGGGACCTTTCCCAACGGTTTTGGGAAACCATTGGGATAGTTATACCGTTTCCCAATGGTTTGGCCAAACCGTTGGGAAACGTCTCCACAAAGTGGACTTTTCCTAACGGTTTTCCAAAACTATTGGGAAAGGGTATACCTATCCCAACGGTTTGGCCAAACCGTTGGGAAAGGTGGCCACAAAGTGGAATTTTTCCATTGGTTTGGCCAAACCTTTGGGAAAGCCATACCCTTTCCCAACGGTTTGCCAAAACTATTGGGAAAGGTGGCCTTAAAGTGGGATTTCCCAATGGTTTGGCCAAACCTTTAGGAAAGGGTACCTATACCAATGGTTTTTACAAACCATTGGTATAGAAGTGTTGGGAAAAGTTAGATTTTTTGTAGTGTAAGGAAGGTTGGATCTTAATTTTAAGGTTTTAGAGCTTAGACCACACATATAAAGGAAGGAGGGAGACACGTGGCTTGGTAGTTACAAAACCCGGCATGAATGAGGAAATGAGCCCATATCACACCATGTGCTCCCTAGGGAGGTTTTATGTCAAGGGACCAAAAATGAAAGTTGGGATGGGCCTAAGGCATTGTATGTGGGTGTTCCTACGTACCCCATGATTATGGGGATCAATCGGTTCATTGTTCAAGAAGTTTCATATTTGGGTTCCAATGCCAGGGACAATACTATCATGTGGGTCTGGCTACACACCAAAAGAAGTGAAATTTGATAGATCATGTTTGTTCTTTAGGAAGGATGTGTGTGGTTGTTTTTTTTGTGAAGCAACAAACCTAGGATAGAGAATCCAGGCATCTATACCTGAATCAAGCCATATGTAGGCCTTAAAAAGGGTATGGTTGATGAACGATATCAAACATGATGTCCCATCAAGTGAGGACATCATAATGTAGTGCCATTTTTGGTGATGAATCCTGGATGATAATCCCATAGTTTAGTGTCGTATGATAGGACCAACCCTTTCATTTTAATGTCTTTCAGTAAATATGTAATAGTTTAAATTCATATGGGTCTTGGAAACATAGTTTAATGACACATGGCATTGACACAAACAAAATAAATGATGTTTTAGAGGAGAATGATCACAGTATGATAAAGCATACCAGACATGAATGAGGAAATTGAGTCCATACCACACCACATGAATTTTTGAGAAAGAAACCTCTGGCCGAGGGGCCAGAAAAGGTCTAGGAATATAGGGCTATACCCATGGAAGAAACGTCTAAGTGTTTATACATATCTCATGAGGATGGTAATCAATCCACACTTCGTTTTGATTTTTTAGTTTAACGTCATGAGGGACAAGTTGCAAGAGAGACTAGAAAATAGAAGGGGAGTACATGGTGAGACTGTTGAAAACCTGGTGTGAATGAGGACATAAGCCCACACATGCCACACCACAAAATCCTATGAGAGTCAGGGCCCAAAGGGCCATACTAAAGAGATAATTAGTGGAACCTAATCTGGACCTAAAGACTAGATACTCAGGCATTCATACGCATCACATAAGAATTGGAATAAAGCTGTACGTAGTTCTTGAAGATACATTTTTATGCCTTGCGGAAAGGATATAGAAATATATTAGTTTAAGGTCTTAAAGATCAGACCATTAAAAAGTGGGAATCATCCAAATTGGTGGAAACCTCGACCAAGTACCCAAGCCCACTTGAGCTATGCTCGAGGTGAAAAATAATGTCAGAGAATGTCTTTGTCACATGGGTAATACAAGAAAAGGGAAAAACGGTATGAATCCCTAAATGATGCCTCACCATGGATTTATCCTCCTAACACACAAATGCACCCTAATGGATATAACCAAGAGTGTCAAAATTCCACTTAGTCATGATTGAGTGGAAAAGGATATAAATATTGCAACCAATATTTTGGGCATGATGGGGAGGCATGATGATGGAGGATACTTGTTTACCATGTTCAAAGCAGAGAATCCACATTGTGTGACCTGAGATGGGAACAACAAATGAGCATCGAATGATGACCATATTCAAAACATGGGACTTGATACAATTTTCCATTCTAAATTATCAGGTTCATTAGGCCAAGGAGGTAGGAGAGAAATGGGGTCTATCATTCATGTATTTCATGGTTTCTTTCGAATAAGAAAGATGATGAATGTCCAAATGAAGGGGAACATGAGGCATGATGATGGGCGATAACATGTCTATGTAGAATCTAACACTGTCGGTCCTGAACCAGAGTTCTCCTAGGCACATTGTTAAAATTCCAAAAATGGTTGAGGGGCCCAAATTAAGAGAAACTGACTCAAAAAGATGAGTGTAGAACCAGGGGATGAAGAGATCTTTGGATGGACAGGTACGTGGCGTGGCTGTTACAAAACCAATGTTAATGATGACATAAGACCATACCACACCACATACCCCCCTCATAGAAGAACTTATGATAGGGGACAGGAAGATGAGGATGATTTTAAGAAACATGGCTAGACCTAAAGATTAAATTTATGGGCGGTCCCATGTATCCCATGAGGATGGTAATCAAGACACACATAGTTCTGGATGATAGCATGTAGTTTAACGTCATGTGGTAAGGATAATGAATGATGGAGGTATGTCACAAGGGGATATGTGTGGCATTGAAAAAATATCCAAACATATATAAGGACATGGATTCCATACCACACCACACAATACTATATGAGAACTTGTGCTAGGGGGGCGAAGAGATAGAGGGACCCGAGATGGGAAGTCCCAGCCTGTTTTCAGTTTAACTTCTTGTGGTGAGGATGGTGATTGGTCTTAGTTTAAGGTCATAGGAATCAGACTATAAATTCACGATCCCCTATTTAGGTATTTCCTTAGTAAAGCTCCTAATCCCACTTGAGCAATTCTTAGTGTGGGAAACAAGGAATGGGATCATTCTCTCTATAACATATGAAGTTATAGAAATGAGGGAAGGAGATCAGGCAGGATCGATGATGACTAGATCCACAATCCTAGCTGAGGTAGATAGATTATTGAAGGGATAACATGAAAAAATGAACCACTGCACATAGTATTTGGGACACACATGAGTGGTTCTAATGATAGGGGATGATTGTTGACTGCATTTGAAACACAACATCCAATTTGATTCACCTGAATTGAGAACAACAAATGAGTGTGGAACGCTGACCATATTCTCAATGTGGGACTTGTATCAATTTTTCATTCAATATCCTTGATGTAATTTCCCTGAAATGGTAGGAGATCCTTTTAGACTAGTATCCATGCCGTTTAGGGGACCTTTTGGATATGAAATATAATAAAGACCCAAATAACGGGGATGAGTGAAGAATGAATATTCTCGTGTAGCATAACATCATGTGGGGTGAAAAAAGTTGTGGAGATATCAATGGAGGGGGATACATGGTGTGGTCATGATGAACTCGATGTGAGTGAAGGAAAAATCCTACACAACACCATGTGTTTTGACTAAAGGGTGTATCTTTATCTTTGGGGATGGGCCTATAGACTAAATGTCTGAACGTTCCTATATATCCCTTAAGGATGGGAGTAAAGCTAAACATAGTTCTGAAAGGGCCATGTAATTTAACGTCATATGGTGAGGACATGGGAGGATAGAAGAATGAGGGGGGGAACATGGTGTGACCATAGTTACCCCTACATGAGTGGGGCTAATGAAGTCTATGCTACACCGTGTGGGATCTTCAAAGGAAACTACACCTAGGGGGTAGTCAAAGAGAAGAGTTTGGGGGATGGACACTAAGACAAAGCATCTGAGTATTCCTATATATCCCATGAGGAATGGAATCAATCCCCACATAGTTCTTGAGATTCTGTGAAGTTTTAGGTCTCTCGGAAAGGACACAGAGATATCATAGTTTAAGGTTGTAGAGCTCAAACCATTTTCCAGTTTATCGTCACGCAAGATGAGTGATGTGTAGTTTTATGTCCTTCACCTAGGACAGATAACACATTTTAATATCAAGTGGTGAAGATGAAATATTTTAAGGTCATGTAGGGAATGTTACTCAAGAAAAATATTGTTATAGGAATTTGGAATTGGTGGGAGGAGTTATACGCTCATCATCCATAGTAACTAGGGATTACACACTATTGGGGTAAACCATGTATATTATGTAAGGTCCTTCCCATTTGGGCTCCAGTATGGGTGGTTTCCTATCATATATCATCAGTATTCTCAAATCCAACACCATGTCACCTTACAATAAAGATAGGAGGTGAAATTTCTTATTGAAATCTCAGGTTATATTTTTCTGATGCATTTCCATATTGTGTAGGGCGTGAAACCTATTCTCATTGAGCACTTACTATTCAGCTAGACAGATTTTAACTACCATATCGAGTGTTTTTTTACAGTATACAACTATGCGTAATGAAGGAAAATTATTCTCGATGGGTAGGACGACCTTCATTCTGTACACTAGAGAGTATGGGGTCACATGGGTAGAATTACGAGTCATTCTCTGATAAGCCCAAAGGGCATTGGGGAGTTTGTCCATCTAACTCTTATTTTTCTAACCAAACATTTTTTGAAGGATGTTAGACAATGCTTCATTGAACGCCTAAATATACCCATTTTTCATGTTTATGATAGTTGGAGGTATGGTTAGAATGGATGTTGTACTTGGCGTACAATTTATTCAAGTTGGCTGCACATAATTTGGTTCCGTTAACATTGAGGATGACGTGAGGGACTCCCAGTCAAGAAATGATGCTGGTTATCAAAAATCTAATGATATAATGGGCATTTAACTCCTTGAGTGGAAAATTCTCTTCCCACTTGGAAAAGAAATCCATTGCAGTTATGATGAACCAGTAGTGTTGAGCGGTCAATGGTGGATATGGTCCTACGAAATCATGTCCCTAGACCGCAAAGGACCAAGAGTACTTGATAGTGTTGAGAGGGTTTGGTGGTTGATGCACAAAATTACATAAATTTGGCATGCAAGGACCCTATTGGAAAACTCAATATAGTCATAGATCATGGAGGGCCAAAATTACCCCAGTCTTCGGATCTGGTGAGATAGTTTCAGAGCAATATGATGGGCCTCACAGGAACTGACATGATCCTCCTACATGACCTGAGAAATATCACCTTCTTGAATGACACAGAAGATAAACCCATCCAACCCACATCTATAAATGATCTTCTCAAGACCAGGGTCACTCTGGAGGGTACACTATAATGTGCGGTGTCAGATTCGCTCGTTCTCGACTCGATATACCGGGAAATTACCCTGTTATAAGTAATTGATAAAGAAGGTCCTCCAGTTGGTATTCACTTCCAACATGATGTCAGGGGGACCTGGGGACCCTAACATGGAGGCACTGGTTGTAAGGCAGATTACCTATGGGCTATCCTTGTCGTCCGGAGTGATGAGGTCGATGACTCACTGGTGTGCATGTGGATAATCAAATAATCCTGATCAGGCTCTACAAAAGATGCTTCTAGGCTGGACAAGCCATTGGGTCAACCAATCTGGGATTGAGGGACATGGGTAACATCTGAATGATATGGGAACTGGGCCATAAACTAGATGGTGCATTCCAACATTGGTATGAAATCTTACTTCCTAATGACATAGTCACTGTTGATGTTCATGAAAACTAGTTCAGAGTCTTCTTTCACATGAAAGTGGGGAATATCATTCTTGAGAGACAAATCAAGGCCAATAATGAAAGCCTGATACTCTACCTCATTGTTGGTACAACCTTTTTAAATTTGGAATGAATATGGAAAAAATATCTTGTGTCGGAGTGATGAAGACAATACCCTTTCCCACTCTATTGAGCCTGGGTTCATTGAGTCTTCTACCGGTAGGGCTTCGGGATTCACCATCCTAGTGAATTTTATAACACAGAACAGGTTTTTCTACCAAGAGTATTTCATCATCCATAAAATCAATGTCTAAATATTGGTTCGTAGGAGATAAATGGATGTCAAGGATGTCTGATAATGCTTTCCCATTAATAGACTTCTATGGGACGAACCTAATGTCAAACTGCTGGAGGAGTAATGCCCACTAAGCTAGATGGCCTGTCAATATGGGCAAATTCAAGAGGAACTTCAATATATCCACTTGGGAAACTAGATGTATCTCATGGTGATGCAAGTAATGTCAACATTTCTACACTTTGAATACCCGGTGCAAGGAAGATTTTCAATATATATGAGTATCTGGCCTAAAAATCGAAGAGTATGTAGATGAGATAGTAGAGATTTTTCTCCCTTCCCTTGTTGTTTATCTAGGTGAGAAGGGTGCTGAGAGATCATTCAAGGGTGGTCACTTAAAGGACTAGCGGTTTTTTTTGAAACAGGTGGCATCAGGACTATAGGCTGTAATAGGTACTACTTGATTTCCTCGAAGAAAGTATGACATTCCTCATCCCACTGATAGATAGTGCCTTTGTTCATGATCTGATAAAAGGGATTACACTAGCCAACCAAATTTGCGATGAATCATTGTATGTAGTCCAAGTGGCTTTGAAACTCTCTTAGATCTAGAATTTTTTTCAAGGGAGACATATGACTGATGGAATTAATCTTCTTCAGATCGATCTCGATGCCTCTATATCTTACAAAGAAGCTGAGAAAAATGTCGAAGGTGACCCCAAAAAAACCTTCCGATGGGTTCATCTTCAGATGGTGAGAATGGGAGAATCTGAACTCATTCTCATGGTCTTTGAGTTGAACCAAATGCTGGAAATATTCTACCACCTGATTGTCCCCATTGCATTCCACCAATGTTCTAAGGATCGGCTTAAATATGCGATGCATGGCACGCAGATAGGTTTCACCAACATTATTTAGACCGAATGGAATTACCTATTAGAATAAAGAACCTTATGGTGCCCTGAAGTCTGTAGACTCTTAATACTCAAGGGCCATTCAAATTTGGACTTACCCAGAATACCCATCCATGAAAGGGAGAGCCTAAAACCTAGCAGTGGAATCAATCAATAGTTTAGTCGCAAGAAGGGGGAAATCATCCTTCAGAAACTGAATGTTGAGATCTCGGATGTCGATGCAGACACGGAACTATCTGTTCATCTTCCAGATGGGAACAATGTTGTCTAACCATCTGGGGTACTTTTCCTCCTTGAAAAAATTGTCTCTGATGATCTTATCAAACTCAGTCTTGACCATGGCTCTGTGAGAAGGATGGATCATTATGGGAGGATGCTTGAACCCACAATGATTTGATGGAAGACCGAGGTGGTGTACAATGACCTAACAATCTAGTCCCAAAATCTCATTATAACTCCAGGAAAATACATCACAATGATGCTTTAAGAATTCCATGTACTGTTGTTATTCTTCAGCAGGCATAGAGGTTCTGATCAATGTGGGTTTCAGATTCTTCTCGTTTCCGAGGTTCACCTGTACCAATTCATCAACTATGGTGGAGACACCCACTTATAAAGAGGTAGGAATTTCATCTAAATCCTATTCTATATTCATGGATAAGGTATCCTTTGTGGGAGGTGATTCATCTAAATCAATGAATCTCGATGGGAAGCTGGTGTCAGCCTAAGAGGAGGTGGACACCACATCAGGGGGTCTTGTGCTATCGAAACCATAGTGATAAAGGCCGTCGACCCGATCCCTTATGGTCTTCGGCCCAACGAGCCTCACTTGACGATATCAAAGCAATAGTGGTGTGTCAGCTTGAGTTGGTTTTTTCCATCATAGAGAAACAGGAAAGTATGACACATCAGGATTTCCATAGTGCAGACATCCAGATACCTTATAGGAGTAGAGGGATTTGGGATCACCGGAGCCTAATTCGTGTAGGAATATGAGCTGATCATTCGGCTTTTCGTAGACTTGGGAATGTTCTTACCCCTCATTCTAGAAACAACAAATCATTTCCCCAGATTCGGTTCATATCCTCCAATCGGTGGATCAAACAAATTTAGTCATCATCTAGGCTTGTCTGTGGGTCAGTTGTAGCCATAACATGTTCAATCTCATTATCCTGGAACTACATTTCCTTTCTCTTGTAATAGTCATCATCCTAGTAGTGGGCTTCACAAAAGGAAAAGGGAGACATGTCACCTTGGAGTATGCCCAATCATTCATTAACGGTGTACTTAAGGAATTGGTGATATGATTAATGAACCACCACATGTAGGTGAATCCATGACCTTCCCATCAATGCATTGTAGGCGGTGTCCTGTGAGACAAAAATGAACTTGGTGGTGGCCAATAGGCCACCAAACTGGGTCTTTAGTTGGATCATTCCAACTGGTGTCTATTCTTTCTTGTCAGAACATTGAATTTTTAGGTTAGAGGGGCTCAGATCATCCCCAGACAACCCCATTTTTTGGGAGTGTCTATTTCAGGATTAAGTTGATCCCTAACCATGTGTTGGCAAGAAAGTGGCGAACCTCCACACCATTGAAGTGGATGATGATGTAAAGTGGGCGGTTGTTCCCCTAAATGGGAGTGCCTTTATCTTTTCTAGAGAATGAAATAATTTCCACACATTTCGCATGCTCGTATACTTAAGAATGGAAGGATTGTGTGGCTTCTACCTCCGTCTCAAATTGGAGAGGGCTTCTTAAAGCCTCGACGAGGGCTTCACGCATATCCACTTACATGAGAATAACCTTGAAGATAGAGATCTTTGTAGGAATATAGTTAATATGCTTGAGAATATCATACTTCATTACTAATTGTGATCTTCTACTTACAGAAGGTTGTTTTGTGGTAGAGGGTATGACTGGTGCTTCTGGCTGAACCAGTGGCTAACTGGTGCTGGGAATGTCTTGCTGCTCGCTAATAGAAGCTCTTTAGGTGACTACCAGATGTGGGATAGATGATCAAGGCTGGTCTGTAATAGAGTTTGGTTGATCACAATAAGGTTGGGGCGTCTCATCCTTTTCATGTAACATAAATGGTAGCGAAGGAAAACTTGGTGACACCAGATTAGAAGACTTCACATGATGTGCTCTATGATGGGCCTCTTGTCTGGTTTCAGTGGAATGCATAGCCTGACTGTGGGCAATGAATGAGTTAATTCATCATCTCATATAGCCACGACTCCATCAACACCAGCGACAGATGGGGATGATGGGAGGATCCTTTTGGCGCACTTCATCGTCAGGAACCATATATGGGTTTACCAGCTCCACAGTGTTAACCAAAGCCTATCATTCATCATCACTTGAAGAATCCCCCATTACTAGACATATTCTGGGGGTAATCTCCATCTCTAAGGTCTTGATTTCTCTGAGAGTAATTTATGATGATGGGATTAGTGGGGGACATTGTATTCCCTTGCGTCGTTGATGCTTTCTCTTCTGAGAAGAGGGAGTCTAAGATGCCGATGCAGAAGCAGTAGATTTAGATTACCAAGGGACATCTAAAGGATTGGGTGGATTCAAATGTTCACTAATAATACCATGGGCATAGGCGACTGACTTATAAGCTCTCCAATTGTCCTATTTTTGAGAACTGTGGTTAGGAACCTGATGCCACCCACCTTGGCTGTCACTGTAGCAATCTGGCTTCACAAACACACATTCCACCTATTCTAGAGCTGGGCCTAGCTTGATATTGTTGTTTTCAACCTGGTCTTGATTCCATTATTCAAAATCATAGAACTATTTTAGGGTCTTCCTCAGGATCCAGTGATTGGGGAAGTAGTTGAGGAGATCCGTGAGATCCGCCTCTTTGGGCCTCCTACATATGGGTAACTGTAGAGTTCCATGTTCCAAGGCACATCAGAAATAACTGGAGACCTAAGCCTCCTTGAATGAGTAGGTCCCATTTCTACTATCTAGTAAGGGGGATCTAGGAGTTTTTCCATAATGAGGGGCTGGATGATCTTATCTAGGAGGTGGAACCAGGTTATCTTGCATAGGTGGTGGTGGTGTGTTACATAGGGAAGCCTACTGATTCTGAGGTTGGTGCTGTTGGGATGGAGGCTAGGCCTAAGGTGGAGGTCCTCTGCAAGTCTCTGGAGGTGGCTCCACTAGTAGTAACTCTAGTTTACTAGGGCCTCTATTTGGGCCACCACGTTCAGCTAAACCTTAGTGGCCCCTCTCGCGGTAACTACAAGAGGCAATGAATGATCTCTCTTGTCCTCCTGCAAGGCTTCCTATAGGAGATGGGGCTTATAAAAGAAATCCTATAATCCTCTGGGGTAATTCCGAGTAATGAGAGAGGGGACCAGTTCAATTTTTTCATTCCCCATACAAATTTTCAGTAGCTGTTCCTGAGTCAACAATATATCCAAGGAGTAGGTGAGGCCTTTCACATGGGCGAGAAAGTCCATGATACACTCGTCAGGCCTTTGCATGCACATGAAGAAGTCTATAATACTTGTCTTCTAGGTGGTAGAGTTAAACTGGTAATGAAACTATCTACGGAGATCCTCCCAGCCGGCGAACGACCTAATGGGTAGCTGGCTGTAACAGAAAAATACAGCCCCATCCAATGTCGATAAAAAACACTAGAGTTTGGAGGCCTCTTACTATGGTGGAGTTCCTAGTATAGGTCTACACCTTGGGGTGAAGTGATCCCTAAGATATAACATATCAGTCATCCCATTAATGTGGGACAAAGTAGATTTTCCAAATCTTTAGGGTGTTGGCATATCATCCACCCATGCCGGATATGGCTTACCATCAGGAAGGATTTTCACCTGTCGAGTTTCCAATTCTTTAAGGAAATCAATGAGAACCGACATTGAATCATCTTGGTAGGGGTTCCTATCTTGATGAGGATCCCTGATCATTAGTGCATTGGATGGTTTTTCAATATGATAAGTTAGTCTGACACATCATGTAGCGGCAGGTGGGATGACATGAGGAGTGGCTAAGGGGGACCTGAGCCGGGTCCCAAATATTATCATGCTGTTCAGGTGGATTTGGTGATATATATTATGACGTATTTCCATAATCTCCGTCTTCTACCCTCTATATGTGGGTAGGATGGTCTGGGTCACCCAAAGGCAACTCTCGGGTGGGGGGGGGGAGTTAAATCTTCCCCCTGCTGCCTTAGTCGGGAATCACTGTAGTCTGGTCGTCACCCCACATCACATTCCACAAGGAATTTATCAACCATCGTCTTATGCTCCGTGAGATGTTGACGCAACACGATATTTTCGAGATCATCTTCCATCCTCTAAACTGATCAAGATAGGTTAAAGGGTTTTACCACACCAAGAAGCTCTTTTCTCTTATTGGGATTCTGATTGAGGACTAATGACTCTATGGGTATGGGAAGACACATTAGATTTCTATACTTGTGAATAACCTATCCCAGTGGACCCAATAAGTGTGTAACTCCCCCAGGGTTATGTTCTCATCAAGGAGATCTAACTCTTTATCTCCCCCTGATAGGTTGTCCATGCTAACCATGACTCTATCAAGGGGAATATCCTCAATATTGCCTAGAAAGAAAGGACGAAACAAGATAGAACAAAAAAAGGAGGGATAATTACTATCCCCAAACATTGTCCTGAATGTGGGGGGGGGAAGCCTCCTTGATAATTATACAGAGAACTTTAATGATCTGAATGCATCTCTACTTGAGGGCCTGGTGGAGAATGAGTGAATCGGGGCAATGGGCCCTAGGGAGAGCAACCAAGTTGACCATATGTCATTGCTGGTTAATATCTTCCAAGTGAGCTTGAGTCTTGAGGTAAGCCACTCACTAATAACAGAGGTGGAAGTGTGACACCTAAAGGGTTTGGTTAAAGAACGAGGCTTCCTCCTGGGTAAGAAATATTGGTTCACTGATGTTCATGGTTCCGACTGGCGAAAAACTCTTTGGGAAATGGTCCGTTGTAAGAATGTACCCCGTGATCCTCAACTTAGATTTGGGAACCGACCCATGGTTTCCGAAATCATCAACTGGGGGAGACTGTGGGATAGGTAATGGTACAGAAGAAGACTTCTTAGATAGTATTCTAGCTAGTGTAGAACACGGAGAACATGCTGAGAAGCTACCACATCTTGGGCTGTCCTGCAATGAATGCAATGACTGAGCCACCACATCCCGGTAAGACAGACTAGTGATTGCGGTTTATAGTGCAGGGGATGTGGCTACAAGTGGTGGGTCATGTTGTTGTTATTCCTCTACCGGTCCCCATAATAACTCTCCATTATCTCGGGTTGAGGCATAGAATGAGCCTATTGAATATAGGGAGGATTGTATGGCTAGGCCCTAGTTAGAGGAAAAATTTTCCTCCTCTTATATTTATCGGTGGAGGGATATGTGAAATTGATGGACCTCACATTCTGAAAGGATAAGGCTAATATTCCTTGTTCCTACCCTATCCCTTGACACAAAAGATCGAGGTGAGGGTTCCATCACCGAATCACACTTCGCCTTGGAATATGTGAAGATAACATGCTTAATCATGGTCTATAACATCCTTAAATTCTTCTTATGGAATCACCAAACCTCCCTCCAACCTTAGGGTGGCTCTTTGGGAGAGGGATTATTTTTCTCGAGAAACAACATCAGACGAATTGATGTTGGGGCAGAGAGGACTTCTGCCTGGGTGAGCTAGGGTGAGAGGGGCACCTAGATAGATGTTGAAAGGAACACAGGGTGGGCTCCACTTTCACTAGCTAACGTGTGGAGGGAATTCCCATGAAAAGTTTGGGAGTGGGTAGGACATCCACTAGAGCTAGTAGGAGCTTGGGTAGGGCTTCCATGCTTGTTTCCTTTGGCAGCGTCAGTATGAGGAGGGTCTTCATACTGGTTGAGCTGAACACGGGTAGGACCTCCATTTTGGGTTCCAATGAAGTGAGGGGGACCCCCACTTCATTAATTTCAGAGACAAGGAGAGACGTCATTAGTTTCTGTAAGAACATAGGGATGAACCCCATGTTGACAGTTGACTGGATGGGTAGCATATTAACATCGAAGACATGTGACAGGAGGGACATCTCCATTCCTAAGGTTATTGGTGTAGAAGAGGTTTCTATATCTGGTGTCAATATGGTGGGGAGGACCTTCTCATAGATTAATAGTGGCATGGTGAGGAACAACACACCAATATAGGGAGAGGTACAAACCTGTGATCTCATTGGTGGTGGCATGAGGAGGACCTCTATAATTAATGTCAATGCCACGGGTCGGCCCGCAACAGACGCGACCTGTGTCGGCGACCAGGAGAGTCTTCTCAACCTACCATTGGGGAGTTAGGGCCTTGATATAGGCCTTTCATATATATTCCACTACTATATGTGAACTAGTGGTTAACGGTATGCTTTGGCAGTGGTAGGGGCCACAAGAGCCATTGATGATGACCCCCCTTGCGGGTGTCCTCTTCATCTTGCGCCCGACGGTAGCATCATGGTAACTAGATTGGGGATAGTGGTGTAGGTGAATAACTCACATACTCCTCAGCTAGTTTGGGGAGGTGGTGGATCTAACATGGCCTGATGGGAGCCCTCTTTGGTGGCCTGTGGGATGGTACTACATCTGGGTTGGCTCAGAGATCCCTCAACTCATTGGCATGGGGGAGGGAGTCGTAGAATCCCTCTCAGTAGAGGCTCCTGAAATAGTTTTAGTTAGATTGGGGAGTAGTGGCTCCCTGAACAGACCTTGGGGGAAGCAGCGACGGTGAGGCGTAAGAGCCTGTATATCCTGTTAGGTCATATCCTAGGTTAGGATAATCCCCTCCTCCTCGTATCGCCGAACAAGGCCGTTAATAATCCTTCTCTGAACGATTTCATATGGGGAGATGGGGTGTGGGCGCACAACAGCTATGGACGTGGAGGATGCCATGGAAGAGATGAGGCCACGTGGGATTTCCACATTTACATTCCCCTTTCCCCTACATTGGTGGGTGGGAGGTGATCGATTTCCTATCATAGAAACTTAGGTATTGAAAAGAAGGGAGATTTAACCATTAGTGATGAAAGAAGAAAAGAGATGTCTAGTTCCCCAGAACCATTCCTTCTTCCATAGTTTGTAAGAAGGATCCATGATGACAACATCATAGAATGTGATGTCCAACATTCAACTGCCCCAATTTCTAGTGACTTTCACGCCATGCCCATTATTTTCTTGGCAGGATATGGTGCCATATAACTAGATCCATATACATGCTAATCCAATTATGTCGCAAATTCTACTAATCTCTGCATTTAGGAGAAGAAATTCACATCAGGTTCACCATTTCTATTTTTGATGCTTTCTCTGGGGCACATATCCATTCTTCAATGAACGCACTAATATATTGACCCGCATTCCTTCTTTCTAATGGAGGGAGGAATCTGTTGCTTTTTAAGGGACGATTTCTCCTTGATCGAAATGGGATGATGGGATATCAGTTCTTCTTTCCATGGATTCCTCCTTGGAACTCGTTACCTAGTTTGAGTGTCCGTCATAGACATAAGTCGTTGTTTGTGAAACTCTTCTGAGTGCCATGTAATCAAGGATGTTGGATAATTATACTGCTCTTGTTATAACATTTCGAATGGGTCCAGTCAGGGCAACAAACTTTGGTCAGGGGAGTAGCCATGTTGGACATCACGGTCATATCTTGATGTTGGAGCACTGATGTGTCTGGGTTTCTTCACCTTATAATAGAGCTTCTCAAGGTTGAAAAATCATGAGGAATCCCACATCAATTGCAGGGATATATATTCCATATGCATGTCTCTGAGTATTTCCTCAACATGCAATATTTATCACAGGGTATGCCACAAGTTTAACATCTAGTAGAGATAGATAAAACTAATCGAAACACTGATAAGAGTAAATCCAATGGGTGAAACCCCTGGAGGGAACACTGATGTTGGGGCTAACACATGGTTATTTTCATGATTCCTTCTAGGAGTAGTGAGAATGTGGGTGACATGATATCAGTAGGATGTGGAATCCCAGGTAAAAATTAGGATGGATATGGATGGTTGAGAGTCGATGGAGAATGAGATGGACCCATCATGAGGACGATGGTGATATTGGGCATGATCCTTGAATAGACCTCCTACGTATCCCTGTGGTAGGGAATAAAAGTCCACGTAGTTCGATGGGGGTGATGGGACACATGAGGAGGCGACCTATGAGAATGGATGCATGAATGGGATTTGGAGGAAGTGGAATTTCCAGGGTAGGGAATGACCTTCCCAAAATGAAGAGGCTCATGGGAGAGACCATGATGGGACATGAGTGATGGACTCGAACCTCAAAAAGGATTCCTACATATTCCCATGGTAGGGAATAAAATTTCACATAGTTTGGGATGGGGGGTATAGAATCAGGGTGTGTGAAGAGGAAAACAAACCGATGATATACTAGAAAATACACATGGTTAGCATCCTGAGAGTTGGTCTAACGCTCGAGGGGTAGAACAGAGATGCGGGTACCAACAAAGGGCGCTACAATGGCTTACCATGGAGTTTAGTATACAATGACTTACCATTGATTAGAGATCACAATGGATGACCATTAATAGGGGGTAACAATGGATTACTGTCGATTGGGGATCAAAATAGATTACCGTCGATTGGGGTTAGACCTCAGGAGGCTTCCTACATACCCTATATAGGAGAGAAGGATTAAATCCCATTTAGTTCAAATGGATACAGTTTAATGTCTTGTGGGTCAAAAAGGGGCATACAGTTTAACATCATTCACGATAAGGGTGAACCAATGTGAAGTGGTTGGGATGGATGGGCGCTGGGCTTGAACCTCACGAAGGCATCCTATGTAACTTGCCTAGGGGATAAGTATCAATGTCATCGCAGTTTGGGGTGAGAAGTATAGTTTAATGTCATGCAAGATGAAGGTGAACCGACATAAAGGGGACGATGTAAGTAGGTGTGGGACTAGAACCTCAGGAAATATTTCTTTGTACTTTTCCTAAGAGAAAAGGACCAATGTCCATGTAGTTTTGTATGTTTTGGGGTTTACACACTATGACATACCAGGGGGATGGAGATTGGGACTTACTCTAGGATGGAGGTCCAATGGAGACAAATCCCAGAGGGAGATAGATGGGGTAATGAAGGTCTCATTTCCCATCTCTCCTATAGTATTTGGAATGCAATAAGAGAGGAGGATCAGAGATTATAACTCCATCAAGAAAGGCTAGGGGCTTACACCAAGATGGACACCCTTCCTCATGGATAAACACCACTTCAACAAAGTTAATGTCATTCCATGTGAGAAAGATCTCAATCCCATGGAGATGAGTAGGCATGGAGAATGTCTGAGGTGAGGCACCCCATGTATAATTCATGGGGAGAGGCCACAATTTGAAATCATGTGCTGGGGATGACGGTGCTTGGATGTTTAATGTCATGTAACTCTGATGAGGTGGCCTAACAATGCACCCATAGGACTTTCATAACTGATACCCACCCATCCTTGGGGAAGGGAAGGCATAAACAATTATTTAGTGAGGGGGTGTTGTGGAGTGATCCACTAAATGGACCACATTAGTGTGGCTATGCGAAAAAGCAATAGTTTTATGTGTTTTTATGTGAAGAAGCATAAGGATAAGCAATGAAATGTAATGTACCACCCAAGGGACCTTTATGTCACTTTATACAAACCTGGAGGTTCATACTATAGAAGGGTGTGCGACACAAATGGGTTCACTAGAAAGGACCTTGTGATGCTCTGGTGATCCTTGTAGTGGAGGGACATCGTGAAGGGGTATGATTTGATATGTGGAGTTCCCTAGTATGGGCATAGGGTATAAGTGAATGTGAAGGGTGCTTCATGATGTAGAAAGGCTTTTATGGAGGAGGACACCGCGAAGAAAGGGTACCTTGTGAAGCATAGTACAACAAAGAAATGTTCTTCACGAAGCATAGTAACCCTTCGTTAGCATGTGGTTCATATGTGTATGGAAGGTACATCGCAAAGCACGAGTGATTTATGAATACCTAATTCCCCTTAGGGATATCCTTATTTTGCGATGGGCCATGGGATCCGTGAAGGGCATCCCTATTTGAAGTGGGGTTGTATTTGAGCTAAGGGAAGGGTACTCAACAATTCAAAAGTACCTTGAAAGACTTCTTTTCTAAAGGATTCACAGAGAAAAAAGTGCTTCATGATTTGAGATCAGAGAAGGAGAATGGTTGGGGTATTTGTACTTTGGGATCGAGGGGAGACAAGTATTTATAGGCGAGGGGCAGTGCAAAGCAGGGACATCTCGGTGCAATGCCATGTGAAACTCTACGATCAGTCGTGGATTGAATCATGTTTGTTATAACCATGGAGTCGACCGTTATCCCCTCTTTGGTGCAATGCTCTCCTTTCTCCCTATGATTCACTCACAGAGGCTTCCATTATGTTCCAAGTGAGTGCAGAGGTCAACCCGGTTCCCTCCGTGGAGCAAAGCTTCCTATCAATTGGGCTGTAACCATGATGCCTCCCTCCTCTTTTACTCCATGATGACTGTAGAGGGTGCTTCGGCTTCGCACCGCCCACTCTGCTGAGGGGCTCTACGAATGCCGCAGTTCTCAGGGGCTCTGCGAATGGGATTCATGAGGTAGCCCCTTTGGAATTGGTTTCCTCTTTTCATCCTTTCTCTCTTCTCATATATTGGTTCTAACAATGACCGCAACATTTCTTCATACATTGCATTGCATGGTCTAACTAGAGGAAATACATAAGAAAAGGGCGATTTATAAAGCCCATTAAGGGAGTAAAAAAGGCATAACATAATGAATAAATTACTTGTTAGACTATAGACATATCAATGGAACACAAGATAAACATGAACATAAATTCATTATGCAGTATGATTATCATAACATGGATACGAGGAAACAACCAACAACATGATATTAGCATGAGACAGGGCTCATTGCACATGGATTAGCATGATTAAACACTCATTGCACTTGAAATAGCATGATTAAACACTAATTTCACATGAATTAGAATTATTAAACCCTCATTTCAAATGGAATATCATGATACTTGACATTACCCAATGCATTGGAGTGCAATCAGGGTGCACCCTTTATAAAAATTTCATTTCATGCATAAGTGTGCCACATGGATCATATAACATGTAATCATTCCACATCATCATTAATACCATGATAAAGGAATATGTAATAAATAAATTAAACTTTATAATCAATAAGTATGTTTTGATACAGGTGAATAAATTTGGTGGAGAAATGGGCATGGTATTCACTACACGATGATTTTGTCATTGAAAATTGCGGTGCAATTTCGGCAGCTTAACAGTGTGACATAAAAATTCATAAAAATGGTTGATGAGTGAGAAATGATTCTCTAATCATATTTACATGAAATTTAAATTAAGGGGGTACTATAGATACATGTCCCAACACATGTAATTTTGAAATAGAAGGCATATCATAATAAATAAACTTGAAGAATGAGGAGAAATAGAAGAACTCTTACAAAATATCGACAGGGTAATAGTTTCAAATGGGAATGATTATGGAGAGATAAAAAGGTATATAATCATTAATAAATATGGATGGTAATATGGGGGATGAGAAAAATAATATAGAAACATTTTTAATTGAAAATAAAAGGGTATATCAATATAAAGAAACTGGGACAAAATTATAATCGAAGCAATCCCTTACTTGAGTGTGTGAATTCAAGAGCTTTAGGAGGGGATTTTTGCGAGGTTTTGGCACCTTGATAGGATTATAGAGAGAGGCGTAAATAGTAGGGATGCTCTACAAGAATATTTACTGAGGATAAGTTGGAGCTTGGGTTGGTTTATATAGTAAATGAGAGGGGAATTCTTTAATATTTCACAAACATTAGTTTTGGAAACTATATAATTAAATATTCAAAACTAAAATCCTCCCCATGGTTTTTTAAAAATGGTAGTGGATAAAATAATTTCATAAATCCAAAGTGTGAACTTATTAAAATATTATTTTTTCTTATATGGAGGTGAGTCACTCTCAAGGAAATAATTTTAAAATTATAAAATATTTTGTAAGTTTTGGAGGGTCTACTAAGGCATTATAAAATTAATCAAAAAAATCTAAAATAGTATTATTATAAAGATAAAACATATATTGGCCAAAAAAATATTTTATAGTATTTTATTATATCACTATTAGGTCATTATGATGTTATAAAACACATTATATATTCACACAATATTTAAGGTTTACCCATAGATTTCATTGTCTCAGAAAATTATGAAAAATTCATGGGTGGATAATTTAGATGTACTGATTCCAAAATTAATATTCATTTCATCTAACTATTTTTCTAAATATATGAATTTTCACTTTTAAAATAAAAACATTAATTTCTAAAAATTTGATTGGTTTTGACAAAAATTGTTTCCAAACCTTAATAAAAGATACATTTGACTTCATAAAAATTATATGATCATTTATATTTAATTATAACTTTATTTGAATATTAAATATTTCAAAAATCCATTAATTCAACAACATAAATTCATTAATTAAAAAAAATTAGTATTTTATAGTATGAAAATATAATTCTTGTCAAACATAATAGTTTTCATTAATAGAGTAAAGATAAAATGGAATTAAAATAGTCATCACTTATTATTAAAAGGATTGTTATTATAAAAATATTATAATAACAATATTAATAAAACTAAATTTTAATATAATTATTTATATATTTCTAAAAAGTTCCACTTTACTGGAAAAATCAATTTATCAAATTCATTATATTTTAAAGAAAAACTATTATCATAAAGGAATTGATGGAATAAGATTTTTATTTATAAAATTGATTACACAATAAGTAACTAATTTCTTATTACATAACCCATTATAACACATTCATAAGACCTAAGGGTAAGGTGTGCGATGAAGACAGACTCTTTGGGCGGCTCAGATAACATTTCCCAGGTGGTAATCACTATTAACTTGAACTTATATCGTAATAGATTCTACTTAAGATCAAAGTATTGCTTCTAGGCTTGGGCTTGGTCAAGAGAGAATCCCAGTGGTGAAACCTACTTTCCTAACACTAGAAAATGATATTCGTATGACCCGAGTCTAATGGATGAGTCCATCCTCTACTTTTTGGTCTAGAAAGGATTCATTTTAAAAAAGATTAAATTTATATCATTTGTGTGATCATAGTGCAACTACCATTTTATCAACAATAATATTACAAAATAGTCATTTAAACCCAATTATAATAATAAAAAAGTGCATGTGTTTTCTTTAAGAAATTAAAATAAAGGGAATTGTATTCATAAAAGATCAGGTCGTTACAATATACTACCCATTTAAATGTTATGTCATGAATCATTTTTTGTGCCATAATATTTTAAGTTACAGTTCAAATATTATTCATCCAAATGGATTTGACCTTAATTTTATAATGTATAAATCGTTTTCTTAACTCAATTTCCATTCATTGGTTTATATCCCTTTTCTATTGGTTAAATTATGCAAGGATTATGCATGAAATTATTATTTTTATGTTTATAAAATATTTACACTTGTTTTATGGGATTAAAATATGTTATGAATAATCTTTCCATTGATAAATTCAAAAACATAATAATATAAATTTTTTAAGGGTTATTCATCTAAAAAATTTCTTCTTTGGGACATATGCTTATGTTATGAACCTATAATCATTGATGATATAAAGACCCTGAACCTAGTAGAACAGATACGGTGGTTATTAATCTAATTTAGAATAAGATACAAGTGATAAATAAAAAAGGACTTAATAGTTTAGTGGTCTTGGTAAAATAGACACATCCTTGAATCTCATACTAGATTTGAAACCATGAAATAAAAAATTATGAATGAAAAAATTATGCTTCCTTTAACTCATTCAAGGATTACTTCTTCATATAATTGGGAAATGATACATAATAAGTGTGATATCAGATGCACCTTAAGAGTTAAATAATGAGGAAGTTATCATGAGTAAAGAAATCATAATCAATATGGAAAGTTGAACATTTGAACACAAATGCCATAAAATTAATAACATGACTATCCTGATTCGATAAGGCATAATCAATATTACATGGTAAATAACCGAACAAGAATTCCATTTAGTAAATAATTTGACCAAAAAACACAACCATGGATAATATCAATGAAATAATAACATGGATAATAATTTTAGAATTCTTAATAACTAAATTGATTAATATTTGATGTCATGATCTAAAGAATCACAATACCTTACTGTCAAGACCTTATGCATGGGTAGTTTAACTGATGGGTAGGTATACACTAGAAACCCCTTTTAATAAGGCTAGCCAACTAGTTCATCTCATAAGAATATTGATGCATTAAGGGGAAATAAATAAACTAGATCCACATGTAACTATGTGTCCAAAACATTTCTCATATATTTATTGATCGATTTAATTCATGAACAATGTTCTTTATCATAAAATGTCCATATTGACTAATGAATACATATTTGTAAATATTTCCCTAGTAAATAAAATAACATTTAAAACTAGTATATAATATATGAAAAAATAATATCCATGATAAAAATAATATGGATATTTATAAAACATTTAATTTCATATGAAAAATGGTAATAATAATGTGATAATTCAGAGATAAATAAAAAAATCAAAAAAGAAAGTCATACTTTACAATAATTTTTACCTCATTGGAAACCATTATATTTGTATAACCTTTGAAAGGAATAAAAAAATGAATAATTAAATAACATGAATAAAAATATTTTCATTATATAACATATCAAATGGGATATAGATACAACTCATAAAATAAGATAGTCATTTAGCATTATATATGCCACGTAGAAGGCAATTTGAGATGAGTAACCCTTTTAATGAAAATAAAATTGGATTGAGAATTAATCAATGAATATATTATCTGAGTAAAACTTAATTACATATAAAAAACATGGAAATGAAACATAATATTTTCAAAACGAATTAAACACATAATCTTATAATATCAAATATAAGGAATAATAAATATATCCTAGTGAAGATTAATATAGTTATGAAATTATTTACCACATTGTAATTTTCATGTCAAATCCCATTGGCTGAAATAAATAAAATTAAAACATAAAATCCCATGATGTATAAAGGATTCATTAAATTAAATGTAAAATGGGAATTATATACACCATATAGAGAAATTATGTGACTAATATTACAATATACCTGAATAAAATTAAATTTGAATATAGTCCCTTAACTCAAACATCCTTTCAGTGAAAAACATATAAACATTGGAATAATGTTTTAAATAAGAAATTAAATTAAAACAGAACCAAATTAATATTTATAAAATAATATATGATACTTTTAATATATATTTTCACCCATTTGTTAAGAACTATTCATTATCACTACTATTTTAGGTGTTAATTTACTTATTTTCTCATGCATTTTTTTATCAAGTTAGCTCAAGATAATAAAAATATGTTATAGTTATACCATATAAATAGTGATATTAATTTTATAAATATAATTTTTTCCATTACATACATCATCATAATATTTATTGTAAATTTTACATACAATGTGAATCACATCACTTCTTGGAGACGGTAAGGTGTACATATGCACAAGTGATGATATAATTTCTTAATGGTTGGATAGGTAAGGAATTTAGTAATATATTAATTTTATATAAAAAATATAATCTCATTTATATAACATATATTGATTAAAATTTTCTTTATTACCATCCATGTAACATGTATTTAAAAAACAAATCACATCACTTTGCGAGACGATAGTCCACCCAACACACGAAGAAAATTATCATATTGTAAACATAATGGAAAGTAAGAATTTATATGTGATATTAACTATAAATAAGTATAATTATTACACAAATATTATATATTTACATTAAATTTTTCAATATATCTATCCATGATTGGTGGTGATGAAAATGATTCACATCGGTTCACGAGCCTGTAGTCCTCTATACACATGATCGATAACATCATTTTTAATTAAATTGAAGAGGAGATTGATATAGATTATTTAAATAAAATAATAACATATAAGTATATAGTAGATGATTTTTTTATATTGGAATTATTGGGACATAATTTAAGGTTTTAAAAAGAAAGAAAGAAAGAGCTTCTTTAATACAATTATCATCTCTTAAAGAATACACCATTGGATATCCTCTTAAGAACACTTGGGTTGACCTTTTGGAAACAATATCAACTAAATAGTGTGGATAAATATGTATGGAAGAGATATTAATATGTATTAGTTGATCCAAATGACCCAAGAGGTTTAAATAATTTAGAGGAGGGAGTTCCCTTTTATAAATGTGGACGAGAGACATTTTTTTAATTACTCAAAACTATTCAATAATTAGAACTCACTCTCACCCCATGTTACTCAAAAATTAAAAAAATAATAAATTAGATTGTGTTTAAGGTCAATCCAAATCTCCACCACATAAAAATAAATATTTTTAATCATTTTCTTCCATTAAACTCTATGTTTACATACTTTTACCATAATTGTTTTCACTATAGTTACTAGTTATTTTACCCTAGGAAATCTATCATTCCAGACTAAAATAAATAATCATTATTAGATAAGTTTGAAAAATTTATTATAAATTTTAAATTCAATTAATCATATATAAATTCCATATGTATGGAAAATTAATTGTATCACAAGATTTTGTAATGCACAAAACATCATTTTAACCTTCACCATGGTAAATAAATTTTACCATCTATACTTTTAATTATGAAAAAAATTAAGATGAATATATTATAAAATCTTAATTTTTATAATTAAAATTATTAAATCTATTTTACTACAGTAAACTCATAGAATTTGCATAATATAAGTTAAAATAAAACTTGAAGACATGACAAAAAACACCTTTTTTATAAATGCATTATTCAAGCGTAAGAAGATATTATATTAACTCTAAGATTAATAATAGTTATTATACAGATATAAATTAATATATTCAGATATATAATCTATATATTTTATTTAATTGTTTTATATTAATAATTATTTTAATAAATTTAAATGAAGAAACATTATGCAATTAAAATTGTTTTTCAAAAAAATGTGTTTTAAGAAAAAAAATTTAAAAATTTTTGATATAAAGATAATTAAAAGTATTTTAATTATTTTAAATATAAATAAATATGAATATTTTTGTTATAAATTAATTAAAATAATAATAATACTTTTAAATTACTTATTTATCTTAAAATAAATGACAGTTTTAAAAAATAAATTCATTTTTCATTATTTAATGAAAAATCAACCTTCTCAAAAAACCAAAAATTTCACCCAAATAAAATTTTTATATGATTATATAAAAAAAATTATTATTTTTTAAATAGGTATAAATTTATTATAATTTTCCAACATAAAATTAAAAATAAAACTATTTTTTAAGTGAATGATTTTGATGCATGAAAGGAATTTACTAAAAATATTAGTGGTTATTTAATATGATTTTAAAAAAAAATCTATATTCATTATTTACTATATATATATCATAATTAATTTAATATTATTTATACCCAAAAATTCTTTGGATATTTCATAACATCCATATTTAAATAATATATTTTATGGGTCATTTAAGATCAGTGTTGCCTGTCGTATATGTTGTCGAACATAATGTTATTATTTTAAAATAGTCGTTTTACATGTACACAAATCTATCAAAGAGATTAAATTTATATAAAATATATGTACTCTAAAATATCTAGGTTTTATTCTCCCCCACCAGTAAATAATTATGTCCCTACAATTTGAACTTACACTCTGATGTCAAGGGTTTTATATTTTAAAATTCCATTATTAAAACCCCAAAACATATAAAGGGTTAACATAACATCCTATTAAAGTGGTAATGGTAAATATGAAAGAAATATGGAGTAAAACATAAGAATGAATCTATGTGGGAGAACAATGGTGCGATGAGAAATTATGGATTTGGAAATAAGATCCATTTATGGGAAAAGTTTAGAACAATTTTTTTTTGACTAAAGAGAGAATATATTTTTTGACGATGATTATAATTTTTTATTTTTAAATCCTTTTCATAATTTTTAGTGTTTAATTTACCATCTATACCATGATTAAATTTAAATATACAAAATTTATAAGTTTAATTTCATCGATTAATCAAGTTCCACCACAATATCATATTTTATTACAAACGATGAGTATAAAATTTGGATTTTTATTCATTAAGAACTAGAATACAATTTTAATGGATCTCCTGATTCCAAAAAAAACTATATAAACATTTTAACATATTAACCATGAAGGTTATCAATCCATTTGAATTTGTTTTTGAAAATTGTAAATGAATTATTCCTCAAATATTTTTTTTTCTCAAAACCATTCTAGCCCTAGGGGTTGTTTTTTAAAAAATCTATCTGAAACTACTCTTAATAAACTTATAATTCTTTTATTTAAAACTTTTAAAGGAGTATATTTGATTTTATATATGTGATTAACATTGTAAATATCATCCCATGACGCTTTTGGATTATCACATATCACTATGGCAAGTCATAGGATTCCGTAGGTTATATTAATTAATTTATAATAATGGTTTAGAGAATTTTTTTGAATTAAACAAAGAATATCCATGGGGAGTGTCAAACAAGGTGTACAGTAAGGACAAGCTCAATGTGCAATGTAATGATATCTTATATATTCTAATTCAATATATTTTTAGTTTATTACAAATAGAGTCATTTGTTTCAAATGCACATCCATTTTTAGTATGTAGCCATGGATGTATTGATATGAAAGCCATGTATTATCTACATTAAAAACTTTTGGATGTTATCAAATACATAGAATTATCTAAAAAGTTATTCATATAGTTTTGTTCTATAATAAATGTTTTCTAAAATATACTTCCTATTGTTTATACTAAAATTTCTCTAATACAAACCATTTAGACCCCAACACAAGTATCTTAGATCCATCAGTACTTTACTACATTATCATAATATACAAGCGATCACATATTAATGGACTGAATAGTTTAGTAGTCCATGTAAACTAGATACATTCATGAATATAATATTATATTTAACAACAAGATTTAAAAGATTGTGAAATAAATAATTCAACACATATTAAATCATTTAAATAATCCTTCATTATATACATGGGAAAGGTAACAAAATAAGAGTGAACTCAAATACTCAAAAAGAGTTACATAATGAATAAGCCATCACGAATAAATAAATAATAAAAAAAGATTAGTAATTATGGAATGGTATATATCTGAATACACATTCCATTAAATAAATAAATTTACTTTCATGATTAGATAATGTATAATAATTAGAGATACCTAAATAATTCAATACACAAGCCATTTATTTGATAACTAGAGCACAAAATGAATTCATTTATAATGTCAATACGATAATCTAATGGATACTAATAGTTGGATTCTTAATGAAGGGAATTATTAATATTGGTTGGTATGATCCGACAAATCATTAAACTATTTCCATCATGACCTTCTATTAGGACAGTTAAACTAATGGGTAGGTATTCCACAAAACACTTTTAAATAATCCTAGCTAGTTAATTTGTTTCACTAGACTACCAAGGTATCACAAGGATATTAATTATCATGACCCACCCATAACATTATGATAATATCATTCATCACATATCAAATTATTTATTTAATTCATGAAAAATATTCATTATCATCCAATATTTGTATTGGGTAAAGACTATGGATTTATAAATATTTCCACAGTTAAAAAATCATTCAAATTAAACATTGAGAGTAAAAATTGTTTTTTTTTGTGAATTAATTATATAAATGATAAATATATTATTTATATTTAATATAAATTTTATTTCCAATTAAAAATGATCATCGTAAACTTATTCTTTCAAGAGAAAGTTAATAACCACAAAATAATGTTAGATTATACAATAATTTTTACCCCTTTAGAAACAATTAAATTGATAACCCCACGAATGGAATAAAATAAAAGAAATAATTATAAAGAATTAATATAAAATTATGCATCATATAAAATATCAAATAGGAATAACATATACCTCATAATAAAATATAGTTTTATGACATGACATATGTCCCAAGGAAGACAATTTGAGATGTAAAACCATTACAATGATCATAAAAATGGAGTGTGAAGTAATTAATGAATTTATTATGTGTATAAAATGTAAATCCAAATAATACAATTTTATATACAACATAATATTATAAAATAAATTATATAAAAAATCAAAGAATATTAAATATAGTGAAGAAGTAATATAACCCATTGAAGAGAAATTAAGTTATGGAATTCTTTACCACGTTGTAATTATCAATCCAAATCCCCATGTATAAAATAATTCAAATTAAAAATTAAAATACAATTATCTATGAAGGATTCATTATATTAAATTTAAATGGTGTAGTATATATATTATAGATAGAAATTTTGTGCATAACATTACAATATACCTCATTTAAAGGAAATTGAAACAATGTCCCTTAACTCATGCTTCCTTTCAGTGGAACATGCATGAAACTCATGTATATTACTTTAAAAAATATTAGAAAAATTTAAAAAAACCATATTATTAGTTATAATATCATATTTTATCCTTTTATAATATCAAATCATCCGTTCATTAACAATATTTCATTATCAATATTATTTCAGGTGTTAATTTTCCTGTTTTATAATGCATATTTTTATAGTTCCAGATCATGAAAATATGATATATTTACATCATCCGCAGAATTATATTAATTTTATAAATATTATTTTTTTAATTAGATACTTTATTATAGGATTTCTTAGAAATCATATATATAAAATGAACTGCATCACTTCGTTGAGGTGGTAAGTCATACATACGCACATGCGACGGTATAATTACATAAATGGTGGAAGAGGTAAATAAGTGATTAATATATTAATGTTTTATAATTAATATCATGTCATTTATATCATTTATATCCATTAAATGTATCATTATTATCATCTAGGTAATGGATAACTGAAAAATCAGTCACATCGCTTCGTGAGGCGGTAGTCCGTCGTACACATGAGAGACATTATCGAATTGTAAATTGAATGGAATGTAAGAAGGGATAAGTTATATTAAAATTATATAAGTATAATTATATAGTAAATAATATATATATATATATATATATATATATTAAATTTATCCTTATATCAGGCCGTGATTGGTGTTGATGGAAATTGAAACGCATCTGTTCACAAGGTTCTCATTTGAAAAAAAAACAATTGATGAGTTCATTTCCAAATTTATAAAAGATGAGAAGGATATATTTTATTTCATTAACATATAAATATATAATTATATAGAATATTTTGGTGTTATTATATTGGATTTTTTTATATTATAATTTATTGTTGTAAAATTTTAAATGAAAAGAATGATCTTTGTTAAAAAAAATTACCTTCTGTTTGAGAAACCACTTTGGGATATTATCTTAAGAAACCTATGGTTGATATTTTGGAAATAAAAGAACCTATTTAATGTGGATAAATATTTTTGGAGATATTTTTGTAGTATTTCTTCATTAAAAAAGATTAACTGGTGTGAATAATTTTGGAGAGGGAGTCCCCATTTATAATTGAGGAGGAGCAGCCTTTTTCTAAATACCCAAAGCATATAAATAATGAGAATTCACATTAACCCCAAGATCCTAAAAATTTATAAAAATGGTTTGGAGGGAGTTTACATTCTTGATGTGTCTACACCATAGAAAAATAAACATTTTTTAAATAAGATCTTCCCATATCCATTAAGATTATTTACTTTTACCAATTTAGTTTTCACCACAGTAACTAGTTATTTTTAACTTCTATAATTTATTCATTAAGGCTAAAATAAAATGATATTTATTATATATTTATAAAAAAGTATTCTAAATATATTTCTAATTAAAAAAATTATATGTGTGTGGAAAATTAATTTTAATAGAAGCACATGTAACGCGCAAAACCTTGTTTTAACCTCATTTTTGGTAATTAAATTTTACTTTACATACTAATCATTATATCAAAACATTAAGTTGAACATGTTATGTAATATTTTTTTCACAAAAACTCAATTTCATATAAACCAAAATATGTGTTCTTCCACTTGATGTTTCTTTTTAGTCAATATAGTTTGATGTATATTTAGTGTTTTGGAGACATAAATTCACATAATATACAGCTATGCATGAAAAATCGATATGCACATCAAGTATAATTATTATTAATTCCAAATAAATTTTTATTATACTTTTTCTAGGAAATATCAATTCTAAATGATCCTTAGCACTGGATGGGTAGTTACTTAGAACATTGCCATTTTGTTAGTACGCGTGTATGCTAAACTCATTTGTTCCAAGATCTTAAGCATCACAATAGTCCTCCTATTTAATGTAATCCCTAGTCATGAACTCATTAAAGGATAACACCCTGGTTCAACCAATGGCCTATAATTTACTTAGGTAGCATAATTCAAAATCCACACTTTATCCTTCATTTTTACCCTTCCATAATCAATGGCCTCCCCAATTATTGATGTTATATTGAAGTTTACCATATGTTATAATCCCACAATGCCTCATGTGGAGAACATGATATTCTTTAGTGGATGATCCTTAGATATCCTCCCATATATTGAGCATCTCGAAGAGTAATCCACACTCCACCTCCTATTTTCACCCATTTTTCTAAAAGGAGAACCCTTAACACATGCCATTATACTAATTGGTATGGAGTTATATCATGATATTAAATTGTACACCTCAAACTATGTGTGTTTTGATCCTTTCCATTATTTATTGTACATAAGACACTTATTTAATGTCTGATCAGGACACCAAGGACATTCAATTAACCCCTTAAGAGAAGATATCTCGAAATCTTGATCACTCCTAAGATATTTGTAAATCCATTATAAAATCATCCTCATGCGTCCATAGAGATTTAAACTACAGGGAATCCCCCACTATATGTTAAATATATTGCTGATCTAACATGATGTTTGTATTTGGATATTTATCCACTATATGTTAACATGTAACCTTACCATATGTGAATAGTATGCCTGAAATAATCCCAACATGAATACGAGGATTCAACCTAAATTATTTGATGGGTCCATTCAAATCTATGTGATTGTCCAAGGAAAAAACTCACCAGATGCATCAGAATCCAAGCCCTATGTGATAGGCATTAAAACACTTATGTGTTGAGCATAAGATTCATATGTTTTAAGAAAATTATATCTTCACTATACTCTTATGTGATGAGACTATGAATTATTTCCATATGAGATGAGCATGAGATCTGTTCTGTGGTGAGCATAAGAATCTATCTTGATGAGAATAATTTCTCACCACATTTTCCTTAATTGATGAGATTGTGTTCATTACATGGTGTGATGAGATTTGGATGCCTTAGGTGATGATCATGACATGACATAGGTCATGAATATAAGAAACAAATATGATGATAAAGGGATCCCTTCATTATTTCAATAGGGGACAAGAGTATGATTTTTCCCTTCCCTATATCATGAACATAGATAACCTTCTACGATGTGAATAAGATGAATTTGGAAATGGTTCAATGATAAAATTGGCCATGAGAATAATATTACTTATATGATGAGAACATGTTACCTCTTGTAATGATGATGAATTTCATCTAATGAGGAGAAATGGGTTCCCAAAAAAATCAAGGAAACTGTAGGTGATGAGAAGATGTTACCCTCTATCCCATGTCAAATATACCATTATTTTTTAACCCATGATTTCATGTATTAGGTGAACATGATGGACTTTTTTACCATACCGGGGAAGATATTTATAGATTATCATGATACCCAATAATTCATGATGATGGGAGATGACTCATCCACTCTAAAAAAGTATTTTACTATGCTAAGGTTATATGTGATGTAATTAACTAATACCCACATCATAATGGCATTGAGAATGAGAATAATGATTGTCTAATAAATATACAATGGATACTCAGACTACAACATGAGAACCATGTAGAAATACATTCATGGAAGTGATAAGATAACATCATCCTACTATGATCAAGTAGCTGACACTATAAACCCCAATATTGTTATTTCTTCTACCCTTAGAATATGGGAATGCAATACCTAATGATTCAAATAATCCAATGATAAATCTAACAAATATGTTCCTAAAATATTCAATAGAAAAGTGAATAAATAACCAGATATGAATACCTTATACTTGAAAAATGAGGTCATGAGTAAAATTAGGCTATGAAAAGAAAATACATCATCATAATTGGGAATATTGGGAATCACTCTCATGAAACACTATGTTTAGATTTAAATGATTATTTTAGAATCTATTCCACTATTTGTTATTAACATGATGATCCAACCACTAGAAAATGAATGTGAGAAGGACAATAAACCATGTATAAATCACTCATAATTACGCACCAGAGGTTTGAGAAATTCCACCAATATCTCCTAGGATCCATCGACGCATATTATAGTCAGAACTTCTCTAGTACAGAGTTATCAATGCCCATATCTACAATTATGAGTAGAAAAGATTCATAAACAATCTATATATGTACTAAAAGGATTGTTAAATTTTTATTTCATGTCAATAATATGTAAGAATGGATAAATTCAAGGAAATTATCACAATTAAAATTTATTATCATTATGGGAGTCTTTCCCTAAAACTTATCAATGATGGCTTTACCTTTGTTTCGGAGGTAAGGGATATCTAGGATGCGGTCGCCACAAACACCACCCATGAGCCTCCAATAATGTATCCCAAAACCTAAAATCTAAAATAAATTAGGGAATTCCAACGCATAGAAGATAATTTAAATCATATATCTATTCATACACCTCTAGTGGTGTTTTTTTGTTCCCATGTCAGGACAAGCTATGATTCTGGCCGGAAAGAATACTAATTGTACAACACTCATGGACCCAATCATAGTTGATTCTTCTACCACCATTCTCATCATATTGTGGATGTATGTATTCAATAGATCCTGGTCTAGACCCCTCTGCCTACCAGAAACACTGGGATTACTCTCGGAACCTATGAACCTATCATTAATAACCTTATAGTGCACCATAGTGAGACTGGATACCATTAAATGTAGAGGTAATCCCTATTATTGAAATGTAAATGATCATGGAAGAGCTCCATGTGAATCAGATAATATCATTCTCATGGGACTCAAACATCAGTACCTGAGGTGTGACAACAGTCACAAACTTCATGTCAACCTTGATCCTTAAGAATCTATAATGTCTAGTGATTTAGGATAGGTATTGAATATCCCATTTCTAGTGCTATGTGAATGCATCCATCAGATGTCGATTTACATTTCTGAATCCATGTTTCACAAGGTCTTTATTTTCTTCAAAAAATTCTTGAATATTGACTATTTCATGACTTAAAGTTTGGGTATTTTCGTTTATAAAACACTACAACCCTTAAAATAACTTCTCTCCCAAACTACACATGAATTAGGAGTGACTTTGAGTTCTTGTTGACTATCATCCAATGGGGAAAACATTCAATAAATATATATGTGATTGAAGAAATATCCCATTAGAAACAGGTTACATAATTTATGTCATACATGGATATAGTATTGAATCTAGAATCACCTCTATTAGATTTATTCACCTCACATGGAGGGATTTCACATCTTAAACCTATATATTCTAAATAATTTTCATCGATTAGGTATCAATATCTTTTTCTAACTCCATAACAATATCATGTGGAATTTTGTTGTAATAAAGTGTTTGAATACCCTCCATATCAAGAGTAACATGATCATAGAATATGTGAAATCATATCCACTTTCTAGTGATCAATGTGTTATAGCCTCTTGCATCACAATATATTTCCACCATCTAGAAAGTCGTTATATATTCCAAATCCTTCCTATACAAAAAACTATGGGAGATATTCAAATTTCATTAGATATATCTTCTATCATACCCTAGATGATCTAATAAACATTATTCCCATGAGAAGAATTGTCAAAAGGTATACAATAATACACTTCTAGTGGAGAAACATCACAACTCATATAGGTACCAAAAAATATTTAAAATATGTTCTAATGAATGTGTTAAAAAATTGAATAAAATTTTAGAAGAATCATTTAACCATGTTAATATTAGAGACTATGGGTATTTCATTTCAAAATATTTTAGTCACATCCCATGATGGAATTATAACCTTTTGATAGGCCCACTAAATGAAGAAAATGACTATTCACACCTTGAAATGTCCCAAATGAATGTCATCTCCATTAATCCCCATAACTACTAACAACATGTTGTTGGGGGTGAGGTGTGAGGGGAGGATATAACTTGAGAGGATTGAGAAAATAATATTATCCCACCTTCTTGTGTTCACAACTAACATGTGGTTGTTGTAATCGTTCAAATTAATTATATGTGGATCTATATAAAATTAGTCCTTTGATGAGAAGAGGTCTATCCACATAAAAAGACTCGTAGTTTTTGATTTAAGTGTACAAATAAGTTGTAAGAAAATAAAACTAGCATTAGAAGAAAATTAATGTAGTAATGGTAGATGAAACATTGATTAAGATGATTATTCGTGTGAGTATGCAGGTGAGTGTGAGTGTAGTGAAATCTATAATAATAGAAGAAAACATAAAATATAGAATCTCAGAAACTAGTGAGAATAATCAATTGATGAAATATATTGAAATAGGCTCTCTCATTTTTATAGTGATTTTTCTTTATTCATGAACTGGAATGAAACACCTTGAATTTATTCAAGGAGGATAACAATTTTTTTCTGATCAACTAGTGACGCAATGGTTCCTATATCTTTTTAGAAAAATAAGTTAGTCGATCACTGAGTGGGATCAAATCAATTATCATTTAGTTCAATTTACAAGTTTAAATAAGTGTTTTACTCTCTCTTGATCTTACTTTACTTTTCAAAGATATTCTATGAATGAAGACAATGTAAATTTATGCATGATTAAGATCATTTTTCACTAATCATTTATGTTCTCTATAAAATTATTTATGGATGATAAATAATGAGAAAAATCTATTTATGAAAATACATAACTAATGTTAAATAGATTAATAAATGAAAACTATCCCCAAAAAACTTTTTAAATAAAGATTATTATTATTTTAAACATATTAAAATATTATAATAGATATGATTTCATCATTAAAGTAATGATAAAAGAGAATAACATATATTAGAGTATTATCTGTCCTACAACACTTTCTTGAATCATAGAATCTCTTGATGTATCTGTCCTTGGACAATTCTCATTATATTTCCTATTGTCTATTGGTGGTATTGTGAACACCGTATGTCTCTATCTTCTTCTATTAATAATATAATTCCGCACCTATTCTGAGAACAATATCATGTTCATGGATCATTATGAAAATACATGGATTCCCCAGGGAATGATTTTTACTATACATCATCCATTGTGTTGACCATAACCATGCTCCCTCAAATAGAATGTTCCACTCCTTGAAACTCCCTTCCATGAATTTTCATGATAAAAAAATATGATTCCTTAAATGTGGAATAGTTAATGTCCATGAGAACTGAGTGAGGATACTTGAATCTTCAATCCCATGATCTTATTAAATTAAAATCAACTTACCTGATTCAACCATGAATACAAAAGAAGGAATTTTTTTTTAAAAAAAATTAGCACCACTAATTTTGATAAATTGATTTCCCTAATTACAATTTTAGGATGTGAGTCTGTTTGAAAAGTTTCTCGAGCATGTAACACACCTTGGGCCCTTACAGTGATGATATCAAAATCCCAAAATCATTTTGTCCTCAATTGTCACTATATGACATACGAGTGTAATTCCATGACCCCAGTTACCAAGAGTCAGTGCATTATTTAAATACATTTGCATGATTAGAAGGAATCAAGTCCCAAAGGACTGATCAGTTTAGTAGTCTTGGAAAATAGATTACATACATGAATGTTACATTACACTTTATAACATACAACACAACATACATAATCCTTTATGAACTCCATTATTCCTTTATCTTAACCCTGCATATCAATCAAAATGCACTTCTTAGAATCCTAGGAATAATAAAACATAGAAATGGGTGAGCTCAAACGCTTAGTAAGGGTAAGAAATACAGCAGAAGATAACATAAATATTAATCATGGTGAATCATTGAATCCAATGCCTTTACCAATAATAAACATGAATAATTTTATGGTAAGAATATTAGCTGGGTAAATAATTCCATAATAAAACATAATAATGGGTATTCTACTAGTCGAATGACCACAAGAACCATCATTATTATTTTCATAATGAGAGACTGTATAATGCCAGACATTCTAAAACATTTTTTCAAGGCCTCGACCAAGACTTTTAAAAATAATTAAGGCCTCAGCCAAAACCTTTTAGCAAATTTGGAAAGGGCCTTGACCAATTCCACATCTAGTTGTCTCATGAGACCTACCGATGCATCGAGCATCTATAGCGGGCTCCACATATCACTGACTAAATCCAATACATTCCTCATATAAAAAGTTTGAAACATAATATAAACATTTTTATAGAACTAGCATACGAAATGTCAATACTTTAACCATAAACCATGAATGGTATAAAAATAGAACATCCACAGTCAAACATATCATAACTCATTCAATACAATATGTAATATTTTATTATAATAAATCAACCTCAATCAAAAATAATATCCAGTAAAGGATGCTGACATAGTTGGAAATGATGAGTAAAACTTTTTGAGAGAAATATCATTTTTGTAAAATCATTTAAAAGTCACACATTTATGAACGAAGTAATTTAAAAGATATTTTAGAATCAAAGTGTCCCATACCAATTTGAAACTTTTGAAAAGAATTATTATTTCAAAACATTCATGTCCATATAAATAAATCCTAAAAATCATTTTGAAAACATGTACATTAATTAAAAATATTTAGAATCATAAATTTTTATAACATTTAAAATTATGATCATGATAAAGAGTACCTTTCAAAAATCTTTAAAATATTCTTTTTGAAATCATTTTTATGAAAAATTTACATGGATGATAAAAATGTCCCAGTAAATACTTACACATAAACAATCTGAGATAATAATGAGATGGAGGAATTAACCCTTTCCAATTTGGTAACTTACGAAATATACACCCCATGAAAGGGGTATCATACAATAAATATGTAAATACACATAAATTAAAGTGTATTACACAAAGAATACAATTATGGGCAGTACATACACCACACAAAAGGTAATAGTGGCAATATGGCATGAATCTCATGGGAATAAGGGGTGAGATGAATACCCCTTACCTTGAACTTTCTTTTAGTAGAGGGTACGTTTAACCTCATGTATGAAGAATATAGTATGTTATTAAATTATACCTGATTCATATTAATATTTATGATATCATACATTATTCATTTATGAACTTATACTACCCATTTAATAATAATTTCAATGTTATATTTATATTTCATGTAATAATCACTTTCTTTATCGTACATGTTTTAACTTGATACTCTTGATTGTATCACTTAGATCATGATTTAAATACTTCCAGAATAGAAAAAATGATTTATATATCATATATATTTAGAATATAAATATGTATAATAGACATATACATGAAATAGGAAACACCGTTTATGGAGACGGTAGTCCGTACGTACGCATAAAAGCTGTTTCTACTTTGATATAGTATCGAACAAATGTAGGTGAATGAGATATATGTAAGTAAATAAATACTTATATATATATATATCTAGTAGAATTATTATTTCATATATTACATACTTATTTTTACTAAATATATTTTTATAATCATCGATGAATGGTGAAGTTAGAAATGAATCTCATCACGTCGTGGAGACGGTAATCCGTACGTACGCACGAACGACAATATCATTATTTTGATATTATAATAATATATAATTGGATGTTGTATCATATATAAAGAATTATTATCATGTTATATTTTTTATTTACATGAATTACACTTCATTTTCATACCCTTCCAAAAAATAATGTTTTGAATAACAATTACACCACGACGTGGAGACGGTAAGCCGTACGTACACATATATGGTGACATGTCATTCAAAGGATGGATATAATACTGAATATGGTTGTAACAGATTTATAATAACATCACAATATATAGAAGATACTGGATTTATTATTTTAGAATGGACATAACAAAGGAAAAAGAAGTTGAAGAAGAATGGATCTTGAAAGAGGGTGGTGAAAACATTACCTCTTCTTCAGGTTCTTCCTTTTGATTTGATCAAAAGGGATCCTTAGATTGGATTTATGATCAATCTAAGTCCTATAGGTTGAAGTGAGGATAGTTGAGAGAATATTTGGGCAGGCGTTGGCCGAATCAAAAGGCTTTGAAGGTATGAATAATTAGTTAGAAGTGGTGTCCTTTTATAAGGGGGAGGAGGGGGTCTTTATGAAAAACTTAAATTATTAATTTATAATAAATTCATATTCGGTTTCTAGTGGCACTAAAGTAGATTATTTAAAGTCTAGGGTGGGGATGGGTCTAAATCAACTTAACCAGTAGATTTTATATAGGCTTGGGTCACCTTATTAACCTAATATTTTAGTTTTAAGCTTTAGTTAATTACTTTGACATTTCCCATGTCTCTTTGTATTTTTATATAATATGGTTAATAAACTTGCTATAAACATCCAAGATACCCCCAAGTGGTACATTAATGATATAACTATCAGGATATAAGTCCTTTGGCCGAACCTTAGTATTTTTGGAACATAATATCAATTAATCATATAATATTTGTTTTAAATATTAATTTATCTAAATTTTGACACTATTTGGTATTTTGTTTTTGTGAAATTCATCACAAATTGATTACTTTGAAAAAGATACATTCAATTAGACCTAACATGTCATAGTCACCTAGAAAATTCGTGGATGTCATAAAAACTTTGAAATTATATTTATTTATAATATTTATAATACCATTTATTTGATTCTTTCATTAATAAGTTAATTACTACATCATCATTATGTCATAAATAAATTTAATTATTTAATGTCTAAAAATTATAAATAAAATACCATGATGTAGGAAATATTTTTATCTTTATAATTAATATTTATAGTCTAATTTATCTTATGTATAACCCTATATTAAAAATGGTTTAGTTAATAATCATTGAATTGAAAACTTTTAACCCTTTTTTAAATTAAAAAATAATAAATGTCCTAATCTAATTCAAGTGGACATAAAGGGTCATATTTTATTCTTAAGGTTGTTTATGGTCGAATTTCACTTATCCAATATAATTAGGACATGTTTTAGGGTAATAATAATATCATTTTTACCCTTAATTACTGTATTTACATTTAACCGTGGTAAATAAAACTAAAAAGTTACTATTCACCAAAAAATATTTTTATCTTATTGAACCACATTTCACTCCCTGATATTAAACATGTCTCTCATATTTTCAAAATTTAACTCACAGAAGCGTTAAAATTACGTTTTATGTGAATTTACAAATTCTCCTAGGTGGTGGGTAAAAGACGGTGAAATGTTCAATAAAATATTTATATATAAAAAATTATTATAAACTAACACCAATGAATTGAATTGAACTTATATAGGTATTAAGTATATATTTTTACCTAAAATAAATTTAACTAAAATTAATAATTATTTAAATAAAAATTCTGTTTTAAACTATAACTCAGTGTTTTTCACTATTCATTAAAAATTATATGTTTTCAGAGAAATACCAAAAATTCAACCTATGATAATTTTGATATTCCAAATTAAATAATGAAGTCTATTTTACCACATTCAAACATAGAATTTTCATTTATTAATTTAAAATTAATTCTCATTGTCAAAACCAAAAGGCATATTTTTAAGAAATAATAACAATCAAAAGTTTGACACTTGTTTATGTCCAATATCAATGTGAAATTACATACAATGACCATGAATGGATTAAATGGTAAAAATATAATCTATTTATACATAAAAACTATTAAAATTTATAATTTAAAACTATAAATTTTTTGATTAAATTTTTTTTCAGTTAAAATATATTAATTTTCACTATTCACCCAAATATGAAAGTTATCAGAAAAATTGAAAAACATTATTGAAACAAAATTATTATGTCCCGATTATAAAGAATAAGTTTATTTTGTCAAATTAAATTTATAAATGTTTCAAATATTGGATTTAAAAAGGCTTCGCCATTAAAAGGTGGTAAAATTGCATTTTTCAAAAAATACTTCATTTTTCTGAAAAAATGTATTTGTTTTTACATTATGTCTAAGAAACTCATAATATAGATTATAAAGTTATATGGATTATATAAAGTACAAAATTCAGTTAATACTATTCATAACCGCTTTTGAACGGCTAGTTTGGTAAGTCATGGTGCGCTAGAACTTTGTGTTGCATGTAATGCAAGTTATTGAATTACTTTGAAGAAAATAACGTACTATGAAATATTTGGGTGTTAAATTCTTACCTCCTTCAATAAATTGCGTCCTCACAATTTGAAATTATTTTTCGAAAATAAAAGGTTGAAAATAGAAAATACCTTTTGGAAAACCCAGATCGGAAATTAGGTTAATAAAATTTAGTCTTAATAAGAGGAAAAGGGAAATAAAAGGGTCAGCACCAAATTATGATATAGATTAAAAGAACATTGGTGGTAATTAGAGACATATAATTAGAGGAAACATGTAAATATTTATAGGCAGTGATCGATCTCATCAATCACAACCAAGTGTAAAATTGAGGGCCTTACATTCATCAATATATGATGATTTAAAATACCATCGGTTCAACAAAACATATGTTATTAGGATAACAAATTTTTGGTTTTAAGATCCCTTCAATAAACTATAAGAATTAATTTCTTCATGGAATAGGAGAAGAAGAAAAATATATACTTGTCAAGTAGAGTCCCATCCTTTAACTAATTTCTACGACAAACTCATCTTTAACTCTAAAAGATAATAGAACTTAAAAGTAATATTCTATTTATCCTATTTGTAATGGTTAAAAAAAATGAATTTATAATTCAACTTCCAGAATTTTTTATTAAAAAAAGGCAACATTATTAAATCCATGACATCATGTGGGAAAGTGGTTGGTGATACACCCTTGTCGCCGTTCGGTTGCGGGTTCAAGTCTCGTGGCCTTTCCTGACGCGACAGGTTGCCGCCCGACATCCGAGTTATCTATTTATAGAAATCCAAAAATAATCTCAATCTAGAATTATCCAAAATACTTCTCTCCAAACTCACAGTCCAAAATTTATAAGGAAGGTAAAGACAATGAAGATCATTTTTTACGCGTAATAACATGTGAACACCTTCATCATATATTCTTTTAAAACACCGCAATATCCTGAATTACTATAAAACCTTATTGATTACATTCATGATCCCTTATTCCTTATAGAATACTGGATATACTCCTTCTATCAAAATTTTTTATAAAATCTAATAATTATGGAATATACAAATCATTAATCAATTTCAAGGTAGTCAAGAATATCCAATATAATTTATCAAAATAAATCATGTATTATTCCAAAATCCCTACCTCAGTATCAGAACCATATTATGGATTATCTTTCTCTCAACCATATATTTTCCAAATATTTAACCTGCTATTGAGTCACTTTTCCTGGTTCCACACAATCTCAAGTCTGAGATATTACTGAAGTATAGTCCTAATATAATTCATAATTATTATAACCAGTACATTGTTGATACAATAGTCAAATGACATAATTCTGAAACAAAAACATAAGAACTCTAATCATTCCTCCTCAATTGTGGTAGTATCCTAACTTGATTATTATCTAATAACCTCATTTGGGGGATAGTATGATGATATAGACATTGGTTCGCGTAGTGTCCCAACTCTTTGTAGATGAAGCATTTTACATTTGAATACCTTTTTTACCCTTGCAGTCACGTATATGGTTTCCTTTTTCTCCACACTTATAAAAAACTCCCATTCCCTTCAGGCAAGTTCCAGGGTGGTTCTTTTCACAGTTATCAAATATGGGAAAATTATTCTTTTCCCTCTTCCCATTATCCATATTTCTCTCTTCCATCCTTTTCTTCTCTTTCTTCCCTTCAAAACATTAGGACTCAGAGAATTATTAACTTATCTTATTAACACATGATACATTTTCTTCATATGTTGAGAATACATGAGAGACTATTTCCATTATAAATTTTGGCTTAATACCATGAAAGATATGATCGTGCTTACTCTTTGGATCATAAATATTACTGGTGTTCACATTTCTTCTATTGGGCATCATTTTTATACAATGGCATACAATAGGTTAATATATGAATCACAATTCATAATTCCAAACATGTAAAATACCTGACATAAATTGAATAGTTTATGGATATAATCTGTAATCACAAAAAAAAATTCTTTGAAGAGGTATATACTCATAAACCCTTCATAGTGGTTTGTAAAGAAAATGATAATTATACTAAGCATATCCCCCAGGAGTGTTGTAACCAAGAGTGCAGCAAGGCCCATTTTCATGCACCGGTTCTTGTTTGAGTCTAGCTCAAAGCGGTGTTTTCGGGTTTTACCCCTAGGTACATCTGTACCAGAGCCGCCTCTACCTGCTCGTATCTCAATAGGGACGTATTTTCTTGGAAAACTCACAAAATTTCTACATTACCAAAATTATAGGAAGTTCTTATATATTAATCCTCAAAGTCTATCGTAGGGTAATGTGATCTAATAAGAGTTTATGTAAATCTAGTTTCCAAGGTTATTTCTAAACTTACTCTGATACCAACTGTAATTCCCCGACCCTAGTTACCCAGAGTCGGGGAATTATTTTAATACATTGGCATGATTACAAAGAATCAAGTCTCGAAGGACCGATTGGTTTAGCATTCTTGGAAAATAGATTACATACATGAAAGCTACATTACACTTTATAACATAAAACACAACATATGTAATACTTTATGAACTCCATTATTCCCTTAACATAACCTTGCATATCAATCAAAATGCACCTATTGGAATCCTGGGAATAATAAAACATAGAAAGGGGTGAGCTCAAACGCTCAGTAAGGGTAAGTAATACAGCAGATGATAACAAAAATATTAAGCATGGTGAATAATTGAAACCAATGCATTTACCAATAATAAACATAAACACTTTTATGGCAGAAATATTAGCTGAGTAAATAATTCCATAATAAAACATAATCATGGGTATTCTACTAGTCGAATGACCACATGAACCATCATTATTATTTTTATAATGAGGGCATGTATAATACCAGACATTCTAAAACATTTTTTCAAGGCCTCATCCAAGACATTTAAAAAATATTAAGGCCTCAGCCAAAACCATATATCAAATTGGGAAAGGGCCTTGGCCAATTCCACGTCTAGTTGTCTCATGAGAACTACTCATGCATTGAGGATCTATAGTGGGCTCCACCCATCACTTACTATGTCCAATACATTCCTCATATGAAGAGGTTGAAACAAAATATAAACATTTGTATAGAACTAGCATACGAAATGTCAATATTTTAACCATAAATTATGAATGGTATAAAAATAGAAAATCCACAGTTAGACATATCATAACTAATTCAATACAATATGGAATATTGTATTATAATAAATCATCCTAAATCAAAAATAATATCCAGTAAAGGATGCTGACATAGTTGAAAATGATGAGTTAAACTTTTTTGGTGAAATATCCTTTTTGTAAAATCATTTAAAAGTCACACATTTATAAAGGAATTAATTTAAAAGATATTTTAGAATAAAAATGTCCCATACCAATTTGAAACTTTTGAAAACAATTATTATTTGAAAACATTCATATCCATATAAATAAATCCTTAAGATCATTTTGAAAACATGTACATTAATTAAAAAGATTTTGAATCATAAATCTTTAAACCACTAAAAATTCTGATCTTGATAAATAGTAACTTTCACAAATCATTAAAATATTCTTTTTGAAATCATTTTTATGAAAACTTTACATGGATGATAAAAATGTCCCAGTAAATACATCCACATAAACAATCTCAGATAATAATGAGATTGAGGAATTAACCCTTTCCAATTTGGTAACTTACAAAACATACACCCCATGAAAGAGGTATCATACAATGAATATGTAAATACACATAAATTAAAGTGTATTACACAAATAATAGAATTATGGTCAGTACATACACCACACAAAAGGTAATAGTGGCTATATGGCATGAATCTCACGGGAATAAGGGGTGAGATGAAAACCCCTTACCTTGCACTTTCTTTTAGTAGAGGATACTTTTAACCTCTTGTATGAAGACTATAGTATGTTATTAAATTATACCTGAACCATATTAATATTTATTATATCATACATTATTCATTTATGACTTTATACTACCCATTTAATAATAATTTCCATGTTATATTAATATTTTGGGTAATAATCGCTTTCTTTATTGCACGTGTTTTAACTTGATACTCTTGATTGTATCACTTAGATCATGATTTAAATACTTCCTGAATATAAAAAATGATTTATATATCATATATATTTAGAATATAAATATTTATAATAGACATATACATGAAATTAAAAACACCGTTTATGGAGACGGTAGTCTATACGTATGCATAAACGCTATTTCTGTTTTCATATAATATCTAACGGATGTAAGTGAATAAGATATATGTAAGTACATAAATACTTATATATATAAATATATATATCTTTAGTAGAATTATTATGTCATATATTACATACTTATTATTAATATATATTTTTTATAATTGTCGAAGAATGGTGAACTTGGAAATGAATCTCATCGCGTCGTGGCGACGGTAATCCGTACGTACGCACGAGCGACAATATCATTATTTTGATATTAAAATAATATATAATTGGATGGTGTATCATATATAAAGAATCATTATCATGTTATATTTATTATTTACTTGAATTATACTTCATTATCATACCCATCCAAATAATAATGTTCTGAATAACAATTACACCATGACGTGGAGACGGTATGCCGTATGTATGGACGTATGATGACTTGTCATTCAAAGGATGGATAGAATACTGAATATGGTTGTAACACATTTATAATAACATCACAGTATATAATAGATACTGGAGTTATTATTTTAGAATGGAAATAACAAATAAAGAAGAAGTTGAAGAAGAAAGGAACTTGAAAGAGGGTGGCGAAAACATTACATCTTCTTCAGGTTCTTCCATTTGATTTGATCAAAAGGGCTCCTTAGGATGACTTTGTGATCAAAATAAGGCCACTAGGTTGAAGTGAGGATATTTTAGAGAATATTTGGGTAGGGTTTGGCCAAACCAAAAGGCTTTTAAGGTATGAAGAATTTGTTAGAAGTGGTGTCCTTTTATAAGGGGGAGGAGGGGATCTTTAGGAAAAACATAAAGTATCAATTTATAATAAATTGATATTCGATTGCTAATGGATATAAAGTAGATTATTCAAAGTATAAGGTTGGGATGGGTCCCAATCCACTTAATCAATAGGTTTTAGACAGGTTGGGTCACCTTGTTATCCTTATATTTTAGTTTTAAACCTTATTTAATTAGTTTGACATTTACCATGTCTCTTTGTATTTTTATATTATATGGTTTATTAACTTACTATAAACATCCATGAGGCCCCCAAGTGGTCCATTAATGATATAACTATCATTCTATAAGTCCTTTGGCAGAACCTTATATATTTAAGAAAATAATATCTATTAATCATATAATATTTGTTTTAAATATTAATTTATGTCAATTTTGACACTATTTGGTATTTTGTTTTTGTCAAAGTCATCAAAACTTTATTACTTAGACAAGATACATTTAATCATCCCTAACATGTCATAGTAACGTAGAAAATTTGTGTATGTCATAAAAACATTGAAATTATATTTATTTTATTATTTATAATACCATTTATTTGATTCGTTCATTAATAATGTAATTACTGCATCATCATTGTGTCATAAATAAATTCAATTATTTAATGTATAAAATTTATAAAAAAATACCATAATGTAGGAAATATTTTATCTTTATAATTAATATTTATTGTCGAATTTATCTTATGTATAACCCTATATTAAAAATGATTTAGTTAATAATCTTTGAATTTAACACTTTTAACTCTTCTTTAAATTAAATAATTATAAATGTCCTAATCTAATTCAAGTGAACCAAAAGGGTCATATTTTATTCCTAAGGTTGTTTTTGGTGGAATTTCACTTATCCAATAGAATTAGGACATATGTTACGGTAATAATAAGATCAGTTTTACCGTTAATTACACTATTTACTTTTAACCGTGAAAAAAAAGTAAAAAGTTACTATTCACCAAAAAATATTTTCATCTTATTGAACAAATTTTTCCTCTTTGATATTAACCGTGTCTATAGGATTTTTAAAATTTAACTCACAGAAGCGTTAAAATTATGTTTTGTATGAATTTACAAATTCTCCAAGGAGGTGGGTAAAAGACGGTGAAAAGTTCAATAAAATTTTTATATATAAAAAATTATTATAAACTGACTCCAATGAATTAAATTGAACTTATATAAGTATTATGTATCTATTTTGACCTAAATTAAATTTAAATTAAATAAATAATTATTTAAATAAAAATTCGGTTTTATACTATAACTCAGTGTTTTTCACTATTCATCACAAATTAAAAGTTTTTAGAAAAATTTCAAAAAGTCACCCTAAGATAATTTTGATATTAAGAATTCAATAATTAAGTCTATTTTACCAAATTTGAAACATAGAAGTTGCCTTTATTAATTTAAAATTAATTCTCGGTGTCAAAACCAAAAGGCGTATTGTTAAGAAATAATAACCATCAAAATTTTGACACTTGTTTATTTCCAATATCAAATTGAAATTACATACAATGACCATCAATGGATTAAATGGTAAAAATACAATATATTTATATATCCAGACCATTAAAATGTATAATTTAACACTATAAATTATTTTGATTAAAAAAAGTTGTTTTCAGTTAAAATATAGTATTTTTCACTTTTCACCCAAATATTAAAGTTATTCGAAAAACAACAAATCATTATTGAAACTAAATTCTTATGTCCCGATTCTAAAGAAGAAGTTTATTTTGTAAAATTGAATATTTCAAATTATCAAATATTATATTTAAAAATACTTCTCCATTAAAAGGTGGTAAAATTGTATTTTTTGAAAAATACTTCTTTTATATGAAAAAAATGTATTTGTTCTTAAATTATGTCTAAGAAACTCATAATTTGGATTCTAAAGTTATAAGGATTCTATAAAGTACAAAATTCTGTTAATACTATTCATAACCGCTTTTGAACAACTAGTTTGGTAAGTCATGGTGTACTAGTTCTTGGTGTTGCGTGTAATGCAAGTTATTGAATTACTTTGAAGAAATAATGTACTATTAAATCTTGGGGGTGTTACAAAGAGTATTTTTTATAATATCATTATTAATATAACAAAATATTTTTATTAGTATTAAATACATATTTCATTATTTTTTATATTTTTATTGTAACTTTTATTAATATATTTACATATTTGTATACATACTATTTGGGGGTGGGGGACTTTGCGTCTTGCTTGGCTGGAATGGATTCATATGGATAGGGGAACACGTAGCTGGGAGGAGCTCGAGGGTTCTAGTTTCATTATCAATCTACATCACAATTATGGTCCATGTGGTTCGGTATCACTACCCAAAGTGAAGTAGTGGAAACTTCAACTTCATGTTAAATATCATTAGCAATGAACCTTCAATAACGAGCTTCGACGACACATTCATAAAAGTTAAACCTCGGGCTTCCTTTAATTTATGAATACATGTGGCTTCAATCGATTAAAGAGAAATGGTTTGGTTGGTCAATAATGATGTGGTAACTATTAAGAAAAAATTTGTTAAAAAAACAAAAACTAGATGATGAAAAATTATTATTTTAAAATAAAATTTAAAAATTGTAATAAAATGAATGAATGAAAATATTATTATTTTGAAAATCCTAAAATGAAAAGATAAATAAAATAATTACCATAAATAATTAACTAAAACTAAAATTTATTAGAAAATTATAGTGAAAAAAAACAATTTATTTAGTTAACAAATAAAATTTAACACAACAGTAAAATATTAAAAGATTTTTTTATTTTTACATTGAATTGTGAGTTGTAATAATTTGAGAAAAAATTGTCAAAAATTGAAATTTATTCAATAAAAAAATTGTTTGAAAATATAAAATCATAGAAAATTACAACAATAGATGTGGAAAAGACATAACAAATAAGATCCATATAAATGTCCCCAACCCATAAATGTTTTTTCCTTGAAACATCATCTTTGTTTTTCTATTTGTAAAATAGAAAAAATTATTTCACTTTAATCTCCAAATGAATCATCTCAAGAAAAAAAGGGACAAAATATGTGGTATATAGGAATTTTAATATGATAAACACATGACATCCTACCAAAGTTCAAGTGGACACTATGAAATTACAGGAACATATAATCATTCACCATTGAAGATGCCTCTCCTCCTATATGAAGTAATTTACTACCCTACATTAAATCAAATTCAACTTCTAATTCTAATAGTAATGAAATTATAGATTATGGAAGTAATAAAATGCTAATAGTTGGAACCTTTAACTTCCAGTTTGTCCTATGTCAAAAAAATCATACTTCATTTATCACTTCATTTGTACTTATCAAATAATTTTCATATAAGTGACTTTTCCCCTTCTACAACTAGGTTCAAAATTACACTCAACATAATGAAGTCATTTTTTGACAATTATGAACATTATTTTTTTATAAAAAATTACCCATTAATGTATGTGAAGAGAACTATGTAATAACACTTATTGAATTAAGATATTATTTATTTAACAAAAATGAAAGTAGTTCCATCATCTTAGAGACCCATAGTGGGATCCTAGTTTCCCATTTTACTCCAAATTCAAAAGACATATATGATAATTATATGATTTGGCTCCCTATTGTTTTTTTAAAAAGTGATGTGTCACCTAATATCAATATCAAATTTAAATATTCCTTTAGTTATGATAATAATTTAAAAAAAATATATCCTATCCCACTCCATTTTTTATTTTTCAATTGGAATATTAAAAAAACAACAACATGAAACACCAATAAACAATCATACATACCTAATTTTTTTTTTGAATTGATTCCACCAACAAAAAACAACATTTCAATATCTAGCTTATTTTCGCCCCCGATGTAACCCCAAGAAAAGGCTTGAATTGGATAAGGGCTGACATAGTTCTCAAAAGCATCTTTTAGTGGTGATCAATTTCTTATGATCAATTGAATTAGAGGAACAAATTTTTGAGGTCCATTCATATACAATCTCAACATGTCATAGATCATATCCATCCTTAAGTTCATCCCTCCAATTTATCAGGTTCATTTTCTTCCAATCAACGGACGAAGTATTCATATTCATTGAATCTGATGTTTAGATCAATAAAAATTATTGATTGTTTCTTCAATTTATGTGGAGGTACAGACATATACATCATTGTTTTGGCTTCCTAGATGGGAGGATCTCAAGCTGTCTTGTTTCTTTATCATTATATAGTGTGTGAGGGTCCACAACTTTCAGTATCACCACCCGCAGTGATGTAGTGGCGACTTCATCTTCACACGGATTATCTTTTGTGATGATCCTTAATCAACGAGGTATGATGATTCTTTCAAGGTAGCTCCAACTTAGCATTCCTTGAAACAATGATGACATGGGGCTTCAATGAGAGAATAATACATGGTTTAGTGTTTTAATAGTGAGTATGTATCCATGAAGATGACTTTGATTATAGGTCATGATAGGATGATGAAGTGAGGATTGTTGTAGGTATCCAAAAGTCAGTATAATAACCACTGGATTGTAGGTCATAGAAATGTAACGTATGTTATGTGGTGCATGGATATATCCCAACATGATAGGTTGAGAAAAAGAACCACAATCAGTTTAATGTATACATCACGTATTTTTCCTACAAATATATAAAACTGTTTTAAAAACATAGAATTCAAAAAAGTTATATATGAATAAGAAATGAACTCAAGAATAAATACGAATTATTAAAAAATTAATTAATATAATTTTAAATTATATGCAGGAATTTAGATATACTAACAAGACATAATGGTTAATTAATTTGAATTATGAATAAATCTATTAAAAAAATATGAAAAATTAGTATTCAAAAAATTATTATTTTAAAATATATTTGAAAATATAATTATTAAAATCATTGAAATAAATAATTTTGACTTTAAAAATAATAAAATAAAAAAATGATTAAATGAATTAAAATATATAAAATAATGAAAATAATTTTAATTATACAATTATACTAGAAAAAAATAATTTCATTATTTAGAAAAAAATTTACATAATGACTAAAATAAAAAATGAAATTTTTATTCTGACATTCAACTATGAGTTATAATATTAAAACAAAAAATTATCAATAATTGATGTTTATTCAATAAAAACAATTGTTTTACAATAAAAGCATAATTAATTTCACTAATAAGTGTGAAAAAATTAAAATAAGAGGCAAATAAATATTCCTCACACTTAAATATTATATTCATACAACCACATCATTATTTTTTAATGTAGATAAAAATCACAAAGCATGCACAAAATGAGTCATATATCAAGAAATAGAAGAAAAAAATCGAGGTAATCCATACTTTTCAAAAAATGGACACATGGGTCCTACCTATGTTCAAATACACAAAATTAAATGTAGGGAACATATAGTCATTAACTATTGATGATATATTTCCTAATATATGAAGTGACTCACTTCGCTACATACATTCTACTTCATGTTCTAATTCTATATGTGATGATATGTTAGGCTTTAGGGGAAATAAAATCATAATATGTGGAACCTTTAATTTTCACATTCTCCTATGATCCATTTTTTTTAAATTTATCAATATGACTGAAATGATTTTCATGTAAGTCAGTTGTCCCACTATTTTTCTTGAATTAAAATTCCCTTCACCAAAATGAACAAATTTTTTAAAATTTTGAACATTATTACTCTTTTGAATCATACCCATCCCTGTATTTGAATATCACTATGTAAATGAACTTATTGATTTTAGATTTTTTTACATAATATAATCACACCTAGTGCCTTTGTCTCAGAGACTCACTGTGGGATCCCAGTTCCACATTTTACTTTAGATTCAATGGTCTTATAAGATTATCATTTAAGATGGACCCATAAGGTGTTTTGTTCAAAAATTATGTGACATATAAGTTCATGTTATAATTTCATGTTCCATAAAGTTATGATCACAATTCCATAAATATCTGTCATATCCCAATCTATTTTTTAGTTCCCAAATAGAATATCAGTAAAAAAAACATACAACACCACTCGGAAATCATACAACCCCAACAGTTGCAGAATCAATGAAACCCTAAATAACCAACATGTTACTATTCAGTAGGCAGGACAGAATTGAGGTGAAACTAGAATATAAAGACCCTCAAATTTTTTATTTTTTGAAAAAAAATTGAATGTGTTTTTACATGAATGAAAGGTGGATTTTGGAATTTCTAGAATTGAAGCACATCTTAAAATAGGGAGAGACCCCTATCCACCACACATAATCAAAATATTTTCACCATAGTTAAATACTATGGTGGGTGAAATATTCATTCAAAACATGTTTTTTATTCATTAGGAAAAATAATTGGAAGCGGGACATAGTAAATTTAAAAAAATAATTTTTCCATTTATCCAATCAAATCATTTTTTTTCAAAATCATCATTTTGATTTTTGTACGTTCAGGATACTGATTATTATAAATAGGAAAAATAAATTTCAAATTAGTTTATATATTAAAATGATAATCAATGTTGTATAATAGAAATTGAATTAAAGTTATTGTATTAGGTACTAGCAGGTTTCACAAAATAACTCAAGAAAAGTTTAAAATGATTTATAATTATATAATCTAAAACATTAGAAATAAATTAGTATCATAATTTTATCGAGATTAGGGGGTATTACCCCAAACATAATTCCCATTAGTAAACATTAAAAGATAAATAATAGTATTGAAATTGAAAGATAAACAACGCATACCATAAATTTCTGACCTTTGATCATTTATGTTTTTTAAAACGTTTATCCTCTACACCCCTATGTGAATTCCTATAGTTGCTACATTCAATTCCTTGAATGGTTATGTAAATATAAATAAGAACATTCAAATTAATTTTCTAGAAACATTTGACCCACCAATTTATATTCGGTGGTTTTCTCTAGATGATCCATTGTGTTTCTCCCTTGGAATTCCCATTCCATGTTTTAGGAAGTAGTATCACTCTAGTGATACCAAATCATATGATACAATCGAAAAGTAGTGGTATCAGTCTAGAGATTCATGAACCTCAATTTCATTTTATTGGAAAAGAATAATAAAAAGAAAATAGAAAAATATCATGGGTTTTATTCTATGAAACACTGAGTTTCTATTCCTTAGTTATTCTGGAGATAAATTCAGCAATCAAGAAATGAAATAACAACCAATCCCTTTAGCTTTACTTCAAATAAGTGTAATGTTCTTTGGTCATTTACTAAAAACGTGTAAATTTTCCTCTCAAACTAGATCCATATATCCATTGAAAAGATAATTAATAATGGTGAAGGGTTTTGACCACATGATTTTAGATTTTCTTGGGAAAGAATCATCATAGAATTGTATAAAAAAAATCCTCTGACCATCATTGAAATCCCTATTCTAAATTATTGATTCCTGAAATTCATTTATTTTATCTTTTTTAAATTTCAATATTTTTATATGATTCCCTTTTATGTTCCTCAACCACACTCATCTCTAACAACCTCTTCTCACAAGAAAATGTGAATAAAATTTTTTGGGTCCTTAACTCACCCAAAATTACTTTGATGTAATTTTACATGAAGATGGATAGTCATACCGAAGATAATTATACACAAGGATATTCATATGGGGGTATTATAAGAAGTTATATAATCCCATATAGCCTCATATAAATCTATAGACCAATCATTTCATGATCCAGAAAATTTATTATCTATAATTTTTTTAATCTCTCTATTAGAAATTTCATCCATCCCAATATATTATGGTTGGTAGGTGGTGCTAGTTTAATAATAACATCCATAATTCTCCATTAAATTCATGAACATGTAAATCATAAAATGAGTTCCATTATTTGTAATGAATTCTCAAGGCATTGATAACGTATAAATAAATATAAATATATATATATATATATATATATATATGTGAATTTACCACTCTAGAAGAATGATTATTGGAAAGATCCAATACTTCATCCAAACTGGACACATAGTTTAATGCCATAGAAATATATTAGTTCCCATAGGATTATGGAAATGTCACATGAAATACAATCCATATACATAGAAAATACAACATCTAGTATACCTTTTATTGAAGAACCAACCATGTACCTATATTTTTATGACATTTGGAACTTGTCAAAAAACCATTCAAAAATCTCTTAGAATACTTAAATAGTTTTTTCTAGTTTAAACCATCTAATAGAACTTTTTGATCCATTATTTCTCCACCATGATGTCCTCCCCAAGGAGATGAATCAAAGCTCTCATGGATGGGTAAAATTTACTCTTCTGCCACACACCACCTCAAAATACCATTAGTTATCTCCTAAAATGAAGAGGGTCATCCCAGAAGTATCATTTAAACATATTTATAAACCTCTTAATTTGATTCCTTAAAAGGTCCTTTTTAATAATACTTATATCTAAGATGATTACATAATATACCAACAAACAAAATTATATCATAGTGGTAGATTTTTTTTTCATTTGGGAAATATGTGTTGATCTCCCTTGGATCCTCAATTTGGGTTTTGGGAAGACTATAAAAATGTTCTGCAACAACTTTTCCATCAGATTTTTTATCCTCTATTACCTGATCAAATTTATATAAATGAAGATGCCACATTATGAGCCTCAGATTTGAGTCCTTTTTAGCTAGAAGGTACATAATGGATGAATGGTTAGTGAAAATTATCACTATGGACCCTACCGTGTATTTTCTAAAATTTTCTAGACAAAAGATAGCAACAACTGAATCCTTTTCAATGGATGATTAATTATTTTGTGTATCATCTAAAAAATGTTTCTCATAATAAATTACATGTAACATCTTGTCCATCCTCTTCCATAATGAATCACCTATAGTAAAATCCCTATAATCAAACATCACATAAAATGTCAAATAATAGTCTGGGGTATTCTTCATTAGTGAAGTAACTATTTTATCCTTATGGAAGTTAATGTACTCCATGGATTTCTCAAAAAAAGGTGTGTACATAATAATATAGAATAGATTTTCCTAATTATCATGGAAAAATATTGAATGAACCTACTATATAATCTACTATGGAAAAAAAGATAATAATACACTAGAAATTTTCATGTGGTTGAAACTTTAGGATCACCTTAAATTATTCATTTCCAACCTCAATCACTTTATTAGAAGCCTTGTGACCGAACACAATTCCCTCGGTGGCCATTAAATATCACATTTATTTTTTAGAATATGTTTTGTTTATTTTCATATTTCAATAATAGTTTATTAATTTATAAGGTAGTTTTTAAAATACCTTCCCATAACTAAAAAATATTCCATGAACACTTAAATAATCTATTCTATCACGTGTGATAATATTTCTATAATGCATATCTGAAAATTGGTTGGAACACCACACAAGAAAAAGGGCATTCATCAGAAGGAAAATTTCCCAAATAGACAAGTGATGGTGGAATTCTCCCAGTCCTCTAGAAAACAAATTGGGTTATAACTATATTAATCATCCATAGAGAAGAAATAATCATTCCTAGCTAACCAATATAGAATTTGGTCCAAAAATGGCATGGTAAAATGATCACCACTAATGGATGACTTTAGTTTTTTATATAATATGTAGAGCCTCTAATTTTTCAAAGTTCTTGTTTGAATGTTTTGATCCCTTTCATTTGTAATCACAATTTTACCACTATTATTAGGGACCACTATGATTGTACTAACCCAAAGACTGTTATAAATTTTAAATAATATCCCAATATCAAAAACATGATCCCTTCCTCTTGGAATAATTCAATAATTTTTTCGGATAAGCCTTATCTAGTATTCAACTCTTGGTTTACACTATGGAATCATTGTAATTTTATACCTGAAAAATGATGGAATTATGCCCTTGATATTAGAAATTTACCATCCAATAATAGGCATATACATCCTTGAAAAACTCAACAGGTTTTCATCATAACATTCATATTGTTCAGATGAGATAATTACAAGATGTGTGGATCACTCAGCTAAAAACAATATTTAAATTTTGGTGTCTAAGGAATGAGCTCTATATCAGATGGTGCAAGTCTTGAGGGGGGAAACAAGGGTAAGGATAGTCAATTTTCTTATGCATCCTCTTAGATATTTTTCTGAAGAAAGCTTCCTCTCATCCACTCTTAATTCTAGAAAATTGTTCCTCATATATAAATTATTATTTTGGATTCATAATTTGTTCTAATTAAATCACATATAGGTGTTATAATAGTTCCCCCTCAAACACTTTTAGAGGATCCTTCTCCATACTAGAACTAATTCCCATACAAGGTTTAGTATAGAACACATGTTCTCTGTTAAATTCTTCTAGCATCATGAAAAACTATTCTTACTTCACATCAATTTATATTTTAGATTCTAATGTCTCATATCTAGGATAAATTATTTAATGGTAGGTTTCTTTAATTTTTTTGAAATTATTGATTTCCTCATTAGGTTTACCAAGTTTAAAAATTATTTCCCCATTGGGACATCAATGTCTACTCCCCATATAGATAGAATAGTCCAACCATGGATAATAGGTACCTACTAGTCACACTCCATATCAAATATTATAAATTTATAGGAAAAATTTTCATGCATACTCCCACAATAAAGAAATCAACCCTACCAACTGGGTGAGTTATGGATTGATCAGAAAGTTTCAAACAATAGTGTTTTCTTGGGGAAATCCTAATCCAATTTATTGAAACAATGAATGAAGAATTAAAATAATTATATCTCCAAGATCACATATATAATAGAACATGACACCACTATCTATAAAGAAACAGGGGATGAAAAATATCATTGGGTCTTGAAGTTTGGGAGGTATCCTATTCTTGAACATAGCAATACACACCTATGTGAGATTGTAGGTGGAAAATTAATCCATGTTTTTCTTGTATGAGTACATTTTCATGATGTGTTTAAAATAATATGGTCTTCGAATCATAAGCTATGAGAAAGGAATGTCAATGTTCAATTTTTAACAACTTTGAGAAATTTTATTAATTTCAAATAATATTTTTATTTTTTAATTATTTTTCGAAAAGGAATTATTAGAGAATATTTCCAAAAAAATATGCATTCCAATAAATAATTCTTAAAAAAAATTATTCCCTTTTTTTTCAAGCTATTTTATTGTAAATGTTTTGGTGGGAATGTAGGATTTAAAGTGTTTCCGATATTCCTGTCCAAATTTCAAGATTTAACTTATTCCATATTTGAGTTTCTAGATTCATCCAATTTTGTTTTCAAATTTTTTGGTAGTTACCTGTATAATTGGTGAGTTTTAATACCACACCTTGTTTTCAAATACATTTAATATTTTATAGGCTTCACTTTTGTGGTTTGTTAGATTCTTATCCTTGTATATACTATAAAAATCTCTACCAAATGTCCCCATTAGAGTTTAAATATTTTTCATCCTAGAATCCATTTTCACATTAATAAATTCAATTTTAGAATTTGGTTCATCAAACCTACCTATCAACTCTTGTATCATAACCCTTAATTCATATTTTTAGTTAGATGTTTCATCTGTTAGTTAGAGACAAAACTACTCCGTATACTTTTTCTAGAAAGCAGAGGGAGTAACATGCATAAGAACTCCTTGGTCTCACTAAGGAATATTTCCGTAGAATATATAAAACTTATTTTATGTTTTTTAAAATGGTTCATAATTGTACTAGAAACATGTACCATAACTATAAAAATTGTAATTTATGGGATATTGTGATAACATATCAAAATTTGGATAACCTGAGTACATGATACAACATTCCACAATGGTGGCATTACCCCCGAAGTGCATCTTCATTATTATCATTGAAAAATTAGTTATCTTGAGCCTAATATTTTGGAATAGGATTGGGTTTGTTCTTATCAGTGGTTCTCATCCTAGAAAATTTTTTTTGGAGATTTTTTTGACAATATGTAAAATAATAGTTTCAATTCCATGATAGTTTATCACTAATGCCTCAGCTAGTAGATTGATCACCAAATATGTAGTGGTATGGATTTATACTATTGTATAAAGTTTCAATGAGGAATTATAGAGTGTATTAGTGATTTGGAAATTATCAATGTATCCCCAGAAAATAGTTAGAAATCATCATGGAATACTTACCCCTCATATTATAAGAAATATATGATTTTGGGTCTTAATTTAGAAGTCATTATCTAAGGGTAAAATTTCATGGTGAAGGAATTTTAATCATTATCCCATGTGATGAGTATTTAATCTTCTAATAAATGAAACAAAGTTCACACCTTTCCCTCATGGAAAAAAGAAAAAATATTTTTTAATTTTCATCCTCACTGAGGCCACTCTGTGGAAGCTGCTGAATACTATAGTAGAAGTCCCAATTGAAGTCATGTATGTCTTAACTAGGCATTCCATTGATGGTCGGAAACTTGGACACTACGGATAATATCTTGTAATAATTTATATCCCTCCGTGAGAACCTAATGGATGAAAGATTACTTATGGAAGAATTCAATGAGAGTTCCATCAGTCGATGTCTCACAATTATCTCATTTATAGGTGGGTTCCCATTTCTTGGGTGTGGATTATAAATATTCTGATTCTCTACCACTTTTTTATCTTCCTTTTTTATTTTTTGTGTTTATTTTTTAAAATACCTTAGTTAAATATCAATTTTTTTGTATTCCAGTCTCTATTGTCCTATGTTTATACATAGTTTCATATACATATCAACATCAAAATAATGTTTTGAATGTTATTATAGGATTATTTATTGGTTTTATATATCAAGTTAATTTTTTATTTTATGTGTTCCTTGTTTTTTATGATTTATTATATAAAATTTTTTATTTTTATTTTTGATTCATGGTCGCACATTCCATCACTAGAAATGGGTCCAAAATTTTACACATGGCTATTGGGATCTAGAAAGTTAATTATTTGTAACTCCATATAAAACTAGTCTAGTGATGATCAAAGGTTGATCTATATGTAAGAACTCATAGTGTTTGATTTAATTATGTAAACAAGTAGAAACAAAGAGAATATATAAAATAAAATAGAACATGTAAGAAATAAAAATTGGAAAGGTTGTTGAATGTGTATTGAAAATGATTATTTGTGTGAGATTGAAAGTGATTTTGAGTGAAGTAAATAATGAAAGAGAGAAGAAAACAGAAAATATATATGCACACAAACTAGTGAGAATAATAAATTAATGAAATAGTGGGAAATAGGTTGAATGGTTTTTATATTGACATTAATTTCTTCATTAATTTTAATGAAATATCTAGAACTAATTCCTGAAGGAAAACTAGAATTTTAATTATGTCAAAATATTATTTAAGGGATCAATAACAATTTCAACTATAGAAGTCACTTGTTTTCTTTGTGAGAACAAATCAGTTATCAATGAGTTTAATTTAGTAGTTGAACTCGTTTGGATTATCTCTCAAGATAATGATTTAAATATCAATGAAATTTTCATATAATAAAATTACTTATTTACAATAATAAACATTATTTACCGAAACTTGATTTTTTGTAATAAATGATTGTATAAATATAAAATGAAAGAAGAATACATTTAAGAAAAACAATAAACAATGTAAAATAAATCATCCAACACTGACTATTCCCCCAAATTTTTTTATAAAAAGAACATGATTGTTTTAATCGTATTAAAATATTTTAATATAGAAGTTTTTATAATGGAATAAATCAAGAAACATAAGAGAATTGAGAAGATTCTACTCAGTCCTTCATCTCTTCTTTAATTAACAGTACCTCTTGATGTCTATTTTCTATCCTCAATCTCTTTATTCTTCTTGTTTTCTCTTGGGTTCTTCTCAAATAGTGTATGTCACTAGCTTCTTATTGAATATTAATTTATTAAAAATCTAATTACACACCAGACCCTTCCTCAATTTCACTATCATGGATCAGTAAGAAACTCCATGGATTTTACATGGCATGCTTTCCACTTTACATCATATTTAGCATTGACAATTATTATGGCCCCTCAAATAGAATGCCCAACTCCTCCAGGATCCCTTCCATGCAATGAAAACAATAAAAATCCAGATTTATACCACATGGAATGGCCAATTGTCATGATAATTTAGTGAGTATTCTCAAATATTCATTCTTGTGATCCCCTACCATAAAATAAAATTATCTGATTCAACCATGAAACCAATAAAATATCAAATTATTTTCAAATACAAGCACCACCAATTTTGAAAAATTACATTTCCTAATTATAATTTTATTGTATGGGTTAGTTTCAACAATTTATCAGGCATTGGGCACACCTTGGGACTATATATTTCCTAGCCCACACCCCAAAAGTCATTGGTGTCTCAAATGTAACTATTTAACATTCAATTATTTATTATAATATTATTATACATATAATAATAATTATATTATTATTGTTAAATATAAATTTATAAATATATATTTATATAATAATTATTATTAATATATTTTTATTATTTTTATTATATTATTTTATTATATATATATGTAGAGACCCAAAGTTTGACGTACATAGACATTACATTAATTTTGTGGAATACTTAATAAATAACAAAAACAAACACACAAAGACGGTAATAGTTTATTGTCTTTGGAAACTCAGAACATAATCTTCTAATCGTGGTAAAAAATCTTCAACATCTCCTATAAAGATCTTCCCTTTTTTTTCTTACCTAAAACCTTTCTTTATATCTTGCGGAAAAGAAAACATAAAAAGGGTTAGCTCAAATACTCAGTAAGGGTAAGCATGGAAAAAATAAAACAAACCATACACATTTGAACTTAAAAACATGAACATAATGTTTAAACATCAAATTACTGAGCAATGACATAAAACATGGCAGTACATAAGGCATAGATCATAAAGAAAAATTAATCATGATAAATAACATGGGAATAAAACATGTAATTGAGGATGTAACACCCCAGGTAAATAAAGAATATGACATCTTTATATTTATCCATATTTTTGAATAAAATATTAATATTACTTTAAAGGGGATTCTTTTCTCGATGGCGTACCCAATATGCAACAACGAGTTTCTTGGGAATCATACGTTGCACTCTAATAACAAAATAATATTATTTTAAATGGTAGTTAACACTTAGCCGTTGTAATGGAGGGAATGAACAGAACTAACTACAAAATGATTATATATGTTTCTAAAATATTTTTACTCTTTACAATAAATTTTATAGGATTAAAAATGCAAATGAATCTAGTTTTTAAGCGTAAACATTCTAATATTCTTTAAAAGGTCGATTAACCGCCTTTTGATGGAGAACCCCATTTAAATCAAATTTTTGACAATTTTATAAGTTATATTTTTCTAAATAAACATATTATTTATGATTGTGACATTGAAATTTACCTTGGGTTAATTTTTGGTATTTTTCTGACAATGTTCAATTTTCAATGAATAGTGAAAAATACTGCATTTTACATCAAAACTGCTTTTTCATATAATTTAATTATATGGTTATATTATCTTTTTAATTTGTTTTAAAGTTTAATTAGAATATATTTTTACCATGTAATTAAATTATGGTCATTGGGATTAATTTCACTTTGCAATTAGGCATAAACAATTGCCAAACTTTTCATAAATATTGTTTCTAAAAAACCCGCTATTTGTTTTGACAACGGGATGTTTTTTTAAATTAATTATTGCAATTTATGTGTTTTTTGAATTTGGTAAAATTAATTACATATTTGTAATCATAAGTTCCAAATTATGTAATTAAGACTCTTTTGTTTTTGGACATTATGAATAGTAACGACGGTAATTATCTTTAATTATCTTGATTAATGAGAAATCAGGTAGTTAAAGATAATAAGATAATATCATAATAATAAAAAATGACCAAAAAATGTGTCCTAAGGATACTGGTTTTCTCATGTCCGACCATGGGATGCCTTGTACCAAACTTGGGGGCCCCATCGAATCACTTGTGTGAGAAAGTGACTTTTTATCCTTTTATTTTTAAAGAATGTTAAATGTAACAAAGAACGTATCAACTAAGTAAAATATTTTTAATTTTGTCTACATAAATGATATTTTGGACTATAAATATTCATTAGAAATCGAAAAATATTTTCTATATCATAGTATTTTTTTTATAATTTTTATACATTAAATAACTTAAATTATTTATGACATTATGATGACGCAACGATGACCTCATTATTTAAAGATTTAAATAAAATGGAAAGATAATGTAAAATCTAAGACCTACACATGTCCAAAACCAATTGGATGGGTGGATTTATAACCCTTATCACCTTATCCTCGAAACACATCAATGTGGGACCATTAAAATCCGAAAATCATTTGAAAATAAAGTTACATTTTATACCTTTCCAAGAGTGCCCCTCCTCTCCTCTTATAAAAGGCCCCCACCTCTACCTCCTTACCCACACTTCAAAAGCCTTTGACTCGGCCAACCCCTTCCCATTTTGTCTCTACACATCCCTCTATAACTCCTTGAATCCTGACGTTGGGCAGAATCTTTTCCAAGGAAGCCTTTGAGCTCAAATCAAAGTAAGTTACCCGATTTTAAGGTAATGTCTTCGCTTGGGTCCTTTTGGTTTATTTTGCTTCTCCAACCCCCTAAACAATTTTTATTAATTAATTTTGTAACAAATCCAGTATATTTAATATTCTAGGATGTTTTTATTATAAGGATTATAGTGAAACTTACACACACCTACATATAATGGTTAAAGAACATACTGTTTCCGTGGATGGCGAATTTCTGCCTCCCGAAACGATGATTGTTCAACATTCTTCTAACACCTTCAATGGTGGCCATTAATATGACACTATATTTATATATTATATCTAATATGTTTATGTTTTACTCAATATTATTTATTTTTAATTTATGGAATACCTTTATGGTTTCCATTATGGGTAAACGCGATATCTTCATTTAATGAAGTGCGGACTACCGCCCCTCAAAGTGATTTGAATCGTTAATACCATATGTGGTACGTATAAAGGATATATTTAAGGATATTATATATGATACCATAATGGAATTAAAATACTATTATGTATCATTATGTTTTAATTCCATTTAATATGAAATAGAAATGGAAGTAGCGTTCAAGCGTACGTACGACTTACCGTCTCCATGAATGGTACATTTCATTTCTTATCTCAAAATGTTACGTACTATTATAAGTACATATATATAATGGATATATATGTAATATATTATATCTAAATTATTGATATCATTCTGGAATTATATCATATATATATATATCTCATTTTTTTAATTCCATTAATATGACAAAAAAATGAAAGTAGCGTTCATGCGTACGTACAGCCTACAGTCTCCATGAACGATGCTTTTAATTTTTATCTCCAAATGCTATGGAATAGTATAAAATGAATATATACTGGATATATATGATATTTAAAACATCAATACTATTCTGGTTATGATTTACCTATAACTACATGGAAAATTATTTTCCAACAAGTACAATTTTTGACTCATGTACCAAACATCGAAAAAAACATCTCATATGAACTCCTATTATTAACCAATTGTTATATCATTAAAATATGTGATATGAACTGAAAAATAATAATTATAGGAGGCCCTTAAGAAATTATAAATTGACCAAAGTTTATTATTATGGAATATAAAGAAACAAACAAGACAAGTTGGACTTGAGGTAAGGGATCCTACTCCACTCTTTCTTTTTAAGTACACTCTTTTATGTCATTCCTTCTAAGCTCATCTTTCTTGTGATTGGGATGTTATTTTATATTACCCCTTACTTTAATTTTTATGTTCATATGATGAGAGACCCTATTCTCTCTCATCAATCCATTTTGGAAGTTTTGAGTGGTGCTGTTAGGCTGCCGAATTTTCGTAAGAGATCTAACCTCTCTCTTTCTCTTTAAGTACTATGCTTTATGTCACTTCTTTTAAGCTCCTCTTTGTTATGATGGGGAATGATCTTTTATATTCCTCCTTCTATAAATATTATTTTAATGTGATGAGATACCCTATTTGATCTCATCAATCCATTTTTGGAAGTTTTAAGTGGCGCCGTTAGGCTGCCGAGTTTTCGTAAGGGATTTTTCATCTCACTTTTATTCCCGTGAGATTTATGCTACGTTTTCAACTATTTCCTTTGAGTGGTTTATGTACTGACCATTAATATACAATTTGTGTATTATAATTTCATTTATGGGTATTTACATCTTCATTGTATGACCCTTCTTCCATGGGGTGTACTTTTCAAAAGTTACCCAACTCGGTAAGGGGACCTTTCACCCTCCTTTTTTAAAAGACTTCTTTTGTTATGTCTTTTAATTAACATACTATTATGTTGGGATATGTTCTTATCTATCATTATTTATGTAAATTTTATGTCCAAGTGATGAGATCCCCTTTATCTCTCTCATCAACCCTTTTTGAAAAATTTTATGTGACGCCGTTAGGCTGTCGAATTTTACCAAGGGAACTTCTTAACCCAATTTTGATTTCTTTGGGTTCAACATATAGTTATTGAATATGTCATCCTTTGAATATTTGTGAATATCCTTTGATTTTTTTACACTTAATATCCACTTATATTGGGTGTATTTATATTTTTCACACATAATTATGAGATTGATTTATCCTTAATTTAAGGATACCTTCTTTATAATGGATTTCATCTCATTTTACATTTATTTTGAGACATCATTGTTGTTATGCACCAATTCACTCTTATATGGTGTATACTGTCCTTTGACATATTATATCATGAATCCCTTTATTCTCATGATATTATAAAGTTCAGATTAAATGTTATTCCGCTATTATTTGTATTCAAGAGTCTCTCATTTTGTTAAAAACTATTTAACAAAAATATCGTTTTAATTGTTTTAAAGATTTATTATTCTAAATATTTATCTTTAATGTCCATGTTTTCAAAATGGTTTTCAGTATTTATTTATATGTACATTAATGTTTTAAAATTATAATTCCCTTAAAAGATTCAAAGTGGTATTGGACACTTTGATTCAAAAATCATTTTTAAATGGTTTTTGAAAATGGATTGATTAATTCAATATCTGGGAATGACTTATTGTGATTGTAAAATAAATGTTGTTATTGAAATGTTTATATTTTCAATATTTTATATGTGTCATGATGGTACTTGGACATTTTGCAGGTGGTTACGTGATAAACCATATGACGGGTGGTGCCGTGAATACCAGGACGGGTGGTTACGTTATAACCTCCAATGCATTGGGTATGGAAGTCGGCCGTATGTCTATTCCATTAAGTATGTATGGAAGTTGGCCGTATGGATATTGAATTAAGTGATATGTGTGGAAGTCGACCGTATGGTTTTTCCACTTAAGTATGTTTATGTACCAAGTTACCTTTATATGTTATGTGTTCTTTATATGGGGTTTATGGTAATCCTTTGGCTACAAAAGGGCAAGTAATGATATTTTATTCAGTGAAGAGTTTTTACTACTTAATTAAGGTGAAGGTATTACTTTGATAAAGTATACATGGTTTACTTGTGGTTTTGAATAACTAAGATTTTTCATTCTTTGTGTATCCCTTACTGAGCTTTTTATGCTCACCCCAAGTTTTTTTTGAAATGTTTTTCACAGGACTTAATGTGGAATAGGGTCAAGAATCGGATCAAGGGAATGTATTGCTATCTAAAACATGGAACTAGACATGTTTCTTATTAAGAGTTTTTATTTTATTGATACTTAGTGGAAGTGTCTACTTTGTAATCTTTTGAGATGTAATAGTTATGTCCTAATTCTCTAATACTCTAAACCCGAAAAGATCCTCAATGTGAATTATTCATTTAATTTAATATTAAGTAAGGTTTAAGGCTGGGGCCTTATATTTGGTATCAATGGTCGGTTTAGATAACTTTAGAGGTTAGGGTATTCTTTAAGCATAAGTGATTTTACCATAATGGTTAGGATTTCAGAAAGAGTCCTAGTTTTAGATAAAGTGAATGAGTAAGTATATCTTAGTGTTTATCTTCCTCATTAGTACATGATGGTTTTGTTGATATACTCACACTGACATTTCTGTAAATGGCTGGATCTAGCAGGAACCAAATTGACAATAGGTTTGAAGGAAACTCTGGTGGTTCTCTGATTAAGATACTGGAAAAAATGGGGGATTTAATGAGGAAACTTGTGGTTCTTCTAATCCAACTATCAAGGAGTCATGATCAACCACTTGAACCTTGGTATGTTTTGTAATTCATCATGTACAAGATGACCAATCGAGGTGGAAGTTTAGGTAATAATTATAAAGGTAACCATTAGAGTTTTATGATCCTTACTTTTGAGGTAATTATGGGTTATTATATGTTATGATGGAAAATGAAAGGCATGAGATAAAATTGAGGATAAAATATGTTATGATCATTTTTGAAGATTATATCTCATTTTGGGGAATGTTTTAAGAATTATATAGTTTTGTAAAAAGGACAACACGCAGACTATGTGACAACCCGTCGCGTCGGACAAAGCTGCAGGAATCGAACCCACAACCAAAGTGCGACTGGTATTTATCGCCTACCACTGGACTACGTGAAGTCCGTAGTTAGTTTGACTGATTCTTTTTAGTTAGATGATTTTATGAATTAAGAGTAAGTTGATTTTGGGTTATCTATGGATATTTAATAACCTATCATAGAAGATATGTGATTAGGTTAATTACTTTTCAATATGAGACATTAAGTGCAACTGATGTTGTTTGGAGATAAATGTTACGATTTAACTTGGAAGACTATGTGAATAAATCCTTCAAAAAATTGGGTTTCAATCTTAGTTTGGTTTACTTTGAAGAATTTTATGGACAAATTTTTTATCGAATGGTCCTCGTTGAACTTTGGGTTTTGTTGGACAAATTTTGGAGATTAAGAATAGATTTTCTTTTTATAAAGGGTTATCCTTTTCTGGATTATCTGATCTTTTACTAACCTTTTTGGTTTTGGTTTTTGTTAAAGTCTAAAGACATGGGAAGTATATAGTTCTCTTTTGTGGATTAGGTGATTCTCTAGAAGTTGATTATAGTGAACAAGTCTTCCTAAATACTCGCCTTTTGAAGAAAATATGAGTTTGTGTAAGGAATCTAATAAAGTTGAAAGTCAACATGATAAGTGATTATGTTTCCTTATGAATAAATTCCTCAATAAAAAGTAATTTAAAACAAAAATGTTGTCTATTAACTTTTTCTTCTGGGGAATCGAATACCGTTTAACCCATTACAAGTATGTGATTTTCTTGTGGTTAACTTTCTCCTAGACATGTTTACTGTCACTCTCCATCAGAACATGACCCTTTGTTTTTTCCTCCATGTCTATATTTTCATACTTGGAATCCTAGTATGGTTTAACTCAGGTGACCATTGTACTTATCATTCTTTATTTTAAAGTGATTTTTTTACCGACACTTTTTCCGATGTGGGACTTTCAAGGATATTTCCAAGCCCAATTTTAAAATTGCGAGGACACAATTCCCAAAAGGGGGGAAGGATGTAACACCCCAGGTAAATAAAGAATATGAAATCTTTATATTTATCTATATTTGTGAATAAAATATTAATATTACTTTAAATGGGATGCTATGCTCAATGGCGTACCCAATACACAACAATGAGTTTCTTGGGAATCTTGCGTTGCACTCTAATAACAAAATAATATTATTTTAAATGGTAGTTAACGCTTAGCCGTTGTAATAGCGGGAATGAACAGAACTAACTGAAAAATGATTATATATGTTTGTAAAATATTTTTACTCTTTACAATAAATGATAGAAAATTAAAAATGCAAATAAATCCAGTTTTTAAGCATAAACATTCTAATATTCTTTAAAAGGTCGATTAACTGCCTTTTGATGGCGAACCCCTTTTAAATATTTTATTTTTGACAATTTTATAAGCTATATTTTTCAAAATAAACATATTATTTATGATTGGGACATTGAAATTTACCTTGGGATAATTTTGGGTATTTTTCTGACAATGTTCATTTTTCAAGGAATAGTGAAAAATACTGCATTTATATCAAAACTTCTTTTTCATATAATTTAATTATATGCCTATATTATCTTTTTAATTTGTTTTAAAGTTTAATTAGAATATATTTTTACCATGTAATTCAATGATGGTAATTGAGATTAATTTCACTTTGGAATTAGGCTTAAACTAGTGCCAAACTTTTCATAAATATTGATTCTAAAAAACCCTCTATTTGTTTTGACAACAGGAAGTTTTTTTAAATTAATTATTGAAATTTATGTGTTTGGAATTTTATAAAATTAATTACATATTTATAATCATAAGTTCCAAATTATGTAATTAAGACTCTTTTGTTTTTGGATGTTATGAATAGTAACGACAGTGATTTTCTTTAATTATCTTGATTAATGAGTAATTGGGTAGTTAAAGATAATAAGATAATATCATAATAATAAAAAATGACCAAAAAATGTGTCCTAAGGCTAATGGTTTTATCATGGCCGACCATGGTATTCCTTTTTCCAACCTTTGGGGCCCCATGGAATCACTTTTGTGAGAAAGTGACTTTTTATCTTTTTATTTTTAAAGAATGTTAAATGTAACAAAGAATTTATCACCTAAGTAAAATATTTTTAATTTTATCTACATAAATGATATTTTATACTATAAATATTAATTGGAAATATAAAAATATTTCCTACATCATAGTATTTTTTTCTAATTTTTAGACATTAAATAAATTAAATTATTTATGACATAATGATGACGCAGCGATGACCTCATTATTTAACGATTTAAATAAAATGGAAAGATAATGTAAAATATAAGACCTACACAAGTCCAAAACCTATTGAATGGGTGGATTTAGAACCCTTATCACCTTATCCTCGAAACACATCAATTTTGGACCATTAAAATTCGAAACTCATTTGAAAATAAAGTTACATTTTATACCTTTCCAAGAGTGCCCCTCCTCTCTTCTTATAAAAGGCCCCCACCTCTACCTCCTTACCCACACTTCAAAAGCATTTGTCTCGGCCAACCCCTGACCATTTTATCTCTCCACATCCTTCTATAACTCCTTGAATCCTCACTTTGGGAAAAATCATTTCCAAGGAAGTCTTTGAGCTCAAATCAAATGAAGTTACCCGATTTTAAGGTAATGTCTTCGCTTGAGTCCATTTGTTTTATTTTGCTTCTCCAACCCCCTAAACTCTTTTTATTCAATTATTTTGTAACAAATACATTATCTTTAATATAATAGGATTTCATTATAATATGGATTCAAGCTACACTTACACACACCTACATCTAATGGTTAAAGAACATACTGTTTCCGTGGATGGAGAATTTCTGCCTCGAAACGATGATTATTCAACATTCTTCTTACACCTTCAAAGGTGGCCATTAATATGACACTATATTTATATATGATATCTAATATGTTTATGTTTTACTCAATATTCTGTATTTTTCATTTATGTCATACCTTTATGGTTTCCATTCTGGGTAAACACAATATCTTCATTTAAGGAAGTGCGGACTACCGCCCCCTCAAAGTGATTAGATTCGTTAATACCATATGTGGTACATATAAAGGATATATTTAATGATATTATATATGATACCATACTGGAATTAAAATTCTATTATGTATCATTATGTTTTGATTCCATCAAATATGAAATAGAAATGGAAGTAGCGTTCATGCGTACGTACGGCTTACCGTCTCCATGAACGGTACATTTCATTTCTTATCTCAAAATGTTATGTATTATTATATGTACATATATATAATGGATATATATGTAATATATTACATCTAAATTATGGATATCATTCTGGAATTATAACATATATATATATATCTCATTTTGTTTTAATTCCATTAATATGAAAAAAATGAAAGTAGCGTTCATGCGTACGTACGGCCTACCGTCTCCATGAACGGGGCTTTTAATTTTTATCTCCAAATGATATGGAATAGTATAAAATGAATATATACTAGATATATATGATATTTAAAACATCAATACTATTCTGGATATGATGTACCAATAACTACATGGAAAATTATTTTCCAACAAGTTCAATTTTTGACTAATGTACCAAACATCGAAAAAAACGTCTGATATGAAATCATATTATTAACAAATTATTATAACATTAAAATATGTGATATGAACTGAATAATAATAAATATAGGAGGTCCTTCAGAAATTATAAATTTACCACAATTTATATTCAGGAATATAAAGCAACGAAGAAGACAAGTTGGACTTGAGGTAAGGGATCCCACTCCCCTCTTTCTTTTTAAGTACACTCTTTTATGTCATTCTTTCTAAGCTCATATTTCTTGTGATTTGGATGTTCTTTTATATTACTCTTACTTTAATTTTTATGTTCATATGATGAGAGACCCTATTCTCTCTCATCAATCCATTTTGGAAGTTTTGAGTGGCGCCGTTAGGCTGCCGAATTTTCGTAAGAGATCAAACCTCTCTCTTTCTCTTTAAGTACTCTCCTTTATGTCACTTATTTTAAGATCATCTTTGTTATGATGGGGGATGCAATTTTATATTCCTCTTTCTGTAAGTTTTATTGTAATGTGATTAGATACCCTATTTGATCTCATCAATCCATTTTTGGAAGTTTTAAGTGGCGCTGTTAGACTGCCGTGTTTTCGTAAGGGATTTTTCATCTCACTTTTTTTCTTGTGGGATTTATGCTACGTTTGCCACTATTTCATTTGAGTGTTGTTTTTACTGACCATTATTATACACTTTGTGTAGTATAATTTCATTTACGGGTATTTACATCTTCATTGTATGACCCTTCTTCCATGGGGTGTACTTTTCGAAAGTTTCCCAACTCGGTAAGGGGACCTTTCACCCTCCTTTTTTTAAAAGACTTCGTTTTTTATGTCTTTTAATTCACATACTGTTATGTTGGGATATGTTCTTCTATATCCTTATTTATGTAAATTATATGTCCAAGTGATGAGATCCCCTCTATCTCTCTCATCAACCCTTTTTGTAAAATTTTATGTGACGCCGTTAGGCTGTCGAATTTTACCAAGGGAACTTCTTAACCCAATTTCGATTTCTTTGGGTTCAAAATGTAGTTATTTAATATGTCATCCTTTGAATATGTGTGAATATACTTTTATTGTTTTAAACTTAATATCCACTTATATTGGGTGTATTTATATTTTTCACACATAATTATGAGATTGATTTATCCTTAATTTAAGGATAGCTTCTTTATAATGGATTTCATCTCATTTTTCATTTCTTTTGAGACTTCATTGTTGTTATGCACCAATTCAATCTTATATGGTGTATACTATCCTTTGAAATATTATATCATGAATCCATTTATTCTCATGATATTATAATGTTCAGATTAAATGTTATTCTGCTATTATTTGTATTCAAGAGTCTCTCATTTTGTTAAAAACTATTTAACAAAAATATCATTTTAAATGTTTTAAAGATTTATTATTCTAAATCTTTATCTTTAATTTCCATGTTTTCAAAATGGTTTTCAGTGTTTATTTATATGGACATTAATGTTTTAAAATTATAATTACATTAAAAGCTTCAAAGTGGTATTGGACACTTTGATTCAAAAATCTCTTTTAAATTGTTTTTGAAAATGGATTGATTAATTCAATATCTGGGAATTACTTATTGTGATTGAAAATGAAATTTTGTTATCTAAATGTTTATATTTTCCATATTTTATGTGTAATGATGGTACTTGGACATTTTATGGGTGTTTACGTGATAAACCATATGACAGGTGGTGCCGTGAATACCAAGACGGGTGGTTACGTTATAACCTCCAATGCATTGGGTATGGAAGTCAGCCGTATGGCAATTCCATTAAGTATGTATGGAAGTTTTCCGTATGGATATTAAATTAAGTGATATGTGTGGAAGTCTACCGTATGGTTATTCGAATTATGTATGTTTATGTCCCAAGTTACCTTTATATGTTATGTGTTCTTTATATGGGTTTTATGGTAATCCTTTGGTTACAAAATGGTAAGTAATGGTATTTTATTCAGTGAAGAGTTTTTACTACTTCATGGAGGTGAAGGTATTAATTTGATAAAGTATACATGGTTTACTTGTTTTTTTGAATAACTAACAGTTTTCATTCTTTGTGTATCCCTTACTGAGCTTTTTATGCTCACTCCAAGTTTTTTTTGAAATGTTTTTCATAGGACTTAATGTGGAATAGGGTCAAGGATGGGATCAAGGGAAAGTCATTCTATCTAAAACATGGAACTAGACATGTTTCTTATTAAGAGTTTTTATTTTATGGAAACTTAGTGGAAGTGTCTACTTTGTATTCTTTTGAGATGTAATAGTTTTGTCCTAATTCTATAAAACTCTAAACCTGAAAAGATCCTCAATGTGAATTATTCATTTAATTCAATATTAAGTAAGGTTTAAGGCCGGGGACTTATAGAGGAAACAATTAAGCACATTTTATGAGTTCCATAGTATCCAAGGCATTGCTACCAAGACCATCTTACTGGACAAAGTCCTTTTCTGAATCGAGTTCACTCCTCGTTCCAGTCTTGTATTACTGAACCGGTTCAACTTGTCGTTCCAGCCATGTCTATCTCATGATATATAAATCTTTACCCAATGCATTAGATGGAGATATAGGTCCTAGCCATCTTATAATGAAATCATTCTTACTTGTGCCACAACATAAACATAAATCATTCATCATAACCCAAAGAATAAAAATGGGTTTTATAAACATCATCCCATCATAAAATAATCCATATAAAACAAATGGATATCATTTCATTATAAGAAAATTGAAACCATGTAAATCATAGAGAAATTATACTTGGAATATACACATATGAAATAATTTCATCTTAGATGGAAATTGGTTTTGATAAAACACTTGAAATGAATTCTTGAGGAAAATATTCATTGTTCTTCAAAATATTTTTCTTTTCAAAAAATGCCATGAAATTTTAAAAGTAAAGGATATTGTTGAAAATAGTCATGAAATATTTTAGAGTAAGCTTCATGAAAATAAGGCGTTATGAAAATCGTAAAAATCCGTTCATGCCGTATAAGTTAAAAAAACATTCTTCTCATACTTTTTCCGGAAGAGTCAAAATGTTCCCCGTGTGGTAATCAAAAGTAAGATTCCTTTCATATCATGTGGTAAATTTCAAAAATGGGTATAAATGACTTTATAAATACATGAAAACATTTTTAGAAAACATGGGCATGGATGACAACAATAACCCCAATAAATACTTACGAATAACAATCTCAGATAAGAATGAGATTTGAATAGTTGTCCCTTACCTTATGTCCGATATGCTTCGTATGTATCTGAAAATCTTGTATAATTATTTAAATAATGTCATTGACTTATTACAGAATCATATTCCTTTTTATTTTATCATATATGGTTCACATAGGTATTTATGTTACGCATTCATTTGTCAATTCCATGTTAAAGTAGTGTTTTGGGTAAAATTGTTTCATTTATCGTACGTGTTTGGACTTGTTTTTAATGATATTTTTATTAATTATATCATTATTTAATTACTTATAGAATTTAAAACATGATTTATATATCATATATATTCAGTATATATATATATATATATATATAGTATATAGATAAATGAAATGAAACACACCGTTCATGGAGACGGTAGACCGTACGTATGCATGAACGCTATTTTCCTTTCATTATTGGCTTGAATGGAAGTAAGTAGATGATATATATATAAATAAATCTTGTATCTTAATTATGTAATATATTTCATCATTATTCATTATATATATTTTATAATCATTCTTGAATGGTTAACATGAAAAATGAATCTCATCGTGTCGTGGAGACGGTAGTCCGTACGTACGCACGAGCGATGATATCATTCCCATGATCATGGAATTGTGTTAAAGTGTATGTATAATATTTAAAAATCAATATCACTTTACAATAATCATATATGGTTATTTATTTACACCATTATACCCATCCAAGTAAGGTGGTGGTCGAAAACAGATTACACCACGGCGTGGAGATAGTATTCTGTACGTACGCACACGCGGTGATTTCGTTTTCTGTATGATGGATAAAAGGATAAATAGGATTGTTTCATATTTATAATAACATATCAGTATATAATTAATACATATGTTATTACTTTATAATCAGACAACTAAATAAGAAGAAGTAGAAGAAGAAAGAAACTTGAGATAATCGGAAGAAGAGATTACCTCTTCTTCGATGCACCTCCTATATGCTTCCTCTTAAGGAAGAAGAGTTGGTATTTTGAGATTAAAAGAAACTAAAAAATGTTTCTAGGTAAGTGGAGAAGGGAAATGGGCAGGGGTTTTCCGAGCTTCAAGGCTCAAAAGGGTGTGAAGAGAAGAGGAAAGTGGTTCCATTTTTTTAAGGGAGGAGAGGGGCACCTTTGGAAAACTTAAAATATTATATTATAATAAAGTCATATTCGGTTTTTAATAGATCTAAATTGATTTATTTAGAATATTAGGTGGGTATGAGTCAAAATACTCTCAACCAATAGATTTTAGACATTTTTAGGTTTCTATATTATCCTTATCATTTAGATTTAACTCTAAGTTAAATAATTTAACTTTTACCGTGCTTTTTGTCTTCTTACACTATATGGTTAATAAACAAACTATAACAAGCCGAAAGAACCCCAATTGGTTCATTATTAATATATATATATCCCTATATAAGTCATTTTTCCGAAACTTAGATTTTTAGGAATAAATAACAATTAATAATATAATATTTGTTTTAAAAACTATATTATTTCAATTTTGACACTATTTGGTACTTGATTTTATTGAAAATCATAATAGCATGATTAGTTATAAAAAAGATAATTAAGTCAATAATAACATGTCATATTAACCTATAAAACTAGTGTAATTTATAAAAAGTCTAAAATTACATTTATTGGGGTATTTATAACATCTATTATGTTAATATTTCATTAATAAGGTAATTACTGCATAATCATTGTGTCAAAAATAAATTAAATTATTTAATGTCTAAAAATTATAAATAAAATACTATTATGTAGGAAATAGTTTTATATTTCTAATAAATATTTATAGTCGAATTTATATTATGTATAACCCTATATTAAAAATGTTTAAGTTATTAAAGTTGGATTTTAACTATTTTACTTCTTCTTTAAATAAAATAGTAATAAATGTCCCAATCTAATCCAAATGGACCTTAAGGGTAACCTTTTACACCTAAGGTTGTTTTTGGTTGAACAACACTTATAAAATAGAATTCATACACGTGTTAGGGTAATAATAATATCATTTTTACCCTTAATTACCCTATTTACTTTTAACCGTGGTAAATAAAAGTAAAAAGTTAATATTCACCAAAATTATTTTCATCTCGTTGAACCAAATTTTACTCCTTGATATTAACTGTGTCTCTCAGATTTTCGAAATTCCACACACAGAAGTGGTAAAATTACGTTTTATGTAAATTTTCAAACTCTCCTAGTAGGTGGGTAAAAGACGGTGAAAAGTTCAATAAAATTTTTATATGTCTAAAATTATTATAAAATGACTCCAATGAATTAAATTGAACTTATATTGGTATTATGTATCAATATTTACCTAAAATAAATTTAAATAAAATAAATAATTATTTATATAAAAAGTCGGTTTTTAAATAGTAACCCAGTGTTTTCACTATTCATCAAAAATTGAAAGTTTTCAGAAAAATACCAAAATTTCACCCTAGGATAACTTCGATATTTCGAATCTGAAAATGAAGTCCATTTTGAAAGATAAAATTTATAAAATTTCAAAAAGTAGGTATTTCTATTAATAACGTCTTGTTAATAATAATATTATCATAATATATCGTTTAGTGAAACTCTGTATTGCGTACTACACACGCTATCGAGGAAAGTCTTGATTGCGGGTAATGTAAGCAAAGTCAGGGCTGTGTGTAGTGAAATCTATGTTTGGTGTTGCGTATAACATAATCAAAATTTATTTCGTTTATACATTAAACAAAATCTTTACTTAATGTTGTGTAGAACAATCTCCACAAAAAGAACTTCAAAATGTGTGTAACACGAGCCAGGAATAGTGTTGTGTATACTGCAAGATCATACGGTGTTGCGTATAGTACAAGCTAATCTTGGTGTAGTGTCTAATAGAACATATCAAAGAATTTAAAAATAATATATCTCATAAAATCTCGTGTTGTTACATTCTACCCCCCTTAAAAGGAATTTCTCACTCGAAATTCATCAAGGTTATAAATGGTTTATTAGATGAGAGTTTCTTTAAAGAAAACCCACATCGTAAAAAGAAATACCAAAACTTATCTTTAAAAACTAAAGTATGAAACGTAACGGGTACCCAAATTAACTAATCACTGGGTTTCTACATTGGATAACATAAGTGAAAATATGGATATGGAAGAGAAATCTAACCATCAAGTTCTGATGGAGAGTGGTAGAAAACATGGCTATAAAAATCCAAAAATCACAAATCCATAAATTTTTGATGATCAAAGGTACCATCTGATTCATCGGATATAAATGCATTAGGAAAACATTTTTGGTTTTCAAGATCATTTCCCTAATGTTGAAGAATTTAAATTAGGAGAAATACTTACTTTATTTCAGTATAATCTCACTGTTGTTCGTGCCTTGAACAATTTCCACTTCATCTCTTAATGAAATGAAGTTGAATTTGTCTTTCACGAAGTTTTAACAGATTATGCGATAGAATGATAGGTCATTACATCTGTCTCAAAAATAATTTAGCAAAAGTTATATACATAAGTCCATATATGGTGAGATTAATTAGATATGGTTCCAAAATGGACTTATACTTCATCTATCATCCTGCATAATAAAATAAAACTAGTTTCTACTAACCAGGGACTTCCTGTAGGCTAGTGGTAGGAGATAAAGGCCTATCACACTTCAGTTGTGGGTTCGATTCCCACAACCATGTCCGACGAGATGGTTTATCGCCCGTCCTGCAGGTTTTCCTTTTTCTAAAACTACATTATTATAACATCCCATCAATAATATCAAAAACATTTATATCCTTAAACAATACTAACTTATTTATAACATAATCCATTCTAATCTTCAGGATTATCTAAAATACTTCTGCCCAATTACTAGAAATTTCATCTACCGAGCATGTGAATTCCATCATTTTCCCCCATATATCATAAGATATATCTTATTGTTGGTTATATTCCAAACATGTGAATACCTTAATCATATATTCTCTTGAAAAATTAATACCCCTTGAACCTTAGTGAAAACATGAATGCAATTAAAAGTTATCATGTTCCACATACCAAAATCCAAAAAAATCTATATACTCAAACCATGATATCACTTAGTCCTTATAACAGTCATGAGGTCATGAATACTATTAAACATATTATTTTCTCCTTATCCATTCATTATGCACATATCATCTACTTTCCAAAATATTTGAGTCACTTGTCATTGTTACCGGTACCATAAAATTATTAAAAACCATAATAGACTAATACAAAAATATTCCAATATACCATAAAAGTACCTCAACAACATTATTCTTGAATACCAATACATAAAAAATTCAATCCATCCTCTTCAATGATAGTCATGGAGTGAGTCCTTCCTTGATTTAGAAGTAACCTATTAGGTCAGGGCATTGAGTTGGGTAATGCCCATGTTCTCCTCTAATAATTGAATTCCATAATAGTCTGTCACTCTATGACACTTTTCTCCTCACAAATAACATCTTCTTCTCCATTTGAGTTATTCTTCAATGTTCTTCTTCCCTTATTTAGAAATCTCAATCTTCTTTTCTCTATCCTCCTCACCATGTGACCATGCATAAAATTCGATATTCCTCTTATTTGATGACTTATAAATACCACCAAAGTTCATCTTGTTAATCATATATCGTGATGACTGATTCAGAATCATCACAATATCATTCTCTCTAGTAATTACACAATTTTGTTGATCACAGTCACCAATTTTTCCATCAGAATCAACAATAACTGAATTCATTCTCGTTCCCTCCCTTGACTAAACCCAGAAACTATAGTGTAAGAAATAGTTAAAATAATGAGGAACCCCATAATCATTAAAAGTCACTTATAGGATGTCTAACTTATCACACATTATTTAATCCATGACACCTTAGGTTCACCCTAGGTTATTCATGATCGTCAATATAACTCTTGGACTGTATCCTATAGTTATAATTAACCTTAGGGATATCCCAAGACATACCTTAGAAATATCTCTAGGGATTTCTCTAAAGTTTTTTCATCCTAGTTTCCAAAGGTTAACTAAACCTTTCCTCGGATACCAAATGTAGAGACCCAAATATTGACATACATAGACATTACATTACTTTTGCAGAATACTTAATACATAACAAAAACAAACACACAAGGACCGTAATAATTTAGTTTATTTGGAAACTCGGAACATAATCTTCTAATCGTGGTGAAAGATCTTCAACATCTCCAATAAAAATCTTCCCTTTTTGTTTTCTTACCTAAAACCTTTCTGTATATCCTAGGGAAAAGAAAACATAAAAAGGGTGAGCTCAAATGCTCAGTAAGTGTAAGCATGGAAAAAATAAAAAAACCATACACATTTGAACTTAAAAACCTGAACATAATGTTTAAACATCAAATTCATGATAAATGACATAAAACATGGCAGTACATAAGGCATAGATCATAAAGAAACATTAATCGTGATAAAATACCATGGTAATAAAACATGTAATTGTGGAAACCATTAAGCACATGTTATTATTTCCATAGTAGCCAAGGAATTACTACTAATACCATCTTAGTGGACAAAGTCCCTTTCTGAATCGAGTTCACTCCTCGTTCCAGTCCGGTATTACTGAACTGGTTTAACTTGCCATTCCAGCCATGTATATATCATGAGATATCAATCCTTACCCAATACATTGAAGGGAGATATAGGTCCCACCCATCTCATAATGAAATCATTCTTACTTGTGCCACAACATAAACATACATCATTCAATATATCCCAAAGAATAAAAATGGTTTTCATAAACATCATCCCATCATAACATAATCCATATAAAACAAATGGATATCATTTTATCATAAGAAAATTAAAACCAGTTAAATCATATAGACATTATACTTAGAACATACACATATTAAATAATGTCATCTAAGATGGAAATTGATTTTGATAAAACACTTGAAATGAATTATTAATGAAAATATCCTTTCTTATTTAAAATCATTTTATTTTTAAAAAATTCCATGAAATCTTAAAAGAAAAGTATTTTTTTGAAAATAGTCATGAAATATTGTAGAGTAAGCTTCATGAAAGTAAGGCGTTATGAAAACTGTAAAAATCCGTTCATGCTGTAAAAGTTAAAAAACATTCTTCTCATACTTTTGCCCGAAAAGACAAAAAGTACCCCATGTGTTAAAAAAAGTAATATTCCTTTCATATCATGTGGTAAATTTCAAACATGGGTAAAAATAACATAAAAAATACATGAAATAATTTTTAGAAAACATGGGCATGTATGATAACAATAACCCTAGTAAATTCTTACGAATAACAATCTCAGATAAGAACGAGATTGGAATAGTTATCCCTTACCTTATGTCTGATATGCTTCGTATGAATCTGAACCTCCTGTATAATGATTTAAATAATTTCATTGAATTATTAAAGAATCATATTCCTTTTTATTAAATCATATATGGTTCACTTAGGTATTTATATTACCCATTCATTTGTCAATTCCATGATAAAGTAGCATTTTGGTTAAATTGTTTCATTTATCGTACGTGTTTGGACTCGTTGTTCTTGATATTATTATTACTTATATCAGGATTTAATTACTTCAATAATTTAAAAAATGATTTATATATCATATATATTCACTATATATATATATATAATAGATAGATAAATGAAACGAATCACACCGTTCATGGAGATGGTAGGACGTACGTACGCATGAACGTTGTTTTCCTTTCTTTATTGACATGAATGGAAGTAAGTAGCTGAGATATATATATATATATACATAAATATAGTAGCACTGTAATGTCATATATTTCATTATTATTCATTATATATACTATATACTCATTCATGAATGGTTAACATGGAGAATGAATCTCATCGCGTCGTGGAGACGGTAGTCCGTACGTACGCACGAGCGATGATATCATTACCAGGATCATGGAATTGTATTGAAGTGTATGTATAATATTTCATAATCAATATCACTTTACAATAATCATATATGGTTATTTATTTACACCATTATACCCATCCAAGTAAGGTGGTGGTTGAAAACAGATTACACCACGGCGTGGAGACGGTATTCCGTACGTACACACACACGGTGATTTAGTTTTTAGTAGGATGGATAGAAGGTGAAATAGGGTTGTTTCATATTTATAATAACATATTAGTATATAATTAATACTGATTTTATTACTTTATAATGATACAACTAAAGAAGAATAAGTAGAAGAAGAAAGAAACTTGAGAGAATCAGAAGAAGAGATTACCTCTTCTTCGACGCACCTCTTTTAAGATTCCTCTTAAGGAAGTAGAGTTGGTCTTTTGATAAGATCATAACCTCCAGAATGTTTCTAGGGAAGTGGAGAAGAAAAATGGGCAGGGGTTGTCCTAGATTCAAGGCTCAAGAGGGTGTGAAGAGAAGAGGGAAGGGGTTCCCTTTTTATAAGGGAGGAGAGGGGCACCTTAGGAAAACTTAAATTATTATTTTATAATAAAGTCATATTCGGTTTTTAATTGCTTTAAATTGATTTATTTCGATGATAAGGTGGGTATGGGTTGAAATCCACTCAACCTGTATATTTTAGAAAATTTTAGGATACTATTTTATCCTTATCATTTAGATTTAACTCTAAGTTAAATAATTTAACTTTTACCGTGTCTTTTTGTTTTCTTACACTATATGGCTAATAAACTTACAATAACAAGCCAAACGAACCCCAAGTGGTTAATTATTAATATATATATCCTTATATAAGTCATTTTTCCGAACCTTATATTTTTAGGAATAAAATAACACTTAATAATATAATATTTGTTTTAAAAACCATTTTATGTCAAATTTGACACTATTTGGTACATGATTTTTTTTAAAATAATAATAGAATGATTAGTTCGAAAAAAGTTAATTAAATCAATAATAACATGTCATATGAACCTATAAAAGTAGTGGAATTCATAAAAATTCTAAAATTTCATTTATTTGGGTATTTATAACATCAATTATGTTAATATTTCATTAATAAGATAATTACTGCATCATCATTGTGTCATAAATAAATTAACTTATTTAATGTTTAAAAATTATAAATAAAATTCCATTATGTAATAAATCTTTTTATCTTTCTAATGAATATTTACAGTCGAATTTAGCTCATGTATTACGCTATATTAAAAATGTTTTTGTTATTAAACGTTGATTTTAACTACTTTACTTCTTGTTTAAATAAAATAATAATAAATGTCCTAATCTAATCCAAATGGACCTAAAGGGTAATATTTTATCCATAAGGTTGTTTTTGGTCGAACTACACTTATCCAATAGAATTAGGACATGTGTTAGGGTAATAATAATATCATTTTTACCCTTAATTTCCCTATTTACTTTTAACCGTGGTAAATAAAAGAAAAAAAGTTACAGTTCACCAAAAAATATTTTTATCTCATTAAACCACATTTTACTCTTTCATATTAACCGTGTCTTTTGGATTTTCGAAATTCCACTCACAGAAGTGGTAAAATTAAGTTTTATGTAAATTTTTAAACTCTCCTAGGAGGTGGGTAAAAGACGGTGAAAAGTTGAATAAAATTTTTATATGTCTAAAATTATTATAAAATGACTCCAATGAATTACATTGATCTTATATAGGTATTATGTATCAAATTTTGACCTAAAATAAATTGAAATAAAATAAATAATTATTTATATACAAAGTCCGGTTTTAAATAGTAACCTAGTGTTTTCACTATTCATCAAAAATTGAAAGTTTTCAGAAAATACCAAAATTTCACCCTAGGATAATTTCAATATTCCGAATCAAAAAATGAAGTCCATTTTAAAAGATAAAATTTATAAAATTTTAAAAAGTAGGTATTACTATTCATAATGGCTAGTTCATAATAATATTATAATAATATATCGTTTAGTGAAACTCGGTATTCCATACTACCCACGCTATTGAGGAAGGTCTTGATTGTGTGTAATGTAAGCCATGTTAGGGATGCCTGTAGTGAAAGCTCTGTTTGGTGTTGCGTATAACATAATCAAAACATATTTGATTTATATATTAAATAAAATCTAGACTTAATGTTGCGTAGAATAATTTCCACAAAACAAACATGAAAATGTGTGTAACACGAGTCAAGAATAGTGTTGTGTATACTACAAGCTAATACGGTGTTGCATATAGTACAAGCTAATTGTGGTATAGTGTATAATAGAACACATCAAAAAAATTAAAAATAATATATCTCATAAAATCTCGGGTTGTTACAATACATTTTTTATATATTTATGTTTTATTTCTCTTAACTATGTCGTGGGTATTCTAGATGGAGGGGGGCCATAGAATCTGACTTGGTGTCTCCCCTGAAGGCTTGATCGGTGAGGCTTCCGAGAGATTAGGGTAGGCATGGTTCATAGATGTTTCCATTAGTGGTGATCATCTTCTCAACAGCAGTCAACTAGGATGCACAACTTCTCATGGTTTGTTCAACTTCAAGCAGAACATGAGGTAGGTCATCTTCATCAATTGATTTGACCCTCCAGGTTGTACAGTTCAGTTTATTATATTTGGTGGAAGACGTTCTTAATTTTAATGAATCTAATTTTCATATGAGTAAAAATCCTCTATCTACTCGATAATCTTCAGGGTTTTATAATTGGGAAGAGCATGAGGGGCCAGATTTCTTTTTCAATCTATAGTGTGCGGGGGTCCATGATTTTTGGGATCACCAGCCAAAATGATTCAGTGGAATCTTCAACCTTGCACAATTGATATTTATTTACGAAACTTCAACAGTGATCTTTTGCATTGTGTTCAAGGATGCTCGATCTCAGGTTTCCATCAATTGATTGTGACGTGGGCCTTCATTCGGCTACATATACATGCTTCAGTGGTGAAATAATGACGAAATCATGAAGGTAACCATTAGTAGAGGTCATAGTAGGTTGAGGAAGATGGGATCATGGTAGGAATCCCAAATATTCTATACTAACCATGTGATGGTTGGTAAGTTCCAATTGATGTCATCTATATGGTGAATTATGAGCTCCCTTTATAATAGGTTGAAAAAAAATCCCACAATTAGTATACAGAGCATAGAATGGTAAGTATACTAACTATCGCACAGAATTGTCCTTCAAATAAATATTTTTTTTAAAAAATTTAATCAAAAAATAATAATTACATAATAAGAAAAAATATGGCTGAAGAATAAATTTTGTTAATTAAAGAATGATTAAATAAAACTATTAATTATTTGTTGCAATTAAGATAAAATATCTACACAAAAGATTTAATTTGTTATAATTATGTATAAATTTTTTAATATAAATATAAACACTATAATACAAATAAAATATTTTAAATATAAAATAAAATAAAATAAATAAAATAAAAAAATTAAATTATTATTACATTGAAAACCATAAAATTAATTAATTAAAAAATTAATAACCATAATTATATAAATCTAAATAACAATGATTAGAAAATTATATTGGAATAATATATAAATAATATTTTTAGTTAAATAAAATTGTACAACATGACTAAAGAAAAAAATAAGTTGGTATTTTAACATTAAATTGAGAGTTCTAATAAATAAACAAATAATTATCAATAATTGGTATTTACTCAATAAAAACAATAGTTTGATAATTAAAAAATAGTTTACTACACAAAATGATGTAGTAAAAATTAAAAAAATAAGATCCACATCAACACCAATCAACAAAGGTAGGATTTGGGCATTGGAATTATACCTTAGGTACTACTTCTAATATCATTTCACTAAAACATCAATAGAGGCTTATAAGTTATTTAATAATATAAGGATATAGAAGAAACTATGAAACAAACTTGAATTATTCACTTCCTCAAAGAGATCTTGATATCCATGTCAATTATTATTGTCCTCATCTTAGGATATTATTCTATATAGAGAATGATCTTGATGGTCACATGAAACTCTCATGGGATTCTATATAACCAATAGTTGTTTTTCTAGTCCATGATAGAAAATGTTAGTGGTTATTCCCATACATAAAATACTGAAGCCACAGGCTCTACTCATCTCTGACACAATCCAATAATACTTTCTACTCCATCTATTGATGAATAATCTAACATCCTAATGCAAGAATGCATCCAGTGAACTTACAACCAAACTATCAGGGTGTAGATGCATACAAAATCCCTCTATGACATTTTGATTAGTTCTCTAACCACTATCCTCGATGTTATATAGAGACAATATGCATCGATACAATATAAAATAAATCCATTTTTTTGGTGGATTATACTCCACAAACACAAGATTTTAGTAAGAAGAAATTTTATTCCATCAATGGTAAAAGTGACCCAGAGAAACAAATTTCATATTTTTATTATTAGCCTGACTCAATAATAGGAACTCTAGAGCATAATGAAAAATGAATGCTCTAGTTTTTTTCTAGACTCTATAAGGCCCAAATTGTTTTATTAAAAAACTATTTGGAACTAGAATCCATCACCAGTTAAGAAGATATCGACCTTCAGTTCCATTTCTAGTTCAGATCCATCACATATAGGATGCTTTTTATTGAATTATATAAAATAAAACAAAAATAAAATATATTTTTCCATTACAAAATTTATCTTTTAAAGGGATCAACATATTCCCTCGATTTCTAACATCTAATTGATTAACTGTTTTGGCTGTGTGTAGAAAATTTTCACTATGATTTGGTACCGACACTCATCTCATAAAATTATCAAGGTGGACTATTAGAATCCGTTGAGATATATCAATGACTCAAATAATCAATTAAATAGAACAATTAATGATCCAACACATTAGAATCCTATTCTATATGAACCCCCACTGTGACAACCGGGTCCCAGTGATAGCACAGACACCCCGCCATAACATGGCCGTCGGGTCCTTGCCCACCAGGTACCCCCAGTTGCCCCGCAGACACGTGGGGCCCACCCTAGGGTCCACCCACGTACCTGAACGGGTCATCTGACTAATGACAGTCTCCACAGGCCAACACATGTCCTTTCCAGTTTGTTTTGTCCTCACTCACACACATCCTGGGTAACTTCCCAGAAGGTCACCCATCCTGATCACTACTCCAGGCCAAGCATGCTTAACTGTGGAGTTCTAATCAGACAGGCTCCCGAAAAGGAAGGTGCACCTTCTTGACATGAGTCATATCATTTAGTCATTTAACCCTTTATCATTTGGGGATGTTACATTCACCCCCCCTTTAGAGCACAGCGCGCTCGTTGTGGGCCCTACAACTCAACCCAGGTAGTGCACCACACTTAATGCTGGGAACCTCCCTCTGATACCAAATGTGACAACCGGGTCCCAGTGACAGCACAAACACCCCGCCTTAACATGGCCGTCGGGTCCTTGCCCACCAGGTACCCCCAGTTGCCCCGCAGACACGTGGGGCCCACCCTAGGGTCCACCCACGTACCTGAACAGGTCATCTGACTAATGACAGTCTCCACAGGCCAACACATGTCCTTTCCAATGTGTTTTGTCCTCACTCACACACATCCGTACCTGAACGGGTCATCTGACTAATGACAATCTCCACAGGCCAACACATGTCCTTTCCAGTGTGTTTTGTCCTCACTCACACACATCCTGGGTAACTTCCCAGAAGGTCACCCATCCTGATCACTACTCCAGGCCAAGCATGCTTAACTGTGGAGTTCTAATCAGACAGGCTCCCGAAAAGGAAGGTGCACTTTGTTGACATGAGTCATATCATTTAGTCATTTAACCCTTTATCATTTGGGGATGTTACACCCACTTGAGTAGAAACAACCCCCATAATGTAGACCCACACCACCAGTTGAACCATATTCATTAAAATCGTAATATATTCGTTATCATTCATTTTATACCACTTACAATGATTCCCAGGCCTTCGTCATGAGGAATGAATTATAACAACCCAATATTGTAATAAATTATCATCATCAAATAATTTTATTACTTCAATGGATTATATTTCACACAACACAAAGATTGAATGAATCATGGAGAATTATTAAAATAATATTATTTAATATAATAGTTATAACCTATTAGTTAAATTAGGGACTATAATTATGAATAAACTTATGAAATATATATAAATGTCTTAGTCAACATACATTTAATGATAAATTATTAGTTGATAATCATTTAATTTTTATAAGACATAAATTTCATCAAAAATATGTTTTCTCCATATATGAATTTTCTTATGAGTGAATATTATAATGAATTTCTAATAGTTTTTGAAATTTTATTTGGAAAAATTAATTTTTAAATTGTGCATGTCAAAAATAAACTAGGGATGATTTATTAAGGAAAAATACTGATTTTTATAAAAATATCAATTTCATTATATTAAAAATGACCTTAAATATATTGATTTAGTATCAATGAAACAAAATTAATATTTATAAAGATATATTATAATTAATTAAAATTTAATCATTCATATACATTCTTTTGGTTTAAGTTCATTTTTTCCTTAAAACACATTTTTCATAAAAAATGTAATTAGTTCTGTTTTGTAGGATTAATTTAAAATTAAATTATACCACATATTTTAGTCAAATCCTGAAAAATTCATTAGATATTTGAAATAAGATGTTACAAATTTGATAAACATGTCCATTTTGTTTTTGATCATTAATAATTGTAACTATGGTAATTTTATTACCAAGATAATGGTAAATCAAATAATATAGGTTAAAAATAATATCACAAGGACTATATAATAATCCCAGAACATGACTAAATATTATTGTATTATTTTAAATTATCCATAATGATCCCAAATTCGATTATATGACCTATAGTTTACTTTTGTTTGAGATTATGACCTTTTTAGTATTTTATTTCATGAAAAGATAAACATGTCACAATCTTTTAATTATAAACTACAATATTTTAATAACTCGTAATCAATATGATATGTTTGATTATAAATTTTATTTTGAAATATAAAATATTTATATTCTTCATGATAATTTATTAACAATTTTAGTGAAGAAATTACTACCTTAACGTTGAGGCACTAATTATTAAATAGTGGACAAAAATAAATAATATTAAAAATATTAAATGTAAAATAAATTTATATAATTTTTGGGATACATTAATTTTATATATTAACATGACATGTTATTAATTTCTTAAAATATCTTGTAATAATTTTTATTGTTTTTAGGATGTAATTAATGTCAATGTACTGTATAGTGTCATAATTGATAATAATGATATTTTATGGATATAATGTCTTATTGAATTATTTAAAAATAATAATCTTAGTAAATAAAAATAAATAAGATAATATATTGTCAAATATTTTCTTCTATATGAATCTATTGGCAGTTTTGATGTTTTTGGATCTAGAATAGTCCTATTATAATTTAATCTTTTCAAAACTTCTAAAAGTGTCCCTCAACACAATTATATAAAGGACCCTCCCCCTACAATGGTTTATACCACAATGTGAATTACAAATCGACCATAACCTATAAAATTATCTTATAATATTACTTATACAAATTATATATGTTCTGGTCTTCTCAAAAGTCTAACCTTAGAGCCCATTAGAGGAGATCTAAGGGAGTCATCTCAATTAAGAGGTAATCACCGTAATCAATCACATTATTTTTATAATCTCATTACATCCCAAACATATATTTAATTAACCTAAAATTTATAACATAAGTATCCAATATACAATAAAAGTTTATAATTATTATTAAAAAACCACTACACACCCTCTTTTCTATAAAATAAGAATTGAATGTGTTTCTCGGGCTTACACGCCAATTATTGTCTCCACGTATCGAAATAGTTAATTTTAAATAACCATAATTAATAAATGGATACTATTATGGGTTTTCTAATTATATATGTTATTTATGAAATAAGTATTTGTTTTTAATTAAAATAACATACCTACCATCTTACCATCCAAACTGTTGTTAAACTATAATATTACCCACCCATACTTGTGGTTTACCACCACCATGAGTCGATGTGATTCATTTTTAATTTCCATTTTTCCTGTATTGTAAGGAGGTTGGATATGATGAATATATTTTATATACATGATATAAAATTTAATTTTTAATGGTAAGTTATTATTTACATTTCTTTAATTCCATCCTTCAAAAATTGAATACAGACTTCATGCAAATATACAACTAACCGTGTCCATAAATAGTGTAATACATTTTTCTGTCATTAATTTTTATAAATTTTTATAAATACTTATATAATGATTATATATTATGTTTATAAAATGATTTAAATTCTTTAAATTATGGTATCATGGTCAAAGTATGAGTAACAAGACCTCCGTACCCAAACATGCTTGGAAATCAATGTAGTAATCACCTAGAATAGTGATTTTGATAAACAATTAATAATAAATGGGTATTGAGATGTTATAAAGAAATAATAAATTGTATAATAGATATGAGTATAGTTATGGAATACATGTAAAAAAAACCATATTTATTATGCTAGAGTATTGATCATAAATTAGGAATGATGAGACATGAGGTAATAATTTATTTCATAATCTCATCAATATTTTGTATGTTTATGTTTAATTATATCCTTTAAAATATTCCTATTCCATGTTAATGATTTCTAATATTGTTTTCAAAAATGTTTTTGATATTCTCTTATAATTTTTCAATTTAATTTCTACCCATGTATAAATTCTTAAAAAATGATTTGAATGAATACTTTTTCTTATTTTCCAATTAGGTACAGGGAGAATTTTCCAAAAAAATAGAATGATTTTTAAAATTATATGGAATGAGTGGATTCTACCAATATCATGATTATTTAGATATTTTAATCCTCCTATATATGTTTACATGGTTATATTGAAATAAAATTTTTTCCTGCATGATTGCATCTATTTAAAAAAATAAATGATTTAAAAATGGAAAGTTTAATTTCCCCATTAATTATTCCACGTGATAATAAAAAATAAATATATGATAACATTATTTTAGTATACATAATATTTTTGGGGATAAAATCTTATTATTCCATCCTTATTATTTTCTAGATGGGTTATTTTTATAATGAATTACGGTTAAATTATATCATTTCCTTTCTATGAGTTTTGTTATGAATAAATGTTTTTGTAAACCATTTTCTTTATGGGTTCTGATGTGATGGATGATTTATGATATTGTGGCACACATATATATAATTTTATCTTTTTTATGCTTTGGACATATATCGCCCTAATCCACATTGGGTAAATATTGATATCACATGACATAAAAAAGATATGAATGGGCAGTGATACCATTTTAATAAGGGACTATGTCCACTAAGACAGTCTTGGGAGTGAACCTAGACTACTAAAATGGCTTGATCATTGAACCCATTACACTTTGATATAATTTTAAATGATCATTTACTACATTGGAAATTAGTTTTTATAATTATTCTAACTCCACGTATGTTTATGTCATGAACATATAGTTCATGATTGAGTTGTGATGATTTCTCATTCATATATTTCATGTCTTTTGAAATGATATTTTTTTATGCCACAACTCATGTTTTATGATATTTTTCAGATTATGTATTAACATTGTATGTGATTTTCATGATCTAGTACTGTTATTATTATCTAATTCATTCATATGATTTTCAATTAATACCACACATGCATACCATTATAGCAAATATAATCTTACCCTTTCCTATTTCCATTCCCCCGTTAATGAAGATAGTTTTTAGTAGGGTATTCTTGTGAAGAGTAAAAAGTGTTAATTTACTTATGAGATATTTTTTTGGTATTTCATATAATAAAATCATTGATCTATAATCTTTAAATAAACTAAACTTACATGGAACATAGGTTTATTTTTTGTACAACGTATTAAATATTTATCTTTTAAAATTTAATATTTCTATACAAAATATTGGGGTCATTAAAGTTGGTTTAAAATATTGTTTTAGTAAAAATTTGGAGTTTATTTTTAGAAAACATCATTGAAACCCATGGGGATATGATTTTGTTTCGAAAAAATTCTGAAGTTTTGATAAGATATAGGTTATGTAATTTTACAAGAAATTATATCAATGTATGATCACTACATGTGGATGTCGGTCTTGTATAGATGTACCTAGAGATAATAACCCCAAAATGGGTGTATTAAGGTAGAATCAATAATCATCTGTTACATGAAAATGTGACTTTCTATACACTGGGTTTAATAGTCTCGGTGGGATAGGATTTTTTTATCCACATTTTCATTATGAACCATTATGAAATATTTAAAGAGTTGATAATCATGGATGACCAAGGTTAAACATAAGGGTTAATATATTGAAAGAAAGTATTGATGACTTATACATGATATAAATGATAATTATGTTTTCCAATATTCATAGTATTATTCACACTACAATTTTGGTTTTAGATAATAGCTCTAACTAGGAGGATTCAAGTTTGATGGGGAATGTAATGGACTGTGGAATGATTTCTTGCTTTAGAAAAAAAATTAAACAAGAACAATAAGGTGAAACCATATTATCATTCATAATAAAAAAACTCATAATATATTAAAAAATTTCAACTTATGTGACTTTCCTGAAAAACCTATCATGAGGATAAGTGAGTTTAATGATGAACATATAGGAATGAAAGATTAATATTCATTATGAAAAAAATATGGGAAGAACAAGGGGGGAGAATACCTCAATGGAGTTGGAAAATATTTTGGGTGTGTAAAAGAATAAAATTGAGAAATTATTTCCCAAGGTAAATTTAATAGTTTTATTTACAAAATAAATGGGAATATTAGTTTTAATAATGTCTCATCCATTGTTGAATATTTTAAATGTGGAAATTCTAGGAATTATAAGATTTTAAATCCTTGGGGGAAATCATAAGAAAATGATCTAAAAGGTAATATGAGTAATTTTTATGTTATTTATGATGAAGAGACTAAGAATGAAATATGATAAGAAATTAGTGTTAATGAATAGGATGATGATGATGGGTTAATGGGTTAATATGTAAGTGTAATTATTGAAAAATTTATGTATTAGTATTTGATAATAATATTGTGAAATTGTTTTATGAATAATATTTTAGATTATAAGAATCCTAAAACATGTATGGATTGTCCATTTGATATTTTTCTTTAAGGAATTGAAATTATAAGATTAATGGTTCCAATACCCATGAAAAGTTTCTCATTCAAATGATGATCTTTTTGGAAACCACATGATTAAGAGAATGAAAACATTGAATATGTGTCCAATATAGATATAATAATATTTAGTTTACGATATGATTGAAACTGGTAAGATAGGGTTGGTTACCTTTAAACGGTTTATTGATGTGATGAAAATGTTATTTATGTCATCTTTGATATATATATGTCATCTTTGATCCAAGGGATATAATCAATATTCCTTTTCCTTATTTGAATAAAAAGGACAATGTTGATTTTTTATAAGCATGTATGTTTTCATTAAGGTCTTATAGTATTTTAAATTTTCCCATGATTCTAGAGAATATATGACTAAGGTGTTCACATACTAGGAATTTGACATTATGATCTACTTTTATAAAATTATGTTAGGTTGATTTTTCAATCTTAGATACGTTCTTTCAAAATAGTTTTCTTTTCAAATTAGGTCAGTCATATTTTGGAGAAGTTTAATGATTAAATAAGTATATATATCATTAATGTAATCATTGGTTATTGTTGATGATGTTTTATAAATTAATGTATATATTATTATAAGTTAATTTATGTGAACCATTTTGGTGTTGGTTAATATATAAGGACATGAGGAGTATGTTTTATACTTTTTGGATTATGTGATCTATTATAAGATGACCTAGTGCTTATGATTTGAATTGTTCATATTTTGAGGAAGAAGATGAGATTATGCTGTAAATTGACAAAAGTATGAAATTATACTTTTCATGTTAGTGTACTGCTTTATGTTCCTAGTCTAGAATTTACAGTAAATCCTCAACTCTAGGAGCATGATCTCAAGGGAAAAATGTTGTCTTATAACATTCCATTATGATGAATTTATAGAAATTTTCAAGTCAATCATTTACAATATTCTTATTGTTAAATTTATAATTATCATTCACTTTCTTATTTTTAATGATCTCATGAAATTACTTTTCTTGCATGTTCATTTATTCACGTTCAACTTGTTTTCTTATAATTTTAAACCTATTATGTGGAATACCATATGACCTTCATACTTTCCATTTTCTCTTTTTTAGATATTGTTTTATTATCCTTATTTTTATGGTGTCTTTCTATAAATGAATTTTCAAATTTCAATCCCTTTATTACAGTTCACATTGTCAAATTTCCAGGATGAAATTTATTATATGGATGAGAATACAAAATCTTTATATTTTAGAAAATATTTCCCATTACATAGTTTTATTTCATTTATAACTTTCTTTACACTCAACACCATGTTTAAGAAAACAATGATATACTACTAAAATATTTTGATTGAATATATAATTTAAAACACAGAAATTAATTTTCTTTGTATTGTTATGATGAACTAATTTAGGATATATATATATATATTAATATAAATGAAAGAATCAATATAAATGTAATGATAAAATCATAGAAAATAATTATTCAATTTTTAGAAATGTCATTTTAATGTATAAAAAATCAATTTCTTGGAAATGGGTTTTATTAGAAGTGAAAATTATAACTAATTTCATATTTTTTTGGAAATTTACTTGAATAAATTAATTTTAAAATTCAGAATTAAAGAATTTTATTAGGATTATTTTCAGTGAAAATTTCTATTTTTAAAAATCAATAATTTTATTTATATTAAAAAATTCCCTCGATGATTTGAATTTTATCTAATTGTATCCTAAATACTACATAGTTAGATATAGTCTAATTAATTACATTTTAAACATCCTTATAATTTCGTTGGGTATAAGTACATTTTTTGACATAATAATGCATTTAAAAAATAACTATTTTTCAGTACACTTTATTGAATTGATTTAAAATTATATTATACCAATTATATGAGTTTAATATTAAAGCATGGATTCCATGTTTGGAATTTTTGCGTATAAATTTGGTATATATTTCCCCTTTATTTTTGTTCATTATTACTAGTAATTATAGTAATTTATCACCACAATAAGGGTAAATTAATTAATTTACAAAAAATAAAATGAAAAGGACAATTAAATACCCCACACCTTACCTAAATGTTATTGGATGAGTTTAATTCATACCTACTCATCAACTATATGTTTATATGATATTTTTGTCCATTTGAATGAGATTATGACCATTATATTATTTTATTTCACGAAATTTCAAACATTCCATACTCTTATTTTGAATAAGTATAGTATTTTATTATGAGTTTATCCAGAGGACATATATTAAGACCCAACTTTTTCTTACATCACAAATTCATCATTTTAAAGAAGAACAACATAAAATCATTACAATATATGTTCTAAATGGTTTTTGAATCAGGAAATATCAGCTCATACATCACATATACATAACAAGACATATACATTTATTTAAGTCCTTCTTATTCATGCTTCTAAAATATCATGTTATCCTTAGGACATGTAATCAACTAAATATGTACATAAAATAAATGGGTGAGGGTCATTTACAGTTGGAGGAACACTTAATGGAAATGAATTAATATAACATGGGTTATAATAATCAAATCATAATAATGGGACCATCATCTATGAGAAAGCATGTGGTAAAATCCTAGAATGTGGAAATTCATAAAAATGAAACACTATGTAATAGTGGTAAAATACCACCAATAGTCATGAATAATGATAACATTATGTTCATGCGTAACGCATGTGCATAATCATGAAATTATAATTGTGAAAAAATATAGAATCATGATAATGCATAATACACATTATCTCATGAGATACATCAAATTAGCCAATGCATTGAAGGGATATATTATTCTGGTTCCACCCTTCACATCATAATATATACATAATCATGCATAGCACATAAAATGTATAAAAATAAAATTAATGAAATATACCTAACCAAGATAATGGTTTTCATAAGTAATTCATAATGAATACTTTAATAATAATTTTTTATGTTCCCAAATGAATATGGGATATCATACTTGGACATAAAACATCGTAATTATTTAGGGGACAAGAAGAAATTCATGAAAAAATATATGATGTTTTGGGAATTAATTTCCCTTCAAAAATAATACTAAAATAAAATTACAAGGTATGAACATGTATATACATGAAATAAAAATTTTACCGACATTTTAAATAAATAACATGAACATTAATACTTTTGAAGAGAGGGTAACCTAAATAAGGGAATTGGGTTCTAGAATCCCATTACGTTAGATCCCAATTTATTTTTTCACATTTCTACCATCTAAATAATAACTATATTATTATTAAAACATCATTTAGAAATTATATTTTGTTCATTTTTTTAAATATCAATCCATTAAAATTATTAGAATTTATTTTATAACACTCTTTGTTTGAATTTTTTTTCATATCTTGTTTTCATTAAATTATTAGGTTTTGTTTTGATTACAAAATTTCACATAAAATTCGTTTATACATAAGTATATTTAACTCGAGATGAATATAATAAAAGTAATTAATTATTTATATATTATATATAATTCACACTATCCATCCATGACGTTGTTTATATGAATTGAATTTGAAATATTCCTGAAGGTGGTTAACCACCATTTTGACAGGACATTGTCAAAAGATTGTGATAAAGATTTTTAAAAATTATATATTTATTAAACATAATAATTATGTTTATTAAAATCATTAATATAGTTTTTACTTACATAATAATTAATCTTATATGTTTTTGTTTTGAATGGGGTGGTGAAAAAGAATGACAAGAATAAAAAGATAAGTGTTAATTGAAACATACTTAATCATCAATGTAACTTCACTTATACGATTGTAACACTCCCAATATTCAGGTTTTTGGAATAATACATAATGTAACTTTGGATTACAAGTCTAATGGGATGAATGATTTGGGTATAGTTTAGTGTTTGGAAAAGTGAGGTATGATTGTTTTTCCAAGGGGAGGGAGAGGGGTTATTTATACTTGGGGAGATGAGTATTTTTAGAAAAATATATTATATAAAATAATTTATTCAAATTAAAAAATGTAATTGTACTTTTTTGACATTATAAATCATATATCAAGGTAATATAATGTATTATAATTATTTAACTGTCTTTATAATTCTTATTAGTTATTTTATTATAATAAAAAGTAGAAAAAATTGTTTTTAAGGGATCACTTTTGAATCAGGGTTTTTGAAAGTGCTTTTTGGACATGAAATTGAAGTTATTGGATTTTAATAAGTAATTTATGAAATTGAATTTAGCATGGATGAAAATTATTTTCAATAAAATATTAGGGTTTTATTACATCATGAAAGATGTATCTTAAGATACCCAAGTTATGTGAAAAACTGAATTTTTTACTTTTCATCCAAGAAATGAAGTATTTCAAAAAATTACCAAAAACATTTACCATTAATAAATTTAAATAATATTATTTCAAAAATTATATTAATTTTATCAAAATGAATCTCTATCATATGATGTTTTAAATTTTAGTATAAAAAATATTATTTTTAGGAAATTCATTAAAATTTTGTTTATTAAACGGGTTCATATATTTCATTGAGTTTTTAATCATAATATTTATTTTATGAAATTATAATATTTATATTTACATAAATTAATTATGATAAATATTATTTATAACTTAAATTATTATTTTGAGATTAAATTATTATTCAAACTATATGGTTACTATTCGCAATAATTAGGTTGTTATTATCAAAAAGCACGTTATTATTCCCTACATTCATTTTACTGTTATAATTGTCACATCACTATTTCAATAGTCATATTAACTTCTTTAAATACCTTAACTTTAATTCATTCATTATCAACTCTATTGCTCCTATGGTTCTACATTTATAATTTCTAAAATTTTGATTAGTTTACTATTATTTACTTCATTTTCAATAGTTATGGATGTTGGGGAGCTTATTCTTTTAGATTAGGTTGATTCGTATTTTCCTATTTTATAATTTATAATTTATATTTTTAGTATAATTATAATGTATTTAATTTTAAGTGATTTCATTGGTGATTAATGTATAATAATTTAGTAATGAAATAAATTGTTTAGAGTTTATTTATGTTTATAATACAATATATTATGTTACATCACACAATTATTTATGGAGGAATAAATCACTTATTAACTCCTAGTTGTAAAATTCTTCCCCACTTTAGAAAATTCATCCTCAAAATTTCAACGGAGATAACTGAGGGTAAAAATGTTTCACTATTTCCTATGGTTCCAAAGTCACCTCTTCCAATATATGGTTATTACACAAAACATTAATAAGGTGAGATGTCTTATTTTATTGAACTTTGTATCTAAGGTTCAATATCTTCCCATATTTCTATTTTTATGAGAGGTTATTCTATAGTTATACACCCTCTAAATTCAGTACTAGTAGGGATTGTGTATATACATTATTAGGAGTGTTATGTGGAACACATAATGGCCTTGAGTTAATCTTGGTTGAAGTCTAATTTAATTTTCGACTTATCCATTGAAATAAAAAATCTAAATGGGTCCAATATAACTTATAATAACCTTCCATTTCTTTTAAAACTAGATGGAAATCTTCCATGATGATATTCAAGGAAAAACATTTTCTCCAACATTAAACATTAAGTCCCTTCTATGGTTGTCAGTATAGCTCTTCTACTAGCTCCGAACACCTTTTATAAAATATTGGATGATTTAAACCATATCTATCATCTCTTTCCCAATGTTAAGTCCATGTAACTTTTTTCTCCAGCTTCAGCCAAAATAGTTGGAGTTTTACATCATATTCCTTACATAACTTCATATGGATCAATTTGAATACACATTTCAAAGCTACTGTTATATAAGAAGTCAAACAATGGGAGATTATAATACCTTCCACGTTTTAATTCTATTGACCAGGATCTTAATATTTCCTCTCAAGTATCTGAATTGTTAATTCAGTTTGGAAATTAGTTTGGGGGAGACATGACATGCTAAAAATCAATTCAATACTTAAATCGTATTGAATACTACTAGAAAATTTAGATATGATCCTTCGATCTTGATCAGAGATGATCAAAATTGGTACCCCATACAGCCTCATCAGTCCCTTGATGAATATCTTGGAATGTTATTCTAGAAATAAATCTTCCTTAATGTAGATTAAGTAGGCATCTTGGTGAGTCGATAAAAAACAACCCGTATCACAATGTTTCCTTTCGATGTCATTATGAGACCATTGAAAAGGTCCATAATGAAATTATACATTTCTATTTGGGAATAAAAAATGGTTACATCATACCTTTTTAATTATATCACCCTTTTTTGACATTCTGATATACCAAACACTATGATATATAATCCTCAATCTCTTTCATAATATTATCCCACTAGAAGTGCTCTCGAATACCAGGGTACATCATAGAAATTCCATGATTGATAGAGAAATATGATATATAAACATTATCTGATAGTTACTTCATTATACCTAGGGATGAAGAAACACAAATCCTCAATCTAAATCAACCATCATCATCATCATCGATGAGGAACTAATGATGCTTCACTTACTTTACTTCGTTAACATTATTTGGTAGTTCCACATCATCCCTTTGCGCATGGTTGATCTTCTATTGGATAAATTATTTGAAAAATAAATTTTGGAAATATAGGATTTATTACCCATCACTTTTATTTCTGAATCCATCCTTTGAATTAACATTTTGACGGTGTCTTTATAAATCCAAATAATTGATAAAGTTGCATGTTCTTTTCTGATATGATCACCAGCTACCTTATTCTCCTTTCTTTTATAGTAGTGAATGGATAAATCATAGTCTATGATTACCTCTAACCATATTATTTCATTCATGTTCAGATCATTATATATGAAAATATACTTTATACTATTATTATTGATATATTTATCACACACGTAACCATATAGATAATGCCTACAAATCATCAGAGTAGAAATCAGAGCTTCTAACTCCAGATCATATGCTGGGTAGTTCTAGTCTGGTATCTTCAATTTTTGTGATTCATAGGCTATCTCACTATCATTAAGAATTCTCACAAAACACTATCCATTCATCAAATAAATTATTTAACTCACAAAAAATTCTCCGCTTGTTTGTGATGTGTATGCAGAGATAGTGAATAGCCTCTGGATGAGTTACTTAATGATTTGTTAACATTCTTACATCCAGAAAATCATTACCCCTTTCTATGTAAAAATTATTATTGGGATAAAAAATATTGATATATTTCTAAAAAAACATCATTATTCCCATACTAATTTATGAAAACAGTGGGTTTTTACAACAGTAGTGGGTCTGTTCCATTGATCAGTTGCATGTTTCTTTAAAGGGTCCATAGATATCCCCTCTATTGTTATCATATTCTCTATATATGTGACATCATATATCGAAAATACACACTTGAGGAATATATAATATATTTTATCCTTCATTAATGACACCAAAAAAAATAATTTGATTATCTTAATTTTCCTCATTTCTATTGGTTTAAATAAGAATATCATTAATATTGATTTTAACAAATATGTCAAGATAGTATCTAATTACGATATTAATCAATTCTATGAATATTTTTGGGGAATTATTAAGTCAATATAAACTCATAGCGCCCATAACATGTATAGAAAATAGTCTTATGAATATCATCCATATTCACCTTCAAATGAGGGCATAAAAAATAATAATCCACATTTGAGAATTATTTATCTTCTCATAGTTGATCAAACAAGTCATCAATCCATAGAAGAGGATACTTATTATTTATGGAATTATTTTTGAGCTCCAGGTAATCGATACACAACCACATTGATATGTATGTTTTCATTAAAAAGAGAACTGATCAAACAGATGGTGTTCTACTAGGACATATGGCCACCTTTTCCAAATTCACTTACACGTATATGTTTAACTCCTTCAGATTGTTCGAGGCCATCATGGTGAGAAATTTTAAAGCAGAAACAACTTCAGGTATACGCTCTATTGAGAACTCTATATCATGATGTATTGGAAGTATGGTTAACTACATAAGAAATACATTATTGTATTACCTAAAAATGGTAATTTGTTTCACGTTGATAAATTCCATTGACATAACCATTTAGGAAAGATATGATTCTTTAGAGGGTATCAATATGCGCTCTGTTGATGGATTTTTCAAAGGAAATTAATGATCTTACTTTATTTTTTAGAGTATCATTGGATGGTTTGGAATATGAAAAGATATTTTCCTTTCTTGAATGTTGATGTGTGATATATTTAATGAGATAAAATCCATGCCCAATATAGCATCAAATTCCACCAATGGAAGGATTATGAGATTCACTAGAATATTCATCCCACATACAGTTAAAATAGTAGACTCTAACACAAGGTTTGAAATGAATTGATCAATTTTTTTTACAAATATCTCTACATAAAGGTAGAAGGTCTTTTATTCAAAAGGTCTTGAAAAATATTAGGAAATAATGGAATGAGTAGAACCATAATCAAATAAAACCTTCTCCATTGTTGAGTGAATATGAAGTGTACCATGTACGAATTAATTTTCATGCTCCACATTAGTATATTTAATGGAATAATATTTCACTTGGTCCTTTGGAATTGGTGGTTACTAATGTTTATTACCCCCAATTACCTATGGTTTAGTGAACTAGATTGTATAGTTCCCTTTCCCCAAGTAGTTGTTCTATTGAATCATGGGCGGTACACTATTAGTTTTCTTCCTATCCTCTATAATGTTTGTTGGATTCTTCATGTCTCATGGGTCTTTAGGATCTTTGTGGACTTATCTCCCACACTTAAGGCATTTTCCCATCCACTTGAGAGAATCCCCATAATGATGTTTCCCTAAGGTTTCACATGTGGGTAGTTGGATCAACTTAACTCATTTTTCATTTGGCCTACTAGCATGAAATTCAATTCTCATAATCTTAACCCCATAACATGGTGACCATTCGTAGGATATCATATCTAACTTGAGAGAAAATCAAACCACTTATTCAAAAATCCTAAATCATTGGATATCTAGATAATTTCAAAGGTGCATTTTTAAAACACAAAAAAATCAATATATTTTTCTATCATTATTGGTAATAAAACTTAAGGTTTATCATTAAATCCTTGATAAATATTCCCCATAATACATGATAGGTTCACCTTCACTTCGTATTAGGGCTATGAATTTTCACTCAATATTTTATTGAATTCTTTGAGGGAAATAATTGATAATAAATATTTTCTTAAAGTCATCTCACTATATATCTTTCTTTTTACCCATTCTCTTGGTATTATTTATCAACTTACACCATTGAACGACATATCCCTCTAAATGATAAACTATTGCAGTCACCTTCTCATTCTTAAAATAGTGGAGCATGTCATGATCTTATATAATTAATTAATCCACTATTTTGTGTCTGGTGGATCAAGAGATCCATTAAATGTTGGCGGTAATTGATGCATATTGGATGCAGTGGCTATTTGACCCTTATTTGGTGAATAAATTCATTCCACATGGTTTAAGTTATTATTCATATCTGGAGATAACTGGGTAATCATTTACAACAATTTATGGACTCTATCTCCCATGGAATATGGTAATTCATTTTGGAAATAATTTCATTATCCCTTACAGGGGTTGTTGATGATGTTTCTCTTAGTTTCAACGATTTTAGGAAATAGAAATGGTTTGAAAAAAAACATCATTCAACAAATCATGAATAAAAAATTTCTTAATTATCCCAATTAACTATAAAGGAATATCTTATTGTATCCATATATTTTGAAATTTTACAAAATCAATCTAATTAGATGTTTAAATACACTTAGTCCAACCCTAAGGGGTTTCCATAATTTTTTCTAATCCTAATTTCAAAAGTAAATAAACTGTATCTTTGATACTAGATCTAGTAACCCAAATTTTACTAAAATGAATTAAAAACCAATTTTTAAGATAAAAAACATAAAATCATTAAAATAAAGGATCAAATGGTATAGTTTCATTGAAAAATATTTCCTATACATCCCATATACATAATAAAACTGAGACATATATTTAAATTCTTCTTATTTATCCTTATAAACAATCACGTTCTCTTTTTTACAAGTAATCACCATGGATATACGTCAAAGAAATGGATGAGGAAAAATCCCTATCAGAGGATGAATATGTGGAATAAATAAATATATCATGGGTGAGAAAAATCATATCATAATTATGGTATCATTTTCTATATCATGATGAGAAACATGTGAAAAAGGCATGGAATGTGGAAATTCATAAAAACGATACAACTTTCCATCGTGGTCAAATAGCACACATAGTTGTGAACAAATCTAAAATATTGTTCATGAATAAAACATGTGTATAATGATAACATAATTATTGTATATAAATGTAAAATCATGTTAATTAATAGTAAACATTATCTCATGAGAGAAATCACATTTACCAATGTGTTGGAGGTATATATAATTATGTTTAGACATATATAATCATAATATTTACAAAATAATACATGCCACATAGAACGTATAACAATGATAATCATGAAATAAACCCCAAGGAGATAATGGGTTTTTAACGAATTCATATAGAATAATTTTATAAATTATATTTTTGGTTATAAAATGAACAAATGAAATAATACATGGACATACAACAATGTTATTCATGAGTGGAGAAGAATATTTTTATGTGAAGTCAAATAGAATGTTTTGGAAAATTAAGCCCCTATGAAAAAAGACTCTTCATAAAAAAAGTTTGGTTTTACTATTCTTGATTTACATAATTTATGATGTAATATAAGATACACCAGTTATGTGAATAACTATATTTTTATAATTCAGCTTAAAATTGATGTATTTTAGAATATTACAAAAAATCACCCATTAAATTTTTTGACATTGTTAATTGAAAAGTGATACTCATTTTATCTAAATAATTTTTCATCATATGTAATTATAATTTTCATTATAAAAATTATTATTATTATTTTAAATATTTTAAATTGTCCTTATTAAATATCTTCTTATATCTTCCTATATTTTTTAATCATGGTATTTATTTTTTGGTAGTATAATATTTAAAATTTCTTAAATTAATAATGATAAATAGTATTTACGTTAAAAAATATAATGTTGAGCTGAAATTTCTTTTTCAGCAGTTAGGTTATTATTCCAAATGTTCAGGTTATTATTTAAAAATTCACATTACTATTAAAATGTTCACTTTACTTCTTATTAATAACTCTACTTATATTCATTCATTATTCAAAAAATTACTTCAATGTTCTAAATTCCCATTTTCAATAATGATGATCAGTTTTCTAATATTTAGTTTATTTCTATAGTATTTTCAATGGGGGTGATGATTCATGTAGATTGGCGTGATCCATATTTTACCATTTCAGGTTATCTATTTGGAATTTTTTGACAAATTTTATTGTTTTTAATTTTAATAGGTTTAATTTCTAATTAATTTAGTAGTGTTAATTAATGAAATAAATTTTTGTTGGTTTCTTTATGTGTATAATTCTAGAAAATAATTGTACAAAATATTTATTTCAAAAGAAAACTATCATTTTTAAACTATGCATTTTTATAATATGTTTGACCAAAAATAATATTGTAAAATAAAAAAAATTATATTAATCATTTTAATTTATTTTTTATTTCCAAGGAAGAAACAATTTGCTTAAATTCTTACACAACATCGACACAGTAATTATTCAAATAATAGAAAAAAATATATCAACTTAAAAGTATTAAAACTATTATAATTTGAGATAATTCTTATCATCATTGAATTTTTTTATGTTACTATGAAATTTATTTTAAGTATTAATTTTTTTTCAAATTTCTATCGTTTTGTTTTGTTTATTAATTTCAATTTAAAGAACAGTGTCAAAAATGAAAATAAATATATTTTTTGAAAATAGTTTTTTATTAAATTATTTTAAAATAATTAATATATTAATTAAGGATAAATGAGATAAAATAAGGTTTAAAATGTCATCTAATAGGAAATTATATTCTATTTTGAATCATTTTTATCTATAACAATCTTCATATAATTTAATGTTTTCTTGAATTCCAAAATTCTCCCTCAACCCAGTTATAAAAGGGCCACTTGCACCTCAGTTCATTACACTAATTTATGCCTTATTTATTAGTCATACCTTAAAAGATCACTTCTCAACTTCTCAGACACATTTTATAGGTGCCGTTATTCTCATAAGGGAAACCCTAGATCCTATAAGAAGATATTTAAGGGAGTCGCATCAAAGAATATATAATCTACCTTTCCGATCAATTACATTTTTTTTATCTTTCATAACTCCTCAAAATATGTGATATTAATCCTTAAATAATTACTTAAGTATCCTAAATATTCATTTATTTTATTATTATTATTATTAAAAACCATTATACATGATATTTCCGATCAAACATGAACGTAATGTATTATTGATTCATATCTACGACTTACCATATAGTTGTAGGGATACAAATCATTTTATATCACTATATTTCTTGGATAGTTACTATGATGGGTTTAAATTTTATATATGATATTTATTAAATAATTATGATTATGTTTTGAAAATATAATATCTACCTTCTTAGCATCCAAACCATTGGAAAGAGATAATGTTGCTCGTTCATATTAGTGGATTACCTCCTCGATGAAGTGATGTAATTTTTTTTCATTTCTATTTTACAAGGATGGTTTTGAGGATGGATATGATGAATATAAATCATATACATTATATAATAATGTTTTTTTAAAGGTGAATTAATTTTTTCCTTTCATTAAGTCCTTTATTCGGAAAGTGAATATAACATTCCTATGTAGGTACAACCTACCATCTATATGAATGTTATGATTCATTATTATTTATCTAATTTTTATGAATTAATATAAATAAATTTATAATTTATATATATTATGTTTATAACATTACTAAAATTATGAAAATTATGGGATCATGATCAATGTGTAAGGACTAAGACTCAAGAATTGAAACATTATTTGGAAGATGAATAATTTTTCACATACAATAATTATTTTGATAAAAATTATTAATTCACTGTTGATAAAATGTTATAAATAAATAACCCCAAGTTTGACAGATATGAACATGGTCAAAGAGAAAATTTAAAATAAATCCATGTTAATTATTCATGATGTTTTAATGTGAATGAGGAAATTTCAAACGTGAGGTAAAGGTTTATTTCACAATATCATCATTATTTGGGATTGTTTATATTTAAGACTCTAAAGTGAAATATTTATCATCTTGGTCAACTGTCTTCTAAATATGATTTCAATTTTTTTAATATTTTTCTGAATTTGATTAAATTTATGTGTACACGTTATTGTATTTTTTTAAAACTACATGAATCAAATCTATTTTTCATTTATCAAATAAGGTACATTGTGAATTTTAAAAAAAAATATGGAAGGAATGATTTTATAAATTATACATAATATGTGGCCTTTACCCGCAACATGAGGCCATAATTATTTAAATCATACTTTATAATTTTAGATGTTTCTTTTCAAAGAAAATAATTTTCTTTATAATTTCATATCATTATAAATAAATAAATTCTTTTCAAATGGAAAGGTTGTTTCTATAAAGGCATCTTAAAAGTTATATTTAAACAACATTATCCACCTCATATAATTTTATTTTATGTTATTTATTTTTAACTGGATATATGATATATGGATACCATCCATGTTATTTCTTTAGATGGATGATACTTATGATGGAATATTAATTATGAATCTAGATTCATTTGATTGAGTTGTGTTATTAAGAAATGTTTTTGAAACCATTTATTTTATAGGATTTGATTTGTGGAATGATTTATGTTCTTGTGTCTCACATATTTTTGATTTAAATTATGTGATGTTTAGGACCTATATGTCACTCCAATTCATTGGGTAAATATCAATATATTAGGAGATAAATAGGAATATAATGGGTAGTGAAGCTAATTAATTTAATAAATTCATCCACTATCATAGTCATAAGAGTAATCATAGAACACTAAACTGGTATAGGGAGATAACCCATTCAATTATGATTGCCTTGAAAATGATCACTCAACACTAAGGAAATGATTTTCTAAACATTTTATGATTCCAAACATATTTATGAAATGAAAGTATATTTCATGATTTATTTATGATGAAATCAAATAATTACAAGTCTTGAATCATGAAATGATAATGTTTTATTCCATAACTCATGTTTTATAATATTTTTCAAAATGGGTATAAACTTTTTATGTGATCTTCATGATCTTATACAATTTTTATTATCATATTTTTTTTATATAATTATCAAATGAAATCTCTCATGATATCCATTACTGATCATCTAATCTCAAACTTTATTATGTTTTCTTTCCCAAGGTAATAAATAGTGTTTCTAGTATGGTATTCCAATGAAGAGTACCATGAAAGAGGCACTCGGTGGGAGAGGTTGATAATATTTCATAAAATAATAACATTTATCTATATTATTTAAATGTACTAAAATCATATGGTCCCCAAGTGTATTTTTGGTAAAAATGTTTAATATTCATATATTAAAATTTAAAATTTATTTATTAGTATTCAATGTTGTTATAATAAACTAGGATATATATCATCGAGTATAAGAACATGGATTACATAATCAAGGATGTGTAATTTGTAGAATTATTTATCTACTCCCTAGTGACGATATTTTATAATCTCCCAGATAAGAATAAGACAGAAGAGTTTGAATTAAATAACTACACTAACTATTTCCCTTAACAAATATTCCTCACACAAACCATTGAGAAATTATTCATCATAAAAAACTAAATCTAGGACCTAGTAGATCATGGAATATTATGAGTGGGAAACACTTCAGTGCATATCACATTAATCTTACATCATCCCTAATGATGATGGAGTTGGTGGGGACATGAACAAAGTCTCATATATAGGGTAATAGATGATTGATTACATTATAGATCAAAATTAAATCACTAAAGGATATAAGCTAATTGATAAAATATAGAATCAACCAATACCCTACATGGTCAGTTCACCTACTATAGTGGTTGTGCCAGCCCGAAAACCCTCTAAGACACAAATACAACTTTTCAAACTTATATAGAAATTAAATAACCTTTTCTTGTTAAAAAAATTGTGATGACCCTCATAAAAAACATTTATCCATTATTAGGAGGATGATATATGACCCTTAATCCTCTTGAGTAATCCTATGGTTCATAGTAAGAGTATGCCTCCATTAATCCCATTAAATTGTTAGAAAACTATACAAATATTAGTTATGAGGAACCCTTTCCAACAACCCTAGTTTTATTATGGTGACCATAGGGTATTGGAAATAAATTATCCATAATTATAAATGCCAAAGGTGATGTAGCATAAAATGTTTTATATGGAACTAATACTATAAGACTATCATTTCTCAAGGTTCATTAAGCACATCATCCATATATAGAACCCTCTGGTGTGGAATACAACTCATCTAATTGGTTTATTTTGTGGATCATACATAATAATTTAAGGCTTTATTTTTGTCATAAACTATAACAAATGAATTATTTTATGCCATCCATGAACCATAAACTTAGAGAGATGGACCATGAAAAATTACTATCAAGGAGAATAAACTTGGGGGGAACCTATGCCCCTTTCCTAAATGTGTGATATTATGAAGAACCTTATTGGTATCTCAACTCATATACTGATACTGAATTCTCCACATGTTAAAGGGGCTTAATAATAACCTCATTGCTACTTTCAATATCCCCTTATAGTTTGATACCATGATATCCAATGTCAAAGACTACTATAAAGAGGAATCTAATCTTGAAGGATATGAAATCATCATCCTTTTTGTAGGGGAAAATTATTGTCTAATCATCCAAGTGATCATATTCCACCTATATATTTGATTAAGTATAAAGGAAATAGAATTTTTTTGGTGTATGGTGGACACTATCTTCGAGATAAATATCATCTTAAATCTGGTACACTAATACATTGGGTACACAAAGATAGATCTATACACATCATACTTGAAAATATAAGGATATGAATATATCAGTAAGAATATTCATAGAATATCATATTGAATTTCTAATTTTTGGATTTTTTATGAAAAATATCGTTTATGGTTTTATTTCAAGAGGAAACTTCTAAATATCTTTTAGGAAGGCCTTTCATCTACATGAATGTATTCATGGACTCATTATATGACATTTTCCTCAAATAATCCCTCAATTTCTGAGTAGAGTTACTACATGGTGATTATACTACTTTTAACTCATGAGAATTGTGTTACCATGATGTTTTTTGTTACAAACCTAATTCTAATCATTCCTAAATAAAAGATCCCAAATTTATCGATTCTCCAACTGACATGAAATATTTTTGTGAAGATAATTGAGATAAAATAATGAGTAGTTTCATCCAATATATAAAAACATTATAAGAAAAACCCACAAACCCAAGAGTCCATTTCCTCATACTCAAGAAGTCTGAGTGTATTCAAATAAAATGAGTATACTATAAAGGGAAGGTGACTTTAACTATAGATAAATTATCTATTACATATTTAATGGTTCAAACATCATAGGATAATTACATCTCTACCATGTATATCGATGATCATGATTGACCCAATGGGATATGACCAAGTTGTATTGGTTTGATATCAAGGGAGGATCCCACAAATGAATCCCTCATGGGATAAATGCCCCGTCTACTATTTCCATGATATATGTAAAACTAAAGATATAATAATATACATCTCAAGACTTCATGTCAACACATGGACATGATTTTATCTCATAGTCTTTAGTGATGGATTAGTAGTCTACTCCCTTTAGACCTCACATTTCAATTAAAGAGGATTTGGATAATGCCCCTCCTTAATTTAAAGTGGGGGATCCACCCCCATTTATGAGAAGATACATTTTATCCTCAACACATAAGAATATATGAGACCAAATTTTATCAGTTCTATCTTGAAATTTTAGGAGAAATATAATTAAATTAAATTTCTAAAAATTTAATGTGATATATTATCAAGGAACCATAGTGAGATGTTAGGGCTCAATCCTTATATCTTTTCCTTCTATCTTGGCCTTCCCATTAGTTACCACAGATCATGATTACACCTAGAATGATATATCCCTCCCCTGGTACCATAAATGAGGCAAAAGTTGAAAAGTTGATCAAATCCAACACAATCAATGAGGTTATTGTACCCCATAAGGATACGTAATGTTATCCGAGTGAGGAAGAAAAATATATATATTAGGGTTTTTAATAACTTTAGATACCTCAATAGAAATTCTCAAAATGGTACTTTACCAATCATAGTTAACAAGTCTCAAATTGATCAATTTACTGATATTTAGGACCTTTCCATCAATTAATATTATTACATATATAATAATTTATAGATACACCTAGATGATGATGGAGACCTAAAATTCCAGGAACCCCAAGGAACCTATTTCCACCGAGTGATAAATCTATTATTTAATAGCACAAGTAAAACCTAAAAGTGACCAATACATTAAATATTTAATCCTCTTGTCATAATAATATTGGTGTATTATATGGTTGAATTGGTGGAAAAGTACCTCCAACACCACAACCTACTCTAGGATATTAAAAAATTGTATGACATTTTCGTTTCCAATACCAAATGATAAACCCCTTGAAGATTAATTTTGGTTTTACCTATACAAAATATATTATTGTTTTCCTAGAATATGGTATCAAAATCGAACCAGAGATACTTTATTCCACCATTGGAATCCATCCTTAGTACAACCTCCAGAGTAATTAGTACTCTATATAAATATAGCATACTTATGGTGTTTTATCAATAATTGGGAATGCAAATCTATTACCCAGTATTTTATAATGTTTAAATGTAACACCCAAAGTTTCCACAGTACTCTTCTTTTCAAATAATTCAATTTATTGTGTCGTGCACAACCTTGAGTTGAAGCACCCCACGACTTAGCAAAGTACCTATTTAAAAAGAAATTATGAATAGTATTAACCACATTTTGAAACTTTATAAACATTATCATACCAAATATACTTCAGTTTTGAATTTTGAATATCAAAATTAACTTAGGGTGAAATTTTATTAATTTTCTGAAAATTTGCAATTTTTTTGATGAATAGTGAAAATATTGTATTTTATTTCAAAAAATCCATTTCATCTAATATATTTATATTAATAGATTTAATTTTTAATTGGTATTAAAGAGTAATTGGATTAATATTTTATCATTTAATCCAATTATGTTCATTTGATGTAATTTCACATTTAAATTTTAAATAAAAACTTGTTAATCTTGTGATAGTTTTTACTTCTTAAAACCATGCTTTTGGGTTTTGACAATAGCAATTAATGTTAAAGTAATTACATAATCTTTTATTTTTTGAATTTGGAAAAATGGATTCCACGTTTTGAATCATAAGTTCCAAATTGTGTAAATATGTACCTTTTATTTTTAAACGTTATGAACAGTAACTTCATTAATTATATTTATTTACTATGTTAAATGGGAAAATCTCGTAAATAAGGGTAAAAAGTAATATTATAATAATATTAAACTACCCTAACACATGTCCTCTTCCCATTGTATGAGATGTTTCTAACCATGGGCATCCATGGGTCGATTTTGGGTCCCCATGGATCCACTTGGGTGTGATAATGACTTGTTATAGGAATTAATTTAATTTAATGAGAAAAAAACATAAATATGTATCTTTTAATAAATCATTTTTTATATAGAGCTATATAATATATCCATTAGAATATAAATGATCTTTAAAAAGATAAAAATATTTCCAAAATCATTATTTTTTATTTGTAAATTTTAGTTATTAAATAATTAAAATTAATTACGGCACAATGATGATGCAGTGATTGCTTCATTAATAAAGGATTAAAATAAATGATATAATAAATATGAAAATAAATATAATTTGATAATTTTGATTCCATCCACGAATTTTATGGATTATATTGAACTATTATATATTTTTAATTCCCTTTTCTTGAAGGAATCACATTTTTATGACCATAAAAAGATGTTACTAAATAGTATCCAAATTAACATAAATGAGTTTAAAAAAAATATATTTTATTAAATGATATAATATCATCAAAATCTAATATTTAGGCAACTTAATTAAATAATGTTACAACTTTAATTAAGGATCCACTTGTTGTTTGGATGATAGTTTATAGTAAATATAGTAACTATATATTTTAATAATGCAAGAAGACATTTGAAGCCAAAGGATAAGGTTAAATTTGGTACATAAACTTGTATAAAATATATTAGTTGGGAGGTTTTCAAGGCCGAATCATCATATATTTGAAATAAATAATTTTGGGATGATTTGAAACAGAAAATAAATTTATAATAAAATAATATTTCAAGACTTTCGTAAAGTTCCCCTCCTCCCTTTTATAAAATCCACTACCTCTACCCCCATACTCACATCTCTGAAGCCCCTTGTGTCATCCTCATTCTTCTTAAATTAGATCCCAAAATTCCTCCCTTACTCATATAATTCATACCATGAGAATAAGGAAATTAAATAAATCCTTTTGGCTCAAAACAAAAGATGTTTTTATGATATAGAGGTAATGCCTTCTCTCAAGTTCCTTTCCTGTATTATCATTATCCACTCTTTATGATCATATTATTCATTGGATTACATAAAAAATAATTACCTAAATATAATAAGATGTTTTTACCAGAAGGATTCAAAATACACTTATACACACCTCCATCTAATGGATTCGAACGTATTGTATCTATGTACGGTGAAGTATTGCCTCATGAAACTATTGTTGTTCAAATTTCTCATATCTCTTATACTAGTGTCCATTACGATGGATATATATTTCTATATGATATATATTATACTTATATTGTCTCTATTATTCTATATTTATTATTTACAACATACCTTTGTTCTTTCCATGACATGTAAGTATGATAATTTCATTTGAAGAAGTGTGGACTACCACCCCCTCAATGTGATATGACTCATTTATACTATACATGGAACATATAAGGGATTGTTTTATTAAACCTATGTGACATACATGATATAACAATAATAATGACACTATAATATACATTTATTTCATTTTATTAATATTATATTAATATGAAAAATAAATAAAGGTAGTGTTTATGCATTCGTACAGCCTACCGTACCCATGAACGATGCATCTAATTTCATATCTCAAATATTAAAAACTATTATAAATACATATATACTGAATATATATTATATTTAAATCATTAATATCATTCTGTAGATGATGCACATTTGACTACATGGAAAATTTATATCAAATCAAGTTCATTTTCGACTCAAGTAATGAATATCGACAAAACGATAGATATTAACGTAAATAATTGGGTAATTTTTATAAAATGGTAAAAAGTAATAAAAAAGGAATAAAAAATAGAAAAAAGTTATGAAGTAAGCAGAATTGAACCTAAGCCTATTATTTAGGAATATAAATAATGAAGAAGAAAAGTCGAACTCAAGATAAGATATTTTGTCTCAGTTTCATTTCATTGAGGCATATTATAATGTTATGATCCTAGTTCCTTTTATGTGGTGTATATTATACCTTTTGAATTATTATATGATGAATCTCATTATTTTCATGATATTATATTTTTTCCTTCATGGTAAATATTTATAGATCCATATTACTCATTCAATATGGTTATTTGATAAGGAAAATTATTATTTTTGGTTATTAAATATGAGAAATAATTTTTACTGGAAATGACGGTTATAGCCCAGGTGATATATAGATCCTTGGTGAATCGACCGGTTCCCATGAGATGAATAAGTTGGAAAAATGGGTTTCTACCCTTAATTTTATACTTCCTTTTTACTTGTTTTGATGGTAATAGGTTTTCATATTCTTGAGACATGACTTCCTTAAATAAATTATTTACCTCATTTAATTTTAGTTATTATTTATACATTAGATTTTTTGTTGACATATCTGTAGAAGTAGTTCATTCTCAATTAATTTAATAATGACATATTTTTATGTTTCTTATATTCCATATTGATTTTCCATATCTAGTTTTGAAAAAGGAAACAGTTATCAAATATTTACATTTCCATTTAGAATGATTACTGTTTCTATTGTACATACCCTTATTGATAATTTGAGATCACCCTTTTTATGTTTCTCTCTACTAGTAATGATGAAGAAAACACTGACTGTGCTTTCAAGGATTCAATTTATTTCAATTATTTTGTAGCATATCTTTTTATTTTCCCAATGTACTATGGGTATTATGTAGGTAATATTGATTTCAAAAACTACTAAACTATACAAAACATCAGGATTTTTTTCCTTGTAAAAATTCCAACGAAATGTAATAATGCACCGGATTCGGGTTATCCATGGTCGGGGAATTACAGTTTGTATCAAGTGAAGTTTTGCAACAATCTTAGAAAGTATATTTAGAGAACATATATTAGGTAACATACACTATATTATACATTGGGGATACACTTATGATAATTTACCCAAAATAGAAATGTTTATGATTTATGGGGCATAAATTTTTAATTTATGATGAGTGTTTTAATATATTTTAAACACATAATTTTATGATATAATATAATATATGTCATTATATAGAGATTACACCTTGAAGGATGAATGATATAAGCACTTGATAAAATTAGAGGGGATTCCCTATAGAGGAAACCAATACAGATGGTATTCGAATGGAGAAAATTATAGGGATTTTAGGGAAACATAATCAGGTTATAGAAAATAACCTTTACTGAATGGAACAACCCTTTCTGAAGAGGGAATATCTTATGCTGGATTGATTTATGTGACAAAATCCTTCATCATTTAGTGGGACTAATAATTCAATTGTAGTTATGAAGTTGATTAAGTCAATATAAAAGATATTTATGTCCTTGGGATGCAATAAAATAGAAAATGTTACTTTTGAGGTCTATTGTCTCAATGATAATTCTGATCAATGGTGGACATTAATCCAAAATAATCTGGATGAAGAAGAAATAGAACTTATGAATTAGAGAACATTTAAGGAAACATTCTTCGACAGATACATTCCTCATGATTATCAAATTGATATGAAGAGGAGGTTACATTGATTAATGAAAAAGTATGAAGAGAGTGTTGAAGTTTATGAAGTTAACTTTACAAGGTCAGCGAGGTTTTCTATGGATTATATACAAAAACCAGGGTACATGGTTGATAAATTATTTGAAAATCTTAATCAAAATATATGAAGGGCACTGTCTCACAGAATTTTTCATCATATAATGAAATAGTTCTGTGTTTCATGTAGACAGAGAATGAAGTTTCTATGATCAATATTTTGAAAGGAAAAAATGACAACAAGATTCCATTTGAGAACCATGAAAAAGGGAATACATAAAATAATAATTAAAAGATTTTATTATTTTCATTTGGTGAAAATTGAGGGAAAAACCTTGACAAATGTTTGAAGGGATTTTGAGTTCTTTATAACTACGGAGATAAGGGACACATGGCTTGTGAATAAAAATGGAAGAAACAATTACTATTTTCCAATGCTAAAATTGTAATGATATGGGAGAACATGCAAATGAATTCTTAAAACATCATGGTAATCTACTATAGAGGAGGTATAGGGGAAATGGTGAAGATTTTGTGATCAAAACTACTGAGGTTGAAGTTACTAATGATGTGGTTGAAGGTACATTATTTCCTCAAATTTAGCTAATGATTTATTTGATTCTGGATCATGGAATTCTTTTATGTCTTCCCAGTTGGCTTTAAAAACTAGATATTTCAAATTCACTATAAAGAATCCATTATCTTTATAGTAGAAACTTAATTACCAGATTCTTATCAAAATCAACCCCCAATAACATTATAGAATGATATTATTAAGGAAGAAGAGAAATCAACATCTAGAGATGAAGGGGTCAATCTTAAAATTGGGTATGTACCTACTGTAAAGAAATACATTGATATTTTTATTGAATATTTTCTTGGGCACCCCCAAGAGTTTGAAGATGAGTTTTTTATTGATTTAATCCCAGATAGAAGGGATATATGAAAAACACCTGATAGAATTTCCACTGTGGAATTAGTAGAGATAAGAAACAACATGAAGAGTTGGATCAAAAGGGATTTATCCACCATTGTATTTCTCCATAGGGATCCCTTGTTCAGATTCTCATGAAGAAAGATGGATCCACGAGGTTTTGTATTGATTATAGGGAAATCAATGTGATTACCATAAAGAAAAAGTATCCTTTACCTCATATCAATGATTTATTTAATCAACTCAACTGAGATCAATTATTTTCGAAGATTGATAACCATTCTATATATCATCCATTATGAGTAAAGAAGGAATATTTTACGAAGATATCTTTTTGTACAAGGAATGGTCATTAAGAATTTACAGTAATTCCTTTTGGATTGACTAATCCACCATTAGTTTTTATGGATCTCCTTAATAGAGTATTCATCGAATATGTTGATGTTTTTTTGTGGTTTTCATTGATGATATTCTGATATATTGTAAAATCATTAAAGACCATGAGTATCACCTGTGAATCATTCTTGAGGATCATAAGAGAGAATAATTATATGGTAAATTTTGTAAGTGTGAATTCTGGCATCATGAAATTTAATTCCTTTCCCATATAGTCTTCAATGATAGAATCACTACTGATCCTTTAAAGAAAAAGTAAATTTAGGAATGTCCAACACTGACAAGTATAACCGAGGTACATTGTTTTATTGGTTAAGTAGGTTACTATTGCTGTTTCGTCACTAATGTCACATATTGGGATACCCCATTACCCAAGATCACACGTAAAGGTGTAAAATTCATTTGGACATAAGAGTGTGAAGATTGTTTTGTTCAATTGAAGAGATTATTATTCAATACTCCTATATTTAATTTACCATATGGGAATGATGGGTTTTTTTTTATAGTGATGCATCAAGGAATGTACATGGTTGGGTCCTTCTGAAGAATCATTGGGTTAATGCATATGCATCAAGGAAATTAAAAAACCATGAACAAATCAATCTAACTCAGGATCTTGATTTGGTAGTAGTAATCTTTTATATGATGACATGGAGACAATATCTCTATAGTGAAAAATGTGAGAAATATACAGATAAAAAGAGATTGAAATATATTTTATCAGAGAAATAACTCAACACGAGATAAAGAAGATGGCCTGAGCTACTCAGGGATTATGATTCTCCAATACACAACCATATAGGGAATGAAATAAGGTGGATGATGCCTTGATCAGAATAGACCATGGAGTTATGAACTTGATGATAGTTGAAAGGGATCATATGTCCATGGATCTAGTAATGATGGACATTGTAATTATTATATAGGGTAAAACATCACCACTTTTTCAAATGGTTTCCAAACTATATTTATTGGAAAGGATAAAAACTTCTCAGAATGGTGACAAGGAGTTAAAAAGAAAATTAAAGCTATAAATAATGGTAAATTGATTGATTTTGTATTCAAAGATTTAATTTTGAAAATTGGGAAGAGATTTTGTGTTCCCGCTATACATGAGATAAAAATGGAATTGTCTAATGATGCTCAAATCTCTAATTTCACTATACACCCTAGTGGTACTAAGATGTATAGAGTCTTGAAGGAACATTTTTTGTGGGACAACATGAAGAGAGAGATTGATGATTATGTATTGAAATGTTTATTTTGTCAGTAGGTGAAGGCTGTAAGAAAATATCCCAGAGGAGTAATGTAACTTATTCCTACACCTATGTTGAAATGGGATGATATTACCATATACTTTGTATTGGGGCTATCAAACACTCCCATAAAGAATGATGTGATTGGGGTTATTATTGATCATCTTACTAATTCAGAACATTTTCTTACTATAAGAGAAAATTTACCACATGAGCATTTAAAAAGACTATGTATTAATGAATTTTTAAGACATCATGGTGTACTCCTATTGGTTGCTTCTGATCATGACCCTTGTTTTACATCAAGATTATAGAAGAGTCTTCTAAAGGTCCAAGATACATAACATTTTTTGAGTATTTCATACCACCATAAAACTGATATAAAATATGAATAGACTATTAAAACATTAGAATACATGTTGAGATCCTTCTAACATGACTATCAAGGTATTTGGGATCAATATTTAGCTATAGTATAATTTTTATATAATAATAGCTTCAATTAATGTATTCAGATGGCACTATATGAAGCATTATATAGAATGAGATGTCATACACCAACTTGTTGGGATGATATTGGTGAAAGGAAATATGGAGGTCTAGAGAATGTTGGAGAAAAAACTGGAAAAGGTTATCATTATCTAAACCCATATCAAAATGGCTCAATGATAGAGAAAGATCTATACCTATTACCGTAGGAAGGATTTGGATTTTCATATAAGAGATCATATTTTCTAGAATGTATCTCCATGGAAGGGTGTTATACCTATTGGTATGAAGGGTAAATTGACTCCCAGGTATATCAGACCTTTTGAAATTATAGAATGAATAGTAGTTGTATCCTTCCATTTGGAAATACCTCCATGTCTCTCAAAAGTTCATGATATGTTCCACATATCACTGTTAAGGAAATACATGTCAGACCCAACACATATAGTCACCTATGAAGAAATAGAAATGTAACACAATCTATCATATCGTGAAGAGCCTATCAATATTCTTTATACAATAGAACATGTTTTTAGAAATCAAACAACTCATATGGTAAAATTTATTTGGAGAAATAATAAAATGATAGAGGTGACATGGGAAACTAAAGTACATATGATGAAGAACCACCCGAATCATTTTATGTTGTGATATTCTATAAATTTTTAGGATAAATTTTTTTGAAAGGGGTAATAATATAAAACCCTATGATTCCATATTATGCTTGTTTTTTAATAATTCAATTGCTTGCGTTGTGTGTAACCGCGAGTTTAGGCACATCATGACCTATCAATGTAGACGTTTAAAAAGACATTATAAATATTATTAATGACATTTTGAAATTTTATGAACATTATTTTTCAAAATAGACTTCATTTTGTAATTTGTAATATCAACATTATCTTATAGTGAAATTTTGTAATTTTTCTAAAAAGTTTCAATTTTTTATGAATAGTGAAAATACAGTATTTTAATTCAAAAACTGCATTTTCATGTAATTTATTTATATTGATATGTTTTATTTTTAATTGGTTTTAAAGTGTAAGTGGGTTAATATTTAATCATTAAATAAAATTATGGTCATTGAAATTAATTTCAAATTTAAATTGTATATAAAAACATGTCAATATTTTGATAGTTTGTACTTCTTAAAAACCTGCTTTCTGGTTTTGACAACGGGAAATAATATTAAATTAATTACTGCACCTTCAGTGTTTTGAATTTTGAAAAATTGGTTACATATTTGGAATCATAAGGTAATATTTTTGAAAATAGGTACCTTTAATGTTTTGATAGTATGAATAGTAACATTTGTAATACATATTATTTACCATAGTAAAAGGGTAAATATGGTAAATAAGGGTTGAAAACAATATTATAACAACATTAAACTGCCCTAAAACTTTTCATAATCCCATTAGATGATATATTTCTTTCCATGGGAATCCTTGTGTCGATTTAGGGACCCCATTTAGCCACATGGGTGTGATAATGACATGTTATAAGAATTAATTTAGAGTGAAGAGAAATATAACATAAAGATATATATTTTACTAAAAAAAATTTTGTATCCGGTTATATAATAGATATCTTAGACTATACATTTTAATTAGAAAGATAAAAATATTTCCTATATCAATATATTTTATTTATAATATTTAGACTATATATAAATAAATTTTACTATGAAACATTGATTATGTAGTGGTGGCTTAATTAATAAAGGATTCAAAAAATGATTTTATAAATATTAAAATAAATGTAATTTGATTATTTATATTCCATTAATGAATTTTATGGATGATATTGAAATATTATATCTGAGTTAATGCCTTTGGTTTGATGTAATCACATTTATATGACCATAACAAAAATTAGTTACTAAATAGTATCAAATTTGACATAAATGAATTTTTTATACAAATATTGTTTTATTTAACGATATAATAGACTTAAAAAATAAAATATTCCAAAAAATTACATATATAATATTAAAATGTTTATTAAGTATCCACTTTTGGTTCTCTAGGAATTTTATAGAATCTATTGTAACTATATATTATGAAAATGATAGAAGACATGGTAAGAGTTAATATTTTTAACTAAGGGTTAAATCCAAAAGATAAGGTTAAATTTGTGATATAACATGTCTAAAAAATATTATTTGAGAGGTTTTAGACAAAAATAATATTATATTTTAAATAAATTTGTTTGGTACCATTTGAAACCGAAAATCCATTTATAATAAAAAAATATTTAATGACATTCCTAAAGAACCCATCCTCCCTCTTATAAAAGGACACCACATCTACCCATATACTCACACCTCTCAAGCCCCTTTTCTCATCCAAATTCTACTCCAATAAGCTCCCAACATTACTTACTTACTCTTATAATCCTTAAATTAGTCATAATACAATTCAAGAATGAATCTTGTCCCAAAACAAAAGAAGTTACCCGATTTAGAGGTAACAACTTATCTCAAGTTCTTTTCCGTTATTTTCCGTCTCCACTAGTTTTGATATTCTTATTATTTGAATTACATAACAACCAAAACATCATAAATATACTATTATTTTGTTATATGAAGAATTAAAAATACACTTAGACACTCCTCCATCAAATTAATTCGAACATATTGTTTCAGTGTATGACGAACTACTGCCTCATGAAACCATAATTGTTCAATTCTCCCGAACCCCCTATCGTGGTAGAAATTATAATAAAACTATATTTATATATTATATATATTATAATTTTATTGTGTATTTTATTCTTTAATTTTTATTTTCAATATTGATTTATTCTTTCAATGATGTGTAAATACAATAATTTCATTTGGGGAAGTGTGAACTACCACCCCCTCAAAATGATATGACTCATTCATGATATACATGGAACATATAAAGGATGGTTTTATTAATCCAATAATAAATATATGACATAAAAATAATATTGGTACTATAATATATATTTATATCATTTTATTATTATTCTTTTAATATGACAAAGAAATGAAACTAGCGTTGATGCATACGTACCTTCTACCATATCCATGAACGATGCATTTCATTTATTATCTCCAAATGATATGGAATGTTATAAATAAATATATACTCAATATATATGATTTTTAAATCATGAATATCATTCTAGATATGATGTGATTTTTACATCATTGAAGATTTATATAAAAAAGTTCATTTTTGACTCACGTACCAAATATCGACAAAATCACATATATTAACTTAAATAATTATATAATATTTATAAACTGGTAATAAGTGATATAAAATGAATAAAAACTTTTAAATTGTTTCTAAATCAATTATCAATTGACCTAGGTTTATTATTCCAGAATATAAAGAATGAATGAGATAAGTCAGACACAAGGTAAGGGATTTCGTCTCAATTTCATTTCATTGAGGTATATTGTAATGTTATGAACCTAGTTACTTTTATATGGTTTATATTTTACATTATGACTTTTTGTACCATGAATCTCATTATTTTCATGATATTATATTATTTCCTTCATGAGACTTTTTGACAGATCCATATCACTAATTGAATATAGTTATTTGATATGCCATATTATTAATTTTGGTTAATCAATATGATAAAAAATTTGGACTGGAAATGACTTGTGGAGCCAAGGAATTAAATAGCACCTCGATTCATTGATAGATAATAATGACATGATTAAGTATTCCAAATCTATTTTTTCCCTTAATTTGAAATCTTCTTACGGATGGTCTTGAGAGTTATAGGTTTTCATGTGCCTGAGACATGACGTCCTAAATAAAGTATTTTCCCTATTTAATTTTAGTTATTATTTATCCATGAGATTTTACGTTGAAATATCTACTGATGTTTTTTGTTATCAATTTATTAAAATATGGAATATGTTTCAGTTTCTTACTTGAAATATAATTTGTTCTTGTTCTAGTTTTGTAAATGGAATGTGTTCATTGATATTTTCCATTACATATAGATTTATTATTACTTCGGCTGTACACAACCTTACTGTGTATTTGAGATCACCCTTATTATGTTTCTCTCCCCAAGTTATGAAGAAGAGAACTTTTATTAACCTTTCCAAGATGAAATTTATTTCAGTTATATTGTAGCATGTATTATTTTGTTTTCCCAATGTACTATGAGTATCATTTATGTAATCTATATTTATAAGACTGGTAAAATATACAGTCCTGCAGGATCTATTTCCTTCTAATAATTTTAATTAAATGTTATAATTCACCAGCATCAGGTTATCTAAAGTCAGGGAATTACAATAATGTAACATTAATTTAGTGAAAAAGGAACATAAAACCATGATAGGGGATATCAAGAAGTATCTTCTTCATCCACTTATCTTGATAACTCTTGTTAGAGGGGATTATTGGGTCATCAAAGTGAAAAACCTGTATTGATTCATTAGTGGAATTTTAATATAGATGAAAAAATATATAAAATAATATTTTTTGTACTATCTTTATAGATTTATTTATGAAATTTAGATAAGATATTATTCGATCAGATAGAACTTTATTTCATTGGACTTATTATTCTGGATGAATCCTCAGTATTTACATTATCATGAGGTCCATATTATTGACAACATTTGACTCACCATTGTATATATTCAAACATAATATGTTAACTAGTTTATTGGAATTATGGATGGTAATCAATCAGTAGTTCGATATGACGATTATTACCTTGAAGGAAATCAATGGTAAAGTACGAACAGATTTTCCTATGTCCCAATGGATAATAGAGTCCCCAAATAAGGTTATCATTTTCAATTATCATTTAATTCCATGCTGGAAGATGAAATTTGATAGTTCCCCTTGATGTGTGATGATATGAATAAGATGTAAACCTAATCACAAATGGGTTGACCATTGAGTTATTGTTACCACTCCATAAAATACCCTCTCTTCAAAGACATTCATATTATTTTAAGGATGCATAAATGAGGGGATCAAGTACCATGACTGCATCACTGATCTTAAGATGCCCCTTGAGGTTGTTTCATTCAGTTTTGATGAATATTATACCCCAATACGATCATAAACAAATATTTTAGTGACTACACTAGCAAGAATCATGATCTTGTCCCCTTGTTCGAGAATACCTATGAATTTATAAGAATTATTCCCTCTAAGATGAAGTTGTACCATGTACCATGATATTAGAAAGGTTATGTAGACACACTATAATTCTTTTCCCAATCTATCCCTGAGCTAGTTCAATATAGTTTGTTCATATATATTTTTCATCAGAGGGTGATCACCGTTGTCACTCAAAATTAAGAGATATGGAAGGTGAATCCAATGGTTTCCATCTCTTATAAAGGTGAACTCAATTTCCCCACGGTAGATGATGAATATAATTGGATAAATCCTTTTATGGATAATAGCCAACATGGAAATATAGCCTTCAACCAAACCAAAAATAAGGAAATCCACCAGTGTGTGATGATTTTCATTCTCTATGATGGCTCCAACAAAATGTAGGTCCTTTATAGTAACACTAGTTCTGGTTGTATCTATCCCATTAAATACAATGATTGGGATACCATTATACCACTATAGATTGTGAATATAATTAATTAACCATGAAATTTCATGAATTCCACATCTATACCAACGTTTTGAATCATCCATTAGAGAATCTCTATACTAATAAGTTCTCTTTGTTATTTTCTGCTTAGGAAATTTATGTTATGGGTCTATACCCACAAGAAAAATCTAGAAATTATAGTTCATACTTATTTCATGTGATTTCATTTAAATGTTATATAAATAAATTTAATTCAATAAGCTAAATACTGAATCTGTTATTCAGTCTGTGAAATATACCATTATTCATCAATTCTGGATCCATCAATACATTCTCAAGGAAAAAAAATACCAACATCTAAGACAATGTGATACATATGTTGTACATAATTCTCAACATCTAATAAAACAATAATCCCCCATTCTAAGAAATAGTTTTTGGATATATCAATGAATTAAAAAATACCATATCTAGAATTTTGAAACATTTAGTGGACTAGGATAAGAATAGTTGCCTTGAAAAGCTCTCTAATAACTTATGGGAAGAATACATGATGACTAAGACTGTGACCTAAGAGAATCATTATTTCATAGTATCTGAATTATAAGTAGTGCTACCCATTGAGTTTTTTCTAGCATCACTCCACACTATCAACTATGATACAATTACAAATAAAAAAATCATCCCAATCCATCAAATTTGAAACCACTTGATGAAACTAGGAACCATGCCTTATATTACATTAGGGTCCCTCAGATCTATCTTGATCGATCATTTAATTAGTAGGTACTCCTTAACTCATTCCATGTTCACTTTGTAATTGTTTTTATAAATGTAATTATACCCAAAATGAATCATCCTGACCTGGAACACATGGGTGAAGGTCCCTTCATCATTCTGTTGTTTTACTATATTGGCACATACTCATTGATCGGTGTTGATGGGTAGCAAATCACACCTCACACCAATTCAATGTTTATAAAAAAATAATTGTTAAAACCCCCACTATGGTTCGCATTTTATATGCGTGACACTGAAATACAAATCCTCATCTTCAAGCACCATAAGTTACACTATATAAAACCACATACTAGCTTCATGATGTTATACTTTGTAGAATAGTAAACTTGGTACATGATGTTAAATTACATAACACCATGTTCTAACTATATTACATAATTATAAATAACACTACATCTTAGTGGAATGATGTTAATTTTTTTCGATTCCCTAGTTACATGAAATTAAATTATGTAGTATAATGAACTATATGTATCATTCAAAATTGTATGTCACTTTTTCATCAAAAAATTAGGTTAAACTATTTTGTAAATATCCTCACTATAATATGTTAAATTGTGTAGTCTTAGTATATGTCGTATGACCATAAATAAAATAAAACCTAAGTCTATTATATTTGACATTAAAATGATAGGAATGTTTCATTTTAATATAACAATAAATTTCATGGCATATAATCCTTATTATAGGACATTAAATTGTATGGAAACATCCTAGCTACATAAATTAATCTGCAAGGAATGTCTCATCATCAATTAACACCAAACTGTGTGGCATATATTCCTTAATGAAGGAAATTAAATTGTATGAAAACATCATAATTGAATGAAATTATACAATTTTTTTTCCAAACTACAAAAATAAAACTGCATAGCTATCATCTTTTTATTAGATAATTTTATCACAGAACCAATTCATTATCTTTCTTAGAGATGAAAACCACTCATTTGGTGTTAATCCCATATTTATCCATTTCTAGTACTATGTGTAGAATGATTAATTTCTTTTGGGATATATATGGATATTTATATATCGTATCCCATTATCAACGACCATTTTAACTTAATCTTCCTCATCATGTCTTAATTACTATTACTTTCTTATTGGGATCCTTGTTAATATTTGACATCATGTCAATGCTCCTCTTTGTAATTGACTTGAACACTATCCTATAGTAATAAACGTTATTATTTTTCTAATAAATTCTGGTATAATACCCATAGTATTGAATTATAAGAAACAAATCCTCTTCAAATCAGTTAAAAACACTAGGCCTTCCTTGGTTTAGAACCCATCATTCTTTATGTTTGAACAGAGTCCCCTTCAGTGAAATCAAATGCTTTAATGGCTCCCCACCTATCCATGAAAAACATATTGGATTAATTTTAGTATCAACATGATGATCCACATATTATTAATATATTATTAGTAGATGAAACTAAATTTCATCCCATATCTTTGATGACTTGGTAGTATAATTAATATTTAAAACTGCACAAGAAGTTATGATATGATTATTTGTCACATTACTGGAATCCAAATCCCTAATGTCAGGATTTTAATTACACCACCCTCCATTTTTCTATTTTAATTTAAACTACAATGATGTTACCTCTCTTACAAATTAGTATATGTTTATATTGTTAGTAGGTCTAGAAGATTACTTCCCTATTTGGTATCCCATTTTTCTTGGTTACATCCATTGGTCGAAATTTCATTTAGAGATAAAACTTTCAACTCTTATTTACACTATTATGTGACATATGGAATCATATTATACGCTTTATTTAACACATTAATCATGTATTACCCCAACTTAGGAATTTGGGTTTATCTTTTCTAACATGGTAGTGGTACATCATATTTATAGGCATAAAGTATTTTTAGTCGTGGAAAACTGAATTTAAACTATGTAGCCCCTGTAACCACCCTTGAATCTATAAATATAACATTATTATCTCCCATTAAATTTGGGTTTCATTAAACCCTTTATTCTATATATTCAAGCATCCCCCCTAATCAAAACCTATCTATATAAAATTGAAATGCATATCATCATATCCATGTCATAGGAAATGAAAAAACTAGGAATAGTCCATATCAAATTCCCTAAAACAATTTAATGTTTTTTTATCTTTACACATGATTATGACCACATATAGAGTTATCATCCTACCACACCACATTCTATAAATATATTTACCTTTATTCCCACTCAATGAGATATTAATTAAAACATAGATCCCTATCTCAATCCCAACCATTGTTTTCTAAAATCATATATCTTTTATTCAATCATGAAAATTTATTTATGTATTGTTTTCACTATGTAAATTAAGGGAAAACCCATTTATATGGATATATTATATGATATATGATCATTAAATATAACTATTTTGAAAAACCTTTTTAATTCATAAATGTTTCATTATATGGAAAAATATATAGTAACACATAGTTTCTACTAAGGTATAGTATCATGGAAATTGAAATTTTAAAACATGAAAAACATAATATGCTGTTCTAATCCACTTTAATGGATTATTCATAGGTTCATCATTGGTTAATTTTATAGTATCTCTTATCTAGTGGACATATAATAAAACAAATGGGAGAGCGTAAAGCCTTGTAAGTTAATAACAATGGAAATATTTAGTATGTGTTCAGGAATTACAACAATAGACCATAATAATATAAACATGAGAAATATAATAAAAGAATGATCATGAATCAAAACATAGAAATGAGGTTATAATAAAAAAATTATACATTCATAAGAATATCACCAAGGTGTATCAACAAGGCATCGTAAAACATAATTACCATGTTTATTCAGCAAGGTATCTTAAGACATGTCATATCTTGAGATTAATTATTTATGCAAAGAATTTGGATTCTATCTGGGAGCACAATTCATATATATTAAATCATGTGTTCCATTAATATCCTAATATAGTATTTCACCAATAACCTATGAAAAATAAATAATGAGTTTCACAAAAATTTATCACATAAAAAGTTCTTATAGAATTGACCATTTCATCATTTTAAACCCATGAAAATGATTGTGGGTTTTGATACATGTAAATCCCAAATAAGGTGTTTATAATTTTTTTTAAAACCCATTGATACTGATGTATATTGGGAGCTCAATATAAAATAGTTTTTCATTTGAAAGAGTGAAATTCAGGAAAAGAATTTAGCAGCATGATAGTACAAAAAGTAGATTAAGGGACGAGAATAATGGGAGGGAAAGAAGGTGTCACATTGAAATAAAGAAATATTTGACATAAATGGATATGAAATATAAAAACATAGAAATTCAATTTCTAGATTACATTCCACAAACAGATACTTGAATTAAAAAGATGAAGAAGGGAATTTTTTTAGTTGAAGAGTTGATTCCTTTAACATGATTATGGGACCTTAAGACCATATGGAATCCTTAGAGGTAATGTTTTGGAGAAAAATGACCAAAAATTCATGGATAAGGGATTTATAGGATAGTCTTATTGTGGTATTGGGGTTATTTATAGTCAAAGAGAAGGAATAATTTAATAACTTCTAAATATAGTTCATGGATTTCTATGTTGTAAAAAATTAATAACCCTTCATTTAACCATGTTTTTTAACATTGTTTTAGATATTTTATTCATGTTTTAAAATATTTTAATCCATTGTAACATGAATAATTATTTAATATTAATTTTTTCATGGAAAATAACATTTCCACATAATATAGTTTTTAAAAACATAATTTCTATTTTTGAATCACAAAAGAAATTTATAGATATGAAATTTGATTTAAAATAATTTAAATACATTATATTAATTAAATAAAATATTTTTAGACTTATAGTCTTTTTAATTAACTATTACATCATTATTTCATATATATAAGGTCATCAAACATTTTGAAAACACAAAAATATTTTTTACTATTCACTAAAAAATAAAATATTTTATAAAATTATCAAAATTTCACAATTAAATAATATCAAAATTTGAAATAAAAATAGAATTTTTATTTTCTCAAAATAATTCTAAAAATATTATAATTTTAACTTTTTTCAGAAAAATCTATAAGTTTTAAAAAATAATCATTTTTACAACATAGCATTTTTTTAGATCTTTTGGAAATTTCCTAGGAAATTATAAAATTATATTAAAATTTTTATTTAATTAATTAGTTTTTTAATTTTATATTTAATGGAAATATTTTTAAGGATTATTAATTTTATTGTAAAAGTTTAAATATTATTTAAAAATACAATTACATTTTATTTGTATCAAATTCATCTTATATTCATGTTTATTTTATTAAATATAATAATATTCTAAATGGTATTGAGGAAATTACTATTACTTTTATAAAAAAGAGAATATAATTTTATGGCACAAATTTTTATGTACATATCGTTCATATTACACTAGTATACACCCTATGGGTATGGTGTGCGATAGTGGTAGTTTCATGGGGTGGATCGGCTAACATTGACCTATTGGTCATCACCACTATTTTGATCTTATCCCATAGGTGATGTCATTAAATCATCACTTGTAGGGGGGATTCATGGAATTGGTATTGGGAAAAACCATATGATACTACCACCATTAAATGTTCTAAAAAAGTTTATTTAAATTTGGATAACATTACTAGATTATTCCTTATTTTATCCATTATACATCAACTACCAGTCACATTACCATTTATATTCCCTAATTATAAAGGTAATATTATTGCCTACAGTCATAGAGATAAACAATCATAATATTTAACTGTCATATTGACCAATGGTAAAACTGTCCAACCTTATTTTTCCAAAGATCACATTTATGATTTCAATATATATATATTTTCCACCAAAGATCAATATTTTCTACATCATTCCCAATAGTTTTTATTATTACATTCATAAGGTCTATCATATTCATAGAATTTATTTTTTTCCCAAAAGTTATCATGAATGGTTTAATATTCTTAGCATTGTTTCATCTTATGGGTTATATCATTGCATTTTCGATATTCATAGATTTCAATATACATGTACTTGTCTTAGTTGTTTTAATTGGAATTCTTACATAGAATATAATATTATTAAAATTATTAAATTTTTTTGAAAAAATTATTCTTTGTACTACCACTATGAAATATAATACACTAGTAAACATGGAAAATATAATTTCATTAATCATAGAAGAAATTTTAATATTGTTCCATTCTACCACCTCATGAAATTTCATCCTTGAAATTTGTGACCTAATTCAAAACAGATGGGGTTGTTTTTAGATCATTTCTTATTTGGGGTCTCATAGTCTCTTTTAAATTGTGAATTATCTATATGATTATTATAAATTGGGTTTTTTTCCTACTAAATACATGTCCTATTTTTTTCTAGAATCTATATTTATTCATTTTCAAATGAAAATTCAAATTCAAATTCTACACTATTATTATGAAGTATACGTGTCATATTATAAATATATTTTTTTAATTGATACAAGTGGCAGTCATCCATCGCATTGAAAATATTTAATTGTTGTGCTAACCAATAATATGCCACTCTAACATGCTCCATGATCTTAAACATTCTAATGTATGTTATATACAATCCCGAGAACCCATAAACTAGTGTACTATATAACATCAGGCATGCCTCCCTAAACTGTAGGCAATTCAAACTAACAGGGAGGGTATATTAAGTAACATATGGAGACTATAACCTCTTCAATATGAGTATTACTACTATAGAAGTAACAATAATGTATACACAATGAATTAATATTAAATATCCATGCATAATGAAATAAATTCCCGAAATTGGGTAAATTCCCACAACAATTACAATAAACATGTCACTTCTTAATAATTTTATGGGTCGAAGAAACCAAAAATAAATTCACACTATATATCCCCAAAATGGGTACTGACATCAGAATGGTCCCTTTATCCATGTTTCATCCCAAAATAATGACTCAACAACTTATCCAAAGGCCTTTTCCCTTATCATAAACCACAACAATGAAATAATCTCGATTAACAATATTTTCCCGAGCAAGGTGTGGTTACAAATCAGTAGGACACCACCAATGGTTTCTACAGAAATATATAGTCTAATAACATTCTATGTTGAAGTTAAATGAAATAGTAATGAAGGGAGGGACATGTACACCATCCTTACCCATTGGTGGGGAGCTTCATGTACACCATTAACAAATGGGATAACTGGGATGTAATGTCCATCATTCACAAAATGTTTTTCACTTGAATAAAAAGGAATGGTTTTTTTCAAAGAAGAGAAGTACAAGAGAATCAAAAGGAGGAAGAAAATGATGCAAGACGAGTGAAAGACCCCATAAAAGAGATTACAATCCCTTATAAGAGGTCCAATAGAACTATAAATTGTGAACATATTATTATAACCATGACTTTTGGCCAAGGAATCCATAGTAAAGTTCTGGGACCTCTAACTGTGTCTCACCTCAATGCCCTGGTCAAAAATCAATATGCATTTCTTGATAAAATATGTCTTGTCCAATATGCTTCTTGTTTTTTTCATGAAGCATCACAACTATAATTCTATAATAATAATCTACTATAGAAATCATAATTTAATAAATTATTAACTAGGATACACCACTATACATTTAATGAGAATCCACCCAAATGGAATTTCATGGCCCATAAAAAGAACTAAACATGAGTACCACCAATCAACTATAGCTCTAACCGGCACACCTCTACGTATTACCCCTATAGCACAACACCCATCCACAATAATTTTCAATCCACTTGATGGGGGAAACTAATGAACCTTACTCCAAGTAGACCTAGATCATGATTGTGCAGTGGAAATCCTTTGAAACTAAAGAAGATCCTAGAGGTAAGAAGAAGATAACAAGTCAGGAAACCATAATTTCAATTATGAAATAAGAATTTGTACCCAAACATGAATGTATGCAAGCATTCAATGTCCATTATCTATAGATTTGTTTTGAGACTCTGCAACCCCTATCACAGAGTGGAAAAACCATTGCACAGAACTTATTTCCATTTCAATTCTAGCCACCCCCAAGGAACCAGTTCTCTAGAAAATCAATCAAATAGTCTGTAATTCCTAATAATAACATGCATTTAATGATGTAGTACAAACACTGTTGTCCCAAACCCCATTTAATAAGAGATTCCACATCATTTCATATCAATGTTCCTCAAAAAACATTCAACCGAAAACCAAATAAATACAATTCCTTTAAACAGTTTCATTCATGGGAATATAATTAATTCTTAAATGAAACCCTAAAAATTTATCTTTATTTTGGGTCTCTTTACACCAGATCCAGTAATGGAACATGACTTTCACATCTGTTGTATATATAAATGGATGAAAACCATTGTTGTTAATGTTCTTGATCAAATAACCTGAAAAAAAAATATTTATCTCTTTCACCTTTCATCATAATCACCCAATTGAATAACTTCTCATCCTAATATATCTTTCAGTTTACAATATCATGGAATTTAAATGATTCACTAATAGAAAATTATAGAACTGGAAATCCAAGGTATTTTAATGGACCACCAACCCAATTACCATTCCATAATTTGATTTATTGATACCCTACACCCCTCCATTCATTCTACTTAAATATCTATATTTGAAAAATCATCCACCACACAAGGCTAGTTGTCCAACCCTACTAAATATTCCACCCTTTCCTATCTAACATGTAATAGAATTTCATATAAATATCCCACAAGGAGTTTTCATCAATGATATCCCAATATTTCCATGCTTTCAGGCACTTCATGGACTCGAAAACACTCAGCAACCTGGTACCCCCTCTCTAATAGGTCTCACTATTCTTGAAAAGGAAGCCCAATGAATTATACATATTTGATTGGCATCAAAAAATAAATAAGTCCTGATTCTATATATTCGAATGAAAGTACCCATAGGTTCCTTGATCACTAAAAGAGTGTTTAAAGGAAAAAATGTCTATTTTCTATTACTAAGTGTAAATATTCATCCAAAGTATAATGATTGATTCTTCCAATACTAAATTCTCCTAGAAACACTATTAATACCTTAAAACAATGTTTCATTGATCTTGAAATCATATATGTGTTCTCAAAGGTATTACATCATATGAATTAATTTTTGTATCTATAGAATATCCATTATTGACTAAGGAATCATATTAATCCTTTTTTAGATACACACACTGATTCTATGATTAATGTGTTACTCACTCTAGGATCTATACTCTTCCATGATCATTTTGAACACAATTATTGATTTCCACTAGTAGTTGATAAAAAAGTTTCATCTAAAAGATTGTTGGGATATTATAACAGACCTTACTCTATCTTAGAATGTCATGATGTATCCATTATCAGCACTACACTACACATTCGTAGATAGTGAATCTAGTTATAGAATAATGTGGATTTGGGAAAAAGGAACCCATAGTTAAAGGCCACACACCATTTTAAAAATCCCAATTCACATCCTCATAATTGATAGATTGAACTTGGGTGAAGTAAAGAAATAGAAGAGTAAATCACAAATCTATTCTCTAAATACAAGGCATTAAATTACCTTGAAGTTGAAACCCTACTCTATACGATCATAATCTTCATCAATATTTACATTGATCATAACATTGCATCCAAAATATCTGATGTTAATATAAATCATCATTTCATTAGAAATCCCAATTTCCCTATGAATTCTCCTTCCATGAAGAAATTTATATTATTCCTCAGAGATTATCCTTGATTACCCATTCCCCAATATCATGTTAAAAATTTGAAAAATAATTTATAATAGTGGTTACATAATCAAATCATGATATATTGGTTGAGAGAAACTAGATATTTATACTTTTTTATAAGAACCACTTTTTATGAACACAAAACTCTAGTGATCAATCCTCCTTTTAATAAGTCTAGAACCACCTCAACCACATGGTCAGGATGATATCCCACAAAACCACATAAAATGAACCCAGAATCCCCTTAAGACATGGATCACTTTCTGAGCTCCAACTAGTGACTTCATTACAAATCTCTTTAAACTTCTTGATCTACTTCATTTCATCATTATCTATATATTACACTAGTTGATGAATAATCAGAATAAAAGTTTTGTCATCATTCTCACACAGAAGACCCCTTCCCTCAGTCCAATCAAACTAGCTAGTAGCTCATCAAGATGATCAACTATTGTCTTCCCATCCACATTAACATCATCTTTGTTAGATCCATCATCAAGACTAATATCCATCTTCTAAAAGAAATTCTTTTAGGGATGATTGAAATAATGTGGTGTTTCTATCTCTCTCTATAATCCACTAAATTCTCAATCTCACTTTTTTGATTTTTCTATTTCCATAATTTTTTCATTCAAATAATATTTTCTAACCCAAAAAATTGAAATCCTCGTCATCACATTCCTCCTATAGATTATCTTCATGCATATCAATTTCCATTTTAATTTCTTTAATATCAGAAATATTATTATCCCTCTATAAATCCCATTCCTAGAGGTATTGTTTTCTAGTTCATAATACGATAAAAAAGTCACACCCTTGGTGGTCTGCCCACTAGTTCATATTGGAATCAAGGAAACCTTTCCTGATAGTCCTGTCCCGATCCCAACTGACTAATTAGAAGAAGTTTTTATTTCCCATATCATAATTTATAAGACATAGAAATAATAGGGAGTTGTTCGACAAGGATCATATCATGTACTTCATTGATAAAAGTGGAATAGAATAAATAACATGCATGTTGGCCATGCAGTGGATGACCCTACTTCATTTCCTTCTTCACCGATTATAATTATTACACAAGGTAAATTGATCACATAAATTTCCCAAACTCTGCAACATAGTATTAAAAATAAATTCCTAAAAATCAATAATTTATCTGATCTCAAAATTTTTCCCTCCATTATTTTCAAAAACCTAAACTACATAATGATTGTGAAATAGAAGTAGGAGCATCAGGATCCTGATCCACATCGTCACTAAACTCAAGTCCTTCCCCAAATTCCCAACACATGACCAATCAAATAATGAAAATCTCCATGTACCATAGTCTCTAGAATTTTGGGATCATGCCTTCATTAAATCCACCCTAGAGAATACATGAATACAAAAACATTACCTAGAGGTCGACAAAAATGCTACAAGATTATTCAGACATGTTGAACAACACAAAAAAATATGTAAAAATCCAGGGATAGTTGATCTAGACCAAATCTCACCACCATGGACCAATCATGTTAAGACACCACCACACTAAGCTCATACACCAAGATTTCAAACTCCAGACACCAATTGACCTGATATTGACACCATGGAGTGAGAGGAAATCTTGAAATTTTTAGATGATGAGAGGAATTATACAAATATCTAGATCCATAGAGAACATAATCGAATGAATGTGGACCCCCACCATCTATTGAGGTAGACGACTCATGTAGAAAGGAAAATGAAGAAGAAAAAGGTACCACATAAGCCTTAATGGATGGAGAATCTATCATCAATTGAGTCACTAGGATTTCCACTAAGGGTGTGTCATTTGAGAATAGAGTGATCATAGAAATCGCGCATGAAACATATAAATAATTTTAAAAACCATTCTACACAACATTTATCAATTAAAAATTTGTCTATCCTATAATACATTCTAACATATAATGACATCATGGGTGAAACTATTTCATTTATCAACATTCACAAAGTTTATCTCACTCAATATCATTATTACATTTTTATTCAAAAAACGTTTATTAATTTAAAAGATAAAAGTATCATTAATTTCATTGGAAAATATAATAAATATGATGAATGAATTTACCAATTATTTTAATTTATTTTCATAAAATATTTAATTTATAATTCAATCTATACAAACACTTATGTTATGATACTTTCCCAAATGACAAGACCAATCAATATAATCATCTAAAAACATTATCTAATAATTTACATCCCATCCCACCATTTGAAAGGATCGACCGAGCCCTTGGGTGACATTAATATTAGTCTTATAATTACATAAAGACTGAATGGTGTCCATGAGATATTTAATAGATCAATTTGAGGACTAATTTTTGATTCATTCTATAAAAACCTAAATATTAAATAAATAAGGATAATGGAATATCCACATACAAATTAATAATGTCAAGACTCCGGGTGAAATCGTATAGACCACTTATCTTATTCTCATCAACAACTACTTGTTAAACATAGACCCTAAATTCAATAAAAAAATGGCATCAATCAAAAATGACATAATAAACTACCTAGAAATAGGGTTCATGACCTCCATAGGAATAGGAAAAACCACACAATGCTTCTTCTAGAAAGTTAAAAAAATTGAGTATCGATACATACCATAGATTATCTTCACACTAATCTACACATAAAATTTCTAAGAATCAAAGGATATTTATCCTTATATTATTGAGGAACATTTTGTTCACACAGAAAGTGGATAGGGAATAATTAGGAGGGAAATCTGGTGAAATCATATAAATATCGAGAGACAAAAACAATCCTTTTTAAAATTTTAGAGGGATTCATTGTTATACTAAATGATTTAGAAAATTTTTCATTAACCATGTATTCACTTATTTCCAAGGGATCCATGGGTCACAGAATTTACTAGGGGGCCCACATGGTTGGTAAAACTGTGTAGAGGTCATGTAGTTGGCTCTATCAAAGGCCACATGATTTTGATAACCCCCTTTCAAATTTTAAAAATCAGGAAAATCCTTTCTATATGGTTCATGGTATTAGGGAATGGTTTATACTAACCATGCACAAACCGCAAGTCATGTATTAGATAACCCCATATTCCCTTTTTTCATATTTGGAACTCTCGGAATACTCTCATGACCTCCCTTACTCTTGTGAATCAATTCATTAACCATATCAACGGATGACAATAAAATATTTTAAAAATTAAATTACTACATCATATGATCATGATCTTACAAACACCCCAATTTATTATAAATCAGCCTTTAACAACTATCCCTAGAATCACTAATCCTCCATTGTGTGGTGTTTAGGATACTGGGACTGGATATCAACTTCTCTATCCCATGTTTCTTCTTATTCCCAACTATTCCCCTAAAACACTAAGAACAATAAAACAGTCTTAACCCAAATATTTTTCTCACTTCAATCCATAATATGAATATGATTCTCCTTACAGAATTCATCAAACTCAAGATCAATATTATTAACATAAATCATATTATAAGGGTTGGTTTGGAACTCCTAAAAATGTATAACATGGAAATGAACATACATTACACTATACTACTATGGAATACCCAACCAATATGATACTACTCTAATATTCTACACAATTTCAAACAACCCCACAAACATGGGCACCGACTTACCCAATTTATGAATAAGATGGTGACCCAATCTCAGTGAAACCAAAAGGAACACATGTTTAGAAAAAATGAATAGGTCAATGAATTCTATTAGTGTATTATTTATATCTAATCTAGACAACATCAATACGCTTCTATTTAAACTAAACATGTTTTGATGTCTCTAAAACAACACTATATCCTGACAACTTTGACTCTCCCACTTCCATCCAACACAATGGAAATTGACATGACCTACCATATAGTGCCTCATATATTGAAATATGAATAGTATCCTAATAACTATTTTCATAGGGAAGATCAATTATTTCTATGTGTTCTTCTTAGGTTACATCAAAATCAAGGATTCATGTACTCATAATTTCCTATAACACTAGAACAATATACTATGATTTTATGTCCTTTTTTTGGAGAAATCAATTACTCAAAAACACCTGAGTTACATGAAAATTCTACACTGCTTTCTAAAAGAATTATGTAAAATGAAGCTCCCTATATAAAATAATCATATGGGGGACACCATGAAATTGTACCATTTCTTACACATATAATTTATCCAACTGATCGACGATGAATCTCTCCCATATTTATAAGAAGTATGCAACATTTTTTCAACAAATATCCAATCACTCACATCACATCATTATTCAAAGGATTCCATGGAATACTATCCAATGAAATTTTTAATTAATCATCCCATATCCATTTTGGAATGGGAATCAGTTGTAATAGACCAATAAGACACTGATTCTTAGTATTCACCTACCTAATGGTGCATCATGGTGGAACAAAACCTACATTCTCTTTCTTAATTCCTAGCCTACAATACTATCTATGAAGACCATCAAACATTTTTTTCAACCCTAGATGCATCTCCCACTCTGATTAAGGAAACTCGTGCTTTAATTCCTATCGCATACAGGTAAGAAAGATGAAGTGACCATGAACATAGATAATGTCATCTGCAAAGATGGTTCAATGAGGAGGTAACTCCCCATCATAATGAAATTACGTCAACACAAAACACTATAAGTACTTATATTGTGTTCCCATTACAATATTTTTAAGAGAGGGTATAACAGATAATGACATAAGTGTCATCTATTAATTCTCTTTATGATAACCTATATGCATGTATGTAAATATGGATATTATCTTCCACTCACAACAAGAATCCTCGATTTCCAGAGAATATTCCTTCCTACTCAATGTATCCTAAATAATATATCCTATTTCTGGATTATATTTTACTTCAAATTAAAAGTACTATATATATTCAACACATCTCCATTGTATGATATTTAAATCCCATTTTGAATATATATAACTGAGGCTCTTGTGGTTGGTAGGCATAGTGAACTTCTAAAAAAGGAGATAATGTTTCCATAATTTCAGTGCATGTACTAATATGGACAACTAAAGATCATGTGTAGGATAATTCCATTCATGTGGCATCCATGATCATGATTAGTACACCTTGACTCTACCTGGCTGTATCAATTCTTCCACAACTCCAATCTCGGATGCATTACAATATCAGACATCCTGATTTCCGAATGTAATCCATGAACCTATTGTACTTAATAAAATCCTAGTTTACGTTATACTTCCCATTTTGATTAATTAGATTTAGGTTTGGATGAAGTCTCATGGGATTGGAACAACATATTTTAATTCGTAATTCCATATTTTACACCGTAACTATGATTCAGGTGTGTTAAGCCACACAAGATCCTCATTTTCATCATAAATGAGTAATAACCACTTCATATGAAATATTACATAAATTTACACTATAAGGGATGGGATGATCATATTATTCCATAAGATATACCTTTATAATATAATATCCCCAGCTCTGTGACTGGATTGAAGTGTTTATGCTGAAGTCAACCTAGAAATTTCACTTTATTTGTAATAACAGATAATTTTCCCTAGTCATTAGATAATTATGGACTTTAAAAGGTTATTGCAATGAGAATTACATGGTTCATGGTCTTTGGATTTAAACAGAGTAGTTACTTGGGGTTTTCTCTTGAGGATTTGGGCTCAACATTATCTTATATATAGCCTCTACCAGTCTTTTAATTCAGAAGTTATCCTGGAAATGTATAAGTGGCAAATAAAGGACCTCCACCTCCCAAGGAAGTAGTCCCAAACTCTTATTCCATGAATCTGTGACCCTACACTATATAGGAACACCGTAAATTATTTTTACACAACATGTAATTAGTTTACAATGCATAAAGCATTGTGATTAGTCTTAAGACTGAAGGTACCAATTTAGGATGAAAAAGGTGAACACTAGATCCAACACCAAAAATCAGTCGTTTATTCCATAAGTGGAGTGGTATGATGACTACTCTTATAACACAAGGTACTAATTTTGGCCGTTAATGGTGTGGCCTATATCTTACACCACATATCAATTGTTTATAAAATAAGTGGTGTGATCTTCTAGTCTCCATGGACTTTTATTCATGAACATTGGTGTTCTGGCTGAGTGATTGTTTTCTTATTGGTGTGAGACTATGGTTTGAGTTATGAAAACTTAAAATAACCATAACACTAACAATTATAACTATGATGTAGGAAGTTACTTACCTCTTGTTATCTCATTCACAGATGTTTCTATATTATGATTAATTTATTGGATTATTAGATATTGTACTTGATTGTGATCACACGTGGGTGTTTGTATCCAGTGATACCCATTATATTTTAATTTTCATCAGTTTTTCTAGTGTATCTTATTTAATGTGTGAATTTTATTCCTAGATTTAATGTCTGTTGTAATACACTCTTAATGTTATGTTATACCTGCTTGTGTAATAACCCTAAATATATGATACCATTACATGGTGGTTGTCAGTAGTACCTGAGATGGTTGGAACGTCATGCAATATGTGTGCCCTAGTGTGGGAGTGTATTGAGGGAGTCTATAGTGATGAGATACCTTATCACATGGTGGAGGTATGAGGTATCCAAATTTTGATGTAAAGGATACACTCGAGGTATCATTGATTTTCCAAGTGCCACATACTATGAGGTATCATGAAGATGTGAGTACAAGATATTCTCAACTAGAGGATTTCAGATGACATGGTCCCCTTTAAGGATATATGCTATTATGGCTAATTTCACATGATATTATGAGGAAACCATAGAGGTTATGGTGTAGTCATTACTGACTCATTCATTTTTCATCTAGAATGGAGATAAAGCAGATAGAGTCGGGGGTACATGGTGGAATTAATACACCTAATTATTGATTTTGGATTGTATGTTTATTCCTATTATGTAATTCATTGATATTTTTTTGGATATGTTTTCAAATAAATTTAATTTAATTTATATGTTACGATATATAAAGGATCAAGTATAAATGAACCCCAATCTACTATTAACAGTATTTTTTAAATCATGAAATTTATGGCTTAGCAATTAAATATGGGTGAATGAACAATAATAACCACCTTTTGAAAATTAAGTAGAATTTTTTTAATAATATATTATATTTGTAAATAAGTACTTAATGTTTTGTGAAGTCTTTAGATACATAAAAAATATATTTCTTTAAAAATGGAATATCACTTTTGTTGGTTATCTTATAATAGCATTATTGTTTTTTATTTCATAAAATTTATTATAAAAATGTAACTTCAATTTCTTAATAAAAACATCAAAATTATTTTAGTGTAACTTTTTTATATATTAATGAATAGAATAAAATTTCGATGAATAGTAAAAATATTGATTTTTTATTAAAATATTACTTTTCGTATAAATCATTTAAAATGTTAAAAATTGATTAAAATGGATTAAAAGTAAAATTAGTTCAATTATTTTATTATTAATCAAAATATAGGTCATTGGTGTAAAATTAATGATTATTTTTAATACAAAAACATTCTATACTGATGAATATTATATTTTTAGAAAGAAACATTTTCACGATGGCTGTGAGTATAATTTTAAATTAAAATTTTCCACTTATATGAATGTTATTTTTAAAATTAGATTCCATATTTTGATTCATAATAATTCATATTATATAATAATTTAAAATTATTTTTTATCAAAATTATTAGTAAAAACGTTAAAAATTAATTACTGTAGTTAATGTTGCAATAGGTTTACTGGGGGTGATAAAAAATATAAGGTATAAAATGAAATAAATACTTATGGAAATAAAATTTTATGGACATATTTATAACTCATATCATGTTACATTTGATAACGATCCATTTTATTTTGGTTCTTTCATTTCACTTGTAAATCATGAGGAAACAATTTTCCTTTCTAAATATCCAATTATGTCTTCTCCCCCACTAAAAAGAGAATGACATCTTAAATCCTATTTACACTAAAAAGCCTTTTGGATTGTAAAATAACCACAAATAGCCCATCCTTACACACATATACATGTCCTAGAGTCCTGACTAATATTATAAATCCCCAATAAAGGTTTTGGTGTTAACATATAGTGGTTTTCCGAAGATAAGGTATTATTCATAATCGTGCGTCTTTATTATATTAATTATTTCCCCTCCATAAAATATTACCAATTTTTTGGATATTATTACAATAATATTTCACATAAAATTAAATTTTTTTGGGAATAACCTACATCCTTATTCTCTTATATTCAATAGGAAACAAAAACATCGATTGTGTGTACGATAGACCACTGACACACAGATCAATGTAATTAATTTTACATCACCACTTATCATGGATGGATATAATTATTGTTTTAACATTTTTATAAGATATTCATGATATAATTATATTTTTACACTTAAAATTTCACATATACATTCTTATATTCCAATATATTGAAAAATGACATTGTTACTCGTGCGCACGTGTGGACTACCGCCACTACGAAGCGACGAGATACATTTTTCATTTTATTTTGAAATAGATTGAAACAAGTACCGATTTAATAAATATATATAATATATATAGTTATTTTGTTTAAAAAATTTAATTAATATTTAATTTTATTTTTTTAATACTTTGAGAAAATCGAAACATCATTCATGTATAAGAACAACCTACAGTCTCCATGAACAATGTAATTCATTTACTATCTCAAACAATAATGAATTAAAAAATACATATATATTGAAAATTTATGATATTTATATCAAGGGTAAATTTTTGGAGATGATTTTATAATGATCATATAAAAAATTATTGAATGTACGAATGAAAAATATAACTGAAAAACAAAGTTGTTATTACCCAAAACATGATTTTAAAAAGAATTATTAATAAACAAGTATGAAAAGGTAATAATTAAATCATATTTGGATGATATATATTGTTATATAATAAATTTATAATAAAACTATATTTATTATACATGATGTATGAATGCATACGAAGGATTTCAAGACATAAGGTAAGGGATATTCATCTCACATTTATTTTTGTGGGAAAAATTCCATATACAACAATTATTTATTTTGTGTAGTGTATATATTTCCCAAGAATGTATTTTTTTATTATTACCATAAAAGTTATTTGATATACATATCCATATAATATTCTATCATTCTTGTGGATTATGATTCAAATGTTTCCAAAGTGGACATGGTATGATGTCCCAATATCATTGCTTATAAAGAATATTTATGATTGTAATTTTGATGATGAAATATTATGATACATATATCATAAAACACATGAATTTTACACTCTTTTGGAAATTTATATTTATTATATGTTGTACCCTCATTTTCATATCTCTATGTACTCAATACTCCATAATTATATTTTTAATTAAAAATAGAATCTATTTCATTCTTCGGTCAAAACCCCTTTTTCTTCATTGCCCATGTTTTCAATAAATGTTTAAAAAAATGTTTTTACTCTTATCATTTCATAAATAAATAATTAACCGAGATTTAATTTTAAAAAATGGTATAAATTAAATATTATTGAAATTTTCTTGAATAAGGACCTCTTTATTTTTTTAAAAAAATATGAATATAAGATTCGTTTTAACATGAAGGATAAGAAAAATATTTTCATTCATTATGAATAATAAATAATTTAATTATTTAATTTAATTATTCCAAGGATATTTATATTGAAAATGTTTTTTTAACATATGATTAATTTTTTGATTTTAAATATGTGATTTAAAAATGGAAATGATATTTTCCTCATGAAATGTTTCATGTGATCTTTTAAAATCATTTTCCATTTAAGATGACATCCTTGAATGACAAATAATCTTTATTGGGTATATAATACAATGGAACAATCCTTATTCTTTATATGTATGTTTTTTATGTATTATTTAATTTTTTTTGGAACCCATTACTTTTCCGTGGGTTATGTTATCATGAATTGATGAAATTATTTGGAAATATATTTATTTTACTCGTGTCAGGTTATGAGGAAATTTTTATGAATCCCATTTTTTTCATTGGTTCTGATATTAATGATGTTTTTTATATTATAGAATATTTATATATTATTTTAATTAAATAAAATTTAATACATATATCACCCTCTAAAGATTTCGGTATAGAATGATATCTCATGAGAGAAATATGAATAGAATGGAGAGTGAACACATTTTATAAACGGAAATTTATACTATGATAGTATTGGGAGTGAACCTTTAATTCTATAATGGATTTGGTAGTGAACCCATCCCAATATGGTAGCCTTGGAAATGAGACCTGAATTATAAGGAAATTATTTTATATTCATAGTTTTATGAAACAACTCATTTTCTTATGGAAATATTATGTTCTGATGGATCATGATTATTGATTACTTTTTGATTCAGGTCATTCGATCTAAAAAATTTTGTTCCATGATTCAAGGTTAAGGGCTTTAATATACATGATATGGTTTTCAAATGACATTATCATGTTATGATTCAATAATATAGAGACCCTGCCTTTTTTTACATTACTATTACATCATTTTAAAGACAAAAAAATAAAATAATTACACATAGATGATCCAAAGGTTTAGTGTGTTGGGAAAACTAGGACCATACATAATAATTGCAACATCAAGCATAAACATTTATTTAATTTAGTCTTCTCTAGCTTCTTATTGAAACTTGTCCTCTATTTAACACATGTAGACTCCTAAGGATATACATCCAAATGGGTGAGCTAGAAGCCTAGTAAGAGGATAGATACGAACAAAATAGCATGGGGTGAGCATAATCATAACATGGGAAAAAGATCATGAACATGATAGGAAACATAAATATAGGACTTGAAATGTGGTAATGCATTAAAATGAAACATCTTGTCTTAGTGGTTAAATACCACACATACTTGGGAACCAAGATAGAATATTTTTCACACATCATTTCACATTTATTCATAAGATTCATCACTTTACCCAATGCATTAGAGCACTGTATAATTCCGGGCACACCCGTCACTTTGAAACATTCATATTGCGCTATATAATTCTGGGTGCACCCTTCACATCATAAAATTATCATTATCATGAAATACACATGGAAAATATATCAAAAGTGAACATAACTAACCCATGGTAATTAATGGGTTTCATATCAAAATAATACATTCATCAGATTTGGGTTCCCAAAAGAAAGAGGTAACAACATATTTGATACAAGAACCATCAACCATGAATGAGAGTTAAAAGTTGAGTTCTTAAAAGAAGAGTTATTTTGGAAAACATTTGGATTGACATAAACATCATTAGAAAACATTTAAATCCCAGAAATTTTAATATAATTTTGAGAAAATTATTTTTAAGAATTGACCATAACAAATTGGAGTGAAAGAGGGAGAACTCGAAGAAAGGAAACTGGGTTCGAGATTTTCCTATTACCATGTACCCGAATGCTTCCTTCTCTTTAATGTCATGTATAATGACATAATATTAATTAATTAGAAATCTAGAAACTTGAGTACATTAATATGGTTCATTATAGTTTCATTAAGTGATTTTATGTGCCTTTTGATGGGTTTATAGAGTTTAAAAACATTATTTGGGAGTGTTTGTTTTTATGGTTTTCTTGAGTGGTTCACTTGTATTCTTAAATAGAAGTTTGGGTAGAACATGGGTAAACATCCAGAACTGATATTACATGTTATTAATGATATTTCAGGAGTTTTAATGATCTAATAATGAATTATATTACTTCCATGTGGATGAATCATTTGATAATAATTAAATGACGATTTTTGGGTTAATTTGAGGAATTTTTCGATCATAACGAACTTGTTTTAATTTGTCACTTATAAATATGGCCATAAGTTATTTAAATAACATTAAATAGGAAATAATACGTATAACATAATCTGGTTAAGCCATAAAAATTGTTTCATGACCATATATAAAGGTATAAATGGAAGAATAAATCATTTCGTTCTTGAAGGTGATTAATTAACACCTCACAAACAACTTTCTCTTTAATAAAATAAAAGAAAGAGGGAAAGGGGGTTGGATAATATAATATACCATTAGAATCATACAATTATATTATATGTATAATAATGGAATTAAAATACAATTTGTATGATTATTGGAAGAGAGAGATCAAGAAATTAACTTGAACTTGAAAGAAAAATAAAGGAGAAGAGGGAGAGAGATTACATCTTAAATATTCCACTTAAGATCCTCCTTAATGAAGCTAGGCATGGACTTTTTATGAGACCAGAAGCTCCTGGACATTGGAGAGGGGATATGGAAGTTGTTTGTAAAAATATTAGAGATGTCTTGGAGCTTGAGAGGTGTGTGGAAATGAGGGTGTGAAGGGTGGTATGTATAGTGGAGGGAAGAGGGGTTTCCTTAATATAAAATTCATTAGTTTATTAATATCCCCTAAGATAAGGAATAGTCAGTCTTGAATGACCAATAATAGTAATTTTGTAATGTTATCCTGAAAAAAGTGGGCTTACATCAGCATAAATCACACATGACTCTATAATTAGATTATTTAGCTGATTTTTGTAAATTACGGTATTTCACTATTCATAAAATTCATGTTTCTCAGAAAAATACCAAAAATTATACCCTACCATTTTTTGACGTGTAGAATACAAAAAATGAAGTTCATTTTTCAAAAATAATTTTATAAATATTATTAACTGAATATTTAATTAAAATCATTATTTACTTAAAATAACAGTTTTTAAAATTAAAACCGATTTTATAGTGATTTCAAAAATTACGTAGGGTATTATAAAATTATCTAAAAACTATAATACATTGATTTAATAATAAATGAACACATTTTATGTAAATAAATTTTATTTTAAATTAATTCATTAATTATAATTAATTATTTATGACTTACAAAATACCAAAACGTTTACTAAGGTAAAATTGTCACTTTCAACAATGTCTAAATTTTATTTAATTGTTCACGGGTAAGGTTACTCTTATGTTGGATGATTTAATATTTAGAAGGGTCATATTACTATTCATAAGGGTATGTTACTATTCATATGGGTAGGTTACTATTCACCAAAAATTATTTTTATTTTATAAGACTCCAAAAATCATCTTGAACAAAACCGTGTATGTCAGATTTCCAAAATTCCCAACACAGTAGTGGAAAACATATTTTTAAAGGTCACTTATCACTTAGTAGTTCTTTATGTTATTTTATTTTATGACATAATAGAAAGGAATTTCCATTGAAAAACATTGGGTTGTTACATTCTTCCCCCCTTAAGAAATTCCAACCCCGAAATTTCACTTTTCACAAACAAGTGAGGGTGTCTCGCCTTCATTGCCTCTTTTGGTTCCCAAGTTGCTTCTTCAAACATATGGTTCCTCCACAAAACTTTTACAAGATTGGTTTTCTTGTTGCGTAGAACCTTATCTCTATGATATAGAATCTTTACTAGCTGCTCATCATAGGAGAGATCATCTTCCAGCAGCACCACCTGTGTTATTAGTATATGTGAGGGGTCTGGTATTTACTTCCCCAGTAGTGATACATGAAACACATCATGAACCTGATCCATATTTTGTGGAAGTTCAAGATGATAGGCCACAACAACTATGCAGTCAAGGATCTCAAAGGGGACAATATACCTTGGGCTTATCTTCCCTTTCTTCCCGAATCGCATAAATCCCTTCCATGGAGATATTCAAAGGAAGAATTTATCTCCAATGTCGAACTCCAAGTCCCTTCAATGGTTGTCAGCATAGCACTTTTGCAGACTCTAGATCATCTTTGATGTGTTTCTGGATGACTTGAACCTTCCCTACTATCTCTTGAACAAGATCGGGTCCAAGTAGCTTTCTTTCTCAAACTTCATCCCAACATGTTGGAAATCTACATCGATTCCCATAAAGAGCTTCATACGGAGCCATATGAATACTCGAGTGGAAGCTATTATTGTATGAGATCTCAAAAAATGGGGATGCTGATCCCAACCACCTTTGAATTCAAGAGACCAACTCTTATCATATCTTCACACCTCTGAATATTTCTTTCAAACTAGCCATCAGTTTGGGGGTAATAGGTCGTGATGAAATTTAATTCAGTACTCAACGCATGTTGACGACTCCTCCAAAATTTAGATGTGAACCTTGGATCATGGTCAGGGACAATCGATAGTGGAACACCTTTAATTCTCACCACTTCCTTCACATATATATTTGCAAGTTGTTAAAGTGAGATATATTCTCGAATAGCGATAAAATGGGTAGTCTTGGTGAGTCTGTCAACCATAACCCATACTGCATTATTTCCCATTGATGTATTTTGGAGACCCATGACAAAGTCCATAGCAACATTTTCCCATTTCCACATGGGTATAGACAATGGATGCATCATTCCTTTGGACTTTTTTTCTCAGCTTTAACTTTCTGACATACCAAGCACATTGATATATATTCCACAATCTCCTTCTTCATGTTATCCCACCAGATGTGTTCTCATAAATCATGGTGCATTTTGGTACTCTCATGATGGATAGAGAATGGTGATCTATGTGCACTATCATATATTTACTTCTTTATCCTAGGTGATGAAGGCAAACAAAGCCGCTTTCCAAACCGAATCACACCATCATCATCGATATGGAACTCTTGCAGCTTCCATTCCTTTACTGCATTCACCCTTTTTGGTTTCTCCACGTCATCTCTTTGTGCTTTCTTAATCTTCTCCTGGATGGATGTTTGCACAATAATTTTGGAAAGGTAGGATGTATCCCCTTCCCTAATGATTTCTAAATCCATTCTTTGCATGTCCAAGAAGATAGGGTCGTTCTCAATCCACAACATGGATAGAGTAGCAGGTTCTTCAGTGCTTAGAGCATCGGCTACCTTGTTTTCCATTCCAGGATGATAGTGAATAGAGTGGGTATAATCCTTGATTATCTCTAACCATCTCCTTTGACATATGTTGAGATCCTTTTGTGTGAATATATACTTTAGTATCTGGTGGTCGGTGTATATATCCCACTTCTCTCCATAAAGGTAGTGCTGCTAGATTTTCAATGAAAAATTCACGGCTGATAACTCTAGATCATGCGTCGGGTAGTTTTTCTCATGGATCTTCAACTACCGTGAGGTGTAGGCTATCACATTGTCATTTTTCATGAGTACACAACCCAATAAATTCTTTGAAGCATCATTTCATATCACAAATAATTATCCACTTTTCGGTATTGTGAGTACAGGTGCAGTGATCAGCCTTCTCTTTTTCTCCTTGGAGCTTCCCTCACATTCTTCCTTCCAGACATACTTTACCCCTTTCCTTGTTAACTTAGTTAGCGGGATTGACAATCGTGAGAAGTTTCTCAGAAAACGTCAGTAGTACCCAGCTAATCCAAGAAGAATATGGATTTATGTGACACTAGAGGGCCTGAGCCATTCCTCAATCGCCTTTGTTTTTTTTGAATCCACATAAATTCCCTCACTTGTGATCAAATGTCCCAAGAACATGACTTTCTTCATCCAAAAGTCACACTTTATGAACTTGGCGTACAACTTCTCCTTTCCTAATGTCACCAACACAAGTCCAATATGTTCTTCATGTTCCTCCTTTCTCTTAAAGTGGATAAGAATATCATCAATAAACATGTCCACAAATTTGTCTAGGTAATGTATAAAGGCTTTCTTCATCAAATTCATGAAGATTTCAGGGGCATTAGTAAGTCTGAAGGGCATCACCAAAAACTCATAGTGCACATTCCTTGTATAGAAGGCAGTCTTCTGAATAAATTTCTTCTTCACCTTTACCTGATGATATCCAGAATAGAGATCCACCATTGAGAAGTATTGAGATCCTCTTAACTGATCAAACAAGTCATCAATCCTTGGAAGTGGATACTTTTTCATTATGGTTATCTTGTTGAGTTCCCAATAATCGATACCCAATCGCATTGTTCCATCCTTATTCTCCCCAAATAGCACGGGTGCAGCCTAAGGTGTTGCACTATTGTTTATGAACCCTTTGTTAGAATGCTCTTGCAGCTGCTTCTTTAACTCCTTCAGTTCGATAGAATCCATCCTATAAGGACACTTCGAGATAGGATTAGCTCCGGGTATGAGTTCAATTAAGAACTCTACCTCACGATCCGGGGGAATTTTGGGTAACTCTTCAGGAAATATATCACCGTATTCCCTTATAATGGGAATTTCTTCAAGGTAGGAAATTTCCTTAGACTCAACCATTTGGTCAAGGTATGCTTCTTTATAGGGAATCAACACCCACACCATTGAAGGATTTTTCAAAGGAGATTCATGATCTTCCTTGCATTTGTAGAGGAGAATAGGATGGTTCAGAATATGAAAAGATATTCCTTTTCTCAACAGTTGATACGTGCTCTATATAATGAGAGCCAATCCATTCCCATTATAGCGTCAAATTACACCAAGGGAAGTATTATGAGATTTTCTGGAAGAATCTTCCCACAGGCGCCAATAGGAGAAGAGTCAAACACTTGGGTTGTAATGATTTCACCGCATGGTGTTTTTACAGATATCTCTACTTCATGTTTTTGGGGCTACAATTCTATAGTTGTAGAAAATATGCAAGATATAAAGGAATGCATATAACCAGAATCAAATAAGACTTTTTCCATTCATGAGTAAAATGGATGTATACCTTGTACGACTTCATTATCTTTCTCCACTTCCGACATAGTGATGGAATAAGCCTTCCCTTGTTTATTTGGCTTCTGTGGTTGCTGACGCTGATTACCCACGAGAGCTCTAGGTTTAGTGCACTAGTTTGCCTAGTTCCCTATCTCCCTACACTTGTAGAATTGAACCATGAGTGGTTCACTCCTTTCATCAGCTATATTCTCCTTTCCTTTCATGTCTGTTAGACACTCTTGAGCATGGTGTCCTTCTTTCCAACAGTTTAAGCATATCCACATCCCATTGAGGTAGTTCCCGTGGTGCAACTTCCCACATTTTTGGCATGTGGGTTGTTGAGTTTTCTTCCCACTTTTTCCATTAGATCCTCCAGATTGAAACTCCATCTTTCATTTAATATCCCCATAGCCATGGGACCATTCTCCAAACACCATCTCAACTTTGAGAGCACATCGAACAACTTCTTCATAACTCCCAAAGTCTCCAATTGCAAGAGCCTTTCAATGGTTTGGTTTTAATCCACTAAAGAATCTATTAATTTTTCTATTATTATTGATAACAAAACCTGAAACATACCTTGCAAGCCTTGTGAGATTCGCTTCATAGGTTTTGACAGATTCTCCTTCTTTTTTCTTGAGCTCTATGAATTCTCTCTCCATCTTCGTGTGAAGAGTTCTTGGGAAATAATTGTTCAGAAAGATTATATTAAAGTCTTCCCATTCCATCTCATCAATTTCTTCCCTTGGATTGGTGTTCTTAATCAAAGCCCACCATTTATTGGATTCTCTGTCTAAACGATAAATGGATAGGGTCACCTTCATTGTCACAGAATAGTAAAGAATTGAAAATATCTTCTCCATTGATTTGACCCACCATTCCAAAACATGTGGATCAAAAGATACACAAAACGTCAGTGGTTGTTGCCACATAAAACATTCGATAGCCTCCCTCTTTGGTGAAGGAGGATGTTCCCCATTATTATGTTGATTGTTCATTACTTGAGATAATTGGTTAAGCATCACTATAATGTTTTGAAATCTACCTCCCAAATCATTGGGGATGTCGTTTGGGCAATCATTGTATTGGCCCTTGCATGAGTTGTTGGTCAGATTTCTCTTGGTTCCCACCATTTTCTAAAATAGAAAAGGCTAGAATAAAAAATAACTAAACAAGTCATGAACAAGTTATTCATTTAAACAATTCATAACTAAAACATAACATGTTGGATCCCTATGTAAATATTCATGTGTACATATTTTTACTTAGTCTCGTGCTATTGGTTTTCTCTAGGGTTCACTAATCCTAATTCCCAAATTAACTAAACCTTTCCTCTCATACCAACTATAAGAACCTTGTGTTTTTTAACTTTATAATTACATTATTTTAAAGATAAAAATCATAATAACATTACACATAGAGGAACCATAGGTTTAGTGTCTTGGGAAAACTAGGACCATACATAACAATTACAACATCAAGAATTAAAATTTATTTAATTTCTTCTTCTCTAGATTTTTATTGGCACTTGTACTCTCCATAATACATGTAGACACCTGAGGATATACATAAAAATGGTGATCTAGAAGCCCAATAAGAGGATATATAAGAAAAACATATCATGGGGTGATCATAATCACAACCTGGGAAAAAGATCATGAATATGAGAGGAAAAATAAATATAAGACTTGAAATGTGGCAATGCATAAAAATAAAACACCATGTCTTAGTGGTTAACTTCCACACATACTTGTGAACCAAGCTAGAATCTTGTTCACACATCATTTCACATTTTCCCATGAAATTCATCACTTTACCCAATGCATTGGAGCACTGTATAATTACGGGCGCACCCGTCACTTTGAAACATTCATATTGTGCTATATAATTTCGGGTGCACCCGTCACAACATACCTATATCATTATCATGCTTTCCAAATGGAAAATATATCAAAAGTTAACATAACTAAACCATGTTAAGTAATTGGTTTCATATAATAATAATACATTCATAAGCTTTGGGTTCCCAAAATAAAGAGGGAACAACATACTTGATACAAGAACCATCGACCATGAATGAGAGGTAAAAGTTGAGTACTTAAAAGAATAGTTATTTTGGAAAACATTTGGATTGACATAAACTTAATTAGAAAACATTTATATCCCAGAAACTGTAATATGATGATGAAAAAATGATTTTTAAGAAGTCACCATACCAAATTGGAGTGAAAGAGGGAGAACCCGAAGAAAGAAAATTGGGTTCGAGTTTTTCCCCTTACCTTGTACCCGAATGCTTAATTATCATTAATGCCTGGTATAATGAAATTATATTCATTAATAAAAAATCATGAACCTTTTTTACATTAATATTGTTCATTATGGTTTCATTAAGTGATTTTATGTGCCATTGGATGAGTTTATAGTGTTTAAAAACATTATTTGGGAATGTTTGTTTTTATGGTTTTCTTGAGTGGTTCACTTGTATTCTTAAATTGAAGTATGGGTAGAACATGGGTAAACATACATAACTGATATTACATGTTAATAATGATATTATAGGAGTTTGAATGATCTTATAATGAATTATATTTGTTCCATGTGGATGAACCATTTGATAATAATTAAATGATGATTGTTTGGGTTAATTTGAGCTATCTTTCGATCATAATGAACTTATTTTAATTTATCACTTAGTAACATGGAAAAAGTAATTTTCAGAACATTAAATAGGACATAAAAAATATAAAAAATTCTGTTTCAACCATAAAAATGGTTTCATGACCAGATATGAAGGTCGAAATGGAAGAAGAAAGCATTTCGTTCTTGAAGGTGATAAATTAACACCTCACGAACAACATTCTCTTTAATAAAATAAAATGAAGAGGGAAAGGTGGTTGGATGATATAATATCCAATTAGAATTATTAAATTAAATTATATGTATGTTAATAGAGTTACAATACCATTTGGATGAAGATATGTGGATAGAGATCAAGAAATGAACTTGAACATGAATGAAAAATAAAGGAGAAGATGGAGAGAAATTACCTCTTAAATCTTCCTCTTGAGATCCTCTTAAGGAAGCCATGATTGGTATTTTGATGAAACCAGAAGCTCTTGGACGTTGGAGAGGGGATAGGGATGTTTTTTGGGGAGTGTTTAGATATGGATTGGAGCTTGAGAGGTGTGAGGAAATGAGGGTGTGAAGGGTGGTATTAATAGTGGAGGGGAGAGGGGTTTCCTTTATATAAAATTCCCTAGATTATTAATTTCCCATGATAAAAGGAATTGTGAGTCTTGAATGTCCAAAAATAGTAATTTAATAATGTTATCCTAAAATATCTGGGCTTACATCAGAATAACATCACACTTGACTATACAATTAGCTTATTTAGCTTTTTTTTTTGTAAATTACGGTATTTCAATATTCATAAAAAAATTCAAGTATCTCGAAAAAATCCCAAAAATAAAACCCGACCCTTTTTCAACGTTTAGAATCCAAAAAATGAATTGAAATTTTCAAAATTAATATTATAAATATTATTAATTAAATATTTAATTAAAATCATAATTTACTTAAAATAACAGTTTTTAATATTAAAACTTATTTTATGGTGCTTTCAAATATTACGTAGGGTCTTATAAAATTATCTAAATATTATTAGACATTTATTTGATAATTAATGGTCACATTTTAAGTAGATAAATTTTCTTTTAAATTAATTAATTAATTTTAATTAATTATTTATGACTTACAAAATACCAAAACATTTACTAAGGTCAAATTGTCACTTTCAAAGATGTCTAAATTTTATTTAATTGTTCAGGGGTATAGTTACTATTATGTTGGATGATCTACTACCCATAAGGTTCATATAACAATTCATAAGGGTATTTTACTATTCATAAGGGTAGGTTACTATTCACCTTAAATTATTTTTGTTTTATTAGACTCAAAAAATCATCTTGAACATAACCGTGTATGTCAGATTTTCAAAATTCCCAACACAGAAGTGGCAAACTTATGTTTAATGGTCACTTATCACTTAGTAGTTCATTATGATATGCTATTTTATGACATAATTATAAGAAGGTAATTTCCATTTAATAACACTGGGTCGTTACAAATAATCATTGATATCTCCCTTGTTTAACCTTACCATAACTTGTTCTCACAATTTATTATATTTTATTTCCCTATGGTATAATGAAAGGTTTTATATAAGATATGTATAATATGGTTGATAGTTATGAATAAATAATTGATGGATGGTTTAGAACGTTTATGAATCAGATGGTTAGGATTTTATGTTTTCAAACACTTTACCTATATGAAAATGGTGTGGATATTTTTGTTTTGTTACTAGTGTTCATATATTAACATGTTATAATGATGTATGGTAATTGTGGGTTTTAATAGTTTGTGTCAGAGGAAGGTTTAGTTTACATTTGAAAACTATATGAGAAAACTTTAGTTAGAACCATGAGTACATTCATAAGTATAAGAAATTATAATGGATTTTTTTGAAGGACATAGATAGTGGATTCCATGGAATTATATCCCTTTCTAGACATTAAAAGTGGATTCATCTCCCACAAAGGTATACCTTGGGGTAATAACACCATGAATGGTTCATTGAAAGATACTTATTCATCACCAAGTATGTGACAATGATAATATCTACACACTTATTTTGACAATCCCATGTGATATTAATTGGAAATTCACAAACTCTTTATGAACCATTATGAAGGATTTGAATAATTACCATGATTGAAATTCTTTAAGAGTAAAATGTCATAGATTGAGAAGAATGTATCATGATTCAGACGTTATATATGTTATATTTCATGATTATGTGGTTCCCTACAATGATTATAATTTCATACACTAAGAATTATGTCTTTATTCAATGGATGGAACCTAATTGAACCATTTTAATGATGAATAAAACAGGCAATTTCGTGATTATTTCCATGTGAAACCAAATTTTAAGGATGATGGAATGTAAAATAAAATTAATGTTCCTGAATAAAATTATAAATCTAAGAATCATGATGAATTAAAAATGGAAAAAGTTGGAATAACATTATGTTGAATCTATAATGTGGAAAAACCCACATTCTATTAGTGGTTCTATTGATCCTATAGTCAATTAGAAATAAATAAGTAGAATTGAACATTTATTTTCCATTCTCTACTGATCAAACCATAAAGAATTCATTTTTCTTATCTACCATTTGGAAGGTTATGCAGATCAATGGTGGGCTTAGTATTGGAAATTGGACTTATACCAATGATATGGAACCATTGGTATAGGTCCTAAAACTATTGGTATAGGCTATACCAAATGGTTTGGGAAGCTGTGGGCTACCTCAAAATAACTATAGAGCTATACCAATGGTTATAGAAGATTTTTGGTATATGTGGATATACCAATGTTTTCCAAACCTTCGTTATATGTGATATGAATTACATATACCTATAGTTTTCCATTTTTTAGCATAGGTAATTTAAAAAAAATCTGAAAGGGATTGATCCCTGGACCTCCGACTTATAAGGAAAATGACATTCTGCTAAGCTACATTGTATTTTGAAATATAATTTGATAAATATGTATATGTATATTTATAAGTAAAATAATTAATGAAATTTTAAATTTTATTTGACAAAATAATTAATTTAAAATAAAAATTCATAAACCAATGGTTTTAAAAACCATTGGAATAGTTATTTCAAATTTTACGCCCTATACCAACGATTTAGGGAGAACCATTGGTATAGGGTAATTTATAGGAGTCTATACAAATAGTTTTATTAAAAAAATTCATATAACAACTACCTATATGAACGGTTTTGGAGAAACCATTGGTAGAAGGTTATTTAGTTGAAGCTATAACAACAGTTTTTGAAAACCTTTGGTATAGGTCCAGTTTTCACTAGTTACTCATTTTAATAATATGAGTTAACACAATTAAATATACACTATGAAATGTGATTAGATTATGTGATTTTTAAATATATAATTTTCCTATATTCATAAAATATAAATGAATAAGGAATTAATTGAGATATTTTATAATGATGATGAATTTGTTGGTGAATATGATAAATATTTTACATAACTTATGAGAAATGCTTATGGTATTATCATCCAAGATGAATGTACGGTTTATTTATACTATAGTTTCTTAAGAACATGTCTATGAAATGAACTTAACAATAGATATTTTAGTTTATATTAATATATTTTTTGATTTTCTATTATGATTAAAATAATGATTTGAGTTACCCATCAGTCTAATGGTTTTGATAACAAAAGAAATATGGAATTGAATGGAAAATATAAAACCCATGGGGGAAAAATATGATCTTTCCATTATGGTTGATGTGTGAATGAATCATGGAGGAAATTTTTTTAAGGGGTCTAGTAAGTATTTTAGGTCTGTAAAGGAAGGTTATTAGAAAATAGATTTCTGATGTGATGGAATGTATTTAGATTTTGATGTGAAAATTGTGAAATATTAATAGAATACCCCACAACAACACATGTGATTAAAATTTATGGAGTATAGGATTTATGCTAACCAGTTCCCAAATATGATGGTTAATGAAAATGACCGGCGTTAGTAACCTCTTATGTCGAGATACAAAGAGACATATTTTGTGATAACTCCTTATAATGAAGGTTTTGATAAATTAATGGAGAAAGGTACAACTTCTATCCACTATAGAACTAATAATTTCATATTCGACATTGTATTTACACACTCTTCTAAATATTATGAGTTTTATAAAGGTAAAAAAATGTTACACATATTACTAGTTGTAAAATTAGTGGTTAAACCCACATAATGGTGTGATGATCTAATATCATGTTTATGATTCTTTTCCCGTTGATGTTTATAGGAATGTGCTTCCCCAAATACTGTTTGATATCCTACAGTTGAATTTGATGTTATCTTATGCATGTATTATATTTCTCTATAAAAAATAATACATCAATTTCCATATATTGGAACCCAAATTTGATAAAAAATAACCAACCTATACTTGACCATCGGTGTGGAAATATATATGACCTCTTGATAGATATCAAATTAATTGTATGGGTCTTGATTACTATTAGAAATGTGTGTTTATCTCAAATGGTTAGATAGAAACACAACATCAATGATATTCATATTTTCTAATATTCCATTGAATTGTAATGTTGAGTCCCAAATTGAACACATACCATGTTTCACACATATTTTACATAATCCTTATAGAATAACCATGAGTGAGTTATAAGAATTAAAGAATTAACTCCATGAGAATGTTGATAAAGACTTTATTAATCAATATGTGTCTCCTTGGGGTGAACCTATTCAATTTTATGAGTAAAAATATCAGTTGATGAGACTATGAGTTGATTATCTAGAGAAGAAAGTGATCAAAATCCTTATAAAAGTAGCCTCCATCAAATATTAATGATTGTTTTTGATCAACATTAGAAACCTTAGTACTTTTATGAATATAGAACTTTATTTTTGATATCATCAATTAATTGTTAACAATCCAGATATACCAAAGAAAACATTCCATAGAAGGTATGGACACAATGAATATATATTCATTATATTTGGTGATACTAATTCCTCCACAATATCAATTTATTTAACGAATAAAGTTTTTAGATATTACAATGACAAGTTTGTGGTAGTCTTAATAAATGACATTCTTATCTATTGAAAGAGAATGTATTACCATGATGATAAATTTAGAATTATAATAAAGACTATAAATAATTATAAAATGTATTAAAAAAACAATGTGTGAATTTTGGTTATAAAGGGTTTAATTTTCTAGTCATATAATCCCTTGAGAGGTAATATCATTAGATCCATCAAAGAGGGAGGCTATTGAATGTTGTAATAGAAAAACCACGATGACTGACATATGATGTATTCTTTTTCTGGATGGATATTTTTAATGATTTTTGGAGAATGTTTCATGAATATATAATAAAATAAAAAAATTAACTTGGAAGGGATCCATTCTCCTTTGGACATATTAATGTGAGATAAAATTTCAAGGATCTAAAGAGAAGGATAGTAAGTGAAGCTATTTATACATTAACTAATGGTATATAAGTGTTTGTAATCTATAGTGTTGCATCAATAAATGAATTCCGATGCATTCTTATCTATAATGAAATATTTATATCATATTCCTCATAATAATTGATGTTTCATAGGAAAAAATACCCAACTCGTGATTTGGTGTTAACTACAATAAGATTATAATTAAAGTCATGAAGGTATCAACTTTATATAAAATCGTTTGATATATACTAATTATATGAGTTTATAGTATATATTTACAATATAATTGTTGAACATACATTAGAGAATATGATTGGAGATGATTAAATGTTACGAATGATAAATAAATTTCCTCTATGAGAATGTGAACAACATGGATGCTAGTTTGAGTTAAAAGTATCATGATATAATATTTATAATGAGAATATAAAACATCCAATATTTCTATATTCGTGTAGGATGGATATATAAATCATGATGAAAGTGGGAAAATATTATCTTTCTCAAATAATTGTTCAATCATCTATCTAAGTGAAGACTAAAGAGGCATTGATAAAAGATGCAATTCTACAAAATTATGTTGAAATAATTCTTGAGTTTAGCATATATTATAGTGGAATGATAATGTTTGTTAACTATATATCTGTTCTATCAATAATCAATTTGAAAAATGATATATTAGTAGATCATCATTGATATTTTTTATTTATTAATCTTGGAAGTAAAAAATAAATATAGATGTTTTAAGAGTATTTATAATTTGATGGAATAAAGAGAGATATTCCATATCTTGCATCTTAGTGCTTTCTATGATAGAAATTTAAGGGTTGGGATAAAACTTTATTGATATGTTACAAATGTTACCCACACCAGAATATAAATGTCAAAACATAACCATGCAATTTTTTCATCAGAATGCACAAAATATCTAAAGGAAACATTCCTATATTGGTTGTATTTGATCACCTTACAATTTCAATTCACATAATCAATATTAGATAATATTTTTATTCAGAAAATCATTATAGTTTATAAATTGAAGATGTAGTTATGTTTCCTATAGTACCACATTCTATTGTTTCTGATTAGGATCCAAGTTTTACCTCGATGTTCTTGTGAAGTCTTCAGCAGGATCTAAATATTGGGTCGAGTTTAAGAATTGCATATCATACTCTAACAGATGTTTATATTGAGAGAATAATTCAAACCTTGGAGGATATGTTTAGATCATGTTTAATGGATTTCAAAGGTTTTTGGGAAAAACACCATCATCTAGTCAATGTTTCATAAAACAATCAAATTTATTCAATAATTCAGATAGATCCTTATGAATCCCTATATGGAAGGAATTTTACAACTATAATGTGATTGGAGAATTTTGAAGAAATAATTATATTAGGACCTGAGCGAGACAAGAAAATGGAAGATAATGTTAGTGTAATTAAATAATACATCAAGGGAACACATAGTGTCAAAATATTTATGATAATAATATTTGACATTATCTATAATTTGAAGTCAGTGAGAAGATGTTTGTATAAATTTCTCCTCGGAATAAGATTATCAGATTTAGGAATAAAGAAAAACATAGCCTTATGTATATTGACCTTTTCCTGATTCATTATAAATTATGGATTGTTAGTTTTTTCTTGTCGCATCCACTAGACTGCTCCCATGTCTATGATGTATTCTATGTATCTATCATGAGGATGTATATAAATAATCCTTCACATGTAATGTACTTGGTTGCCATATAATGAGATAATAATACATCCTTTAAAAAATAACCTTTAGAGATTCTATATTGTATAGAGAATGTTCAATTTAACAATACCACTCACTTGGTCGTCATTATATAGTGAAACCACCAACATGGGGAAACTACATGGGATCCCAAAGATATGATTAGGTATGAGTGTCCACAATTTTTTATATCAAAGTGAAAACATTATGGTTAAATTATTTTTAAGAGTGGTATAATTAATACTCTGATATTTTATGAAATATTTTCTTTTCTAATAAATTAAATTTATTTGATATATTATGTTAAAGGCAACACTGATTCTTAGTGAACAACAATTTACAATTAAACTTATTATTTAAAACATGAAATTTGAACCCATATTTTAAATATTTAGTATTGAATAGGAATAAAAAATTTGGAAATTATGTATAATGGTTTCAAATGAATAAAATATATTGGTAAATAAGTATTTATTAATCTAGAAAAATATTTATATACACTAAAAATAAATTTTTTAAAAAAATTTATTTTTAGGTTATTGAGAAAATATAATAGAATTATTGTTTTAAAATTTCTGAATTTTATTTAAAAAACTATCCTTTTTTTGGAATCAACACATCAAAATTTTCTTTGGGTAATTTTTTGGATAATTTTTTGAAAATATTGTATTTTAAATTATTATAAAAAAATACTTGTTTTCATTAAATGCATCTTTTTTATATAAAGAAATTACAAAGATAAATATTATATAAAAATTATTTAAAAGATAAATAAGTAAAATTAAATTATTATTAATTCAATTTATGTTATTAGAATAAAATTAAAATTGTTTTTTAATATTAAAACTTTCTATACTTAAGATCATTCACTATTTGGAAAACAGATTTTTTATCGTTTTTGATGGTTTTGTTTTAAATTATATGTTTACATTTATGTTAATGGAATTTTGAAAAATGTATTAAATATTTTTAATGAAAAAAATTAATATTATATAATATTTTTCATTTTATTTTCCTTCAAAAACAATATAAAATATTGTAAAAATTGATTACGATTGTTAAGATTTAGACGGGTTTGCCGAGGATTAAACAAAAAATGTAACATTTAAAATTACCTAAGAATATTTTAAAATACAATTTTCATGAAATATTTAGACCTTATCTCATCTACGGTTCTATAATTATCAATATTTTATCCTTGAATCAGGTGTAAAACAAGATTATACCATTTTATTTTACAAAATTCCAGGTCTACCCCCACCCCCAATTATAAATGGGACCCCTCCCCACCCATTTTTATATTACTAAACCCTTATTATCCAACAACTTCCCAAATATGTTCTTCAATTCCTGAACCATGTCATAATGGAATTATTCTTAATATTAGACCCACCTAATATGACATTTAGTTCCTACATAAGGTGGTTCAATGAAGATGAGATATAATTCTTAACTATGTGTTTCTGTTTTATTTATTCCTTCACATCCTTAAAATATTCTTCAAATATGATGATATAATAACATAAGTATATCCAATATACCAAGATGTTATTATTTTAGTTCCATGACCTATATCTATCTTCTATTCCATTTTCATGCATGAGTTTTTGATTCCACCTTTCATTCCAGTTTGGGTTCAGTTCTTAGTTACTTTCTTAGGAACAGGGTGTGATGGGTAGAATTTTGGAGGTATTTATAATGTTTATTAATTGTCTAGTTCTTTTCCATGATATTAATATTCAAATTTCAAAAAAAGCAATGTTTTTTGGTGGATTTTGTGTTCTACATAATCAGTAAAAGATTAGTAGAAAATGTTTTCCTTAACCCATGTAACCGTGAAATAGGTGGCTGGCTGAGGCATCAACTACCGTACGACCAATAAACAGTATGTCAGACCATGAAACTCATCCCAGGTATCCAAGATGAATGTTAGGGGTCTTAGACAGAATATGTTTCACAATTTCAACATGCTAAGTCAAGCTATGCAAACTAACCCTACGATTTGTGCCTCCTTGATAGAGAGGGGTGCACAGTCTCCACAGAGTTTGAAAAACTGTGTGGACTAACCAATCAGAATATCCAGGAGTTTAAAATTATGGTTTTCATTCCTCATATCCCCATTATTATCCTGATTTCCCCCATTTCATTCAACCCATTTGGCTTCCCCATCTCTATTTTCACCTCCCCTTACTTTCCTCCTCCCCAGGCTTCCTCCATCAGGGTGGATGTGATGTGGATTATCCATGAAATATCCAAGTAAGTCCCCCTCATTTATTTTCCTTAAAATGTTTATGGTTTTTTCATTTATTTCTTAGGGTTTTGTTTCTATAGCAGGTAGGGTGATCAATTTAGTGTTATATCTGGTTTGTTAGGGAGGTACATTGATGTTTTTGGTTAGATCATGCCTTGTTAGTGTATTATGGTGTTGTAGTTGTGATTTTGCAATAATTTCTAGATATTTCTATACATGATGCTGGTGGTTCAATAATTTTCATTTTTACATGATTTTATAATGCTTATATTAGTTTTTAAAATTTTCATATGGTTTAGTTATGTGGTGGAAAATGATCTTTTGAAGTGGTTTTTCATGGTTATTTTTTATAAATGAGTATTAATAAATTATATGGTTATTTTTTGTTTATGTTTCAATGTAATGATTCTTAAAAAGGAGTTTGTTCCTTGTCTGGAAGGTGAAAAATATGTTTTCATGGGTACTTGAGGTGAATATGTGTTGGAAAAGGGTTTCTAATGGAAAATGGAATACTTTTGGCTTGTTTTATTTTACTGTAAACCATTTAAATATAAATCGTGACTTAAATAGAAAATGTGAATCATGTTTTAAACTGAAATTCAATAGTTCATTTTTTAAAAGGACTTGGTCCAAAGATATAGTTACATTAATTATGCGTATTTCTTGTGATAATTTCAAAGGGGTTTCTTGAATTATTCATGTGGTGTAAAAATAGTATTTATAAATGGTTTTGGTGTGTTTGAAATGGTAGTGGTTTTATCTTTAAGAAAGGTGTAATGCTTGGAAATTGTTTGTGAATGTGGTTACTTGTGTAATATGTTATATGGGATTAAGGACAAGAAAATCCTTGGTATATAGGGTCAATGACTAGTTCTTGTATGCTAGTGATTTGGAAGTGTAAATGTCTTAGTTTCACATAGCTTGATTGACACTTATAGTAGTTACTAATCTATGATGATTATTAGAGACCACAAGGCCCATGTGGTTTCCCCTCCTAGTGTCCTATACATTAGAAAGATGTGATTGCGGTTTCCATACCACCCTTCACTGAGGTACAAGGTTCTCTTGTCCCACTCAATCAAGATTAAACCTAGGGATTTACCCTTTTTTATCTATTGTTACATGAGGCTTATGTGACAAGGTTCTATCCATCGACATGTGGTGTAACATGAGTGTATTTGATTCTAAATAAAGTTTATTTTGTTAAATGTTTCCTTTTTATGTTACTTTTAAAATTTTTGTTCTCGAAATGTTTTCCTTACGTATGATTATACCTTATAATTTTTCATTAGAAATGTTCCATAGGCCTTTACATGACTGAGAATGTTAATTTATTTGTTAGTTATATGCAATGGAATACTTTTGATAGGTGGAATCAGACTAGTATTAAGATGTCACGACCCGTCCTCGGGGCCCGTGCTGTGACTACACCAAGACCGCCTTCCATAGGCCAGGGGCTGGAGACTAGCACCAAATGCGTAAATCCTTATAACTAGGAAGGCATTGACTTTATAATAGAAAACAAAACATCATAGAGTTCAATCGTAAGTAATACATTAAGTACAAAAGAAAGTGTTGAAAAGAAAGTGGGCCAAAATACAAACCCAACTGAAAGTACAACTACAACTGAACGAAAGTACAACAGATAAGACAAACAGCTGGAAGAATAGAAGCAGCTCCTAGGTCGTCCTCCTCGGATCCTACCAGAAGGGTAGGTACAGATAGCGCAGCTCCTGGATTGTCCACCACGGATCCTACTTGAAGGGTAGGTACAGATATCCTCCACAACGCTCTCACCCGTCAACCACTCTGAGTATCTTATCGTCGCGAAGTCCACCTCCGGATACTGACTTGTTGTGTGGTCCACCTCCGGGTACCGTCCAATCGTCGAACACTCGGCCTCTATCAGCGCTGCCCGTCGTCTGCAACCAACACAACGTGGTGCGGGCATAGCCCGTGCAGGGGTGAGTAAATGATACTCAGTAGAGACCCCGAAACTCTCAAGGTCTCACTAAATCCAACAAGTACAACCACAAAGAAGGATCTCAACAGATAACCCTTACTTAGGTATAAGCACATACTTATTCCTAAGTTATCAAGTAACCCATCTCAATCATGAGGAAACACAAAGGTTATGAAATCAATGGATAACCACTACCTAGATATATGCCCAAACTTATACCTAAGTTATCAAGTGACCCATATCAATCATTAGGTAAACACAAAGGTCATAAACTCAGCTCAAACCAGGATTTTCATTATCGAAACTATAACTACTGAAAAGCTCCGTCTCTGGAGAGTACAGTGATCCTGTCACGACTCCGAGGTACTACTCACTAACCTAAGAATGCTGAGGTACTCCTCCTGTCGAGTACCGCGGGTCAGCCACCAAAACACAGTAGTGCTTCCCGCCGGGGTCTGCCACCCAAACACAGTAGTGCACCCCCCCTAATAGCCTGCAGAGGTACTCTTTCTATTGAGTACCGCGAGTCTGCACCCAAACATAGTAGTGCTCCATCCGCCATGGGTATGCACCCAAACATAGTAGTGCTCCATCCGCCATGGGTCTGCACCCAAACATAGTAGTGCTCCATCCGCTGGGCTAGTCGACTCACTCATAGTCGAGTCGGTCAAGCAGTCGTCAGGTCTCACCCAGCTACACGGTCTCTGTACTCTGTTTTCTCGTCTTCGGGAGGGTCCGCTCCACGAGCTACAGGTCGATACTCCATGTATCAAAAAGTCCCATAAATAAGTATCTCAAAGGATCGCCTCGTCATAGGGGTATCAACGCAATAGACGACGCGTCAATCGGACACCCGGTCTGTGAGTTATTAGCCTTTTCGTCCCAGGGGCCCGGTTGGTTTTGTGTGCAAACCAACCCGGCCGTATCTCAACTATACCCCGAACCCTCATAGGGTATGCTCATAGGTACCGTTTCTCAATGTGATCACCAACACCACTGACAGTTCGTCAAACGGACGTCCTGTCTGAAAGTTATCAGCTTTTCCGTTCCAGGGGCCCGGTTGGATTTCGGGTTCAATCCAACCCGGCCACTATCCAACTACGTCCAAACCTCAGGAGAAGTAAGCCGAAAGTTCCGTCTCATCCAGAGTAATCCAAAAAAGTCGACGGTACGTCAATCAGACGTCCAGAACTCAAGTTATAAGCGTTTCTACTCTGAGGGCCTGGTTGGTTTCGTGTTCGAACCAACCCGACCGTATATTAAGTGACACCGGATAACCAAACCAGTCACACCATTTCGATCCATACGAAAAAACACATGATATTGACTACCCATTGGTCCAAAATGGATAGCCGGTAAAAAAGTTGCATTTCACCGCAACACGCGCGAAACGGGCCTCATGGGCCCCGCACCTCGACCTCGACTTAAATATCAAAAATTGGTTTTGAAACATCTGTCTTAATTCTAGGGTCACAACCTCATAGACTGTTTGACATTCTGACACCGTATGAGAGAGATATGTCCGATTCAAGATCACGTAATAATAATAAAATTATTATTCGGTGTTCCGTGGGCCGGAGCCACGAACCAGATTTTAGTATTCAACATTAAACTTGAATCGACCATATTGATGTTAGGATTACATCTCCACTGATGGCAAGCTAATCGGACGTCGCACGCCTGAGTTTTGGCGGGTTTAATATTTAATCATAATATTAAATCTATTATTTAACGAGCGCTTCGGGTACCCGATCCAAAAACCTGAAAAAGATATCTAATATTGGACTCATAAATTCCATCTCGGAGTCTGGGTCACACTGCCACTGACGGTTCATGAAATCGAGGTCGCACGGGGAAGATACCTTCAAAATACAGTTTTCCCAACAAAAAATAATAACAACATTATTATATTATTATTATTTTATTTAGTTTAATTCCTCAAATACCTCATCCAAAACATCCACGCACCACCACGTTAGCGCCTCCTTATGCGGTACGCTCCAAACTTGATTGATTTCTATCTTTTAATTTATTTCTCTTATTTTCTATTCTCTCTCCAATCTAATTTCATTCATCTCGATTCCTCATGCTAAAAAATAAATAAATAAAACTCCTTCCACAAAATCACGCCTCTTCAACCCAAATATTCAGCCGCGGATGAAACCCAACCCGCCAAGGGTCTTGGGCACCCGCCACCTCCAGACAGCTGCGCCTCCTGTCAGCTCAATCATATAACTGGACCGTCGTACTGGCCGACTACCTGCGATGTCCTGCTCATGTCGTTATCCCGGCCTCGCCCTCGCATTGGCCGCCCTGACTCCGCGCACAAACAAACAACCAACGGAGGGTCATCGGGCCATGTTTGTTCGGCCCGCGCTCTCCGCTTTATGCGTTATCAATTGGCCATAGTCAAACACTTTCTTTCAACTATGACAAGGGTATAATTTATTCAAGAACAAACTATACAAACATCATATAAATAAACGCTCATGATCGTGAGAAAAAACCACTTAAATTTGAAACAAACAATATTCCCCTACCTCGATAATTGTCATCGCACGTCGGGCATCGCGGAGATCGGAAGTCGATTCCGTGGATGTCGGGGTGCATCCAAAGAGGAATCGGTGTTGGCGAATTCACGTTCTTCGAATCGCAAATCTTTCTTTGTCGAGGTAGAAATTCTTTCTTCGTTGAATAGAGGAACACTTTTCACTTCTTCTCAAGAGCTCTCTCCCAACTATTCTTAACACAATGAAAGTCCCAAACTAAAATAATAGACTATGGCTATTATTTTATTAATACATGTAATTCAAAATTAAAACCACTTTAATTAAATAAAGTGTTGGCGTAATTAATGGGAGTGGGGAATGTGAAGAGATCTCTTAATTAGGGGGAGTTGGAACATTTGAATGCAAGGGAGTGTTAAAGGGGGGTTTAAGGGAGGTGGAGAGTTAGGCCTCGTGTGGGCCCCACCTCAAAAAATATCCTCCCATGGGAGGTTATGTGGGGTTTGGGCCCCACCCCTAACTTCCTCTTAGAGGATATAACCACCCAAATAAATAAAATGGTGCACAACCATTTTATTTATTTTTTTACAAATCCCCAAAAAATTAACATTCAATCCACATAAAACGCAACTGCGGTAAAGGTCCCCTTAAGAAAATACCGACGCGGCGAGTTTATCGGTGTCCTCGGATTTCAATTTTGAGCACCGTTCAAAAGTTATAAAATTCCAAACATACATTTTATGAACGTACCCAAAATTAAAGTTCGGAAAATTATTATTAGTCACCCTCGACGTGCAACGGTCGAGTTTAGGCTCTACTTAGGTAAAATATTCCCCAAAGAACCCAATGGTACTCTCGAATTTTTAATCCGAGTTACCGTTTAGAAGTTATGAATTTTACAATAAAATAATTGTCATTTAATTATTTTATTTGTGGCCAAAAACTAACTATTTCTGGAGGCCCGTGCCGGCCAAAGTTAGTATATGCTTAAATAAAGCATGCCCTCATGAGTTCAACGATAGTCTCAGATTTTTAATCCAAGCTACTCTTTGTATGTTATAAGAATTTGAAAAATAAAATAATTTATTTAATTATTTTATTTACGGTTAAGCCATTTTGGGATTTTTCATAGGAGTCCCACGCCGACTAAACATAGGTCGCGCCTAGGGTAATCCCACCATCCTGAGTGCAACGGTGCACTCAGATTTCTGATCCGAGCTACCATTCAAGAGTTATTCCACTTTTTCAAGAAAAGTGCTTACGTGCATTAATTTATGTTTAACAAAACTTCGACGGATCATTCCAGGCACTCTGGGCCTTGGAATCAGGCGCTGTTAGAAACCGCAGGCTCATAAAATCCCAAAGAAATTATGAAAAAAATTTCCTTGAAATTTCCAGGTCCTTACATTACTCCCACCTTGGGGATTTACTTCCCCGTAAAGCTTTAACACAAACGAGGGACACAAAAGTGGTACAGAGCATGAATCTGAGCCTTCCGCTCCCATGTCCTCTCCTGGAGGTTCCCGTGCTGCCAATGAAAGTGAACAAGAGGAATTGACCGTCCTCGTAGGACCTACTCCTGTCAATCCTCAAACTCTTCTGAAACCCCGCAAAAGTCACCTCATCGCCAAATTCCAGCTCCCCATGGTCGATGATATGCATTGGGTCAAGCATGTATCTCCTCAATTGAGATACGTGGAAGTCATCGTGCATCTGGTGCAACTGAGGTGGATGGGTCAAAAGGTAACCCACCTCGCCTACCCTGCTGAGGACCTAGAAAGGTCCATTGATCCTCGGAGATAACTTGCCGCCTTGGCCACAACTCTGTAAACCTCGTCTAGGTGAGACCCTTATAAGGACGTGGTCGTCATTCTCGAACTCAAGAGGCCTCCATTTCCTGATTAGAACAGAATCTCAAAACTCCCGCTGCCACGAGGGTAAGGTTTACTGACTCAAGAGTGATCGACCGCACCCTCCTGTTCATGAGTTTATCCAGTGTTGTCTGGGGTTTCCTTTTCACTGACCAAGGAAAACCCATCCCAACGTTGTAGTTATACCACAACCTTTTTGCCTAATACAATCAATCTGAGCATGAAATGTGAATCCAATCCATACCGAGACCAACGTCGTAAGGCCTTGACGCCACCACCATGAGATTCCAACTGAAACTCTCCCCTCGAGGGTCATATCACAATGTCAGCGTAAGTGTGATTATCGAGTCTCCTCCAAAAGGTATCTCCAGACGTGAGGGTCAAGTCCGCAGATTACCGGAAACTCTAGGTCTGGGACAAGATTTGTGGAAGGAAGGAATGATTCATATCAACGTCTATTACTACGGAAGCTAGTAGTGGACACATAATGTCCTTTGAATCATTTTTATAGGAATTGGGTCACACTCCTTGACCGTATTCACCTACTCTCTGCCCATTCCCTCCCGCTCCCTGAGCCTGGAAGGGACAACAAAGGCGGGTGGTTGTAACATGTTGAAATGTACACCACCCCATGTTTCTCTCCTATATCTGCATCCACGTCTGCTGCTCTGCAGATTTATCTGTCCTTAACATTTCCTCTTCTTGAAACATTCTCATGCCCAAGTCTCTGAGACTGGAACCAGCTCATTGCATTCTAACTTTTAATATTCTCTTGCTGTATTCATTCTGCCAAAGAACATTCAACCTCAAGGTTCTCTCTAGCACCCTAACGTGAGTAGGAATGTATAGAGGAAAAATTGATAGATCGAATATCCTTAAACTCACCATGCTCAGAGGTCCGAGATCTATAGTGCTGATCGAATCGTATTCATCGAGTACCCGGAATGTTCAGTACGCCTCGATGAATTCTCAGCTACCGACACGTCGTCCTGCCGAAGCTGTATAAGCTCTAGAAAACTCTCAACCACCTCTTCAAGCTAGTACTCAGCCTCTTGTGAGTTAAGTTCACCTTGGAACTTGAGGGTATCTGATGTTGGAACACGTGTAAGGCAGTAAGCCTACATGTGTCACCTACCGGTACTGCCGGTTGTAACTGGTGAACACTAGGTAGTGATGTATAGCTGACACACTACCCGAAGGCACTATCACAGGCACCGGTCCACGTACCAAAGCCTCATCACTATGAGGACCATCCTCATGGTCATTCACTGGAATACACTAGTAGCCAAGTCCACCATCCACTCTACTAATGTGTCACCTAGGCAAAAAACTCTAGCAATTGCCTCCAGCCAGTGCTCTGCTGTCTGGGAATCTGCCTCGCCTCGTAACCTCAGAGGCCTATACTGCTGGAATTCGTGCAACGCGCTCTGCCAGCGTGCACAGTTCACTAGTAGGGCTGGTGGCATCTGCTTCCCAATAGTTGGTGGTGCTGCTGGTACACCACCTGAGGGTTCAAATATAGTAAAAAGGGACCTGCACCGGAGCCTCGCCGCTCAGTGGGCCGCCATCGAGTACAATCTCAGAACTCCAACTAACTATCTACATGGAGACATCCTAAACAGATGCGACATAGTCAACGTTTTATACCTGGTGAGATGACCTGGTTTGAGCTAACTTTTAAACTTTTGGAAACACAAACGCAATTAGTATTTTCGTGCACAAAGTTGGAAATCAGTAGTCTGGGTCTTGGTGTACGGATACGTCAGTCGCCGCACCAACACTGGACTCCTTGAACTGAAAACCACAATTAGTACCCTTAACACTATTACTTCATAGAAAGAAAATATCAGAGTTATAAGTCCTGCGATAGAACCGAATCCTCTGATACCAATTTGTCACGACCCGTCCTCGGGGCCCGTGCCATGACTACCCCAAGACCGCCTTCCATAGGCCAGGGGCTGGCGACTAGAACAAAAGGAGTAAATCCTGAGAACTAGGAAGGCAATTACTTTATAATAGAAAAAAACATCACAGAGTACCAGCGGAAGTAATACACTAAGTAAAAAAAGGAAGTGCAGAAAAGAAAGTGGGCCAGAATACAAACCCAACTGAAAGTACAACTACAACTGAACGAAAGTACAAAAGAAAATACAAACAGCAGGAAGAATAGAAGAAGATCCTGGGTCGTCCTCCTCGGATCCTACCTGAAGGGTAAGTATAGATAGCACAGCTCTAGGATCGTCCACCACGGATCCTACATGAAGGGTAGGTATAGATAGCCTCCACAACGCTCTCGCCCATCAACCTCCTCTGAGTATCATCTCATCATGAAGTCCACCTCCGGATATAGACTCGTCGTGTGGTCCACCTCCGGGTACCGTCTAGTCCTCGAACACTCGGCCTCTGTCAGCACTGTCCGTCATCTGCAACCAACACAACATGGTGTGGGCATAGACCATGTAAGGGTGAGTAAACAATACTTAGTAGGGACCCCGAGACTCTCAAGGTCTCACTAAATCCAACAAGGATAACCACAAAGAAGGATCTCAATAGATAACCCTTACATAGGTATAAGCCCATACTTATACCTAAGTTATCAAGTAACCCATCTCAATCATGAGGAAACACAAAGGTTATGAAATCAACGGATACCCACTACCTAGATATATGCCCATACGTATACCTAAGTTATCAAGTGACCCATCTCAATGATGAGGTAAACACAATGCTCATAGACTCATCTCAAAAAAGGATTTTCATTATCGAAACCGTAACTACTGAAGAGATCTGTCTCTATAGAGTACAGTGATCCTGTCACGACTCCGAGGTACTTATCACTAACCTAAACATGCTGAGGTACTCCTCCTGTCGAGTACCGCGGGTCAGCCACCCAAACACAGTAGTGCATCCCGCCGGGGTGTGCCACCCAAACACAGTAGTGAACCCCCCCGAATAGCCTACAGAGGTACTCTTTCTGTTGAGTAATGCGGGTCTTCACCCAAACGCAGCAGTGCTCCATCCGCCATGGGTCTACACCCAAACATGGTACTGATGTGTCCACTGGGCTAGTCGACTCACTCCAAGTCGAGTCTGTCAAGCTGTCGTCAGGTCTCATCCAGCTACACGGTCTCCGTACTATGTATGCTCGTTTCCGGTAGGGTCCACTCCACGAGCTACAGGTCGCTGCTCCATTATTACAAAGTTCCACGAAGAAGTATCTCAAAGGACTGCCTCATCATAGGGGTCTCAACGCAACAGACGGCGCGTCAATCAGACACCCGGTCTGTGAGTTATTAGCCTTTTCGTCCCAGTGGGCCGGTTGGTTTCGTGTGTGAACCAACCCGGTTGTATCTCAATTGTACCCCGAACTCTCATAGGGTATACTCATAGGGAACATTTCTCAACGTGATCACCAACTTCGCAGACGGTTCATCAAACGAACGTCCTGTCTGAAAGTTATCTGTTTTTCCGTTCTAGGGGCCCGGTTGGATTTCGGGTTAAATCCAACCTGACCACTATCCAACTACGTCCAAACCTCAGGGGAAGTAAGCCGAAAGTTCTGTCTCATCAAGAACAATCCAACAAATTTGATGGCACATCCATCAAACATCCGGAGCTAAAGTTACAAGCGTTTCTGCTCTGAGGGCCCAGTTGGTTTCTGGTTCAAACCAACCCGGCCGTACTTCAAGTGACAACGGCTAACCAAACCGGTCATACCATTGTGATCCATACAGAAAAACACACGAGATGGACTGCCCATTGGTCAAAAATGGATAGCCAGTGAAAAAGTTGCATTTCACCGCAACACGCACGAACCGGGCCTCGTGGGGCCCGCACCTGGACCTCGACTTAAATACCCAAAATTCATTTTGAAACATCCATCTTAATTTCAGGGTCGCAACCTCGCATAGTGTTCGACATTCCGACACTTTATGAGAGAGATATGTCCGATACAAGATCTCGTAATAATAATAATATTATTATTATTCTGTGTTTCATGGGCCCGAGCAACAAACCAGAATTTAGTATTCAACATTAGACTTGAATCGTCCGTATTGATGTCAGGATTACATCGCCACTGACGGAAAGCCAATCAGATGTCGCACGCCTGAGTTATGGCGGGTTGAAGATTTAATAATAATATTAAATCTATTATTTTCCGAGCACTTCGGGTACCCGATCCAAAAACCCAAAAAAGATATCCAATATTGGACTCATAAATTCTGTCTCGGAGTCAGGGTCACACTGCTACTAACGGTTCGTGAAACCGAGGTTGCACGGGGAAGATACCGTCAAAATACAGTTTTCCCAACAAAAATAATAACAACATTATTATATTATTGTTATTTAATTTAATTTAATTCCTCAAATTACCTCATCCAAAACATCCACGCACCACCGAATTAGCGCCTCCTTATGCGGCACGCTCCAAACATGATTTATTTCTATCTTTTAATTTATTTCTCTTATTTTCTATTCTCTCTCCAATCTAATTTCATTCATCTCGATTCTTCACAATAAAAAAAAATTTAATAAAACTCCTTCCCAAAAATCACGCCTCCTCAACCCAAATATTCAGCCACGGAAGAAACCCAACCCGCCAAGGGTCTTGCGCACTTGCCGCCTTCGGACAGCTATGACTCCTATCCGATCAATAATATTGCTAGACCTTCATACCTGCCGCTTACCTGCGATGTCCTACTTGTGTCATTATCCCGGCCTCGCCCTCGCATTGGCTGCCTCGACTACGCGCACAAACAAACAAACAGCGGAGGGTCGTCAGGCTATGTCTGTTCAGCCCGCGCTCTCCGCTTTAGGCGTTATCATTTGGCAATAATCAAACACTTGCTTTCAACTATGACAAGGTTATAATTTATTCAATAATAAATTATACAAACATCATATAAATAAATGCTCATGCTCGTGAGAAAAAACCACTTAAATATGAAACAAACAATATTCCCCTACCTCGATAATTGTCGTTGCACGTCAGGCATCGCGGAAATCGTACGTCGATTCCGTGGACATTGTGGTGCATCCAAGGAGGAATCAGTGTTGGTGACTTCACGTTCTTCGAATCATAGAGTGTTATTCATTGAGGTAGAAAGTCGTTCTTCATTGAAGAGAGGAACACTTTTCTCTCCTTCTCAAGATATCTCTCCCCACTCTTCTTAACACAATGAAAGTCCCAAACTAAAATAATAGACTATGGATATTATTGTATTAACCCATGTAATTCAAAATTCAAATCACTTTAATTAAATAAAGTGTTGGCATAATTAATGGGAGTGGGGAATGTGAGGAGATCTCTTAATTAGGGGGAGTTGGCACATTTAAATGCAAGGGAGTGTTAAAGGGGGGTTTAAGGGAGGTGGATGGTTAGGCCTAGTGTGGGACCCACCTCAAAAAAATATCCTCCCATGGGAGGTTATGTGGGGTGTGGGCCCCACCCATAACTTCCTCTTAGAGGATATAACCACCCAAATAAATAAAATGGTGCACAACCATTTTTTTATTACAAATCCCCAAAAAATTAACTTTCAAACCGCATAAAACACAACTACGGTAAATGTACCCTTAAGAGAATACCGGTGCTGCGAGTTCATCTGTGTCCTAAGATTTTAATTCTGAGCACCGGTTCAAAAGTTATAAAATTCTGAATGTACTTTTACTGAACGTACCCGAAAAGATTGTTCGGAAAATTATTCTCAGTCACCCTCGACCCGCACCGATCGAGGTTAGGCTCTGCCTAGGTAAAATACGCCCTAAAGAACCCAACGGTACTCTTGGATTTTCAATCCGAGTTATCGTTTAGATGTTATGAATTTTACAATAAAATAATTTTCATTTAATTATTTTATTTTCAGCCAAAAACTAACTTTTTCTGGTGGCCTGCACCGACCAAAGTTAGTATCTGCTTAAATAAAGCATGCCCTTACAAGTTCAGTGGTGATCTCTGTTTTTTTCTCCAAGATACCATTTGTGAGTTATATGTATTTGAAAAATAAAATAATTTATTTAATTATTTTATTTACGGTTAAGCCATTTTTGGGATTTCTCATAGGAGGCCCGCGCCAGCTAAACTTAAGTCACGCCTAGGGTAATCCCACCATCCTGAGCGCAAAGATGCACTCGAATTTCTGATCTGAGCAACCGTTCAAGAATTATTCCACTTTTTTAGGAAAACTGCTTACGCGTGTTAATTTAAGTTTAACAAAAATTCGACGGATCATTCCAGGCACTTTGGGCCTTGGAATCAGGCACCGTCAGAAACCGCAGACTCGTAAAATCCCAAAGAAATTAAGAATAAATTTTCCTTGAAATTTCCGGGTCTTTACATAAGATCACACACTACATACCCCATTAGGTGTATGTATACCTTGTTATGTTTTTGAGGTAGGTAAAGAAAATATGAGTCATGGAGAAGTATTTGGTTTTGGTTTCTTGTGGTCTTATCTTATGGATCTTGGTGGTGGTGTCTTGAGGATGATTCTTCTTACCTAACATCACGGTTTGAGATGGATTTTTAGTTCCCTTATTGTAATAATTCATTTTTTGGTTTTTGTTCAAAGTTATATACCATACATCATGAAAAATAGGATATCCCATGTTTGGGTATATATTTCTATATTTTTATTATTTATTTTTTTATATGTTTATGGTTAGAAAGTTTGGTGAAACCATTCCCATTTAATTTTTTTTGATTCCCAGGCACTTGTTGCCTGCTCGTGGGGATCAAGAATTCCATTCGGGCCACACTACATATCAGGTCGGGCACCGGTTCAGATGATGTAACAACTTGGTTCGTGACCAAATGGTATCAGATAAGGTAAAACTCATTTGGGTCACCTTACCTAGAAAATAGTTTGGGTATAATGGAGATAGGACTATAAGAACTTGATGTTCTTGTGACGATTATAGTGCCTAGCCATCAAAGCATGCAATAGGAATCATGTTACTAGAGAAATCAGGTTTCTATTTTGGTTGTTTGGTGTTTGGAAAATGAAACATGAATTGGGGTGGTGGTCATAGTGATCTAGCAAGGCCTATAATGCTATGTTGATTCGAGTACATGGTCCAAGAATATTCTCTTTCACGGTGGCGTGAATGGTGTATGGACACCAACCATTTGACCAAGTCACCCATCGACACTTGTTTACCCATTAGAGAATTATATTTTGTGGCCTCGGGTTTTCAAAATTATTTTGAAAATCCTTGATTAAAAATTGATGAGAAATGGATTTTTTAGGGGAATTGGATTTATTTTTAGAAGGTGGAATATGTTTTTTGAGATTTTTTTTGAATGACTCTTGGGAAATGTGTATTTTTATATAAAATGGTATTGATTGAATAGAGATTATTTTATCAAGATTGTATTTTTATAATTAAAAAATGTAGTTTATCATATAATTGGTTCTTCAAAAAATGGAAATTTAATTTTGTAATAGGTTTTAGAAAATTATTTTAAACATTAAGATATAAACATTTAATTAAATATTTATTAAACAACTGGGGCATGTTGTGTTGTTGAAAATGATTTTAAACGTGGTGAAATGTGTTGGAATTTATGTATAGTGTTTGAAAATTGAGTTTTATTTGAATGGTTTATGTTTTTCAGAAAAATTATTGTCATAGTTTAAATGGGTTTTGGAATTTTTGGTTAGCATTTTTTCAAAAGATGATTCATGAGATTTAAAATAGAAATGAATTGAGATGATAGATGTTTGGTTTTAATTCTTATTTCAAAAAATTGAAATGTTTTTTGGTATTTCGGTATTATTTAGAATGTCCTCATGCATAAGATATGTGTAGGAACGAGATGAGTTCCCTATTTGGAATTATAAAATATATGTGGGAGGCTCTATAGTCTTTCTTTATTGAATGTACTACTCACCAATCTTGTTTTATTATCAAAAAGTAATTTTAATGGAAATATGTGCTATGTTAATAACCAGTGGTTGTGTGGGGTTTCTTCCAAAAATTTGGGAATGTTGTTTGCAAGATGTTTCGAGTTTTATAGTCCTTCATGTTTAAATGTTTTTTTTTCGAATATGGGTTCATATCGATAACATTCTTTTGGTATAATGGTTAGTGGGTTTCATTGAAAAATGTTTTGGGATACCTTTGAGTAGGTTCCCTTTAAGTGTGAGACATTTTCATTTTGGTTTGATTGGCCAACAAACTATTTTAAATTGGTTCATTGGGTTTCCTCATTATACATTCTATAAAGAATTGAGGTATATCCGAAATGCAGCCACTTGTAAATTACCATCATAAGACACTCTAGTTGATCAAACCATAGAATCTATTCAATAGTTTTGAAAATTTAATCTAAATATCCTTTTTTAAGTTGATCCTTCCATAGTGGAAGAATAGATTCAAAAGGAATTGAAATAAACCATAGTTTCATGATTTTAATGAGTCATAAAGGGTGATGTTTGTCACCTCCAAACATAAAGGTCCTTCCTAGAAGTGGTGTAGGTAAATATAGTGAGGTGAGTGGAAAAAGGTTAGGGTTTTTTGTGGATGGATGCTTCCTTAAAAAGGACTTGGGAACTTTTATCAGTTTCTTCCAAGAAAGGATTCATGCTAGGACACTAGTGTGGAAAATCTGGTCGTAAGAAGATGTTATGGCCGCTTATAAGAATTGTGTTTTGCTCAGGACTCATATTGAAGTCCCTTTCATTGTGAGGATTATTAGGTTGTAGTGGTAATGTTTGGTGGAGTATTTCAGTGTCATGTAATCCTTCAAATACAAAGGTGGATGTTGCGGAAAAATTATAGTTTTTTCTTATTCTAGGTGAAAGGGATGATGTGTGTGCATTTTTATGTCTATATAAATTTGGAGATCCGTATTGATGTAAATATGGTTCTAGGTTTTGTGTGTGTGTTCTATTAGTACTATTTGGGATCCATGTGGTTTCTTGTGGCATTGAAAAGATGAGTTTAAATCGAGGGTGTTCAATGCCTGACTATGAGATAAGAGATTCTTTAAACATAACGTCTCAAACCATAGGCCTCAGAGTGACGCCTACATGTAATCATGAATTATAATTTTAACATTCATATTTTTAATGAGAGATGAAGAAATTTTAAGAAACTTTTGTATTTATTTAATTTCTAATGGTCTTATTTCGTTAAAAGAGACAGAGATACATCAGTTATAATATTTCAACCCTTCGGTGTAGAAGAGTTCCTACTTTGTTATAAGGAGTCTTGTATCTCTTTATTAAAACTATATCATTATACCATTTTGGATGCGAATCTCAATGTTATTTTCCATGTGAGGAAAACCATGTAAGTCAGTTTTAGTCTTGGTTGTGTCCATTTGAATGTTATCGTGTCCCTTCAGGATGGTAAAATTTCATAGTGTTTCTTATTTGGGTTAGTGTTTCTTTTATTGGACCCGTAGTGGTGGTGGTGGTGGTGGGGGTGGGGGTTGTGTTGAATTTATTACATATGATTATTTAGGTTGTTATTTATGCTTGGGAGAACCACCATGGGTCTCATTGAAATTACTATAGAGTTAGGCGGTGTTAGCATGTTTGAAATGGTTGTGATTCTATTCCGGCCTCCCTGTGTTGGTAATCCCATTTCATTCCCGGTGTTGGATCTATAGTTGGTAGATTCATTTAGAGTTCCATAATTTTGACTTAATACATTAATAAATTGTTGGGTATGGAGTGTTACATGTAGATTTTATGATGTAAGGTTTTGGAAGCATTCATCTAAATGATTTTTGGGTTTGTTTTATAATATTAGGAATGTGTTATGAGTTTCATTTGGTAATGTCAAAATTGTTTTTTCCTCAAGATGATGTTTTTTAATTGTGAGAGTTCATCTTCATTGGTCAAAAAACATGAGGTGTTTTAGCTTTTGGTGGTGTAAGGAATAGTGGGGTTTCCATTCTAGCATCCCGAGTTCAACATTTGAACCCATTGTCCCACCAAAAGTGTTATTACTTTTTTCTAGATTGATGTTCCTTGGGAATCTTCTTGAGCTATAATGGTGTTTTAGTTTTTTATGGATCAGGCCATATTGTGGATTTCCTGGGATAGAAACTATTATAGTGGAGAGAATTTTCACACCCAGGTTTTTGATTCCACCCTTTATTACAGTTCAGGTTGGTTTGTATTTATTTTCTTAAGAAACCTGGTGTGACAAGATTGAAATTTTGAGATATTTCATTAGATTATTCTTAGTCTAGTTAATTTCCACATGTTTCCCAATTTATTATTATGAAAAATTTATTCTTTGGGTGTACAATATGTGGTACATAGTCTATGTATTTTTTTATAAATCATTCACCCCTACCTAGGTAATCGTGTGATTGTTGGATGGTTGAAGCAACTGCTACTGCATGAACAACACAAGGTAAGTCAGACCATGCCCCCCCCTGAGGTAACTGTACATCAGGTTGGGGGTTTTGGAAATAATCTAACACACAACTTATTTATGGTAATTTAGGTCATGTAGACTAACCGTATGGTATGTACCTCCTTAGTAAAGAGGGGGGCACAATCGCCGTACAATTTGACAAACTATGAAGACAAACAATGCAGCCTTTCAAGGACATTAAAATTGGGGTCTTATTTTTCTCTATCCCTATATTTACCCCAATTTCCCTCCATTTTCTCGACACATTTTTCATACCCATACCTTGTGGAACCTCCCCCTTTCTCTATTTTTCCATGGGAATACTTGTTTTTGTAGATTTTATGTAAATTCTCCATGAAATAACCAAGTAAGTCCTTCATCCTTCGAGTTACTTCTACATTACAGGGTTTTCGCCTTTCTGCCGTGGGGTTTTGATACTACAATGTGTAGGGTGATTGATTTATAGTTAGACATCGTTTGTTAGGGTTTGATCTATAAGTTGTTGGTCATTTCTTTCCTTGGTAGGGTCTTGTGGTGGGGTGTCTATGATTTCACACCAATTTCTAGAACTTTCTACACATGAGTTAGGTAGTCTCATGCATTAGCATTTACAGATGATTTCAAATTGTCGGTTTGAGTTTATATATATGTTATAATGTTTAGTTATGCGGTTTTAAATGTATTTTTAAGGGGTTTAACAAAGATTATGTGTTTGAAATGAGTTCTAATAAATGAATTTGTTTTTTTTATGTATTCTGCAATGAAATATTATTTAAATGGGTTTTATGCCTTGTTTGGAAGGTGTGAAATATGTTTTCATGGGAAATCGAGATGTGAATGTCTTGAAAATGGGATTTTAATCAAAAATGGATTACGTATTGAATGTTGGTTTTTTGAACCATTTAAATGTAAATTGTGACTTGTATAAATATTTTAAATCATGTCTTAGAGTGAACTTGTCTAGTGCATTGTTTTTAAAGGGACTTGGTCTTTGGAAATGGTTAAATTGATTATATGAGTTTGTTATGATAATTTCGAAGGGGTTTCTTGAATTGTTCATGTGGTGTAAAAATTGTATTTACAAATTGTTTGGTGTGTGTGAAATTGAAGGTTATTTTTTTGTTAAAAGGGTGGAATTCTTTCAAATGGTTTTTGAACTTGGTAAAATGTGTAATATGTTAGATGGGATTGAGAAAAATGTAATCTGAAGTATATACGTGGGATGACAATTTTTAGTACACTTGTGATTTGGATGTGAAAAAGTATCAGTTTCATGTTGTTGGATTGGTGCTTACAACATTAACTATACCATGATGATGATTCGATAACACTAGGCCCATGGGGATTAACCTCCTATATATAGTGTATGGGAAATATGTGATTGTGGTTACTATACCACCCTTTTCCTAGGTAAGAGGTAGTGTCCCACTCGAGCTAGATTAACCTTAGAGATTTACCCTTGGTGCTCTCTTCTAACATGGGGCTTATGTGATCATGTTTTATAAGTCCACATATGGTGGACCTTGTGTGTATTTAATTTTAAAGAATGTCTATTTTGGTAAAATTTCATTTTTTATGTAACCTTTGAATGTTTTGTTCTCAAAAATATTTCCTTGAGTATGGTTCTCCTTAAAATGTTTTCTTTATAATTTATCCAAAGACGATTACATGAATGATCATTTTAATTTATCTCTTAGTGACATGCCATGGAATCCTTCTTTTTGGTCGAATCCTACAAGGATTTGTATCACACCCTACATACACTATTGGTTGTATGTAGACCTTGTTATGTGTTTGACCTAGGTAAAGGCATGTTGTGTCATGGAGTAGTAGGTGGTTTGGGTTGCTAGTAGTCTTATATTGTGGATCTTGAGGGCGGTGGCTTAAGTATACTTCTCTTCATGTTACATGGAGGTTTAGGATAGATTTTTAGTTCTATTTTGGTTTTAGATTCTATTTTGGGGATTTTTTCAAATGTTGCAAACATTATATCTAAAAATATTGGCTATACCAGGTTTGGTTATATATTTCAAATTTTGGAATATTTATTTGGAAGGGTGTTTGTGGTTTCAATGTTAGATGAAATCATTCCCATTTCTTGTTGTTGATACTAGTGCACTTATTTATAGCCCATGGGGATAGGGAACACCCTTAAAACCATGCCACAGACCGGTTTGGGTTCCATTTTGAATGACTCCCTGACATGGTTCGTGACATCCATAAAATTAAAAATGAAATATTCTATCTTGTGTATAGCATACTCCTACCTCACAAAGAGTTTTAATTCATGTTCCATAATCACATTTCATGGGTGGATATAGTAATATATATAACAAATATTTATGACATTTATTAATAAATTTATCATTTGGAATTATAATATCAATATACATTCGTACATTCCAATCCTTTGGAAAATGATGGTGTCACTCATGATTACTTATGGACTATTGCATCCAGGAATCAATAGGGTAATTCTTAATATTTATTTTGAAATAAATGGAAATAATGATAGATTTAATGAATATAAATCATCTATATTGTAAAAAAATTATTATATAATGTTAAATTAATTTTTAGCTTTATTTAATTCCATTCATTTTAAAAAATGTAAATAATATCCATGCATATGTGCGACCTACTGTCTCCATGAATGGTGTAATTCAGTTTTGATCTATAACATTAATGGTTTACTCAAAATACATTTAAAATTAATACATATGATATTTATATCATTGAAAAATTTATAGAGATGGAGGAACCATGATCAAATAAAAATTAATGAAAATACCAAACCAAATATACAAGGACAATGAAGCTGTTATTACCCAAGATGTGATTATAAAAATTAATGGTTAATAAAATGATAATAAAAGTTGATAATAAAATAGTTTAAAGTGAAAAAAATATATGTTTCTTGTTATAAAATACATTTATTGTATACTAACATTTATTGTATAGTTAATTTTAACATGTTTGATGAAAATAAAGACTTCAAGTAAGGGATATTACTCTTATATTAATATCTATGGGAAACATGAATGAAACTCAAATTGTTTCTTTTCTGTTATGTATATAATTCCTATGAATGTATTAATGATTCTCATAATAATATTTATAGCATATAGTGTTCTATTTGGGGTTCTATATTTCATGCGTCTTATTATTCAACAGTTATCAATATGATTACGGTTTGATATTACAATATCAATGTTCATCGGGATTGTTTATTATTATGCTTTTGATAAAAAATATTATGATCTATCTCACAATAAAATCATTAATTTTCTTATCCTATATTTATTTATTTAAATTACATGTTTTCCTCTAATATTACCCTCTTTAGTGCTTAATATTCAGTTCATAATGTTTTTATGTAAAAATATAAATTGTTACCTTATATGGATTAAAACAATCTGTCATTAATTTCAATTTTTTCTATTTCTTAATTAACTATTTTACTGATAAAAAATAATTATAAAGATAATTTTACCAATGTATGAATTTTTACAAAATATTTTAATCATAATTATCATTTCATTTCATAAACATGTATCAAATATATTTTTATCAATTATTTGAAAGGAACATCCATTTTAAAATTCATGGAAAGGATGATATTGTCCCCCTTAGGACCAATAAATAAATTAAATGTTTCATTATATTATTCATATGTTATTTTCAAATAAAAAATTTTATTTAATATTTTATAAATTTTATGATTTTACGTATGTTATTTCAAAATGGAAAGTATTTTTTCCTCATGAAATTTTCTAGATGATCTTTAAAAATTATTTTCTATCTAATATGACATCATTTACTGTTATATATGAATTATTGGGTATATAACCCAATGAAACCATAACTATTATTTTTCTTGATGGTTTATGATTACATTGATTTTTTTGTGAAACCCAAACCTTTTCCACATTTAATTATATGAAAAATTGATTAAATGATTATAAAACCAATATCTTTTCCAGAGGATAGGATCTAATGAAATGTTTTTGAAAACCATTTATTTTCATGGGTTCTAATATAATGATTGTTTATCTTGTTCTAGACATATGTATTATTTTTATTGTGTGATGGGTGGGACCAATAGCTCCTTCCAATGGATTGAGAAAATATTCATATCTCATGAGATAAAAAGGGATATAAAGGGGTGTGAACCTAGTTCAGTAAAATAATTTTTCCACTATGATAGTATTAAGAGTGAACCTTAACTATTTTGATAGTTTGGGGAGTGTACCCTTTAAAATATAGTTTCCGTGGCAATGAGCCTTGAATTTTATGGAAATTATTATCATGGGTTATGTGTATTCCAGAAATAAATTTATTATACCAATGTTATACTTTTGTGGAACATGTTATTTGATTTATAAATGAATAATTTCATATGAACTACAAATAATTATGATAATGATCATGTCTATGATATTTTATATTAATGTTATAGTTCCAAAAACATATTATCATGTTCTCGTATAATTATTCTCATGTTTTTTTTATGTTATCATTGATATCGTCTTATTTAACCCGTAATAAGAATCATAGCTCTCTCTTTCTTATGTTTTCTTTTCTCAGGGTATGAGGAATGGTTTTGTGTGTGATATGGTGAAGAAGGGTTCTTATTATGAAAAAACAAGTTGTAGAATATGTTGACCATTTGTGATCCAATTGTTTATGTATCCATGTTTCCCATGAAATGAAACCTATATGATTGCTGAATTGATCATTTTGGAATATAATGATTATTCATATATTAATATTTTATATATATGTATGAAAAATGTGGGTAACTATCTGTTTTGGATATATTAATATTATGGAATGAAAATTTTATAATTGATATTATCATGTTGAGGATTAAATTATGGGTTCTTACCGAGTCTGATACACACATAGTAATTGGAAATTTAGATGGTCTTCTAGATTTTATAAGTGATCCATCAAAGGGAAAGGAACCATTAGTAGATAGTTGAGCTGAGGATGATAGAGTTGGACTTGGATTGAATAGACTATAGTGGACCCCAATGTTTTTATTTTTTAAAATATATATTTGTTATAGTTGACAGGATTTCTAAATTGGTGGTTGTTTTCCTATATGACACATATGATATCCGTTTAATTATGCCTGATGAACATGATGTTTTATTGATTAATTTTATTTTTTATCCATCTTATGACATTATATAGTGGGAATTATCTCCTTTATTTTGGACTCAGACCGCTTCTTCTAGTCAGCAGTCTCCTGCATAAGGGGAGGAAAACATAAGGTTATATAACTTTAGCTCGGACCCAGTGATCCAGGTAGGGATATTAGAACATCGTATATGAGGATTGTGATTTACTATTTTGTTCCCTTATTTTCTATGATTTGGGATAGGTTAATCATTAGATAAAATGGTTGGGACCTAGGTAAGGGAACAATGTCAGTGCTAGCACAACAAGATAAGGTGGACCTCTAAGTTTCCATAAACTATATTATAATGTTTTACTTTTATAGATGGTGAAATTCACCCCAGCAGATTCACATGATATTGATATATGATTTATGATATTTTTCATAAGATATTCCATCATGACTAGGAATGTATTTCCATGTTCCATGTATATACCTATTATTGTACTAGATTATAATTCTTTAATTTAATAACTTGATTTTGAACTAATTTTTTTGTGAAAGTTTATAATTGGGTGATATAACATTTCAATGTTGTTGTTTTATATCATTATTTCTCTAATTATATTTATTTCGTATTATTTTTGGTATTTATATATATGCTAATAGAAACTAATGTTTAGGAATGATGTCCAATGTTAATACTATGAGGGGTACACCTTGTGCTATCGAAAGAATATTAAGGAAAAACCCAATGTGATTATGTAATATTGTTAGGAATTTTTTATGTTCTTCATATTCCCTCTATCATTGAGGAGTATTCTTTGAATATTTTTGATGGGACCACCAGTTGAACATGCTACTTTGAAGCCCATTGTCAAACCTTCCCCAGTGGTGTTCAATGTGGTTCTTTACCCGCTGCCATTGAAATCCATGATGGATTACACTATGAATTTAATTTTGTAAAATCCCCATCATATTAGATAACGGGTAGACCAAACAATTATGTGGATTGGATGGAACCAAATGATTTTATCATTGACCTCTTAGAGATACGAGATGATAGTAATGTGAAACTGGCAGTATTCATATTCCATGGACCTACTAAGCATTGGGGTTGTTTTATCGGTCAGTTTGAATGATGAGGGGGACTATCATGGGAGGCATTGAAGTATTTATTTTACTATGAATTATTTCCAAAAATAATGAATATCAATCATGAAAAGGATCTCATGGAGATACTATAGGTACCCTTGATATTGTCTTTATATTCGACATGATTTACTAAGTTCCTCCATTTGTCACTATTTGTAGTTATTAATGAGGCTTAGAATTCTAGGATGTTTGTAATAGAAATTTGAACTTCCATTAGATAGCTGGTAATGAGTATTAATACAGCTTCGTACCCAAATGTGTTGAGGAAGGACTTGAAAATATACAGTATTGTTGATGATGGATGAATGAAAATTATTATTTTTATCATTCACTAATTAGATAGGTGGACCACCTACTTCTATTGTGAGGGACTATTTGGATGGAAAGAATTAAGAATACAAGGATATGTAGTGGAGCAATGAAATACATGTGTAGTAGAGTTCTATATCATCAGTTCCATTATGTGGTAACCCATAATGTTTCAACCATGAGAAGTTTAAAAACTATAGTTAGGTATACCCAAAACATCAGAGTCAGTGCTTGTAGCATGGATGGACATGATATATCCAATAGTTTTTCTCTAGATTTTCTTCTAAAAGGTGGAGACAACAATGATATGGTAACCAAAGGGATGACCAGGGTTTTCAATAGTGTCATATTACTAGAGATTAACCTTATTGATATAGTCATGAAACAAATATGGTCGATATAAATTATATGTATTATACATTATAAAATTGAATAGAGTGGACATATATAGTAAGAGGTATGGTCTTGATCACATCCACTCTAGATACTTTTTTTTTAATTTCAGTGCTTCATACTCATTCATTTCCACACAAGTTGATACTAGACATGACCTACTAGTTATGCTATCTTGTAAATTAGTCTCACTTGATAAACCATTGGGAATAAAAGTGGTCCATCTCCCATTATTCCTAGATTGTCCCATAGATTTCTATGGCCATGAAAATATGTAGGATTTTATTTTTTTGGAGATGATGAACTTCAGCATGATCCTTTACATGGATTGAAAGATTAGATTTCAATCACACACAAAATATTATTAAATAAATGTCTCATTCAATTCAGTAAAGGGTGAGAGATAACAAATGACTATATAGTGGGAAATGGGAGGAGGTAGAGTTGGGGTAGACTCGAGCCAGCTTGGGATGATCACAACCATGATTGTAGGCTTGGATACCTCAACTTTAATAATTAAAACCCTATCATTTTTTCAATTAATCATAGAGCTCTATCAGGATGTATTTCTAGATTAAATTGGTGGATATACTATGTATAAAAGTGTGGAATTTGATATTGAGCTAGTACTAGAGACAAAACACATTTCAATACCCCATATTGTATAGCACTAACTGAGCTAATGGAGTTCATGGTATATCTATATTACAACGAGTAGAAATGATTTCTAGGCATAATACATCATTATGGGGTGAACCTATGTGGTTTTCCAACAAGTAATATGGTATAATTTTACTCTATGCTGGTTAACAAAAGATAAAATATGTGGAGGATAAGAAACAAAATCCATTTACATGGATTTATAATCATCTCTATTAGCTATGGGTGATCCTAGAGGTCATATGTGTTAATTCTTTGATAGATAAATATTTCTCTATGATTTAGAAAATACATTAAAAATAATTTTTTTTAAAAGTTATTATGGGATATATGTTTCATTTTTGTGGTAATTTGGGGTGGTGAATTCACATATTTTCTTCATGGTTATCATTAATTTATTTTCCACCAAATCCTGGAATCATTTGTAATGTTGTTCATCATAGAAATCATCATCTACTCACAAACACTAGAGCAACATTCTAGAAACCTAGAGATATTCTATAGTAAACTTTAATAACATGGTATTTATGAAATACTTTAAAATTATAACTACTAGATTCAAGAGTTGAAATTCCTAAGAAATTTATTGTCTGAGATGCATATATCCCTGGACCCAGATTAGGATGAGGCAGTCTTATCAAGGGAGGTTTCCTAGAATGTGTTTGAGATCAAGAGTATTATAAGTCTAAAAGGATGTTACCGAAATTTCTTTAAATACGTTTTCAGACTATAAAAACCAATGAAATTATTAAGAACAATTTATGTTATAGTTGTAGGACCAATTTGAATCAGTATTCTTTGATCTAATGAAAATATTGACGACATCCCCAGTATTGACACTCCATGATTCTGGGATTTGTTATGTAGCATATTGTGATGCATTAGGTGTTAGTTTTGGTGTAGTAATAATTATGGGAGGAAAGGTAGTAGACTATGATACTTTTCATCTATATCCCCACAAGAGTAACTATCATATTTTAGGATTGTATTCGAAAGCATTGGTTTATGTAATAAAGTGTTAGAGAACTATCTATATAAGGAGAGATCTTTTGTTTACACATTCCACAAAATACTTCTCTATATCTTCACATAGAGGGACCTAAACCTGATATAGATGTGCTAGGATAATAATATACAAATGTTCAACTTTGATATGGGTTATGAACTAGTGAAAGATAACTCCATCACAGTTCCTCTTAGCCATTAGATGTATTATGAGCATGAGCTTTGTGTGATGTCAGTCACGGTGTAGTGGTGCTTGATGAGATTATGGGTCGATTGCGTGATCGATTCCCGATTGTAATAGGGTTATATGATTTTTTATCCCTTAGTAATAAAATATTCCCCTTTGGACAAAGTTAAGGCTAGACAAGTGTCATACTCAGAGTGTGATGTGATGAGAGAATAACTGTCTAGAGATAACTTGATACCCTGGTGGTCTTTGAGTGATGAAGATGTGATCACTCTACATTTGAGAGTAGTAGTAATATCTTCTATTATATGGTAGATAATAGGAAACTTCTGTACCACTATTTTTTTATACTATTGTTTACATGATGTATCATGACTTCTAGTGATGGTTATGGTGGACTTGAATGAGGGGAGACCTAGATTATTTCGTCTCTTGATTCCTTTCTAGTCAGCCGGTAAAGGCCCTTCCCTAGAAACCTAGTGGATTGTTTCATACACTTAATGTGCCCATGTGGAAGTGGTGAGATTTTATGATATACTTTTTATAGTGTTACCTTGTTCCATGATGTTTTGTGACTATGTCTTAAAGGAAATCTATCGGTTGAGAAAAGTTTCCCTCTTTTTACCGATCAGAGAGACACACATAGAAAAAGATCCAAAAATGCTCTATATCTATGATATCTTTTATTTACAAAATTTTATTTGAGAATTATTTCTAAGAGAGACACAAATTTTATGTCACAGTATTTGGATTTCTTTTAAAGGCCTTAGTTATTGAGATGATATTGAGAACAATATACCATCTTCATAGAAATAGATACTTTGAGCAGACTGTACGGATACTGGATTATATTATTAATGATTTTATCCTAGAATTTTGTAGAGATTTGGAGGATTGAAAACCCTTGGTTGTGTTTTCATATATAACTATTTACATGTATTTTATTAAGATGGAGCCATGAGAAGATCAATATGGGATTTCATATAATTTAATACTCTATCGGCATGTGGTGGGTGAGGTAGTAGTTAAGGGTCAAAAAAATGGTTGAAGAGTCCTATAAAATAACAAAGATGATTTAGAGGTCATTGATTACCACTTAGATAAGACATATATCATATAAAGACCATATTATTATACCATTGGAGTCCACTAAGGGTGATCATTTTTTCTTATGATTTACTCCTCAAATAGGGAAAACTTTCTTTAAAAGCATGGAAATATAACCCCCTGTTTTGTTGGTCCCATTAAAATTAGCATGGAGATTGGGATAATGGCATATCTTATGGACTTAAATTATTACTATCAAGGTATGTATGATTTCTTCTATGTTTCACAACATTGAACGTACATACATGAACATGAACATGTTATCCATTGTGAGGACATTGAGCTGATGACTGATACATCTTACAAGGAGTGTCAAGTGTAAATTATAGAACAATGTAGGATTTTATTCATGGAAACACAGTACCACATTTATATATTAAGTGGAAGCATGGGATGATTTAGGTGGATACATGCGAATGATATACTGCCATTCAATATTCAGTTCCCTAAACTATTTGACCAGGAGCCCTATAAATGATTCTTGAGGATGTGAAGTATTTATAGGGGGAAATTTTAATGGAATAAACATATTATACATAATAAGATACCTATTGAATTTATCCTTCCTTTTTTTGAGTGGTACCAGGTTTGGGTGAAGTCTCATGGGTTTTGGAATCACAACTTCTATGACATATGTCCACATTTAATGGTGTAAGTGTTATTCAGGAGAGTTTTACACCGTAAGTCCATCCTTTTCAATGTTAAAGAGTATGAAACCATATCTATAAATTTAGGACAAACATTTACACAATAAATTACACATTGATGGTTTCATTACATAAGATATTTGTTTATCTTCTAATATCTCTACCCGAAGGTATGACTTGAGGAGATTATACTGAAGCCAACTAGTAACTTTCTTCCATTAGGTTACGATAGCTATTAATATATTTTATTGAGGTCCTGATAAGATTTCAAATGGCTGTAATTTGAATAATTACATAGTACTTGTTCCATTATCTATAAGATAGTGTTTATACAATGTACTATCTCAATTAGTTGACCTTGAATATACCATTTAGACAATATATATCCATATCGTCATTATCTAGATGTCTTGGTAGTCCGAAGGGGCCATAGGGAAGACCTCACTATCTTTATGTAGTAATCTTGACCTCCTGCACTATGATAACATGACACTATACTATAAAGGAACTCCTTGACCCATTTTTATGCCTTAATTAATTATTTTAATCCTCATGAATTTCATGGACATGTCATACTCCATAATTTACTACTTTACACCATAAAGGTGAATCATATATCCTACATAATAGATTAGTAGTTTTTAACTTTTTTTAAATAGACCTCCAATCTCTAGGGGGTCTTTTTCATGAACATTGGAGTTTTTGGAAGATGATCTTTTCCTTTTTTGATTTGATCCTGTTTTAAGAGATTACACTTTTGATAAACATAAGTAATAAATGTAAAAACCACAAGGTATGAAGATTTATACCTCTTGGGATATTTTTTACACATGAATTAATACTATGGTTTCTATTTTTAATTTTTTGTTACTTTGATTGATTGTGATTTCATGTGGGTGTGTGTAGCTAATGAGACAATTCAGGATATATATTTCCATATGTGATTATACTATATATTATTTTCATGTATTCTTGTTATCATAGGATGTTATGTGTGCTACTATATATTCATGATGTTATAATATTCCTACTTGTGTGATCACCCATTAACAATGTTATCATTACTTGGTGGTTATTTGTGGTACTTGAGATAAGTGAACCAATATGACATATTTTTTCCTTAGTGGAAGAATGTTGTGAGTATCTCTATAGTGACAAGATACCTATGAATAGGGTAAAGGCATGATGTATACATAGTTTTTTTACAAATGATACACTCACATTAGCCTTCATTAACCTTGTTCCACTCATTATGATGTATCATGCAGATGTGAGTACTAGATTTTCAAACTAAAGGATTCATGGTTACGTGGTCCTCTTGATGGATAAATAATTCTAGGCTTCATGTTTACATGACCTTATGAGGGAACCATAAATTGTCTTGTCTTTTCATAATGACTCATCCACTATATTTTTTCATGGTGTGAATGATAGAATGGGTGAGGGTTCGTGGTGGATTTAGAAGCACTAGAACACTTTATTTTTAATCAAAATTTATCCATATGTTGAGTTTATCATTATTATGTAATTCATTTTTTATAATTGATCATGCCATGTTGATGATTCATTGGGGATTTATTTATAAGTATTTTACTAACATTATACTCAAGAATTTTGATGTGCTAATAGATTTCATGAATGGTTTGGTGAAGGGTAAGGTACCTTGTGGTAGATAGTTGAGTGTAGGAGGATTGATATGACATTATACAGGATAGAATCCAAATAACCCCACTATTCTTTGTTGTTTTGTTATCGAGTATTTTTACTTTGGACTAGATTTCCACATTGGAAGATTTTTTATTGTATTACATGTGTAGCACTATTTAGTTCCACATGGTTACTATACTTTTTTAAATGGATACTATGACAATATGTAGAGACTAAAGTATCACCATTTATAGACCCACACCCTCACTACTATTTGATAGCCTCTTACATAAGAGTAGGAATTCCTAACTCGATTAAGAATACTATCTCATACAAAGTGTTTCAGGATAGGATGTTACACCAACCAACAGTAAAATTATAATTAGTGTTGTGGTAAAAATCACCATAATCGTCTAGAATTAATTCTTATATTCTTGAAACTATTCAAAATTATCCCTCTTATTAGTCAAGAATAATAATTAATTTTTCAAGTGAGAAAAGTCATTGACGGACCATAAAAAAACCCTCCAAACCCAAAAAACATTGTATATAATTTTTTTTTAGGATTTTAAAAAGAGAGAACATATCAACCATTCACTGGGTCAACTAATACAACTTCAGTGAAGATGATGTGAGATATGAATTGTACCACATCAATCTAGAAATTACTATGATGTGTACCCTATCAATCCGGAAGTGAATATTCGATATATTATCATATAGCTTACTCTCTATTAGTGTAATTCAGATGATTTCTTGATGTTTGGAATGATCGTAATGTGTCTATGAGTACACCCTGATTTTTTCAATAAAAACAAAAAAAATTATGCATATATTTGTGAATGATTCTTTTCATCAGATGGATAAATTCAATAGGAGGATTCATCAACTTAAATGATATCACAAAAAAGATCATACATTTCATACCAACTTCTAATGGTATCCCAATGTATATCAGAACACATCACTCTAAACCAATGATAACCCAATCTCCAATCAACCATGAAAAAAAAGAGAATCCCTTATAAGGTCAATGATATCATCAATACATAGGAGTGGATTCTAGCTCATAATAGTCATCCATTTTGACTTATGATAATTGACACTTAAATATAGTGTTATGTCTTCCCTATTAGAAAATAAAACCAATGATATATAAAGATGAATACTCTAATGGATAAACTCATTACCATATATCTCTTCAGAATGAGTCTTATGCTCTCTAGGTTTTGATAATATAACTAAATATGGATGAATGGAAACTATATCTGCTCTTTATATCAAACCAATTGTAAACACAATTTTCTTCTCAAGTGGATACCCTATGAACTCCTTCTGAAACATGTATGGAAACTATAGAACTACTAGATGTTATCCATTATGATCAAGTATCCCATCATCAAGTAAAACAATCACAACATAACATGTAAACTAAATTCATTTTAGAAGTACTATCCCTGCATGATTTTTTGGTTATCCCAATACCGATGAAAATCATATGTGTTACCCCCAGGAGTAAAAAAGTTCCCTCCCCAATGGGAAAAATTGAGGAGAGACAATATAATAAAAACTAGTCCCTTCCCAATATAATATCAAAAATTGAAATATATTTCCTATAAAAGTGTTAAATAAAAAATAATCATCAACATTGATGGAAAACCCATTACAAAAATTGTTACCCTATGATCACTGCCCCAAAGACATGTTGATTGACATTACCCCACACATGGATTCCACCAATAGAAAAAAAAATGCACATGTTGAGAAGATAAAAAATATTTAGAGGCTAACGTATTAGATAAAGTAGTAGAATTCATGGAAGCATTAATAATCATACCTAGAACAGTGATGATCCTAAATTTCCACCAACAGCGTCAGGATGAAATATTTTTACATGATCTGAACCATTACTTGTATATCTTTTATAAGTCCCTAATGTTGTATTTCTCTGTTTATATGGATTTTATTATACTTAATAACTTATTCCTACACCCCAACCAGTACACAGAGTAGAACTCCAACTAACAAAATGATATGGGGTAGTAGATCCCCTTGAAGTTCTCTATATCCACTGAAGTCCTTCTTCCCATAACATTGTCTGAGGGTTTCTATAGAGACTTTGTATCTTCCATATTATTAAGAAATAATGAAAATCTCTATGCCATTATAGACAGTGGATGTGAATGTGGCCAGAAATTCCACCCATATATAAAACCACTACATCACCTCCTTGAAGAGTCGGTCCTCTTCCCTTGATAATCATCCAACAACCAAAAAAGTAGGGAATCTCATAATTCTAATAATTACTATCCGTGGGTATACCATTAGGTCACCCAACCGACCCTACAATACTACCATCATATTCTACCTTCTGGTTCCCCATATAAATGAGAAGATAATTAATAACATTAGAAAACTTCATGAAATGGAAGATATTAACCTAACCCATGATTTCAAATCTACTTACATATTCAAAACAATTCACTATATCTACCTCACCCACTACCAATGTTAGAACAATGTGATGGAATTATATGATGTAGAAAAAATAATCCACCTTCAACAAATTACCCTAAGCCAACCGTATAAACATTGCAGCTCTCTCTTACCACAGGTTCTTGGGGTAAAAGTGTTCTAGAATCCTCTACTCGAAAATTTCCCAAACCAAACCATATAACTGCTCAACGTAGTCCTAAATTCCCCACCAATGATTTTTGTGTTCTTGAAACCTATAAGATGATGAAGTTACTCTCTTTTTTAAGAGTGTCTTTGGTAATCAGAATCAACTAGATTGCCTCATTCCAGAACTCTGTTACCTCTAGTGTAACCTCTCTAGCAAGCATTAGAATATGATGAAACTAAAAATATATTTCTATTTAAAACATTATTTTCAAAGATATCCTAGGTTCCATTTCCATAAACTACAAAAGTGGGTGAAATTCAAATGAAACTGCTCTTTTGTCCTCCATAACCACTACTGGTGGTGCATTATCAACATTATTCTTCTATTATCATATAGTAAATCATTACCATGGTTACATTTCCATATAGTGGAAAACACACATCATAGAACACAAAAATAATAATTTTATATGTTTATAAGATATTTGGGGTTCACAAATATCCATAAACAATTCAATCCAAAAATACAATCCCAATAGATACAATTGCAATACCATTACTACCCTCATCCATCCCTGGCCAGGGAAATGTATAACTCAAAGTAAACCAAACATCCATATTTTTATAATTTTAAATTTTCACCATTTTAAACATTTTAAATTATATCTTGAAGATTATATAATTTAATATTATTTATTAGAAACTATATTTCCAAAATCACAAACGATCATAAAATTGTTTTATTTACCTAAACCAGATCATTCAATCTCATCCATGTGTTTCAAACATGATGCATGTTACCAAAACACATAAGATCTTTTAATGATGAATGTATAATAAAACCTCATTCCACACTAGTCCAAAAGTGAAATATTAAAAATCAATAACCTCACACAGCATGTTTATCACCCAAGGTGAAATAACATCTAATAGGAACAAGTAAACCATAAGAACCGTAATCCCACATGGCTATCAAGGTTTTTCCACTCCACATGGGTTAGCTACTCCCATGAATGAGACCATTACCTAGGACTTGGACATCGTATTATCTTATATACCTTTCCCAGATAGTATAAATTGGAAAATAAAAAATTGCATGATAAAAAAATTTAACGTCCACGTTCAGATGCCTATAGACCAATGTCCCAAGATAATGTGCTACCTGACCTAAAGCATTCCACCCCACACACCAAAGGCTACCGACTTGAATTGATGGACTAATAAGGCACATGGGGAGCTTACACCATCATTTTTAGAGTAAAAAATACTAAAAATAAAAATAATGAATAAAAAATTATGTTATAATCAATAACCATGCATCATGTAATAAAAACTCCAAACTAGTTAAATGATGAAAACCAATAAAATAAACTTGTAATGTCATAATCTTATTGTGTGTCAAAGAAAACCAAAATAAATATTCATTGAAAATACTTAGAAAGTGTACCAATATGATATCAGTACGTTCATCCAAGCTCTATCCAAATATCCCTATGCATCCCTTTTTCATTGGACCTCTTCACATAGCTTGACTTGCAACCATTAAATATATTTGGGTACCATTGGCGGCCTGAGGAGGGTGTGAGTAAAAATAAGTAGGCCCCACCAATGATTTATAATTAAATATAATATCTATTAATGGTGTATTTATAAGATAAATTAAATAATAAACATGTAATTAATGAAATAATTTCCACAATCAAACATTTTATCAATTCACTACTTGGTCTATTTGGTTATACCCTGACCCCAACCCATCAAGCACATGTTGTCCATAATGGGAGTTTATTTCATCAAACCAAGAGGATAAATATTTTATATAAAATGGTAAATGATTAATAATTTAATTTATAAAATAACTAGTTACACTCATTTAATTACCCATACCATGTCAAATTCTATTAGTGTTCAATAATCATGCCAACACCGTAGAAAATATTAAGAAAGACCATGTCTATCATTTCAAACTATGAATATAAATCCTAATTTATATCCATCTTATATCATGGATAAGGAACTCCTTTTCCAATATCCATTACCTTGGGAATGGAGCATCATGTCCACCATTCAAAACTAAGAGAAGTGGAACTTATTTTCCATTATTCTCAACCATTTCATCAATTCTGAATTTCCATAGTCCAAACTAAATGGAATTTATAACATATCATGTTGTGAAGGGTGCAACTATTTTATTTATAAACATTCAAATTTATCATGTCACTAAATATATTTAACCCATCTCCCTTCATAAACAATTAATTAATTTTATATTGTAAAAAATGTTTTTTAAATCCATTTGAGAATATAAGAATGATACTTTATCAATTTATCCATTATTTCCCTTCAGTGTGATACCATCTATAAATTACAATTCATTCCAAAAGACCCCTTATGTAAAGATACATTCCAAAATAGTGAACAAAAATGGTTTTACCATTTAAACTCTATTTGTTAACATTTTAATCTCTTCCCTCCCATTTTCAAGTAATTGAAACACCCCATGGGTTGCATTAATCAGGGTTTTATAATTTTATTTTGACTCCATGGGGTCCATGAGATATTTAATATATCATTTTGAGTCCCAATTTAAATATCCTATTCAAAACCTAAATAAAAAGTAAGGAAGTCCTATGAAACAACCACATACACAGGTAAAAAATCAATACCTTGGGATAATGATTATAGAACACCTACTTTATTCACTTTGGAAACAACATGTCCAACCTCTTCCCATGATTCTAGTTAAAAATCTCAAATAACAAAACAAATAACTCCCATGATATAGGGTTGATGTTATTAAGAATAATAGAAACAACCAAAAAAATATTCTTCCAGAAAATATAAGGCAAAAATGTCAAATTCTTATACATAGCATTGATTAACACAAAACGGAAAAAAAATACAATAAAATAAAAAGATATTAAGTTAGTGGAATATTTGGTTCTCCCCGAAGACTTTTGGGGAAAATTGAGGAGGAAAATTTGATGAAATAATTTATTTATCAGGAGTATAAACCATCATTCTCTCAATTTTAGAGGTCTTCATGATTATCCAGTATGGTTTGACAAACTGTGAAACAACTCTCTCATCTTCTCTGACCAAGAGAGGCATTTGTGAGACGATTTTCGAGGAGACCACATGGGTTTCTAAACAATGTGGAACCTTTGTGGTAGCCTCTATCCAATTCATAATGGTTTACAAACCCCACGTATATGATTCAGAATCCACACACCACCATTTCATTCAAAATATGTTAATACTAACCAATATCCAACTATTATTCATGTAATGGATATCCCCATTATCCCCCTTTTATTTTCTTGAACCCCTAGATTACTCCAAGACCTTATTTACTCCCATGAATCCTTTAATTATCCAAATAAAATGGTGTTAAACGTAAATTTAAACAACAACATATCTCATAAGAAGTTTATCATCATAAAATACACTATAGACCCAGTTAAACCATATTTACGAACCTAAAAACAACTTTCCATAGTGATATATTTAGAAATACCTGATCCCAAACAAGAAACTCTCAATCCTTTATTCATTTTTTAGGTTTCATTTTTTATCGACTCTAATAAACATTGATATGTTTTTGGATTTAATGTATCTTATTTGTAGTTTCATTAACAATATCTGGTCCCAATAATTTTCTTTCTCTATCTTCATCCCAAGATGTTAGAGTTTTACACCTCTTCAAATTAACTGGTACATATGGAGCCATTCTAGTTTTGAGTGGAAATTATTATAATAGGATTATATATTAAGTAAAAGATTTTGATCTCAATTTCCATGTAAATCTAGTGAGCTCACCACTAATCGAGTCTTCTAATGTTTTAATTCCTATCATATAAAACCCACCAATTTTAGAATGATATGTCTTTCCTATGTTTACTTCAATATTTGAATCCATTTTATTTATGCTCTGAATCATAGAAGTAAATCTTGGATCATAGCCAGAAACAATAGATAGTCATACTCATTAGAGTCTCACTACATCATGAACATAGAGGGAATCTTGGATCTATATGGAGAATTATGATCTCATTGAAATTTAATGGGAATATTTTTCAATATATATACAATTTTATATTTAGAATTGATACCCTTTAGTACCTTAGGAAATCTAGTAATAAATTCTATAGTGTTGGTGTCCCATTTCAATAAAGTTTTGGGTAGTAGTTGTAATACCCATTTTTAATGTTCTCACACAACCTTTCCCAGTTGGCATAATAAAAACCTTATAGTGTAAAAAAATTACACTTATCATATTATTCCACAAATAATTACCATGAATTCCCTTATAATGAATATAAATTTAGAGATGTATATTTTATATAGTGTTATGCGATTCATCCATCATCCTCTCCATTATTTTAGAATTGATAGAATTCATATACATGTACAAATTTTCGATACACCTTCTTGAACAACGTTAACTTAAGGAAACTTATAATTTTTATAGAATCTTTAATTTTTTTTAAAAAAGATCATATATAGTAGATCTATTGATCTTCTATAGTAATAATGGTTGGGAGATCATTTGGGATAGTGATTTATAATGGATCAAATAACATTTGTGGGGCTGAATCAGTTTTCCACCTTTTTTACATTTCGATACTTTTAAAACGTAGCCCCAAAAACATATTACAATTTATATCATTATCATATATTAATAAATACTCATTCAAGAAAATGTTAGAAACCAACTAAATAAAATGATATTTACAAGAATTTTCCCCTGCATACCCCGGTATATCTCCCCAGAGAATGATTTTCATCCCCATGGAGGGTAAGAAGATTATCATATGTGATGCTCTCAGTGTACAATCTTTAAGCCCCCCTTAATTTCATTCTAGTTATCTATGTGATATACTCTTTATTTTCAATAAAAATTACATTTTTAGTCAATATAACTTGTTCCAACCCCTATTAGAAACCATCTATCTTCCAATTGGAATGATTATACTAACTCTTGTTAGTTTGAATCATTTTTTACAAAACAGTTGATCCAAAAAAGAATAATGACTTCGTTTAATCTACTCCGCAAAAGTTCCTAGGTCTGGTTACGTTCCATATGATGGACTTCATCCTAATGAACTTCGTATGATTGACTAAAATCACGGATTCAATACAATTCTCCCATTCACATTTTGTGATTGAAGAAAATTTCTATTATGTTTCGATAACAAAACACGCGCTTCTCATAAACTAATCAAAACACAACCTGAACATCCACATTCTGATGAATTTATACTAATAGAATTAATATTATGAACCCATTTTCAATCTACAAAAACTCACGCCCTACTCATATTATCAATATTATCTTATTTAGTATGGTAAAGAATGTTTGGGGTCTGAACATCTTCTGAGAAGTTAATATGGACTGAAAATCATGAAAATAATTTTGTATCTCTTCTAATTTTCCTCACAAGAAAAATATTCAAAGTAGGAATTTACTATTATTCAATTTATACGAAAATAAGAATAGAAGATATACGAAACCGAAACAATTTTCCCAATTACCCATGTTTCAAATATTTGTAAAATAGTCCAAATTAAAAATCAACATTTAATACTTTAAACCTTCTCAATATTTGTTAGAAATCAGTATTCTCAAAATTATTAAATCTTCATTAGTCTGATATAATTTACATAGCATCAGTATTATGAATCTTCTTTAGATTCAATATGATGAAACATGAAGGATATTCTAATTTTTATATGTCTATATTCAGCTCATTATGGTATGAATATCTTCATTAGAGTCAGTTTGATTGTCCTTCTTTATCAACTTCTGTCAGTTCATTGTTATTTAATAGAGTCAGTCTGATGGAACCCTCATAACCATAGAATTCACATTACAATGGAATTATCATTACAATGGAAAATCCAATTTTAAAATTTGAAATTATTTGATCCTCATTAGATATAACTCATTCATATAGTTAAAAACATCTATATACAGTACTTATGGCTTCGATGTAATCTTTTTCTTCATCTTAGTAACTGATACAAACATTTCGATTCCACAATTTAAAAAAAATATTTTATCATGAGAGTTTTAATGATATATGAGAACTTCATGATTGGTAAAACATCATCTGAATAATGATGAAAGTATTAAAACATTATAACTCATGACTTCACTACCTCATTTCAAAACTCCTCAACAACTTTTAGACTTCTTAAATAGTATGATAATTCATTTATCCTTCAGATATTGTCACATTGATGATTCTCATAATGATGATATGCATCCTTCTATGTCTGGTGTTCCTCAAATAGATTATCAGCAGCCATAATACTTTACATTGAATTCCCCTCTCTTCCAAAAACTCTTGCTTTTATTATAACTTCTTCATGATTTATGATATCTTCAAGATCATTAAATCATTATTAGGTTTATTAAATGGATGTCATATTACATCCCAACCCTTTGGTATCACTCTATATCTTTTGAGACCGATTATTTCTGAGAAGGATTCCAATATGTCTTAAAATTTCCATCAACATCTCATTCTGATTTTCAAGTTATATAGAATCATATTAATGAGTTTAATTTAATTTTCCATACAGATAGATTGGGTATGATCTTAAAGAATAAAAAAGTCATTCACAAAAAGGATAGTAGTCAACAAATAAAAAAAATTGTCAAAAATAATCATAAAAGTTATTAAATCTAGAACATTGGATTTTTTGAAAATACCAGTTTATTTATTTTAAAAATTCATTCATTTTTCATAAATCATGTTTTTTAAACTACAAATGTTTTTTGACATTTAACCAAACAAAACATTTATCAAAAGTGGGTGTCTTGGAACCAAACGTTTGGATAAAGTATTATTTTTAAGGAATTCCATCCCTTATGTAAGAAATCAGGTTTTTAAAACAGGTCAAAATCCGGAACCTGTTTGAATTTCTGACTGGTTTCTGAGGAAACGGGAGAAAATGGGAAGTGTCTGGAAATTTCTAGACTACACGTCGTGTACATTAAAGTACAAGGTGTGTATATGTTAAACGACTGTTAGTTGTGTGCTCTCCAAGTACATGCCGTGTGAGGACCGTGTAGAAGTTTCTAACTACATGACATCTAGTTTTAAATACGTCATCTACCCACAACCGTGTGGTGGCTATACATGGCGTGTATTCCTGTTAGATGGGTAGAACCAGCTACACACCATGTTCCCCAGGACACGCCGTGTAGTCTAGACGTGTATGAGAAATATACCTGGAATTTGGGTAAGTCGGCGAGGAAGATAAGAGTAACCAAGTACACGCCGTGTACCCACAGGTACATGCCACGTACTCATATCGACAGGTCGGCGGAATCCCAGCCACCAAATGAACAGTTAAATGATATATACACATCATGTAGTCATGATGTACACACCGTGTACTTTATTTTGCATTAAAATAGGAAGTAGCCTGGTTTTGAGGCAGAAACACATATTGATGCCCGGTTTTACGAACCAAGCCAGCCAGATCTCTTTCCTTCTCCTGATCATTCATCTGAGACCTGAATCAAACTCAGATTGATGCATTGGAACCCCCTTGGCAAGGCCTCGATTCCTCTTTGGCCATTTTTTTGATTTTTGTTCTAGAACTAGTTACAGGGGTTTGAGCGGTATTGAATCTTTTGTAGATTTATCGCGTTTTAAACCTAATTGGAGGATTTTACCAGAGGAGTAGTGTTGTACGAGTCTCAGGTATGTGGTGCTTAAATCATTTTGTGTTTTCGCAATTTTTTGGGTGATGCGGAATTCATCGCGTTTTTGGGAATTTTGAGCGGGACCCATTTTATCTGCTGTTTTAATATTGAATTTCTTGTGGGACCTATGAGATGCCTTTGGGTATGCCTTGTTACCAGTTTGCGTGAGCGGGGCTGGGTGAGGTGTCGTTGCTCATTGGGGCATTTTGGCCTGGGAATGCTAGAATGGTTTTAATTGAAATATTAATGTGTTAAACAGTTAGTTTAATTTACTAAAGCATGATGTGATTGCTAGTGGAATTTAGGACCTCAGTGCTGGTATGGGACAACAACATGCATAGTGCAATTCAACTAATTGGTTTTTTTCCTGTTTCTGTTTTCTATTTAAATATGTTATATATGCAATTGCTGAATTGCATTTGCTAGACAGTTTGGGTTGTGTTGGGCTTGGCCCAGTTATGCTTGAGTGATGTTGATCACAGGTTGGGCTTGGCCTGGGTTAATTTGGGTGGTTTTGTCCACAGGATTGGGCTTCATGGACGTCGTCTTGAGGTAGTATGATAGTCAGGTTGGGCATGGCCCAAGTTACTAGGATGGTGATGCCATCAGACTTGAGAGGCATGGTCGCATGGACACGAGGTGTCAGATGAGTTGGTGGCTTCAGTACTATTTTAGTGGTTACTGCTCACCCGAGACATGAGTTGTGTGCATATAGAGATACTCTATGATGAGGTGGTTTTGACCACTCATGTGGGTAGAGGCCCCCATACTTGCGTTTAGGTATTTTGGTTGGGGGTTCTTGCCGTAGAAATCCACGTGGGAGGTGAGGAGCCTTCAGGGGATGGGAATGCCTTCAGGACTTCGGTACTTGAGACACAGGGTGTTAGGAGGCACATTGTGCTGGGTTGACTATTCTTGGGCGTGCCTTCAGGATGTCGGTACTTGAGACACGAGGTGTCAGGTGGCACATGGTGTCGGGTTACTCTTCTTGGGCATACCTAAGGGACGTCGGTACTTGAGACACCAGGTGTTAGGTGGAAAATAGTTCCAGGTTAAAGGACAGATATTTCAGCGTTGGCCGAAGCTGGTGACACTCCATGGTGGATGTTGAGCAGCAGTGGAGTTTGCGTTTATTTGTGCATTGTACTGCTTACAGTTTTCCTTACACTTTCATGACTGCTTAAACACATATATTTGTTATGCACCATTGGGTGGTATCCTACTGAGATTTGTGTTACACCCTACATGGGCCCTTCGGGACGCATGCAGATTTTATGGATTTACGTGCAAGAAAGAGTCCAGCATCAGGAGTTGGACTATGTTAGTTGTTTTCATGGAGATGGTATGGACCTTGAGGTCATACCTACCTAGGGTTTACATTGTTCTGTTTTCTTTTAGGTATCGGAATGCTTACTTGTTGTAGCTACTATTGGTTCTCTATTGGCTCCCTTTTTTATATTCAGTTGTGTATGACCTGCTTAAGATGCATGTTTTATTGTTTAGTTGTAGTTACATGTTATCAGCATGATTTTGTGTTTATTTCCCCTATTGTTGTAATATTTACCACTTCTGTGTTTATCTATATTGGTTATGCTTCTGCTCTGCGGGTCTGGTTTGAGTCTGCTGAGTCTTGGATTCTGCTGCATCTTTACTATTATTCTCAGACCAGTACCGTTATTATGACCCTCCTATAGGGTATAACACCCCCCACTATACCTAACAGACCCTTGCTGCTAGTCGGCAGCCTTTAGCATTCAGGGGTGGTGCATCTATGGTAGTAACACCTGACCTATTTGGCACTGTTTGGGTGACTGGCCGGGACCGGGTCGTTACAAAGTGTTATCAGAGGAGTTCTTGACAGGGATTTAGTAGTAGTGTTTTTCTGGCTACTAATGATATTGAGACTTCTCTTTTTATTTTTTCTGGTTTTACTATTTGGAATATGGTAGACTGTAGATAGGTTATTGTTACTGGAACTGGGTTTCAAGCTTGTGCTTGGGTGCCTGCAGCCCCAGGTACGAGGGATGGACCATGTTTCCATAGGTGGAAATTTCTATTTTTCTTTTTCTCAGATTAAAGTTTATATGATTTCCACCTCGGTGGATCACATGATGTGTGATGTTGTTGATTGTGATATGTGACCCTTGACCCAGTGCGGTAAGGGAGAATTGGATCTTGGCCCTGTATGCTGAGGTTTGGTTTCTTGGCTTTTGATAGTCACATTTTAGGGTATTTCAATTTCATAATTTCACGTATGCTTTGTGAAGTGATAATGACATTTGAATTAAATATCAATTGACATGATTTATATGCTTTGAAATGTAAATTGGTGAAATTACTGATAGAATTTCTTGTTGTTCCAATGTTTATTCCATGCTTTATTCTTTTGAATTGCATGTGGCAGGATATTTGGGTTTGACTCTTATGAGAGCGGGCATGTAATACGGCTGAGGCAGTGTAACTGTTGGGATTGGGAAACTCGGTCATCAGTTTGAGGAAACGTGAGTTGTCAGGACGGGCAAGGCCCGAGGTTCTTTTTGATACTTGGCTCTATTGAGGGCGGGTAAGGAGGCCATGAGGCCGAGATGCCGTGGGGAATGGGATGCGATGAGGGGGGGGGGTAAGGGTAGTTGTTATGAACTTCATTTTACTTCTTTGCTTATCTGCGTAGAATATATTGTTATATATGTATGTGGGCTGTCAGACTATTTATGGTATTTAGTGGGTTACTCCTTCATGACTCGATGGACTGTCAGGCATGAGATGATACAATGCCATAGGATCAGGGTTAGAATTCGGTACAGGTGGAGCACGAGCCGCCGGTACAGGCTCAGGGGCAGGATCAGGTTCAGTATCTAGTGCAGGCAGGACAACAGCCAATTTTGGAAACATTCGAACCTTGGCTTGATGAGAAGCTCCGACCTAGCCTGGTACGTGTCTTACAGGGGATTGACAGAGGTGCACAGGGTACAAAGCCTTCTATGGCGTATCAGATGCGGGTGTTCCAGTCACAGCACCTGCCACTTTTTCAGGGTGAGGGTGGTCCACAGGCGGCTGAGAACTGGATAGAAAGTATGCAGATGATGTTTGAGTAGCTCGAGACGCCTACAGGGCGGAGGGTCACGCTGGAAACGTACATGATGAGAGTACCGGTGAAGCGTTGGTGGGATGTACATGTATAGGCTTGTAGGTACGAGGGACTGGCTTGGAAGGACTTTGAGGATAGATTCTTTGAGCACTTCTACCCGAAGACACTGGGGGTGGAGAGAGCTCGTGAGTTGTTGAGTCTTTATCTGGGGGATATGATGATCATGGACTACACAGCTTCCTTCACAAAGTTGTCTCTCTTTGCACTTGGTATGGTGAGTGATGATGCAACAAGGGTGAGGCGCTTCGAGGATGGCTTACGACATGCCATCCAGGTCCAGGTGAACATCTTCAGGCTGGGTTCCTTCTCTGAGGTGGTGAATCAGGCACTCATAGCCTAGGTCAACAAGAGAGAAATATCTCTCTTGGGCAGGGTGACAGCTTCAGGTGATGGTTCGGACATCAGGAAGTGAGGAAGGGATGAGTTCTAGTAGGGCATTCAAGCCAGGGATTCAACTAGACCACCTCGTGGTAGTTCTCTGGTGATTTGATTTCAGTGTGGAAAGTCGGCACATGTTCAGGCTCAGTGTGATATGCCTCCAAAAGAGGGTCGGGCATGTGGATAGGACATGCATCTGGAGAAGTTTTGCAGGCAGCCTTCTTAGATAACTGGCAGGAAAGGACCAGGACAGATTGTAGGATCTAGAGATGGTTCGGGTTCGGTACCCGAAGCGGGTAGTTGAGGTTCAGCTGTGTGTGGAGGTCATGACAGAGATGGTGGGACCTAGCTAAGGGGTCAGTGGCTAGTGATTGGAGCAGCATCACAGGGAGGTCAGGCGTCATGAAACTGTGTTTCAGGCTAAGTGCACGCCGTAGAGCTGCCAGAGGCTGAGCAGGCTAGTGAGCCCACGATAGTTAGAGGTACACCACGGTGTGGTATTGATCTCCATGTTTCCTTTTTTGTCATGACCTATAGAGGCATGTCTGTTTTGAGTCCAGGTGGTGCACATGATCTATTTGGACTGACTAGAGGCTAGTGAGTGGGTTTGGCACCATATCGGGTGCGTGATATATTCTATATATATGTTTGAGATGCGTAGCATCAGGGCATCGAGGATGTAGGTTACTTGAGGTGCCGTGGGAATTGGGGAATTGAGGATGTGGGTAACTTGGAGTGTCGTGGGCATCGGGGGATCAGAGGATTCATGTTACTTGAAGTTCCTTGGGCATCGGCGCATCGAGGACGTGGGTTACTTGAGGTGCTAGGCACCAGGACCTCATAGAGGCGGACACCGATGCAGTGTGGGTTACGTTGGTTGTCAGAAGTAATACAGGAGCACCAATGAGGCACAGGGGTGACGATGCATCACGGAAGGAATATGTGTCTGAAAAATAGGTTAGTATGCCTTGGTTGCTTTGATATTTGTTGGTTGAGACCGAGTAGGCAATTCTTAAGTTGGGGAGCCCCTTGAGGAATTTAGCCAAAACCTTGGGACTGGGGTAGTCCATTTTGTTTAACCGGGATGGGCGTGTTCGGTGCCATCTTTGGGTTTTGTTCAGTAGCTCGGGGATGAGATACGTTAAGGCGGGGAGTTTGTAAGAACCCGGGTTTTTGGAACAGGTGAAAATCCTGACCTTGTTTGAATTTTTTACTGGTTTTTAAGGAAATGGGAGAAAATGGAAAGTTTCTGGAAATTTCTAGACCACACACCATGTACTTTTAAGTACACGCCGTGTACCCGCGACCATGTGGTGGCCATATATGGCGTGTAGGCCTATTGGCCAGGTAGAACCAGGTACACGCCGTGTTCCCCTTGGACACAACTTGTAGTCAAGCCATGTATGAGGGATATACATGCCGTGTGGGTAAGTCGACGAGGAGGATAAGAGCAACCAAGTACCCACGGTGTACTCATGTTAGTGGAATCCCAGCTGCCAAATGAACAGTTAAATGATATATACATGGCGTGTAGTCATGATGTACACGCAGTGTACTTTATTTGTTTTACATTAAAATGGGCAGTAGCCATGTTATGAGGCAGAAACACATATTGATGCCCGGTTTTGCGAACCAAGCCGACCAAATCTCTTTCTTTTTCCCGATCATCCATCCGAGACCCGAATCGAACTCCGATTGATGCGTTGAAACCCCCTCCGTAAGGCCTCGATTCCACTTTTGCCATTTTGTTTGATTTTCTCTCTAGAACGAGTTATAAGGGTTTGAGGGGTATTTAATCTTTTGTAGATTTACCATGATTTAGACCAAATTGGTGGCTATTACCGAAGGAGTAGTGTCATACGAGTCTCAGGTAGGTGGTGCATACTTTAAGTTGTGTTTTCACGGCTGTTTGGGTGATACAGCCTTCTGCGCTTTTTCAGGTATTTTGACCGGGACCCATTTTATCTGCTGTTTCATATTGAATTTCTTATGGGACCTATGTGATGCCTTTGGGTATGCCCTGTTACCATTTTTCGTGAGTGGGGATGGGTGAGGGGTCATTGTTTGTCGGGGCATTATGGTCGGGGAACGCCAGAATGGTTTTATTTGAAATATTAATGTGTTAAACTATTAGTTTAATTTATTATAGACTGATATGATTGTTAGAGGAATTTAAGACCTCAGTGCTGGTATGGGATAACACCTTGCATTGTGCAATTCAACTTCTTGGTTTGTTTTGCCTCTTTATGTTTTCTGTTTAAATATATTATATATGAAATTGCTGAATTGCATTTGCTGGACCCTTTGGGTTGTGTTGGGCTTGGCTCAATTACGCTTGAGTGATGCTGTTCATAGTTTGGGCTTGGCTCGAGTTTCTTTGGGTGGGTTTGACCACGCGATTGGGCATCATAGACAACTACGTGAGGTAGTACGACTGTCAGGTTGGGTATGGCCCGGGTTACTAGGATGGAGATGCCATCGGACTTGAGCGGCATGATCGCAGAGACACGAGGTGTCAGATGAGTTGGTGTCTTAGGTACTATTTTGGTGATTACCGCTCACCAGAGACTTGAGTAGTGTGCCCATAGAGATACTCTGTGATGTGGTGGTTTTGACCCCTCATGTGGGTAGAGGCCCCCATAGTTGCAGTTAGGTATTTTGGATGGGGGTGTTTGTCATAGAAAGCCACATGGGAGGTGATGAGACATCAGGGGATGGGCGTGCCTTTGGAATGTCGGTACTTGAGACACATGGTGTAAGGAGGCACATGGTCCCGGGTTTCTATTCTTGGACGTGCCTTCGGGACACTGGTACTTGAGACATGAGGTGTCAGGTGGCACAGGCTGTCGGGTTACTATTCTTGGGTGTGCCTTCGGGACATCCGTACTTTAGTCACGAGGTGTCAGGTGGTACATTGTGCCGGGTTACACGACAGTGATTCCGGCATTGGTCAAAGCAGGTGACACTCCATGGTGGCTGTTGAGCACCATTGGAGTTTTCATTTATTTGTGCATTATACTTCTTACAGTTTTCCTTACACTTTCATGACTACATAAACACATATATTTGGTATACACCATTGGATGGTATCCTACTGAGATTTTTCTCACACCCTTCCTGGGGCCTTCGAGACGCGTGCCGAATTTATGGATTTACAAGTAGGAAAGAGGCTAGCTTTAGGAGCTGGACTCTATTAGTTGTTTTCATGGATATGGTATGGACCTTGAGGTCATACCTAACTGGGGTTTACTTTGTTCTATTTTCTTTTCTATATCGGCATTCTTACTTGTTGTAGCTGCTATTGGTTAGCCATTGGCGCCCTTTTTTATATTCAGTTGTGTATGACCTGATTAGAATGCATCTTTTATTGTTCAGTTGTATTTACATGTTATCAACATGTAGTTGTGTTTATTTCCACTGCTATTGTTATACTTATTGCTTCCGTGTTTATCTATATTGGTTATGCTTCCACTCTCCGAGTCTGGTTTGAATCTGCCGAGTCTTGGATTCTGATTCATCTTTACTATTATACTCAGACCAGTACCCTTATAATGATCCTCCTAGAGGGTATAGAATCCCCACTATACCTAACAGACCCTCACTACTAGTCTGCAGCCTTTGGCATTCATGGGAGGTGCGCCTAAGGTAGTAACACCCGACCCCTTTGGCACTATTCGGGTGGCCAGCTGGGACCGGGTCTATACACCTTAGGTGAAAGAAAATTTCAAGGCTTTGTAATGATAAACTCCCCACAACATTTACATCTTTACACTTGTCTTTTCCTCTCCCATTTTATTTTATTTCCCATAGTATCTGGTAACCACATCATTAGATTCATAAAATAAAGATAAGTAAAAAATTATAATGTTTTATTTTTATTTTACTCCATATTTTTCAACATAATAAAAATCATAATGGGGGACTTACCAATGAGATTTAAGAAGTCATTGGAGGAGGATAAACATGATGTTGTAGTGTTAACTCAACATATCATTCTTTCAGCATTTCATTAGTGAGGTTATGAGTAATTTGATACATTATTGAGATATACTCCAACATAACATATCCATAATAAAATTCACCTTTTATAAAGGGATTCTTTATATCAATGTGTATTGATTTGGAATATTGGACAAGATATATATAAATATCAGTTTCAATTTGATTATCCTAGAGTATCTTTTATTGTCTAAAAACTATTATATTAATAAATTCTATCTAAAAATTCTTCCACAACATCTGTTTACAAGCTTCAGTAGCAACAACATATTCTAATTCCTTTATTCCCAATTTTACATAACTTTTTTTCTTACTTTTCCATCATCGAAAAAAGTCACCCAGGAAAATTTTTTATTCTAATGTTAAGTTTCTATCATTAAAATATCTAGAAAAATCAACAAGATTATAGCCATGACCCATCATTTCACAATTTTTTTATAACAACCCTTGTGATGTTGTTTCTTTAACGTATCATAGAATTATAGTCTCATCCAACATATATGATTATTTAGGAATACATTGATATTTAGAAAACACAATCACAACATAACCAATATCAAGCCATGATACTATTAGGTAATGTTGAATTTCTTTTATCTTATGTATTTCTTTCCAATTCAGAATTTTTGCATACTCATCTTTATTCAAAATCATCCCAACTAATATATGAGTAGAAACTTATTTGTAATTTTCCATTCCATAATTTTGTAACAATTCCATGATATAATTATCTTATAAAATGAAATTTTTATATTTTTTTGTAATTTTTGTACCATGAAAAAGGTTATTCATACTAACATTAACATTTCAATTGTAATTGTTATTTCTTAATAAAATGTTTCACCAACATCTTCTCTATCCCTAGAAAAAAAATTATATCTTAAACATCAACAATTTTCATTAGAGTTTTGGAGTCATCATATTTCACATATATGCTTTTATAAACTTTTAATTTAGAAAAATTCTACATCCTCAAACAATTTTGTTTCCTTGAATACCATATACGTAGAGATTATTTCATCCCAAACATTGATTTCATGATTTTATGAGCCTTTTTTGTCCTCCTCAAGTAGAAATCCACAGGGTTGTTCAATGTAATCATTTTCTTTAATTTCTCCATTTAAAAATAGAAAATTAAATCCATATAATATACTTTTTCATTCCAGTGAGTATCCTCTTCTACAAAAATTATAATAGTTTATAACCATAGAATAGGGGAAAATGATTCATTTATATTGGCACCTTCTTCAGTGCATAGCCTTTAAAAAGAAGACTAGTTTTTTTTATTGAAACATCTCTATATTCAGTCAACATGTTTCTATAAACCCACTTTGTTATATGTATTTTTACCATTCAGACATAGAAAAAGTTCCCATGTTTCATTTTTTCTAATTTTACCCTACTAATCATTAAAATAATTCACTATTTCCTTATGTTGAATATCTTATAAAACTGATTCTGATTCAAATTTTAGGATGATCAATGTTTGATTTTCTAATATTAGCTTTCTTATGGTCTGACCTAGAGCCTTATTATTCCGATGAATATTATTGTTCTCTTTTTTTAAAGTATTTTTATAGTTTCTTTCCATCTCAATATTATTCATCATACAATTCTTCTAAATCGTGATAAGATTTTGTTCAATCATTTTCAATTTATTTGGAAACTTTTATTTTATTATCCTCACAATTATCAACAAATTTTTTATGTAATTATTTTTTTTAATTACATTTACATCATATTATTTAACCATAATTGATAAATGTTTTTTTTCAAAATTTGTAACTTCTCACATTTATTTAATAACCCATAAAATATTCTTCCTCAGCATTCTCATAAAAATTTCCCATTTCATGATTTTTGATTTTAATTAAAAGTAGACATCCAAAAAAGTTAATGTTATTAAATGAATGTTTTTTATACCACGTTTTATAAAGAGTCATACCAAATTTAGGTCTCAAAAAACATCTGTTCTAAATATATATAGTAGTACTAATAGATTATCTCAAATAGAACATTTAAAGGATGTATTATGCAAACAAACTTCTTCACATTTCCACCCAACATATATTTATTAATTCTACTACTACATTTTGTTGTGGAGTGTAGGTATCACTATACTAATGTTTGATACCATGATTTCACAGATAAGTTTCAAAGTTATTTCTTGTGAATTCAGTACTATTAGTTTTTCTCAACTTTGTTATATTATCCCCCATTTCATTATGAAATTGTTTTCTAAAAAAACATGAACATTTCCACGTCCCCGGAGTTTTTTTAATGAAAAATATATTTTTCATTTGACTAAAATCATCAAAAATCTGATAATGTTTAATTATTCTTTTTTGATTAATGTTTAATCAGCCCAAAAATTCAGAATGAATAATATCAAGATATCGGGTAGATCGAATCTCAACACACTTATGGACTTTGTATGTTATAATCCCTTTCAAATAATTAAAAACACATATCAATTTCTTATTTTAAATTATAGAACGAAATGGATAACATCAAGATTAAAAACATTTTTTATGTTTGTATTCCCATGGTTCGCAAGTCTTCAGCACCATAACTGTTTTTAATCTTCATCACTAAAGTAATATGAGTTATTAAAATCTCAAATTTAAGAAATATTCGTACTGGTTATTTCTCCTTTTGGGATAAATTATCTATCATTCACACTTCTAATGATATAATAATACCTTATAAAAAAAATTTCTTTTCCACCATCTAAAAATTTTAATTACACTAAGTAACTTATGTTTTTGACCATCCAAAAAAAATCATCCTTATATTTGAACTTTTTTTCTTTAATCTCCCCAGTTTAGATTACTAAAATTTTCAAGGAACATTCATTACCAAATGTAACTTCTCATCAATCAATACTTTCAGTATGTTTATATATTTTTACATCACATTCCTTATGTGAAGAAAAACCACTATGATGTATCCATGGTTTCTTATTTTTTACATTCTTTCAAATAAATATGAATAAGAAAAGATAATTCCAAATATTTTTTTATTACAACATCAATTTATTTTATACCATATGATATTTGTTGTGAAAGGAGTGTCATACATATTTCGGCATACTGACCAGCCTGATCAAATTATCCAAAAACTTATTATACATTCAAATTGATTTTTGGTTGGAAAGATTCAAACATCTTGAGACTTTTATTTTTCTAATATATGTCATTTAGGAAAGTCACCGATCCTTATTCCACCACTGTTTGTCTCTTTTTCAGGTCTTCTTATAAGAAGTGAAAATTAATTCCAAACATTATAAGACCTATTCCCATATATTCAATAACACCAGCCATATCCAAAAAATAATTATTTATTTAATGTATGATTTTCCTATAGAATCATTGTTAATGTTGATAAATTATTTCCACTCTAAAAATCTCTGGACACGGACCATAATTCCCTATGAGGGAGTTTTTTTAAGTGATATATATTTCTCAAACCCTTTTTTCACCCCAAGTATTCAAAATTTTGTTTTCAGAAACTGAAATGTTTGAAAAATTAGATGAAACAATGTTTTTGATAAGAGCGTATTTCTCTTGATTCTTTATTTCCACTCTCTCGATATCTTTAAAAGTCTCAGATCTTACATATGAATCTATGTTTATGATTTCATTCATCTTACTCAATGTAATTTCAGACTCAATAAGTTTTTATTAAGACTTGATAATATCTTTCTTTTCTTCTGGCTTCATACTATTTTCTTCAAAAAATATTATCTTTTTAATAGTTCTATATTTGTAACTTAAGATCTCTTCAATGTATTCTACCTTCTTCTTGATGTAATATTTTATTACATTAGAAAATTATTCACTATAATTATTTATCAATATAATTTATATCACGATAGTTCTACAGTTCTCAAGACATGATATAAGTTTTTTATTGAGTTGATTATATGTACATGATTTTTAACCACCTACTTCACTATCTATGAAATATTTTGTTTTTCTCAACATTTAAAAGACTATTATGAGTGCTTATAAACGTTCATCTTTTGAATAATTATTTTCATTTGAGTTTGATTCATATTTATTACTCAATATACTTATTTTTTTTCTCAATTAAACTTTTTATTATATTTTTTGGATTAATTTTTTTCTTTAGAAATGTTATTCCACTAATACCATTAGGGTTTTCAACAGAAAGTTATTGATATTATACAATATACATATTCCAATTAAATAGTTCTTATATATAAGAGAAATCATTTTTCATTCAAATAATCATTCTTTTTAACTTTAGAGTCATAAGGATCAACATATTTAACATTTTGTGTTTTCAATTTTCTCACGACATCAAAATTTATTTCATCTTTCATATTCACTTTGACCATTGGAGACTTCTACATTTTATAAGAAGAAACAGAAGTATGTATTTCCTCAAGAGACAAATCATCTTTATCTTATATAGATGATGTTTTAGAATAAAAAAATTCTAGAGTTTTTCTTATAGGTTTCTTCACAATTTTACAATCTTAAATGATATAACTGAATCTTCTACTATTAAAAAAATTAATGTAATATAGTGATATATTCTTCAATAGTTTTTTCATATATCATTACTATTTATTTATAATTTTGTTCCATATTTTTATGTTTTTTAAATTTCACATCAGTATTCCCTTCAAAAATACATTCCATATTTCCCCACATACTCTTTCATGATTGAGACCCATGACCTTCATATAATATTTTTTTTATAAAGACACATGAATGGAATTATTATCCTTTATTCCATATTATATATATATATTATTATAAAATTATAGAGGAGAATACTTATCAGAAGGTATAAAATCAATGGCTGTAGTATCACTAATTTAAAGCTTAGAGATAGGAGATAATGAATCATATATATATTTTCCATACAAAGTATGTTCTTCCATCTAATATAGTAGTTCATATACTATTGAAAAACTTTAAATTATCCATGATAATGATTCAATAAGGGAACCTCAATATGATACTAATTGAAGTTATAGAGGATTGAGTAACAACTGTGAAGGGGGGTAAGGGTGAATCTGTTGTTTACTTTTAGTATGTGGCATCACTTTTAAAACATAAACCCTACAACCTATCAATGTTTTTATCCTTATCATATTTTAGTAAATATTCATTAATGAAAAATTAGGAAAGAAACTAAATTCAATATGATTTAAAAGGTTCGTCCATAGTGTGAGAACCTACAAATTTCAATAGACTCCCCTGCATGGCTATGTAAACTAACTATTATGAAGAAGTGAATAAAAATTCTAAAAACCCCCATTATAAATGTTTTATCTGATAATAATAATAATTATACTAACTCCCATTACTTTACAATGTATATTATAAAATAATTGATCCAATAAATAAATAAATAAATACATTGTTCAGTCTTCTCTAGATAAGTTTTTGGGTTAGATGAAGTTGAGTATGATGGCATTTAGTTCAATGAACTCAATCTGATAGACTCTAAAAAATTGACTTTATACAATGAACCCTTTCTCATTATATTCCTAAATAAACTTTCAATTATTTCTAGATAAAAATACTTGTGCTTCTTATAATATAGTAAAAAACCGAACATCCATATACTAATTAATTCAATTTTACTGGAATCAACACAATAAACAAATTCATAATCTATTGAAACACTTTCTATGGTCCAAATATCAATATGATCCTCTTTAATCCAGTAAACAAAACATTTTGTTTTTTGTCATTATTCTATGATCTCAGTCCTGAAAAAATGTGACAGTAATTATGTAGTGCTACACCTCTTCTGCATAATAATTAGTTACATATTTTGAATGTATTATACTTCTATTTATATGAATCATAGAATAAAAATGGTGAGAATATGAAAATGCTTTCCTGATTACAGAAATTTCAAATCTCCAAAAAATACTCACATTAAAAAAACATCTTTTCCTACTTCAAACCTTATAATGAATTTATAGAAATCAGTATTATTGATCATACTAACATTACTTTAGTCTTATATAATATACACAGTTTTAGTTTAATTTTTTTCCTCATCTTCATTATGATGAAAATTACTTACTCTACTCGTTAATATTTGACTATCTTCATCACATTATGATATAACAATAATCATCAATGTTAGAATGATTTAATTTCCTTCTTAGTGTCAGTTTGATCATCTTTCCTCATCATAGTGAGTCCGATGGAATCCTCTTCAAGACATAATTCTCATTACAATGCATTTATCATTATGATGGGAACTCTTCTCTACAACATTGAAATTATTCCAACCTCATCTACTATAACTCGTTCATACTTATGAAAACTTCTCAATCAGATACTTCTAGATCTTATGAGAACGTTTCCTTGGAATATGGAATTGCTATAATATTTATGATTCCTAAATTTCATCAAAATATTTTATCATGAGATCAATAATGATATATGAAAAGTTTAGGATAAGTTGAAAATTATCGGACCATGGTTATAATGTATGAAAAAATTAAAACTCCTAACATCAATATCTTCTTTAAAAACTATTCAACATAATTATGACTTCATCAATAACCAATATTGCTCTTCTGTCCCTCTGATATTGTCAGGAAAATTATTTCATACTGATGATCTAATCCGTCTATGGTTGGTGTTACTCATACTACTAAGTAGCATCCAAAATACATTATATTATATTATAATCTCTTCCTATAACTACAACATGAGTCATAACTTCATCATGATTTATGATAAATTAATGATAAGAAAAATATCATCAGATTTAATACATGTATGTTCTATTACTTCACAACCTTTCAGTCTTACTCAACATATTCTGAGACTGATTCTTCCGAATATAAATTCCCAATAGTCCTTGACTTACCATCCAAATCTCATTTTAATTGTATAGTTCTGCAGAATCATACTAATATGCTAAGTATAATTTCTCATATAGATAGACTAAGTTCGACCCTAATGAAAAAAACATCATTTTAAAAAAAAATTACTTGTCAAAAAATATAGGAACATTATTTAAAACTGTCACAATAGTAATTCATAATGGTTTGATGATGTACCTAACCTTTTTATTTCCATTTACAATTTTACTGGGTCATTTATCAATATTTGTTCTTTCAACATTATCATTTTATGACCGCCCAAAAATTTCTCACTCAATGAATTTTCATTATGTTTTCCCTTTTGGGGGAATATTTATATGAAAATACATTGTTTTTATATTCCTCCAACCAGATCCTTTGACTCATTTTTAGTTCCTTATGTGTGAATATATACTTCAATATTTGATGGTATATGTATATATAATACCTTCCCCCTAAAATTAGGGTCACTAAAACTTAATATAAGATTGAATATATCTATGTATAAGTCATTAGTTTGGTGATTCAACTAATGAGGCTATAACAGTTGACATCCACTGGATACCACCATGTAGTTTTATGTGAAAAACATCCAACCCATTTTAGAGATGCATAATTTTTGATAGAAAAAAATTCTCCGACAGAGGGTGGTGTTATCATAGGCGCACTACGAAATCACTTCTTCAATTCGTGGAAATATTATTTAGACTGCGTTTTCTAGGATAACATAAGACTTTTTCATGTTTACATTTTTTGTGGATTAGAATGTTGTGAAATTTGATTCCAAATCTTTCTACATATCCCTCTATACAAAGGATAATACAAATCACTGTTAATGTAATAGGATGATTCCATTCCTCTATAAAATTTATCTACAAAAGAAAAACTAAATAATATTACTTTATAATGTTTTCAAGCACAAAACATTTTTTAATAAAAACTGACATTTAATAAATTTAATAAATATTTTTTCCTCCATTATAGTCTTCAATATCACACTTAGATAATCCTCACACTCCTCATGAATTTTGAAATATATTATAAATTACTTAATAATCACTATTTTTTTTTTCAAATTACTCATTAATGAATATATTCATAAAATCCATAAATATGGCTGGAGAATTAGTTAATAGAAAAGGAATAACAAAAAAATAGTAATTGCCACACCATATTTGGATGTTATGAATTGGTATATCTTCTTTATTCACCCTAAACTAATGATACTCTGACTGGAAGTCAATATTGCAGAATAATTGAGGCCCACAAATATTTTTAAACAATTCATCAACCCTTAGAGGAGAATATTTGAAACTCATTGTGATCCCATTATGTTCAATATAATCAATGAATAGCTAAATTGATCTACCCTTATTCTTTATAAACATAATAGGTTCTCCCCAAAGAGATAGACTTAGAGGAATAAAAACCTTCAAAAAAATTATCTTGATGTATATTATTTGATTATTGTTACTACAGATATTCAGTTTTATATGGGGTCATTGATTTTTCTTTGTTTCAAAAATGATTTTAATTGATAACTCTACATCTCTTTCTTGGGTGGGGGTCTAAATAAATCTTCCAAAAATAAATCATTATATTTCAAAATAATGGGTACATCTCTAATATTTAGATATTATTATTATTTTTCTTCTTCACCAATATTTTTTATAAAGAAGTAAATAATAGATGGTTCTTTGAAATATTTATGTTGGGATATCTCTCATTTGAAGAAAACATTGGGTTTTACCATTAAGATAATTTAAATATAATTGAATCTATAATTAATCATTGAATTATACATTCACAACTAATCCATACCATGAATTATGTAAAATTACACCATTGGAATGACCACTAGATTTGTAATGGTATTACACTAACAAAAGTAAATACGGGAATCCCTATATATCAATGATTTTGGAATAGTTCCTCTATGAGTTTTAACCTAGGCCTCTACTAATAATAGTCCTATGATTAACCAAATATTCTTTTCAAACATTATTGAAATAAACTAATGGATTATACTTATTAAAAATATACTTTCTAGCATTTAATGTATGATACAAGTTCCTAACACAACATCATTTAGATCCATAACCTTAGTTGTTGTGATTGAAAAAGATCGACATTTCTTCATTGGTTACTTTCCCGGTTGATAAAGGTTTTCCTCTATTATAATCTTATATTGAAAATGATTAGGTAATTTATACACACCCTACACTCGAATCACTGTATTATAGGTTGTTCTTAAACCATGTTCCATTTTTTATAGGAGTTTAAATTTTGAGTCTTCACATCTTCCTAAATATTTCAAGCTATATGGCAGTCTTTTCTGCACATGAAGAACATTCCACATCCTTGTTGAAATTTTCCCAAAATACCTCTCCCCACATTTGTTGCACATTGGATGTTGTAATTTTTTCCAATCCATATTTTTTCAAAAACCTTGTTCCAATCTTATATTATTTTCATTCTATCTATAAGACCAATTGGAATATCCAAACACTATTTTTACTTTGAGATCACATCATTTTGTTCCTTCATATATTCAGAAGTCTTTTTTCCAATATTTTCTATATATGGTGTCTTAGTTCTCTAAGGAAATGGGTAATATTCTCATGATAATATCTCACAAAAATTGGATCATATCAAACAATACTTTTAATGGTCATGTTATAATTCCCCATCGATTCATTTTTTCATTTATTTCAAATTAATAAATTACTTCTACATTTGGTTAGAGGGGAAGGATTACAGTAATTTGTTTTATTTTTTTAAGTATTCAAATTCCACAGCCTCCACCTCATTCTTTTGGATTAATGTTGTTTTAGTGTCCACCACTGATTGCATTCTCTTTCTAAGTGCTATAGTGAAAGCAATACATTTCTTTAGTCAGAATAGTGGATTACAGAGAATATTTTTTTACATATTATTGATCCATTTTTGGTTATTTGTGGAATATATGACCCACTAATAACAAATATTCTTTGACACATGCAGGGTTTTGTTTCCATTTTTTCCTTTATTGGTGAATAAAGATTCCCCACCTGGTTTAGGTTGTTATTCATGATCTAAGTTAAATAATTCATTATCATCAGGAAATTTTATACTCCATCTCCCCAATAATGGGTTGGTAATCATCTCAATTTCCGTTAAATTCATTATTAATTTATGTCCTTCCATTCTAGGTATTTTTATAGAAGATAAAAACCTACATGAGAAGTGTGTAACTATCAGGAATCATATTAAAATAGTCTAAAGGAATTCTTAATCTGATAAATTTTGAATATCATGATTCATGGATGATATAAATTGATCATAAAAAATATTTACATTATTTATATTTGTATCATAATGATCTATAAAAATCATGTGTATAACCAAAAATATCACAAAGATTTTCAAACTTGGTGTGAAAAAATGGAATATTTTTCATAAACCAGGTGACAATATAGTTTTTACCAAATGTACCCTTTTCAGGATTATTAAAACCTGGTAAAATAGTGCCAAAATTATATCCACTTGTTGTATTTACAATGGGATTTCATTACTTGGTAAACTATATCTTTATATTTCAAAAAAACTTATTAATGTTTTACTATATTTAGACATATAATCCAAGTTCTTAATAATATTTTTCATTCCTAATTTACAAATATAACAAAACCTTTTTTATGCCATCTATAGAGGACCACATTTTTAACACATAACTCTTTCATTGCATGATACAATATTTAATAACAGGTAAGATCTATTGAGATCTACTTTCAAATAAATTAGAAACATATTATATTGAAAAAATAAACATTACCCTATTATATGTGAATTTATTCTTTATAGGTTCATCTTAGATTCCTTTTACAATATCTCATATACAAGGGACATAAATTAAATGAAACGGGAGACCATAAATCCTAGTAATAGAATAATAATAGAAATATTTACCATTTGATCAGGAGGCATAAAAATATGGCCTGATTATATGAACATGAGGAATACAAAAATAGAATGATAATAAAACATATCTTTGAAATGTGGAAACAACATAAAATTAATACCTTCATAAAAAAATCTCTAATGTGTGATAAAACTCAATTTCTACTCACATACACCAAGGAATGATAAAACATGTGAGATAAAGAGATTAATCCTTTCCCTACATAATTGGATTGCTATCTGGGAGCACCCTTCACATGTATTAATTCATGTTACCATAAGTAACATAATTAAAATTTTATTAATAACCTTTAGAAATAGAATAATGGGTTTCATATAAAATCAGAGAGTACTTATGTACATAATTAAATGAACATTTCATTATTATTAACCAATAAAATGGAATGTGGGATTCATACATGTAGATACACAAATAAAATATGGTATACAACAAGGATTATGGAAAGGAAACAATGAGAGGGAATAAAGGACTACCATTGAGATAACACAATTTTTGTTGTAATGGGATAATAAATAATGAAAAGATAGTAATTTGGAATCAATAAAATATACCATAAAATAGGTAATTGAATGGAAGAGAGGAAGCTGGGAAATCTATTACATTGGAGTGTTTCTTCTTAGAACACAAAGATGACAACATAATACTATATAGAAACATTATAGGAAATCATTGAGATGAAAAATGAATAAATATTTAGTAAAAATATATTTTTAGTGGATTAGAATGTCTAGATTTGTGGTAATTTATAGTAAAATATGTAGAATTGTTTAATAATTTCCAAATATTGGTCTTGGATTGCAACATTGTGGAAAATGAAAATAAAAATTCATATAAACAGTTTTTTATCATGATTGTAGACATTTATGACATGTTTTATAATAATTTAATCCATTATAACTTTCAATCCATTATTTAATATTACATTTGATATGGAAAATAAACGTTTTATAAAATATTGTTTTTAAAATCATATTTTTTGTTTTATACTTTATATATTCATTTATAAGATTGGATATTTATTTAAATCCTTAAATATACATAATAATAATAAGATAACATTTTATTTTCTTATGGATTATAATTATGTTCTTTTTATATTATTATTATATATATAATAGTTAATAAAAACTAACAAAAATACAAAAATGAATCCTTTCTAATCGTTGAAAAATAAATTATTTTAGAAAGTTCTCAAATTTTTACCCAAAACTAAATGCGATTTTATTATATCAAATATAATGATTATTTTATCAAAAAAAATTTCCAATAAGAAATTTATAAAATTTAAATAAAAAATCATTATTTATTGAAAAATAATCTTTTTTATGAGAATGTTACCTTTGTGACATTTATAGAAATTTCCTATGACGTTATAAAATTTCATTACCATTTATATTTAAATAAATACTTCTGTGAAATTTTATTTCATGAAAATAAATTTTATTTAAATTACATTTATTTATTTTAAAAGTTTTAATGTTTTATTCATATTCAATTAGTGTTTTTTTGTATCAAAATCATACTATATTCAAGTGTATGTTAGTAAATAAAATTATTCAAATTATGGGATTGATGAAATAACTATTTAATTTATTAAAACATGAGAACACTTTTTTGAAACTAAGTTATAGATATATAATCCCTTATTATATCATCATACTCCCTAAAGGTAAGGTTTAAGATTGTGGTATTTCCATGAGGCAACTTAGCTAATATTGACCTAGTGGTGATCTACCTAAATTTAAACTTTTCCAACATGAAATTTTATTTAATCATCTCATTTGGGAGCTCTATATGGGATTGGTGAAGGGTTAACACCAATGATGCAACCTACATCCAATGTTCTGAAAAATAGGCTTCAAATGGCATGAATATTTGGGTTGAGGCCATCATTAATCCTTTCTGTATCAACTATCAGTTTTTATTACCCTTTAAAACCCTAATTAGAATGGTATCATTGTTACCAAATATTATAGTTGTCTAATATATTATTGAAAAATGGATATGTTAACTAACTTTCATATATCAATAGTCAGATTTTTGATTTCATCCTATATATATTCCATCTAATATCAATATTTACAACATCATTATAAATGGTGTTTACAATTCCATTTATATTATCTATTATATAAAAAATATATAGTTTAATTTTATCTATTCTCATATAATTTTTAATATTAATAGTGGATTTTGATCCTATGGGGCAATGCATTTCTTGGTCGATATTATTTGTTTTTATATCCCTATATTATTCTTAGTTATAGTAATTGGTATTCTTACATAAAATGTAATATTCATTTTCATGTTCTATTTTGATAAAAATACTTATTTATACTTTCATTGTAAAATATAATAATATATGAATTATATAAAAGGTTATTTATTAATCAAAGAAGTAATTTTTAGGTCATTTCACTAAATCACAGTTCTTCTATGCATGATGACCATAATTAGTTTTCCTTTTACTCAAAATTTTTTTATAGAAGAATTGTGCCCTCTAATTCATGTCTTGTTTCTCTCTCTCTCTCTCTCCAAATTCATTATATACTATATCATCATTTTTTGTGTTCCTTGAACATAAACTATTATCTATTACTCCCTGAGGGTTCATACATATTTATTGGTTATCGATTCCTCATTTCTAGGTTTTCCTCATCCACTTTTCTATATGGGATAACTGATTGGAAGAGTACACAGTGGAAGTAAACAAATACATACAAGAGAAGAAGCAGTAATAATGACGTACAGTAGTAACCGAAGAAGGATTAAAGTATAAACTGGAGAACATATATATAAAATGATGCGTGATACATATGTCTAGGAAATAAAACAAACAAGTCACAATTCTCGAATACAAAAATGATAAACCAAAGTGAAAAAGATAGTAGATAAACTCCTCAGCATCACAAGATATATCATGCTCCAATGCTCTCCAGATCCATGGGAAATCAAGTACCTAAAGTAGATGGGCACATGCCCTTATCTATACCTGAAACAATATAATCTGTTTGAGCCCAAAAGCATGGACCAAATAGGGTGTGAGACTAAATCCTAGTAGGCAACCACCCGAAGATCTGTGCCAAACATTCAATGAATATTTGGAATGTAAAAGTACAAAAAATAGTAACCAAGAAAGTGCTCAGTAGTAAAAAATCCACAATTTCAATATCAAGGAACAGTGAATCAAATAGCTAAATCTCAAATAGGTAACCCTCTGGGAAGTACTCAAAGCCATCCCTTATGGTCCTAATTAATAAGTACAAGCAAACCTTTGGGAAGTGCACTCATCTGAACCCCTCTAGCTCAGTCATAATGATATAATAAGACTATTTGAGGAAGCGCTCACAGTAAATTCCCCTTATAGTCAAAGTTAAAGAAATACTCTCTACAGAAGCTCACACAGTCCATTCCCCATATAGTCTAGGGTAGTCAAGGAATCACTAAGGATGCTCACAGGTTCAAGTCACCTTATAGCCCCAAGGTCTAGGACTCCCTGAGGAAGCTCACTTGGTCAATTCCCCTAATATCCTGGGTCATACAATTAAAACGAAGACTCTCTGAGGAAGCTCAGGAGGTTAATCCACTTATAGTATAAAGCAATGAAGGAAACTATAATGAAGCTCACTCAGTTAATTCACCTTATAGCCCAAAGTGGTTCTAGGATCTCTAAGGATGCTCACCGAGTTTATCCCCCTTATACCCTAAAGTGATCAAAGACTCTCTGAGGAGGCTCACCTAGTCAATTCCCCTTACAGTATACTACACCATGTTCTCACGGACCTGTGTACATCAATGAGCATAAAAATGAAATATGGCCAAAGTAAACCAGCAGAACTGCATGGATAAATAGTCTACACCATAACAAGTAGGTCAGAATACAAACTCTCCAATCTACAGAAACATGCAAGTAAAATAGGCAAGGCAGTGAAACTGGATAAACAAGACCAATCGGTCGTAACAGAACATGCAATGGCAATACATCCAAAGCATAGCAATTATCCCTATTAATAACCAATTTACCTCTACACAAGAATACAATCAAGGTAGGAAAACAACAAGGGTAAAATGGTGAACACGCAATACCACGTTCAAGGGTACTGGTGGAATGTGCACATAATACTCAAATTCATCAAACGGAAATACACAAACCACCTACCTCGTGGTTAAAAGATTCCTATATGTGAACCTAGATGCATGAATCTCCTTATATGGTCAATGATCTAAAAAAATTTATAAAACGTTCATCCCACGATATCTCATGACAAGGGAGAAATTAGAAGATGATGCTCTAAGGGAAGGGAAAACTCCCCGATACGATTCCAATGCAACCAACAGTGTTCGATTCAGAGGACGGATGGAGGCTTGGGGGTTCGTCAAAGATCCACAGCCATATAAGTTCTCTCGGTCGAACAGTACCTAAAAGAAGAGTGTTTGGGCAATTAGAGATGACCCAAATGCGTTTAATGAATAGAAAGAAAGTACAAGGTGAGTAATTTTGAAGTCCATGACGTGTAATCACCTTTTCTGTACTTCTAATTAAGTGGCCTCCAAGTCACTCCCACACAGCCGTGTGTGTGGCTACTACATAGCAAGCACACGGCCTGCTGCGGCAAGGAAGTACAAAGTGAGTATTCAAAAAGTACACGACGTGTAATTAGAAAATTTCCAAAATTTCCTTTTTTTCTCAAAAATGACCATAAAAGGAAAAACATACATAAAAAGATGGTTCAGGTTTTTACATACCCATATTGAATAAATTATGATAATGCAGTGTAGAGGGTAATATTTAAGTATTGGGTTACCATTTTAAAATACGAATAGATATTGATCGTTCATAGTTGCAGTTGACTAACAAAATGGTAGGAAAATCATACATTAAGCCTCCTAAGGATCACTTGATTTATTGAAATAGTATCCTCTTTGAGTGTCTTACTATGTGTGAAATCTTCATCCCACTCATTATGTGCTGAGTGAAGACTGATTTGATTCTAAACCAATACATTAAAGTATAATTACCCCTAAGTGATTATGTTCTATAGCTGTAACCACATTTCATTATCCTAAAAGGGATGAATTTTAAAGGAACACCACACACACATTACTCTACAAAATTAAGGATTTTTTGAATACTGATTAATTTGGTAATATCTCATTCAAAACACCATAGAAATATCAAGAATTTTATTTAAAATAATATACTAATAATAAAATAAAATTCATGACATAATTGATAAAAAAAATAAACATGTATACCATATAATTAAAATTAATTATATAGTATAAAATATGTCTCATGATAATAAATTTGAGACATAATGTGCCTTACAACTATAGAAAATTTTGAGTAAAAAATCATTAAACTGTGGAATTTAAAATGGAAAATTAAATAACGTGAATAATGATAGGATAATTATAAAAAACATTAATCTGGTATAAGATACACCATAAAAAGTAAAACGATATATAATAATAAATACACCTCAAGTGGGAAAAAAATTCTGATAAGAAACACTTACCGTGATTCCTAACATTGCATAAAATACAAAATTACACAAAATAAAAAAAATTACTATCTTAATCACCAATTTTATAACTTTTTTCAAATCTTTAAACTTTTGTAACCCAATTATTATTTATTCTTTACATATATATTATTAAATTATTATAAATTTTTTATATCATTTGTGAGTAATCATGATCATTCTAAACTTGTTTTATAATTGAAGGGATCTTAAGTTTTTATCCAAAAGGTCATCATTACATGATCAAAAAATATAGTGTAATTGATGCTTTGTTATAATTTATAATTTTATAATTTCATTATATTCTTTTTTTATGATATTTAAAGAAGAAATCGATGATGAGTATGTTTCTATTATTTTTTTCCAAAATAAATGTTTACCATCAACAGTGATTCAAATATTAATTATAAAATCAAAAAAAAATTATGTTTTTATATTTATATAATATTATACTAAATTTTATAACCATTTTTATCTCCGATATAAATTTATATCATCGTGAATGTATGTGGTCAAACCAACCCAAGAAAGAATATACCATAATTAATAGATGATTATTGTGTAATATAGTTATAATAATATTATAATAGAAGAATAATGAAATAATTTAGTATTTATTATAACTATATATAATAATTTTTAATAATTAAAATAAAATAATAACCTTCATGAAGTTATTATATTGTATAAGGAAATCATTTGTTTTTCTTAGAATACTCATTTGGATAGTTTAATTTTCCACAATTTTTATTGGACATGTTGTTAACATGTTATCCAATTGTCCTTTAAAATTTTTAATAAGTTCATAAATATCATATTTATCCATTAAACCCATTATCATGAACATCCATAAAAGGAATTGATAAACAAGTCAATCAATCATTTCATAGAGGTGGTCGTCTACAAGTATGAAGAACTAATGATTTCATTTCTCATAGAAAAAGTGAAAATTATAATATTTTTTTTATCATTTATGTCTATAAAATATTTTTTAAATATCATAAATATTTAATAAATTTATTATTAGGACTATACCAGTATCAAGGTTATGGAAAATTAAACATGAAGCTTTACGAATGCACTAGTCCACACACACATAAATATCTTTTTTTGATAACTTTATATTTAATGTGGAATGGTAATTGATAAAAATTAACATATCATTATAAAATTATGTTTAAAAAAATAATGTTATCTTATAGGTATTATAATAAAATATTTGGAATTTTAAAAAAAAATAAAATAAATTAGAAAATACTAGTACACACATTGAGGACTTGGGATTTCCTTTACAGGAATCCTTAGAAAGGGATGGATAATACTATTATCCGATCAAAAAATGCTGAATATAGAGAAATTAGAATCTATAAGAATTAATAACTATAGTAATTAAAGTGCAAACTGATTCATTTGGTTTTATTAAAGGGTTGTTTAGGGGACCCATTAATAAGTGGTTAGAATGATAATTTTTAAAATATTTCAACTAAATATTAAGAGTGAACATTTTTTAACAAGTCTAGTAGATACCAAAGTGGGAAAATAATTTATTTAGTAATAAAATAAGGTAAATATTCCTTTACCCATTTATTTTAACATATGTTTCAATTATGTTTCCATTTCATTTGATCTTGGAATTCTCACTTTTATGATTTTTTTACTATGGTATCTAGTTTTTACCAAGGTAATATTCTTTTATGGCCTAAGACTATAATGAAGAATATTGTATTATTAATTACTGAATATTCACAATATTTTCTTTTTCAAATAAAATTTCAATGTATATAAAAACTCATTTCTACATTAGCACATGTAATGTGTAAAAATCATTTAAAAAAATTATTTCCATATTATGAAAATAAATATCTATAATAAAATTAACATTTCTTTGATTTTCATTATATAAATTTTTTTGTTAATTTTTTTTATTTTAATGAAAAAAAAGGAAAATTCCAAAAAATAAGTTTTAATTATAAATAACCAAACACAATTTAATTTATTGAAAAATATTACTTCAGTTCATAAAATGTTAAACATTGATTTATAAATTTATAATAAATTACTAAATACATAATATTTTTACTTTATAACAAAATTGATCAATTAAAATTATATTTTAATATTATTGGCCCTAATGATATAATAATAATGTTTTAGAAGGTATATTTTTGATAAAAATGTTATTATTAATTATTATACTAAAAGTAAACAACATTAGAAAAATTCTAAAAAAGTCTACATATGCTAATATTAATGTTTTTAATAAAAAATGAATTTATTTTGGTCAAATTAGACATTAGTTTTTTATATTAAATTCATGAGGAAACTAAATTTAGAGTGTATATTATGTAATTGTTTTTGGATTTTTTGTTTATATGATATAATAGGGTCTCAAATATTACATTATCGGCCCCTTAAATAATATTTTTTCTCTAAATTAGATATATATAAGCTACTAAACAAACATGGTCATTACATGTACATTTCTTATTCAGGATCCCATGATGCCTCCTCTAGTTTGTTATTTCCATAAAAGACATTCTCATCTCAATTTTTCTGATTCCCTAATACTTTCTTTATATTTTAAATAATTTGGAAAGAGTCTTTATTATAATCTAATTGAGGTTCTAAAACTATTCCATTATATGTGATTATATGAATTGGATCAAATATTTATTTTCACATAATTAAAACACAAATGATTCCACGAACATAAATGTTTTTTGGCAAAGATAATTAGTAATCTACAACTCTAATTATTTATATAATTTCCAATGATTCAATATATCTTGGGCTTAACATGACCCTTCAAATGAATTATTATAAATCCTCTACAAGGTGATTCCTTTTTGAAAACATGATCCCCCACTTGAAATTCTATATCTTCCATAATTTATTGACATAGAATTATATATACATGAAATATATTTGATTTCACTAGGCATATTCCATATTTCATAGTTGTCCCCTCAACATTTTAATGTTTAACTAACATACTTTTTAATATATTTTCCAAAAATGTTTGATTATGTCATTTCTTCCCATCCAGTTCATTATATGGTTCCATAAAGATGATTGAATCGAAACTATTATTCTATAATAATTACAACAAATTTGGATGTTAATTTCATTATCATTAAAATTCAACAGAACAAGATCATGGATTGTCTAATAGTGTCTAAATATTGCATTCAGAATTCCAATCAGTTTGGGTTGATAGGATGTTCCTAAATATACATTCATATCGATATCATTATGAAGAATCTTCTTAAATTTTTATGTGAACCAGGACATGATCATATATAATTGATAGTGGTTCTCCATGAAGTCACATAATTTCATTAACAAAGTGTTGAAAATGGTACTCATGGGGTAGATCTTCCCTTACCACTAAGAAATGTGTAGTCTTGGTAAGGTGATAAATAATAACCAATATAACTTCATTATTTTTTGGATTATGTATAATTTAGGTGACAAAGTCTATTATAATATTATCCCACTTAAATATAGATATAGGTCAAGGATTCATGACTCCCTTAGGATGTTGTAATTTAGAATTTAAATAATTGAACACTAAGAATATGGACACATGGTCCTTAATTAAATATTTCATATAATCTCCCATGAAATTTTTTATTAAATAAAAATAAATATTTTTACTACTAGTGTGTATATAAACTTTTTAGACATGTTCTTCATCGAGTATCTAAATATTTAGTTCATGTATTGATGGATACCAAAATCTCTTCTTAAACATCAACACTATATATTTATATATGATGTTTATAAATTTTTCATCATTCACTACATTAATAATATGCTATATATTCTTATCATTTTTTGAGGAATTATCTATAAATTATAGTAACGATGGCCTAGTAATTTCATATTAAATGGATAACAGATCCCCTTTCCTAAAGATTATCATATTTATATTTACTATATCACTAATTATTGGGTCCTTATTATTTTTTATCATTGTTAGAACATCATGGTCCCTCATACTCAATTCCACATCACCCTTTATTTCCTTCCCATGGAGGTAGTGTTTTTAGAAATCATAGTCCTTGAGAAGCTACAACAATTTTCATTGCCCAATGTTGAGATCTTTATGAGAGAAAATATACATCAAACTTATTCAGTCAATCTATATATTTTATCTTTCTAGAGATAGATAGTATGTACATATCATCAAGGAAAAATTTACTACACCCAATTAAAAGTCGTGGGTTGGATAGTTATATATATTGATCATCAATTTTTGTGATGTATAAAAAACCACAACATCATTCTTCCTAAAGACACAACCAAGTCCTTTATTCGATTTTTTAATATATATTATAAATCTATCATTCAAAAAAATCAATAATGGTTATTAATCAATATCCACTATATCAATTAAAATTTTATTCAATTTAACTATACCATTTGAATTTATCCCCTTTATGTGTCAACTTGGTTAATGTGTAGGATAATCAAGGAAATTAACATCAAACTACTCATATTGACCAAATAATCCAAAGAAATTATGTAGCAATGATATATTTGTCAGTGTATGAAATTCTTTGACTACTATTTCCCTCTTTTTATCAACAAATATTACATCTATAAAGATATTATATTCCATAAAATAATCTCCTTGGATGCAAAATTTACACTTACTAAATTTCCCATATAATTATTTTTCGATGAGGGTCTCAATAATTAATCATATATGGTTCTAATTCTCATCATAATTTTTTTATTATATTAATATTTCATCAATCAATACCATAATGTATTTATAAAGATAATATTCAAATACTTTACTCTTCATATTCCTTATAAAATAGTGGGTATTAGTTAATCCACCTGAAATTACCATAACCTCATAATTTACATATTTTGTAAGAATTGTTTTATTAATTATATACTCCTTATTAACCCCTAAAAATAATAAACAGAGTAATGATCAATCATTGAAAAATATTTTCCTCCTTCAATTTTATTAAATAAGTCATAAATTTTAGTTAAATGTTGCATATTCTTCCTAATAATGTCATTGATCTTTATGTAATTGATTCACATTCTCATAAATCTATGATCACTTTTTATGGAATGACCAATTGACATTCTAAAATTGAATTCCTTTACAAAAAAAATCCACAATGATAGAATGGGTATGTGGAGGCAATCTTATCACCCAGATAATCATCTTACTATATAAACACCAATTCTAATGGATTTATTGAATCCCTAAAAATATTTTTAGAATCACATGAACTTCAAAACTTCAAAATATAAGTAATTGTAAATAATAACAACCATGAAAAAAAATATTGGTATTTATTCCATCCTTACCCCCCTTTAGGATTGATTAAAATTCCATATAAATTCGATATTGGTCAAAGATTTTCTAGATTACATAAGGACGTTCTATACTAAACTACAATGGACCACTTGATTCTACTCTTACCATTAAAGAGTGTATCAAATATTCATCAATCATAAAGTCCACAGTTATGTGTGTTGAGGATCAAAGTACAAAACATTAGTTACATGAAATAATTTTCATATGGTGACACATAGTTTAAATAAATGAATAAAAGCTTATTTGAATCTTCAACAAAAAAATATGAACACTAGTAGCATCTCCTACTATCAATGCTCAATTATCCTACTTATATTAGAGAAATTTATCCCTTTCTCACCCAAGAAAACTTCTCTACAATTTCCTATGTTTCTAAATAATACATACATGAATTAATAGAAGAGATATTTATATATAAAATTATGAATATGAAAAAAAGAACATACCTCATTCCCATAAAAGAGTCCATGGGTAGTAGGGGATCTCTTTCCTATTCCATCTAAAGAGTTTTATTTGTTCAGACATATAGGGAAATCTAATGTAATCAAAAAATATACCATGGTTAGTGCCATAGTCATGATATGTGATAATTAATTATTGGAGGACTCATACTCTTACATATTGAATTATTGAAGTATTTTTTCATAATTTTTATAAAATTGAGTTATTACACATTATAAAAAAAGAGAATCCAATTTAATTCTAATATATTCAAACTCTTGTTTCATCCATATAAACTAATTAAATGATTTGGTAACCATGACATATTCTTACACTATAGGGATTAATAAAATATAAAACTTTTTTACATTTCCTATAATTTAATGTTCTTCCAATATAGAAAACACTAAAATATATTTATTTTATTTTCATAAACCAAACTATATCAGTCAATTTCTATATACCATATTATTTTCTTCGTTGAATTTATTTATTAATATATCTCAAAATACTCTATTTGGGATATATAAAGTAATATCTATATCATATCCTTAATTTGAATTAATTTTACTCTACTATGATATCAGTTTTTTGACATGTAGATAACACAATGTAATTGTGAGTGTATGTCATGTAAATAGAACTACCACTAATTTGGTTATCATGACTCACATAAATGTTCATACCTTCACTATATTTTTAAAATTTCATCTATATGTGAACATTTTTATCCATTTGTCTCAAATCCACTATCTGAAACCTCTTCAACACATCTAAGACATAATTTTAATGGGTGAAAATTTTCCTAACCTTTAACCAAATCACCTACCTTCCAAGGAAATAGGATAATTTACTAGTTTGATAAATCATTAATTATTAAATAATTATTCTTGAAATAGACATTCATTGGATGTCATTTAATCCTTCAAAGATGATGTCATCAACATATATGTGAAAATCTATTTGTTTTCCTTTCTCCTATTAGTGGTAGAGGATATTAGAAACCCCTACTCGATAATAAATGGGATTCTTTAGGTATTTGACATGTGAAATTACTTTGCTCTTCTTTTTTTATTCATCATATAAAAAATATAATCTATTTCAAAACATTGGTCTCATTTTCATGAATGACAATTCTTTGTATTTAGTCGATGTAGAATTCCTCTTTATGGAATCTATTATATAATGAATATTTTAAATTCATCTAGTAAATGTTGAAAATGTTATTCCTAATCATATCAAAATACAATATGATAATCTTATGTAGGGTTAATGGTGTAAATATTTTATCAACAATAAATATATCATCATGGGAGTATCCTTTTCAAACTATAGGTATCTTTTTTTAATCCACAATTCCATATTCATTGTTTAATTTCAAAAAAACATTTTAGTTCTAATCACATTATTATTTTCAGCATTGACACAATTTCCCAATTTGTTTTCTATCTGGTCAGGATCCTTGTTAATTTCCATAATATAAATTGAATCTATGGTATCATAATAAAATTATTATGGTTTCACTTGAGAAAAAAAACAAATTTTGATGCTTTAAGATCAATATTACTATTTAAACTAGAGCCATCTGATTACCCATGATGTTGTTATTAGTGATTTCCACTATTATAAACCATTTGATTGGATATATCATTCCTATAAAATTTATTTCAACATTATGGATATAAAAACATTTCATTTGATATATTTACAATTCCCCAAATATGAAAAAATGTTTATGACTTTATTTTTTAGAAACTATGTAGATTTTATTAGATTTATGATCATTTGAAGTTGAAATTTTTACACTTATAGCCAGATTGTTCACACTTTCAACCCTAAAAACATAACAATTTCTGTGTTTTTATTCAACCTTTTTAGAGAAAAAATATTATTTTCTACGGAATAAATATCCCTGAATCATTATTGATATGGTTAAAAATTTATGTTCAAATTTATGTCCATAATGAAACATTTCTAGAAAAATGTTTAGAAGCATTTTTGTGAGGGATTTGTCCAAAAAATATTTTATGTAATCTTTTCAACAGTTGGATATAAAAATTCCATATTTGAGATATACATCACAGTAAGAAATTATTCTATCTAACACTTATAAATAATAGACATTCCAATGATTATGGTTATATATATTTTATGATGTTATTTATTCTCTCTAAAACTACATTATATTGTTGAGTTATCACCACTACCACTTGGTGTTGAATTCCAATTTTTTCTTATATATTCCAAACCATAATTATTTTTGAAATATATTTCATTATTAGGGAAATTATTTTGAACATTCCCAAAAAATATTTTTCTTAATTCTCTTTTACATCTTCTAATTCACTTGTACACATAATTTTCATTAGTAGTCACCATCATCAAAGCAATCCAACATAAATAATCCACAATAAAAAGACAATAAATTTTATTGTAACATGTTTTTGGTTTTATTGGAACTAAAATATACACATATACATGGTCCAATACAATTTGTTATTTTTGTTTACATGGAATATAATTTTTTAAAATAGATACCCCTTTCTAAAATAAAAACATATTTGTTTTTGTCGCATGAGATCATTTGGATGTTCTAGCGACCCAACCCCAGAAATCCCAGAGATGGTATTTACTACAATTACAATGCAATGATTATAAGGACTCAAATCCATATGGACCAGATATCTTATTATTATTGGTAAACATGATGCCTATATAAGCCTTTTATTAAAAATAAATAAAATAATTACAACATAATTTTTTCTTTTGAGGTATATTTATTCCAATACAAAATATTCTTGCATAAACATCATAGAAAATATCATGAAATCTTGTTGAAAGGAAATAAAAAATGTGAAATCAAATGCTGAGTAATGTATGGGAACAAATGAAGAAAAAAAGAATTAATGAGAATAGTGGACATGATGAGGTTATAACTGAATACACAATCTCTTTAATCTATAAGTATAGAAGGTTGTGCATAAAAATTATGGAAATGTAAATAACTGAAAACACATGGTATTCAAATAAATATATAATTGACAATAAGTATAGGAAGGAAAAAAACTAAAATATATTCCATTTATTTAATGAGTTGGGAATAAAAAGCATCCAAAGATATGTCAACGCAAAATACCATGGATAAATAATAACTGGATCTAAATTAAGGAATTGATTATGTTTTGGATGCCATGTTTATTATGTATATAGAACCTTTACCATCCAGACATCTTACCATATGGTTTACCATATCGGGTAACAAAAAGAACACTGACTATTTGAATCACCACATGAGACTACTGATGCATCAAGGGGAAATCTTTAACTAGGTCCCACCAATGTCATACCTATCTATTGAATTCCTCATATATCAAATTACCGATTTATCAACGTGCCTTATCAAATATCTGTATAGAAAATAGGATACAATTTTATAAATATTTAATCAATTAATTATACAATTGTGTAGTACATACCATATGTAATAATGGTATACAGTTTAGGAAATAATCATATCCTCGATAAATTAAAATAATATTTAATAGAAAATCAATGTTTAATGATCCCTGTAAATTAAATATTTCAATGAGTGAAACAAAGGAATTAAGGAAGAGAACACATATATTATCCTTTTCCAAATAAATAATAAACCATACACATGAAGACTGAGGATGATATCAATATAAAATATCCCAATTGGAGTGAGAATAAAGGGATATTGTTGTTTACTATGAGAAATACTACAAAGATATATATATTTTTTTTTATTAGAATAAACTTCTGATTATAAAAATCAATTTGGAAAACAATTTCATTGAAAATAACATTTTAAAACATAATTATAATTAATAAATAATCATTATTTTTTCATAGGATGATTCATAGGAATTAAGAAGGATAGATTTTTACATGTCATACAAGGTAAAAAGAAAAATCCTTTGGCATGGAAAAAGGTTATAAAAGTGTCTTGTTCAGAAAGAAGAAAGAATATCCGTTTGAGAAAAATTATAAAAGAAAAAAGGGTAAGAATTTCATTAACAAATCATTTTAAATAGGGTATTTTTTAAATACGATTGTAAAAAATAATGTTTTTAGAAAAAAAAATTTCTCTGAATAAAGAGAGAAATAAAATATGATTTTCTTAAAAACATTTTGTAAAACATTATGAGTTCCAAAAGATTGTAAAAACATACTATTACTTGGAAAAAGTAATGAATTTTAATATGAGAATAAAATGAATGGTTATATTGGAAAATTATAAAATAATACCCATTTATGAAAATTTAAGTGTAAAGAATTCCAAATAAATTGAGATTATGATGTAGATACTTGAAAATACCATAACTTTGATGTTAGAATCAATCAATGAATGTTTTCTTTATGTCAAATTTAAATACACATAAATCAAGTGAAAATAAAATAATATATAGTAAACAGTGATTATACATGTAATCTTAGAATATTAACAACAATGTGGGACTAATGATACCCAATTGAAAGGAATGGGTTATGAAATTACTTATAACATAGTAAACTCTAATTAAAATCCCTTTAGAAGAAATAATTAAAATTAAAAATTAATATATCATGACTATAAATGAATTAAAGATATAATATATCAAAATTGTTAGTATATACACTACACAAAATAAGTAATTGGTTATTATGATAGTTATCTTATGAATTTAAAAAGTGAGATGAAAATCCCTTACCTAGCGTTTCCTTTAGAGGTGAAAATCCGATAATTTCAAGTAAAATGGTGTTAAAAATGTTATTAACGTATTCTAGAAACATATTAATATTTATTATAACATATATGATCTTCATATAATATCTTACTACCTTTTTATTAGTAAAATTTCTGTATTTTCACTATTTTGGGTGTTAATTCCCAATTTCTTAAACTATGTTAAGACTTGTTACTTTAAGTTCCTATTATTTATATCATGATTTCATCATCCAAATAATGTATGAAATTATTTATTTATCATATATATTAATTATTTATGAATTTATAATAGTCCATAATATTTGGATATATGAAATGAAATGAACTGTTCAGGGAGATGGTAGGACGTACGTACGCATAAATGCTACATTCACTTCCTTTTCAAATTAAAAGAATGTATATTAAAAGAAATATGTTTATAATACAATATAAATAATATATTTATTTCATATATTTTTTATATTTTTAATAAGACCATATTTTTTACATTCCAGGTATAGTTTGAATGAATCAAGTCACTTTAAGGTGTCGGCAGTCCACAATTTCAGAAATGTTGATATTGTTTTTACAAAAATACTGAAATCATAAGGTTATATGTTATATAAAAATTAAAAAATAATACATTCATTATAAATATAATATATATCATAAATAAATAGTGGTTTAATCATAATTCTGATCCATGATTGTTGGTAAATGAAAAAATGAAGGACATCGTTTTGTGAGGTGGTAGTCCGCCATATATATAAAAGTTAAGTTTTGATACACATAAGATGGATATGTGTTCAATTAAAGTGTTTAATCCTTATACAAAATATTAACCTTATATTGAGGATAATGTTTTTATTATATTATCATTTAATAAGATGTTTTTTTGGATGGATAATGAAAAAAAGAAAAAGATCTTTTGGAAGGATGCCACCTCTTCTTTGGATAATTCCATTTGGTTTGCACCAAAGGACTTACTTGGATGGTTTCATTAAAAATAGAAGGAATATCGGATTATGGGAGATATGTTTAGGATCCATTTTATTATATATTGTTTGAAAAAAATTGTATTTAGAGGTGTTAATATATGGGATGGTTATGTGCCTTTTTATAGTGGATGAGTGACTTTCTTGTAAATTTCTTAAAAGGAAATTCCAGCCGCATTTTTCTAAGAAAGGTGGATACAATAATGAACCAAATTATAATAAATGAATTAAATAATTGTAATATTAACATATAATGGATTTTAGATAGGTTTTAAGTCATTTTTTCCTTATGTATAAGGATTATTCCTTTGTTAGGATAATGTTTCTTTTAATATCTTTAATTAATTTTAAATAGTTTCAATAATATTTTTTTTCAAAATCTATGATAACGTTATTAGAAATTATATATTATGATGATTCCAAATATGGAATTTATTTTTCTAAGTTCCAATCATTGTCATTATAGAAATTAATTTAAATTTAATACCATAGATGGGACTACCATGAGGTTTGATAATGTAAAAAGGTTCAAAAGATTTTTATGTCTTTATATACAATTTAATTGTTGTATTGATTAAAATGACTTAAATTATATTAATTGCTGTATAGTTGATATTATTTTACATTACAACTAATTTAAATATAAATTTACATTATTTATAAATTGGATGAAAAAAAGTTTTCGATTTAAATTATGTATTTCAAACTATTCAGAAAAAATGAAATTTATCAGAAAAATTAAAAAATTCAACATAATATTATTTTTATGTTCTTATTTAAAAATTTAAGTTAATTTTGACATATTAAATTTATATAATTAAAAAATATTATATTTAAAATGATTTTTTATTTAAATTTGGTAAATATGCCTTTAAAATAACATTGATTGTTTTTGTGAAATACCGGGGCTGTTCTTATCTTATAACTATTAAATCTATTGGAAGATTGTAAAAAATATTTTATAGCATATAGAGTTTATATATTTAAGTAATATCACTCACTGAATGTAATTAATTTAATTTATTGTGATAAAACAAATTATTGAGAATGAAAATATTTTTCTATAATAACAATAAATTTATATTCAATGGGATTTATATACGTTTATAATTAATTGGTATCCAATGACCTCATATTGAATTTGTGTATACCATATATTTTTATAATTTATTCTATACTATTCAAAATATAAACTTAAAAGGCTGGGTTATATCTTATTAAATTAAATAATAATATTATAATAATATATTTTTGTTTGGTAAAAATAGGTCTTTTATATAAGGAAAGCCATTGAAGAATATCATTGATGTATTCGACATAATATAAATCGTTGTTTCATGAATATTATTCAATAAAATATATTGAATTTATTTAAAATAGTACATATACCTTAAATTCTCGGGGTATGATATTCCCTTATGTTCTTAGTGTTGTGTTTCATGCATGATATCAAATATAGTGTTCTTACTTCAAAATTTTGTGGCATTACATTCTCCCCACCTTAAAGAAATTGTTTCCATGAAATTTAAAATCATTTATTGTAATAAATTGTTTGATATTTCCTATTTTGAAATACTACATCGAGAGAAATGTTCATAAAGCATCCCCTAGAAAAGTGATAATACGAACTAAAATGGTCACATGGACTAACCTATATCTTGGGGTGTACGTATTATAATATTAGTGGAAATTAGAGATACCTAGATAGAGGAGAAGAGTACATATCTATAGGGAGTGATTGAGGTCATAAATCATAAATAGGTGAATGATAAATTGGATATTAAGGGCCAAAACACTCTAAATAGTTGATGATTTTGAAAACCATCAATTCAACATTAATTAAGGTATTTTGATTTTTTATTTTTTTAATATCGAGTAATTTTTTTAATTTACCAAGAATATAAGGAAATATACATTCTTATCATATGTAAAAATTTTCAACATTTTTTACGGTTTTATAAATTTATAATTAATCAATTACATTAGGAATAGATATCCAAAAATTAACTTTGATTCACCATGAACCAAAATACACATTTAATATATCATAAGGACTATAAGAAGATGAAAATATTTCCATTTTTCTCCTAATTTTTCTAATACCCAATATGGTTTATAAATTAATCTATATTTCTAAAATGTAATTATACTAGTTCATAATTAATATTTAATCATTAAATTTTGAAACTAGAAAAATTGATATTATAATAAGGACATTGTGTTGGATAGTGATTGGTGTTAAAGTAATATCATCATATAGTCATAGGTTCCAGTCCCACAGCCTTAGTAGAATTGATGGGTTTTCACATGACATACATGTTTTCCTCTTTCTACAACCATATTTACATAACTTCTAAAATATAGGGGAAATCATAGAATTAATGTTATTCACTAAATAGAATTTAAACCTAATTTTTCAATACAAACCCAATAAATACATTTATAATCCATTTATTTCTACATAGTTCTTTCCTTATTCTTGTAATTTTCCATTAGAAGAGTGAATTTCTTAAACCCAAAAAACATAGTTTTAGAATCAATTATCATATTGAAAAACCACACAATCATTTTTAGAATGTCTAAATCCTGTCACATTATTTTTAATCAAAGTCACCTCTGAATTAACATAGGTCATTCATTATCAAATTAAATTCAAATAATTCATAAATGTTTTTAAAGAGAATGTGAATTATCTTAATAATATCCCATTGTATTTTAAAACAAGGTGTGAAATAAGGCTTGTTGTCATGTACTAGGTTGTGATCATGTCTGGCCCGACACACCATATTGGAGTTGCTACCCCTAGGTATATATCTGCTAGAAAGACATCAACTTGTTGTATCCATAGATGGATGCATTATGAGGAAGACCCAAATAATCTCTACCTTACCAAATTTTTTGGATATTGTTAAAAATTTATCTTTAATGACTACCATAAGGATATGGTATCTAATCTATTTTTTCTTAAAGGATATCCCCAATGTTACTACTAAAATTACACTAATAAAAACTACATAAAACTAACCCCAAGAATCCCAGAGTGGGTTTTTACTAATATTATGTTGGAATTGTTACAAGGAATCATATCCTGAGAAAGAAAATACTTTAGTAGTCATAGAAAACAAGATACATACATGAGTCCAATATTATAACTGAATAAACTAATTAAAAAATCATGTTTTTCATTGTTGGAATACTTTTTTCCCAAATAGAATGTCCCTGAATACCTTTCTTAATACTCTTCATGGAATCCAAGGGAAAGAAAATACAATTATGGTGTGCTCAAATTCTCATCATGGGTTAATAATTGAGATAATAAGAATGAATCATTGATAATAGTCAATATGGTAAGGTAATAACTAAAGAAACATTACATGTAATCAATAAACTATGAAGGAAGTGAATAAAAAATATTGCAAGGTAAATAATTGAAAACACATTCCATTCAAATAACTAGATAAGGAATTATAAATATGAAAGGTAAATAATCCAAACCCTTGACAATTAATCAATAAACTAAGAATGAAATGAATATATAGATATTTCATTGTAGAATCTCATGTATAAATAATAACTAGATCTAAATGAATGAAATTATTAATTATTATATACCATGCTTCCTAGTTAAATGATACATTTTCCGTCACGACCTTTCATAAGATGTATTAGAATATTTGGTAAAAAACCCATCTAAGGCTATCTAATGGACCCATCCCATGAAATTATTAATGCATCATGGGGATATCTATAAATGGACCTCATCGATGTCATACATTCCCATGGAATTCCTCATATGTCAACTAATTTATTTATAATTTGCCTTTTTAAATATCTGTATAGAGTAGAAGATAAATATTAACCAATATTTTCCTAGTGAATGAAATAATTTTAGGTACACACCATATGTAAAAATGGTATACATTTTAAGAAACATTCATATCCATGATAAATGATATGGATATATTGGGGAAAATAAATTTTCAAAGATCACGGGAAATTGAATATTTCTAGGGCAGTAAGAAAGGAATTAATTAAGTGAATATCAATATTATCCTTATCAAAATCAATCATAAACCTTCTAGTGTAATAATAGGGATGATATCAAAACAAAATGTCCCAAGTGTTGTACGGATATATTGTTTTTATATTTGATTAACAGAAAAACTATAAAAATATATTTTTAAAATATTCTTGAGGGAAATACAGTTTTTTAATTTGAAAAAAAAATTTAGGAAAATTGTATTTTATTTTTTCTTTTTTTAAAAAAAATTATTCAAAAATTATCCTTTTATATTTGAAATGGAATCATAAAATTATTTTTTGTGGGTAAATTTATACAATCCAAATAAGGTAAAAAGAAAATTTCTTTTTGCACGGTAAAATTGATATAAAGGTACTTTGTTCAGAATGTGACAAGATGATTACTCTATTTTTTTTAAAAACCAATATTGTTATTTTTTTAATAAATAATTTTAGAATTGTAAAAAATATTTTTTATAAACATTTTATTACATTAAGTTTTTAGAAGAAAATAGGTTCTCTAACTAAAGTGACAAATGATTTCAGGGTTTCTTAAGAAAAATTCTAAACATTTTTATTACAAAAGAGTGGGAAAATGTACTATTATATTGGAAAGATCATGAATATTAAGAGGATAATATTGTGAAAGGGTTTATTAGTAAATGGTCAAATAATTTATTCTCAGGAAAATTCATGTATAAATAGTCCCAAAAATGATCTTGTGAATTAATACCTCGGAAAGACCTCAACATTGAGGTGACAATAAATCAATGGTTATATTGTGGGTTTTAAATTTAAATCAAAAAAATATTAAATATATCAATAAATAGTAAAATGATATTATACAATTAATATTATAATATTAACGACAATAATGAAGTAATATACCCAAATTAAAAGAAATCAGGTTTAGAAATTATTCAAATTAAAACTCAAAATAACAGGAATGTTAATAAATTCATGATATAATATATAAAAATGGTATGTATTCATATTGTAAAAAATATGTAAGTTGTGATTATGAAATTTATCTTTAAAATGAAAAAGTGTGATGAAAATCCAATACGTGGCACTTCCTTTTGGGTAAAAATTATTTAACTTCGTGTATTATTGTTTTAAACATGATAATAAATTATTCATGAACAAAATAAATATTCATTATAAAATATAATATCTTTTTATAAAATCTTGTTACTCGTTTGTTAGTACACATTGACAATTTTCACTATTTCGGGTGTTAATTTCCTAGTTCTTCGAGCATGTTATGACCTGTTACTTATTGTTCATATGAAATATATTATGATTTAATCAAATAAATAATACTAAATATTATTTAATTATAATATATATATTTATTATATATATATTTATAGTAATCCATTGTATTTGTTGATATGAAATCAAATTCACCATTCATAGAGATGGTAGGTTGTATATATTCTTGAGCGGTACTTTCATTTCATTATCATATTAAAAGAATGAAAATTAATATATATATATATATATATATTATAATTTACATATTAAAATTATTTCCTATATGTTTCATAGTTTAAATAAAACCATCCATTATAAATTCCATGTATAGTTTGAAAGAATCACATCACTTTGAGGGGGCAGTAGTCCACACTTTCACAAACAATGTTATTGTATTTACACAAACTAGAAAGAATAAGGGAACGTGTTATATAAAAAAACATATAATAATAAAAACATTTTAAATACCATATATATCTTTTATGAACATTATTTCCATCATAATTCCAAACCATGCGAGGTGGTAATGGAAAAAATGAACGACATTGTTTTGTGAGATGACAGTTCACCGTACACATAAATGGTAAGTTCATTACCCATTAGAAGAACTTTTGTGTATGATTTGATAGAAAATTTTTAATGAAAATCATTAGTATGTTTGTATTACTTTTCCTATATTATATTTATGTACTAATAAGAGATTAGGGTATGTACTATGAATATAAAGAAAAAGTGATTGAAGAAGGGCTTTACCTCTTACTTGTGTAACTCCTTTTTGTTTGCACCGAAGAGATTTGTTGGATAGATTCCTCCATAAAGTCAGGATTATAGGATTTAGGAAGTGATTTCTTGGAGATACGTTTGCATATAATGGTTGATACCATGTGTCTTTATAGGTGTGAATAAGTGAGAGATATGGGATAACTTTTTATAGCAGAGGAGGAGTTACATTCTTATAAACGCTTGAAAAGGAAATTCCCCGCATGTTTTTCTTAGGAAAAGAGGGTCCAATATTGAAAATTGTATTTATAAAATTTACTATAGTTTCTCAATATTAATATAAAATTTATCTTGTATATGTTTCTTGGTCCATTTGACCCATAAATTTACGGTTTAGCCCTTATTTAGGATATTTTTCCCTTAATCTTTGTAATTAATTTCAGTCAAATTCACTAATATTTTTTATTCAAAAAATAATATACCTATATTAGACATTTTCAATTACTATTATTCTAAATATTTATAAAATTCTCCAAAAACAGATTACAGTAGTGGAAAAAATTAATTTAAATTTAATCATAGAGACAGGACGATAAACTTATTTTTAAAATAAAGACATTGAAAAGTTTTTTATATTTTTATAATAATCATCACTGTAAAATTGATTCTAATGAGATAAATTTGATAAATTTATATATAATATATATTAAATGACTTTTAAATATATTTTAAATATAATTTATACATATTATATAATTATATGAAAAATAGATTTTTAGGTTAAATATATTATTTTTCAATATTTATCAAAAAATAAAACGTCTTAAAAAAATACAAAAAATTCAACCTACGATAATTTTTATTTTACTATTTAAAAAATGAATTATATTTTAACATATAAAATTTATTAAATTGACATAATTTATATTTAAAATGGGTCCTCCAATAAAGGTTTGTAAAAGTGTCTTCTAGAAAATTATGATTTTTATGGGAAATATTTTGTTGGATCTTATGTTATAAAAATTGAATAAATTTTATAAGTATAAGAAATTAGGGTATATAAATATATCATTAATATTGCTCAATAATGGTAATTAATATAATTTAATAGGAAAACACAACATTATGTGCCGGAAAATCATTTTCTATAAAATAATTACCTATATATTCAATTGGTTCTTATCTGGTTTTATAATTTATTTTTAGCCTATGCATTCATCTTTTTTTATGTAAACCAAATATTTACATAAGTAGTTGATACTACAAATAACATTTAATTTAAGACCAAGGTTATATTTAATTATATTATATAATAATATTTTAATAATATATTTTTATTTGGTTGTACTCGGACATGTGTGTAGCACAAGTCAATGAAGAAACTCATTGTTGGATGTTATTCAAGCTAACTCAGTGTTTCATGAATTTGATATTGTAGAATAAATTATATTTATTTAGAATGTCAAATATATCATATGGTCTTAGGAAATTACATTCTATTATGCTCTTAGTGTTGTTTTTAATGCATGATATAAAATACATTGTTCATACATTAGACTTTTGGGGTGTTACAGAAGTCATGATATTGGAACTGAAAAATTCATTCAAAATGGGCTGAGATTTGAATACCACATTCATTGTGAATAGTTTCTTTCATATAATTTAATTCTACTAGTTGTGGAGCATAAATAGATATACCAATCACAAGTAATGTTTGTTCTATATTGGGCATATAAAAATATATAGTAGATGTGATTCTAGATAAAAGTACTTCATTTTAGGAATATTAATGTTTCAGTAATGGAAATTAGTGTTTAAAAAACACAATATGTCATGAAAAATATAATGTGTCATTCAATATATCCACTATAAAATCAAACTTTTTTTTGCAGACATTAATCCTTCTTGAATTGTATCTTCCAAAAACCCAAACGCATATAAAACCCCGTCATATACCTATTTTTGATGGACATCAAAATATATGATTCCACATTCTCAATTCATGAAATAGTAAACTGTTTTATGAATTCATGTACCTCATTCTACATATGGACTAAAACTGTTATAACCTAACCCAATGGTGATCACCTAACTGGTGAAAAGTAGTATGTGACCACCCTAAGCCAACCATCAATGGGATATGGGTAGGATAAAAGGCCTGAGAAGGCGTAAATGATATGTGATGTGTTAGCCTATGTACCTATATGCATGCATTGAACCATATCCATGAAAATGAATCGGGGAAATTATAAAATACTATAATATGATGAGTAAAACCATACATGTAATTAATTATATGGAATACATTATATTATTAAAACATAAATAAAAATAATAAAAGGGGGAAAACACATGACCAAATAAAAATGTGTTCAGAACCTAGAAATAAGTGGAAAAAGGGAAAAAATAAGATAGTGTGTCACTTAATTTCGATTTCCAACCACTAAACATGGTAAATGTGCCCATGTATCACTATTATCCACCAATTTCACCATCAATCTTCTTGTTATCTGTATAGGAAAAAACACACGATGAAAAATCCCTTGATGTGGTGAGTATATACATAAATAGTAGAACACCCTGAAAACAACACGAGGACCAACAGAAATATAAAACAAATTCATATCATCATCATTTTGGAAGGTTTGTCCAAAAATGATTAAATAAACATGATCCAATTATATATAAACTAAGATATTATCAACAAGAATCAATAACAAAGAGAGGTAAGGGATCTCAATCTCTATAACTAAGGAAATAATGAGGAGTCAACCTGAGGCTCTGTTGGTCAATCTCCAATGATCAGTATCACATGAAACCACATTATAGAATCCATGTAGAGGAACCACACCTCACTACAATGATCCATAGTAGAGGGGACACTATCTCTAATAGATGACCCACACCCTATTACATTGGGGTCGTGGAGAAACTCAAAATATATATGACATATACACTGGTATTACATGGGAATTACAATAAATATATAGGACACATAACATAGTGAAAAGGGGGTTCCACTCAATATATAGAGGACTCACAGCCTCATGAAATCTGGGGTGTCAATCGATATATATATAACCCATACCATAGTATTATAAGGGTACTACTCTGTAGATAGAGAACATTCACTCTGGTGCGAAAGGGGGATGCCACTCAGTAGATAGTGCTCCCAATCCACGTATGATAGAGGGTACCACTTAGTAGATAGGGGACATGAACCATAGTGTGATAGGTGGATTCCACTATGTAGATCGAGAAACCACATGATAGTATATCACGGGGTACCAATGTACCTTTATAAATGGTATAGGGGACCTCAACCCTGGTGCGACATGGGAGTTACCAACCCTGATACATTCCAATGATTCCATTCTTTAGATAGAGGAGACAATACCAATATATTATGGGGGTTACCAAACCTACTAATATGAACATTATTGGGGATCACAACCTGATGTGATAGGGGAGTTTCCAACACTAACATATCATGTATCCATATAGTAAACTGTGTGGAGGATCTGTACATCACCCATGAATTCCAATGTCAATGAGGAATAATCTCTAATAGAATACCCACAGACTATTATGATGGGAGGGTACCAATCACCCTAGGTAGAGAGTATAGGGGACCAACACTCTAGTGTGATAAGGGGGATTCAAACCCAACACCTCTAATATGATATCACCTAATAATTACATTTGGTCAAGCACCACCTGAAGAAGTATCACTTTCAAAACATCACACATCATATCTCAAAATCTATTATAAATGATATCATTTCATTATGTGTGGAATACATTTTTTTTGATAAGATACTTATTATCCAACATTAGTGTTCTAATGATGGAGATATAGACTACATACGTCTCTTAGAGAAGTACATGGTGTGTTCATGGGGTCACAGGTTGTGTGATGTTGCCACTCTAACGGGTCATGTTCCACCTATACATGGATTGAGAATCCATGGCATAATTTATGGGTTTTAAGGGTGGTATACATTGTTTCATTGAAAATCAAGTCCATCCCATGCCCTTCCAACACATTCCTGTGTTCATCAGTCCGTGTCTATGTACATGTACATGTCAAATTATCCTGTCCATATCAAAGTACACATGCATTACCATATAATTTGGTTATGCTTATATGCTTGTCTATTCCCATTATAATGTACTCCTAGAGTACATGTCAATATTACAACATAGGGTCACATGATATGTATTCACTATACATAGTAAGTGATTCTTATCTTCACTATAAACACTAGTTGTCATAGCGAGGGGACTACACAATATGTGTTCCACCAAGATACAAGGTGTGTAGTTAGTTTATTCACAGAAACCCCGGTTTTTCTTCGAAAATATCACTACAACATTGCTTCTTCCTTCAATATCTCTAGAAAGTGTGGATCTAAGGTCATTTTCACCTGATCCGTCACATGTGGAAAAATGTTGGCCACTTAAATCACTCAGCTCTAAAACCATCACTCCATGCCACTCCTATTACATCACTGGGTCCTGAATACATGGAGTAATCAATTTGTACCAACAATCAATCCTAATCAATATGAAAATAATAATAATTTTCATCAGTCTTACAATAACTGTGAATCATGGTGTTTAATAGTGCTAAAACCTGCCCCGAAAATGTTGAACCGTGACACAATGAGAAAAAATGAAACCCACAATGATTGTTTAGAAAAAATGTGTTGGATCGAAATAATGATGTAGATACTCAATATAAAAGAGGGGGGGGGGGTGAATTGTATAGTTTAAAAATTATTTGGAACTTTTAATGTTTGATACAGATTACAATGTTTTCCTTAGACAAGGAAAGTTCTAAGTTTAACAAAGTTAAAATAAGAAAATTCACAACACCTCTAACACCAAATGAAAAATTGGAATAAGGAATGGAGTTATAAACTTCATGTTCTTTGTACTTTCTTAAAACTGGAAAGAGGTTCAGAATGTAGGTTCCGAAATATGGATCCGGAAATTGAAACTTAACCAAAGATTACAATATGAGATTATACCATAAAGCGTATAGAATCTAAACTTATCAAAGTACAAGTGTAAAGAAATATAAGAAGGCTATAATTTCTTTACAATACAATATGCACCGGAAACAAACAACTAGTAAAACTACAAGTAACAAGATATAAGTCTTTTAACCCAAAGAGAAGGGTATCCAACAACCTTGGATAAAGGTCCCTTGATTTATACATTCAAGCTAGTCTGTCTTACCCACACCAGGGTAAGCCCTCGATACGAAGATCAGAATCTCTATCTTTCTTTCCCCGCAAGACCTCAACTTCAAGGTAGTTGGAACCTCTGTCTTCCTCAGCATGGAAGCCCTCGAACTTTAAGGTAGTCGGCACCTATGTCTTCCTATCCTCAGAAGTCCTCGAATGTAATCACCAATATTCGGAGTCGCACGAAGCAAAAACTGAACGAGCAGTTCAGTACACACAAAGCATGAAAAGATTTCTCTCTCTAGAAATCACCTTAGCAGCATGTGTTCTCTAGATCGATCAACTTCATTGTGTGTAGAGCTCTTTCAAATGAGCTCCTATTTATAGGAAAGGTTAGATCCTTCCTCCAACGGTCATATCTTCTTTAAAAATTGGAGGGACCTGTATACGTGTCACTTAACCAACGGTTAGTTTATAACGGAATAGATGACATAGTTTTATAACAAAACAAGTGTTATAGAATGTACGACATCATTTTATGTCTAAAAAAAAGTTCGGAGTGAAGGTTCGGAGTGTAAGAAAATATTAAAGAGTATAAAAATTATAAAAGTGTAAGCAAAATGAAATTTTAGAGTCTAACCAAAAATAATATTCGGAGTCTAAATAAATTTGGAGTGTATAAAGAAAAAATGATCAGATTCTATTTAATAGGTGAATTCGAAATGAGAATTCAGAATGAGAATTCATCATCAGAAATCGTAATGAGAATATGTAATCTGGATTCGTCATTAGATTTCGGTGTCGAACTTCATGAGAGTTCGTATCTAGAATTCAGAGTGGAACTTTATTATAGTTCTCATCCAGAATTCGGGGTGGGACTTTATTACAGTTCTCATCCATAATTCGGAGCCTAAAAACAGAATGTTTCACATCTAAGTTTTAAAAGATTCTAAGAATATAGAAATGAATCCAATTCTTATACTTAAGAAATATATGGATATAGATAATGAAAATATGATAAGGATAATTTTCCTTATAAAAGCGATTTTCCTTATAAAAGCGATTTTCCTTATAAAAGTGATTTTCCTTATAAAAGCGATTTTCTTTATAAAATCGATTTTCCTTATAAAAGCGATTTTCCTTATAAAGGCAATTTTCCTTATAAAAGCAATTTTCCTTAACGATAAGGTGTTTGTGATTTTCAAAACAAGAAGGAATGGGAAATTTATAAGGAAAAACATATTGACTCAACAATCTCCCCCTTTTTGGAAAGCACAAACATCCTTACGAAAAAAGGAAGACTAAGTAGAAAAAAAAAAGAAAACATTAAATCTTATCTCCATTTGCTTATGGATGTTGATGAATATGACTAACTCCCTCTTAGGCTTTGAAACTCTAAGGATCGTATTATAGATTTCCGAAATGGTATTTCATTAAGAATAAGAATGTATTCTTTAATGAAAAACTCCCCCTTAGATAAACACTATTTGAATTATTTTTCTTTCTCACCCTTTGTGAAGGTTATTTTTCCCCCTTTATTAGGATTCTTTTTCCTTCTCCCCCTTTTTGATTTTCAAAAAGAATTTTAGGGAATGGACAATATAACAATGTACCTGAAAAATTAGTAACAACAACAAAAGAGATGAGCAAGAAATTTTTTCATCATGTTTGAAAAATAAAGAAGATAAGATACAAAAAAAAGATCGGATTTGTATATTTTGGATCTTTTTTCCTTCGACATGAGACCCTTAAGAATAGTCTTTATCTTCTTCAAGTCTTTATGGTCTTCTTCAGCTTGCTTCTCTAACACAACTATTCTTGCACTTTGAGCTTCAAGCTTTTCTTCATGGGATTGAATCATTACTTCTTGAGCTTTAAAAACTTGTTCTTGCTTTAACAACTTCTCATCAATCTCAATCTGATGATCCCTTTCATTCCTCCAGCTTTGAGCAACAGAATTCAACTTCCCATTCAGATCTCTATCTTCTTGAATCGAGAAATTCTTTTCAGCTGTCAAATTTTCTTCAAAGGAAGAAGTAAGATCATGTAGCTTCCTATCTTCTGTCTCAAATGCATCTTTAACATCATCTTGGAATTCATCCAAGAGCCTCATCTCATCTACAGTTTTCCTCGACCAAGTAGTCTTTTTCAAGCAAGACCTTTTGTGGGCTTCATAGCCGACAAAAAAAGTTTTGAACTGAGCCTCAATCTCAACACATTTATCCATAACCATGGATACAAAGTCTGTTTTCTGATTCAAATTATGTTGGATCATTTGGCATCTTGAATCAATACTTGAGAAAGTCGAAATAGATCCCACCAACTTCTTTAATGACTAAACAAAATTGTCATGCCCCAACGAAAATGACTCTGAATCTGAGACTTTTCTTGGAAAATTTTCTTCTTCAATTTGGTCAACCATTCTCTTTGAAGAACTACCATCTTCCCGTTTCTTTATGACTACTGAGCTCGGGGTATCAACAATGAGTTTCTTTCCCTTGTCCACTTTCGGAATGGATTCCTATTCTGGGGATTTTTGTTCACTATCAGACAATTAAAAAACAATGTCTTCATCATCAATAACTTTTTGAGCAAAATCTTCCATGTTTTTCATTTGAGCAATATCATGTAGAAGATGTTCTTCCTCTACATGATAAGCTACTTCTTTTTCTCTTTTCTCCTCATCCTTTCCTGGAGTGACTAACTTATAGGATTCAGCTTCTGATGTTCGGAGCGACAAATGTTCCGAATGTGTATACTTATAACCATATACTTGCTTCAATATTTCTTTGATCTCACCACTAACTTCAACAACTGCTTCTTCCTCTCGCACTTCCTCAAACTGCTCAACTTCATCAACATCCTTAGCAACTTCCTCTTCTAGAGTGACATAGTTTTTTCCTGGTGTTTCAGGTAGAGATTCCATAGAAAATGATCTCGGAACTGGAGTGTTTCCGGAGGCCATCTCATTAAACTTTAATAAATTCTGAACCACCTCATCTTCAGACATCTTCTTCTTAAGCTTTTTTTGTTTCACTTGTTTTTCTAATTCATCCGCTGTTTTTCCTTCAGGGCCTTAGCCTCCGCAGGATCCAAGCCTAACTGAGGCTCCCCTTGCACTCTCTTCTCTTTGATTTCCCTCCACTTAGCAACTACCTCATCTGAATAATCTTTCTTCTTATTTGGTTTTGGAGGTGTGGAATGAACTTCCTTAGATTTTGGATTCCCTGCTTAAACTTCAACTTCTTCCAACTTTCTCTTCTTCACTGGCTTAGAAGATTCAGGTTCAGCAACTTTCGGAACGGCTTCATCTTGAACTTGTAAATCAAAGAACTCACCAGTATTCTTGTCAAAGGCAACATTCATCCTTTTGAGGGTACCATCACTCACCAACATAATTTTGAAAACTCTTGGCTTAGACTTGCAAGCCTCCTTGAAAGATTCAAGGCAACGAACTATTAACTTCAAGATTATTGCTAGATACATTATGATCTGAGCTCTCAGATTCCCTTTCTTAACATTCTCAATGGTAATAAGAATGTGTTTCATCAGATTAAACTTCCTTAGATTTATCATAAAATCTAAGATAAAGATCTCACTCTTCTTCAAAGTGTCTTTATCACCATTTCTCTGTATTATAAAGCCTTATACTCATAATTCTAGAATCCAAAAATTTGTAGACAGAGTAGAAATCTTCAGAGCCTTGTCATCTGCCAGTCCGAGAGTCTCCAATGCCTCTTCCATGTTGAAGCTTCCATTTGAATCTGGTAAAACATGAGAGATGAACTCGACTTCTCCTTCATAGGTCAGCCCTACCATGATAGCTGACTTGGCATAAGAAATCATATAAGTCTTCCCATAAGACTTAAACGAAAATTTCTCCCTATTATCTTCCTTATAGAACGAAACCGTCTTATAGAACAAAAAAAGCAATTCTGAATATACTTCATCTTGATTCTCAGGCTTAGACACAAAAACATCTTCCCATCGGTTAATCTTTATGTTCTTGGATATAAGAGAATCATATTTGATGAAGAAATCAGGATGAACCAACCTTTCTCTATATACTAACCACTTAGAAATCAGCTTAGAGAAAGAAATGTCTTGAGAATGTGCTTCCACAGACATTCGGATCTGAAGACTTCTGAGAAGTTTGGAAAAGAGATTACTGAAGATCGGAACAGCCTTAAAATGGAGCGGCAGAGATTCGAGACGTTGGTGCTTGAAAAACCGATGTGGGATGACCATTTGGGGTCCCCTTTAAATAGGCAACGAAATGACGGTTCATCATCCTCGGTTGATCGAACAGTTGTTAAAATTGAGATCAGATCTGATGGATGAAAACCAATTCTCAAGAAAAACTTGAATCCGATCTTTTTGAGGTTTTTATTAAAACAAAGATTTAAGAAAACTATAATCCGAAAACAAAACATAAGAAAATACCAGCTAGTAATGTATGATTACGAAAACATGAGTAAAGAAATCATACCTTTCGGATTAGCTTAGGAGGATTATTCATAATGAGTAACATTCTTTTTGAAGAAAAGAAAAAAACTACAGGAAAAAAACTTCATTATGAAAAGACAAAGTTTGAAAAATTCTCTACGAAAAACTCAACAAAGAAAACGAAAATTCATTACAATATTTTCAGAATGAAAATTTCATTACAAAATTTTGAATATGAAAAACTCATTATGAAAGTCTCGGTATGAAAATATCGTTACGGAAATACGAGTACGAAATTTTCCATTCTAGAAGCTTTCAATACAAATATTTCCATTCCAGAAGTTTTATATACGGAAATATCCATTCCAGAAGTTTTCTATATGAAAATATCCATTCCAGAAGTTTTCTATACGAAAATATCCATTCTGGAAAATTTCAGTTCCGGAAATTCCCATTCCGAAAATTCAGTTTTGAAAAGTTTGAAAAACTAACTTTGAAGAAAAAAAATTAGTTACTCTAAAAATCAAATGTACCCCCCTATGAAAAGGAGTTTATTACTATTAGGAGAATTGTTCAACTATAAGTTAATGAAGGATGATTACCTTACGGTTATCATTCCTAACTTTTGTTTAATATATTCAAATCTATCGGAGGGTAAATATTTTGTGAAAATATCAGCAAGTTGATCTTGCGTTCCGATAAACTGAAGAATAATATCTCCTTTTAGTGTGTGATCCCTAAGAAAGTGATGCCTAATATCTATGTGTTTTGCACGAGAGTGATGTGCAGGGTTCTGACATAGGGCAATGGAAATTGTGTTATCACACAAAATTTGGGTTTTAGTAAAACTCAGGCCATAGTCTGTGAGTGTGTGTTGCATCCACAACACTTGAGCACATCAACATCCAGCTGCTATATATTCAGTTTCAGTAGTGGAAAGTGCTATAGAATGTTGATTTTTGCATGATCAAGAAACTAGAGAATCTCCTAAGAAATGAGAAGTTCCGGATGTACTTTTTCTATCCATTCTACATCCACTAAAGTCAGCATCAGAAAGTCTTTTTAGAACAAAATCATTTCCAGAAGTATAAAGTAATCCAAGATCCATGGTTCCCTTAAGGTAGAAATTTTTTTTACTGCCTTTAAGTGAGATTCCTTCGGATTGGATTGATATCTTGCACATAAGCATACTGAGAACATTAATTCTAGTCGACTAGCTGTTAAGTAAAGTAAACTTCCTATCACACCTCTAAAATATGTTTGATTTACTGGTTTCCTAGCTTCATCAAGATCTAGAGAGTTTGATGTACTAATAGGAGTACTTATACTTTTAGTATTGTCATAACCATACTTTTTGAGAAGATCTTCAATATACATATGTTGAGATATGTAGGTTCCTTCTGGTTTTTGGGAAATTTTAAAACCAAGGAAAAAATTTAACTCACCCATCATACTCATTTCAAACTCAGATTTCATTAAACTTGCAAAAGAGTTAGTTAAAGATTGCTGAGTTAAACCAAATATGATGTCATCAACATAAATTTGAATAATCGAAACATTTTTCTTGTCTTTCTTTCTAAAAAGGTATGGATCTGCATTTCCCTTAACATATTTATTTTGATGCAAAAATCCAGTGAGTCTATCATACCAGGCTCGTGGGGCTTGTTTAAGACCATACAGAGCTTTGGTATTTCTGAAAACATGATCAGGATGTTTTGTATCTTCAAAGACACGAGGTTGTTCAACAAAAACATCCTCTTGGACATAACCATTAAGAAAAGAACATTTCACATCCATTTGAAAAAGTTTAAAATTAAATAATGCTGCAAAGTCAAGTAGAATATGGATAGATTCAAGTCTAGCTACTGGAGTATAGGTTTCTTCATATTCTATTCCCACATGATGATTATAGCCTTTAGCAAGAAGTCTAGCTTTATTTCTTACTATGACTCCATTTTCATCACATTTGTTCCTGAAGACCCACTTTACTCCAATAACAGAAGTTTCCTTAGGTCTTTCAACCAAGATACAGACTTTGTTCCTTTCAAATTCATTTAGTTCATATTGCATAGATTTTATCCAATCATCATCAACTAAAGCTTCATTAGTTCTTTTTGGTTCTAACTAGGAAAGAAATGCTAGATGTTCTACTTCATTTCTTTAGGAACTTCTAGTTCTTACAGGTTTATTTACATCACCAATGATACTATCACTGGGACGATTCTTAAGAAACACCTGATTTGGGTTTTGAAAATCATGTTCATCAACATAGGGTAGAAAGTCTTCTGGGGTAAATGTTTCAGAAGTATCTTCTTGAACATTATCCTTATCAGAAAGTTCTTCTATCAAAGGTTGACAATCAGTTTTTGAAAAAACATCCAAGGATGAGGATTGGGATGGTTTTGAAACAAAAGGATCGGACTCATCAAATTTTACATGTACTGTTTCTTCAACAGTACAAGTATTTTTATTGAAAACTCTATATGCCTTAGAAGTTGTGGAGTAGCCTAAGAAAATTCCTTCATCATATTTTGGTGCGAATTTATGTAGATTATCTTTAGTATTCAGAATGAACACTTTGAAACCAAAAACTCTGATGTAGGAATGTCTTGGTTTTCTATCATTCGATAACTCATAAGGGGTTTTACTAAGAAAAGGTCTAATCAAAACTTGATTTATAGTATAGAAAGCAGTACTAACAGCTTCAGCACAGAAATTTCTATCTATAGAATATTCACTCAACATGGTTCTAGTTATTTCCTGAATAATTATATTTCTACTTTCAACTACACCATTCTGTTGAGGAGTTCTCTGTGATGAAAATTTGTGAGTAATACCTTTTCTACTTCTAAAAGTTTCAAAATCAGAATTTTGAAATTCTCCTCCATGGTCACTATGAATAGTTTTCAATGGAAGGTTTTTCCCATTTTTAACTTGAGCTCTAAAACTTTTGAAATAAGAAAAAGCTTCATACTTATTTGGTAGAAAATAAACCCAAGTAAATCTAGTGTAATCATCAACTAGAAAAAACACATAGTATTTGCCTCCAATACTTCCAGTTTGTGTTGGAACAAAAAGATCCATGTGCACTAACTGTAATGAATCAGTTGTTGAGACTTCACCAATTGATTTAAGACTAGATTTATGTTTCTTTCCATATTGACAAGGATCACAAACTTTAGAAGAATCAAACCTTAGCTCTGGTAGATCCTTAACTAGTTTCTTCGTAGAGAGTTTGCATAAGTTCTTAAGGTTACAGTGACCTAGTCTTATATACCATAACCAGGAATGATCTTCCATTGCACTTAGGAAAGGTAAATCTTGGCTCCTAAGGTCTTCTAAATTTGTGGTGTAGAAATTCTCTTTCCTATTGGCTGAGAGAATAAATTCTTCCTTGGAATTGTGAACTAAGCACTTATCATTCCTAAAATTCACAAGATATCCTTAATCACATAACTAACTTATGCTAATGAGGTTGTGCTTATGACCCTTAATAGAAAGAACATTTTAAATCAAGGTTTTAACAAGAAGAACAATGTTACCTATACCAACGATTTCTCCCTTAGCATTGTCTCCGAATGTTACCTTTCCTCCTTTCGTTTTGATAATCTTTTTAAAATAGATTTTGTTACCAGTCATATGTCGGGAACATCCACTATCCATGTACCATGTTTTGTTACTGGTACTCTCTTTATTTTCTTGAAATCAAGAAATGAATTAGACTTTCAGAATCCAAACTTGTTTGGATCTGAGATTTCCAGACAACAAAATTTTAGGAACCCACATCTTCATCGAGAAATAAGCTTTATGAAATCCTAGAGATTGGGTTTTGTTTAAGGAACAATTATTTGCCTTTGACCACCACATTGACACTTAGTACAAAATGGGGCACTTTGAGGAACAAAATAATTGTTACTAAAAATTGGTTTTGCATGGGTATAACAAAATCCGGATTTATTTATTAAAGGTTGTATTTGGGAATACATTTTATCAAAATTTTCCTTACCATGGGTAAAGTTTGATAAAAACTTCTTTAAGGAAAAAATTTCAGACTTGAGTTTTATAACAACGTTTTTATCTTCAAAATCATTAGATTTAGAACTAGAGCTATGCTCAAAAATACTTTTCTTAGATATTACTTTTTCTAACTCTTTAGAAAGTTTGTTCTTCTCAGAACATACTTCCTCATGATTTTTTGAAATACTTTCAAAATCAGCATTTTTCTTATCAAGATCTTTAGAAAGATCTGATATTTCTTTCGTAAGAAAAGAATTTCTATAGTTTGCCTTATCATGGTTTTTATTGAGTTTAGAATTCTCAATTCCAAGAAGTTTAGAAAACCTAGAAACTTCTTCATCAGTAGGTAAAGTATTATCTTCATCAGAAGAAGATTCTTCATCAGAAGAGTTATAATACTCTTTATCATTGGAATTTAAAGAAACATTGGTCAATGATTCAGCATTTTGTACCTTATCCATAAAACAATTATTATCAATAGGTAGTCTGGCTATAAGACCAAGATTCTTCTGTCCTGAAGATTCATAATCAAAAGATTCATATGAAGAGTCACCACAACTAGCACTCCAGGTGTCATTTTCTTTCAAAACTTTCTTAGCTTTGGTTTTATAGTACTTCTTTCTTCTCCTTTAATAATTCCTTTCTTTCCTTTATTTATTTTTGAGAAAAGGGCAATCTAGTCTAATATGTCCAGCTCTCTTGCATTCATAACAAGTGACTTCTCCATCTTTCCTATCTTTCCTTTCCTTTTTCTTATACTTGGATTGGATACTTCTTTGGCCAGCTATCTTGTTCATCCTTCGAGTAATATTTTCTAACTCATTTTCAGATACTTCACTCTCACTAGGTTCGGATTGAAAAATAACTTTCTTAGACTTGGATCTGGTTACTCTCTCAGGAGTCATAGCTTTTATCTGATTTGATGTTGTTGTAAAAGAAACTGTACTATTTCCATTCTTCTTTTTGATATTGTCAGCATCTCTCTTCATTATTGTTTGATGTTGGAGAAGAGTTCCGAATTGCTCATCAAGATAAATTTGAGTAACCTTCCAATTATCATCTATAGCTGTTCGTTTGTATTCCCACTCATTGGGCATAATATAAATTATCTTATCCACATATGCTTCATTATCTAAACCTTTTTCTCCCATAGACTGTAAGCTTTTGACTATAGTCATAAATCTCTATTGAACTTTACAGATTGGTTCACCAGAAGGAAAATTGAATCCATGGTATTCAGCTCTAAGCATAGCTCTCTTAGTCTCAATCACCTTAGAAGTTATAAATTGTGTAACCTCTAACTTCGTCCAGATACAATTAGCTTCTTCACAAGAAGAAATTTGGTTATATATATTTCTAATCATTGAACAAAGTAAGGTATTGCGTACCTTATAATTGAGTTGATACTCTTTCTTTTCCTGGTTAGTGAAAGTTGCAACTTCCTTATCATGAATGTTATAATCACCAGTAAGCATAACAAAGTTGTCCACTTCAGTATTGATAACAAAAGTCTTCATTCGATCTCTCCAGTACTCATAGTCATTACCATCAAAGATTGGGGGTCTTGTAGGATTTATATTATCAATGGATCCAACATTGATTCCTTCCATACTTAAAATAACCTTCGGTACAGAAACTTGTTGGTAGAAAAAGTTCACAATTACAAGGTTCGGAATGACAATTCGTAATGGAAAAGTTCGGAATGACAAAGTTCGGAATGACAATGACCTTTCTAAGAATGTATGAAGAATAAAGAAAAATGAGCAAGAAAAAACTTATTCATGAGTATAAGTATTTCAGAGACCTCCATTGATACCAATTGTATGATCAAAATAATGATTTAGATGCTCAATATACAAGAGGGGGTGAAATGTATACTTTAAAAATTCTTTGGAACCTTTAAAGTTTGATACAGATTACCATGTTTTCCTTAGACAAGGAAAGTTCTAAGTTTATCAAAGTTAAACTAAGAAAATTCACAACACCTCTAACACCGAATGAAAAATTGGAATAAGCAATGGAGTTATAAACTTCTAGTTATATGTACTTGCTTAAAACTGGAAAGAGATTCCAAAAGTAGGTTCTGGAAATATGGATCCGGAAATTGAAACTTAAATAAAGATTAAAATATGAGATTCCACGTTAAATCATATAGAATATAAACTTATCAATGTAAAAGTGTAAGGAAATATAAGAAGGTTATAATTTCCTTACAATACAATATGCAGTGGAAAAAAACAAGTAGTAAAACTACAATAAATAAGATATTAGTCTTTTATCCCAAAGAGAAGGGTATCCAACAACCTTGGATAAAGGTCCCTTGATTTATACTTTCAAGCAATTCTGTCTTACCCACACCAGGGTAAGCCCTCGATATAAATATCGGAATCTCTATCTTGCTATCCCCATAAGCCCTCAACTTCAAGGTAGTTGGAACCTCTGTCTTCCTCGGCATGCAAGCCCTCGAACTATAAGGTATTCGGAACCTCTGTCTTCCTATCCTCGGAAGTCCTCGAATGTAATCACCAACATTCAGAGTCACACGAAGAAAAAACTGAACGAGCAGTTCAGTACGCACAAAGCATGAAAAGCTTTCTCTCACTAGAAATCACCTTAGCAGTGTGTGTTCTCTAGATCGATCAACTTCATTGTGTGTAGAGCTATTTCAAATGAGCTCATATTTATAGGCAAGGTCGGCTCCTTCCTCCAACGGTCATATCTTCTTTAAAAATCCGAGGGACCTGTACACATGTCACTTAACCAATGGTTAGTTTATAACATAATAGATGACATAGTTTTATAACAAAACAAGTGTAACAGAATGTATGATATCGTTTTAAGTCTAACACAAAAGTTCGGAGTGTAAGAAAATATTAAAGAGTAGAAATATTATAAAAGTGTAAAAAATGAATATTTGGAGTCTAACCAAAAATAATATTCAGAGTCTAAATAAATTTGGAGTGTATAAAGCAAAAATGATCAAATTCTATTTAATAAGTGAATTCGGAATGAGAATTCAGAATGAGAATTCGTCATCAGAAATCGTAATGAGAATTCGTAATCTATATTCGTTATTAGATTTTGGTGTTTAACATCGTGAGAGTTCATATACAGAATTCGGAGTGGAACTTTATTACAGTTCTCATCCAGAATTCGGAGTGGGACTTCATTAAAGTTCTCATCCAGAATTCGGAGCCTAAAAACAGAATGTTTCATGTCTATGTTTTAAACGATTCCAAGAATATAGAAATGAATCCGATTCTTATACTTAAGAAATATATGGATATAGATAAGGATAATTTTCCTTATAAAAGCGGTTTTCCTTATAAAAGCAATTTTCCTTAAAGATAAGGTGTTTGTGATTTTCAAAACAAGAAGGAATGGAAAAGTCATAAGGAAAACCTTATTGACTCAACAAAACAAACATAAAAGGAAATCAAAATTATTGTATATTGTAATACCAACTAATGATCATACTTTAATAATCAATTGATATTATTTGGAATAATAAATATTTTTTATTTTAAACAAATCAAATAATCTAGATGATCTCATGAAAAGAATGGAATAATGATGAAAAATTAGAAGGTTATTAGACTATATTATTATGAAATTAAAAAGGGATGAGGACCATAAATAATTATCCCTACCTTGATTAATGATAAACTAATGGTGAATAGTTTTCTTTCTTACAATGAAGAACAAGATCTTCTATGTTAGTTTCCTACCTCTCAAATCAACCCAATCTGATCAACATCATCCTTTGAACTCAATCCTCTAATGACAAACCATTCCCACATTTATAATCTATAGGGGAAATTCATATAACCCTAGAGATTTTATATATTATTATATTTATAGAGGGAGATTTATGTTAGGTCATTTAATAAAAATAAATATACTTTGTAACTTATATTATTAAATGCACTCACTAACAATCCAATCCCATGGAATGTTTTACATTAGTGAACCTTTGGTCACACCTAGGGTAAACTGTGCCTTCCAGAATCAACCATGGTCTTAGATTTCCCATATGTTTTCTCTATTAATTAAAAATCCATTAATTACGTAACTATACACACATATTATAAAATATATTTAATATTTTTTATATATAAATACCAAACCCCTATGGGCCTTGATATCTCACTATAAACAAGTTCCTAGATCTAAAAATATTCTCTAGAATTTTACAAATTAAACAATGTAAAAATTGAGTAATTACATTATCCCCACCTTTAAATATTTTTACTAAAAATCACTAGATATATAAACTTTGGGCATACTACGCACATATATAGCTTTCATACTCTAATTATCTTCCTATATAATTTAATGTTACAAAAGTAAATGAAATAAAGGAATTGTTTATCCATTCATTATCCTCTCTTTTAGGACTTAAATTTCAAATAGGCTCCCCGAACACCTTTAAAAGGGATACTCCACCCTCAATATCTAGCTCATCCTAGTAGATATTATGAAGTAAGTGGTGCACATATCTCTATTAATGAGACATGTGAAAACTACAAACACTGGTTATAACCATGGAACATGGTTAAAGCAGTACACCGCCTCCATAAACAAACATAGAAACTAGAAAATGGATTATGAAACCCAAAGATAGCCTACCTTCACAACAGAATATTCATGATCCTAGACAAGGTGCGATATCTCTGAACACATGATACCCTCCCCAATATATAAATTCCATCTTTGTTAGTCCAAATATTACTATTTCATATCTAAAAATTCCTAATACACCCCATTGATGCACATCACCATTTACAAACATCAACAACAACTTGAGGCCCAAAAGTGATGTCTTGCACTAACTCTAACTAATACAGTGGTGGCATACATTTATCTCTTACATGACCTCATACCGTACAAAATAGATGGGGAAGTGGTACCTTTTATGATATGATAAATAATCTAATAGTGGTTTATCCTCCTAGTTGTGGTCTACAGCCAAAATCCATATCTACAGAATATTCAATAAAACCCCAAAATACCACTTTACATGACCATCTATCTTGCTTAGAAACATTTTACTCAAATAAAAATGAGTCCGGAATTCCTCTTTCATACTCATCATAATCATGTATTCATTAGATAATAATGTTCTAGAACAATCATAAATGGAATCACATGAAGAAGAGCTACCTAAATCAGACACATGCTTCTAAAATCTCCACTAAGATCTTCTATTAGATGGTTATGATGTTGAAGAATTAGGTGAGTTGATATATGATCACTCAAATAATTTTGTGACCTATTGAAAATCATGGACGCCACTATCACAAAAACCATATTGATAAAATTGCGTATCCATTTCCATCTGAGTACCTCATCATCTAATTATATGTAGGTGATACCTAGATATCTCAACTATGTAAAAATCAACAACATACATGACCACCATTCATAATTCCAAATGAACATTATAAAACGAAACCTATCTTGGGTGTATTACTAAGAGTAAGAATACTCCTTAGGATATCCTCACGTACCCTGATTAGTTTCACCATCCTTCCTCAAATAAAGGCGATGAGCTCTCTATCATTAGAAAATTTATTAGGATCATGTACAATATATATTTAATCATGGATGATCTAATAGTCTATATCCCAACGTTTTTCACCCTATCTCACTGATGAAGTGGTGCAATAACAACCATTTCCTGGATATAAATTACACAATCCACACCCTCAAGGGAAAAACTTTATTTGGTAAAATGATTCATCCAATTAATGTATAATAGTGTACATTAAACAATTATGTGTTCATTTCCATAACCATACTCATGTGCCTCAAATTATACTCCTCAAACATTGAACACACTAGTATTTCAAAAATATTACTATCATGAGCCGTTCCATGAAGTATTAATGATCCTGTTTATATGTCCCATGAACTCTAGTAAGGTAGGAAACACAAAAAATGATCTCAACTATACCTCAAGGAAAAAAATAAAATATTTAGGAATTATCACTTAGAATATCATCTTCTCACACCTGAAGCTGGTGATAACAAATCCTGAGGTCAATGTCCAAAAACCACTTCACCAATAACCACTAGTTTAAGATGTTATAGATTCTCAGAGGTGGATAATCCTCTCTAAAAATCAATTGGTTTCAGAGACATCAATCATCACCTCACATTAAGATATCATATGGATCTTAGGATAATAGATTTCAGCTACCTCATAAAACAAACTAGGTCTTATAAATCCATATCTATAATACTTCCAAAACTACACCTTTATATCTCATAGCTCTATGGGGCTATCCGACATGTTGGTGCAAATATCGGGCCATCCTTGGGTACAAGGGAAAATAGAAATCAAACTTATATTGGATGTAATCTAGGTATATCATCAGAGATTAGACCCTTGTACCTCTCAAATATAAAGAATACTGAAGCTCAAAGGACCCACCGCACCAAGGGTCACACTATCGAGAAGATAAGAAATTGGATATATCCTCTTAAATATAATCTCATATCTCACATCATGGGTCCACATGTTACTAATGAATGGAAATCATGTATCACCAACTCAGATACACTAGAACTCCTATTGTAATAAGTAATATGGGCATAGATAATAGGAAACTAGTCCATATTAAGGAAATCATTGTCAGGCCTCACCATTAAAATTTGAAATATTCAACATGACGTTATCTCTCTCTCCTCCTATATTATTTTCACTCTATCAAAAGTGTTTTATCACTAATCATCTCTACAAGATATTTCAAACACAAGTTTCTAGCTGAAAGCATCAATTTAATTTGCTAGGACCTGAATAGGGGTTACACATCTTGAAAAGTGGCCTATGATTACATTAAAAAACTATAAATAGATTATAGAAGACAAAACTCATAGCTCAATCACACCTAAATTCTTATGGTCAATTGACTCTAATACCTGAAGTCATCATTACCCATTCTAAACAATAATCGTTAACGTGTACCCACATTGACATATTTCATCAAAAAGACATCAAAATTAAATTTCAAATGAACTTTACCGCCACACATATACATAATCTTCTTAGTGAGGCGCCAACTCACTAACAATGATTTAGATAGCTTCCAAAAACATGTCTTAATGGGGGATTTGTATCTCTTCCTTGTATATTCTAATCCAATTCAAATGTCGCAAACACAAGGATCAAACGATTCCCCATGTCACCCTAGAAAATTCTTACCTCCAGAACAACCATTGGGTGGGGCCCTCTTAATGTTTATATTCGAACAACAGGTCTGTTCCAATCCACTACTACGTGAGATAGAGGTATATCCCACCAATAAACCTATGTGGCCTCAATATTTATATCCCATGAAGTACAATAATTATAGGTCCATCATTTAATGGTGTCACTAGAAGTGACTAATATTCCCTGAAGAAGACAGGTCACGAGCATTCTCATCTGTTCGGTTGACGTCGACACACATTTGAAGACACAGACTAGCAAATAGAGTAAATATTCAAATGCCAATTGATCTAGGTCTTTTAAAAAAATATATATTGTACTTTTTTCAACATTCTAATCCTACAAAAAACTTCATATCATCCTACTTTTTCCATCCACCACTCAATATCTATTTTATTATCCAACCTAAACACTATAGGTGGTTCTATGCACTACTCAATATGAGGTATCACTTTTAGGTGTGTGCCTAAAAGAAACAGCTCAATATAGGGTCCCAAAATTGATAACTCAATACTCAGCTTGTCATGATCATGAATCAATATTTAAATCCATGTTTTATGTCATAATGGATGCATCATGATATTTATTAATACATAACATGGTCATGGAGGATTATTTGGGAGATGAATCAAGAAAGAATGTAAAATTACTCAATCCTATATGATTCATGTACCTTTTTTCCCATCAACTGATGTCTGGACAAAACATGTTGACAAGAAGGTATTCATAGTTCTTAAGTATAGATACATCATCTAACACATCAAAACTAGGATCCCTAGACATAAAGACACACCTATGACACTACCACATCCTATCCCTAACATCACAACCAATCTGCACCATGGGTGTTAGTCTACACTAACCCATTTATGAACCACCTCTAATATAACATGGTAAAGATCCAACCAACTAAGTCCCACAAAGATATAAGAAGCCGATAATGAAATCCCAAATCCCACCTCTAATGTGATCGGGGATGGTTACTCAGCTGAGAAGGGATAAATGATATGATATACCTTATATTATATACCTATATGCACAAAAACAACCATCTATGTGAAAATTTTATAGAAATATAATAAAATATCGTAGCATCATTACTATGAATGTCCAAGAAATATACTCAAGGGAAGACACATTAGTATAAAAAACATAATGCTAATGCGAAAAATGGAGAAAATACATGACCAAGCAAAAATGCGGTCACAACCTGAGAAAAACTAAAAAAATTGTAAAAATGATAGATCTTGGATCATGTTCTACAGGGACAACCACTAAACATGGTCAATGTGCCCAAGTATCACTATGCTCCACCGATGTCACCACTGATCTTCCAATCATCTTCATAAGACACATCATGCATAGGAAAATATCAACTAGTGGTGAGTATATACATAGTAAGTAGGATTACTTGAAAACCAAAAAAAGATAAAAAGAATGATACAAAAAATGTCATATCTCCACCATGATGGACTATATTACAGAAACTGAGACGAAGTAAATGATAAAAATATCCCTAATCCCAGATATGGTAAAAAATATTCCCTATAATGATAGAATGGAGAATTTAATCTCCCCAACCCTGCTAATAATGATGAGTCAGCTTGAAGATACCAATGACCATCTTTAATTCCCATATTCATGTGCCATCACAAATGAAAAGACATGTGGAGGACCTAAACCACCTCTATATGATCCAAATTCTAGGGGGAAAAATACCCCATAGGGGACCCATGCCCTTTTATTATAGATGGTGTTTCTCAGAAGATAGAGGACCCACACCTTGCTGAGACAGGTTGGGGTTCCCACTTAGTAGATCGTCGAACTACATCCTAGGGTAATAGTTGTGACTAGATAGTTTATTGAGGGAATGATTGATTTTTTACATGGGCATCCAATAAGTAGATAGAGAAAACATACCCCAGTATGATTAGAGGGTACTACACAGTAGATAGAGGGGTCATGCCCTATTACGATAAAGGGTGACACTATGTAGGTATACACACAAATTAGTATGATAGGTGGGACCAAGTTTTAGATATTATGCTTACAACCTACTATGATTAAGGGTTCTACTTAGTATAGAGATGTCCAATATCCTAGTGCGTCAGCGGTTTCCAACGTTGCCTGTATAAATATTATGGGGGACCCACACTCTATTGTGACAGGGGGTTACCAACCTCAATAACACTATCATGATTCCATTTATTAGATATGGGACCCCACCTGATGTAGTACAATGGTTACCAACCATGCATGTATGAAGTTTATGGGGGAAAACACCCTGGTGCTCTAGGGGGGTCTTCAATCATGACATATAGGGTGTTCGTACACGAATCCTTGTACAAGACATTAACCTCTCCACTACCCTCCAAATTTTAGGGGGAGGGGGTGGGTGAAAAATCTCTAGTTTATTACCCATGCACTATTATGATCATGGGGGGTACCACTAGACATGGTTAGAGAGTATGTGTGACATGGACCACAATTTGATAGGGGTTACCAAAACAGAAATCTCTTCGATGATATTGTCCGATCATATGCATCTCTTAAAGAGGAATCACACTCACTAATCCACATTTTGTATCACAAAATACACTATGAAGTCTTCATTTAGTTTTCTAAAAAAAAATCAGGATATGATACTTGTGAGAAAATATCCATGTTCCAATGATAGAGATGTGGAAGACGTAAGTCTCTTAGTGAAGTAAAAGACATGTAATTTGGGTCACATGACATGTGACCTTGATTTATTTCCTAGTTGTGTTTTCCCCATGACATGGATTGAGAATCCATATTACACTATATGAAATGTATTTGGTGTGCATGGTGTTTGGACATTCCCAACATAACCAAAGAGTAATACCATTAAATATTCTCACCAAACCAAACATTCATAGATATATACACCTTCCCAACATCATAATTAGTTTAATTCATAGTTAGGTAACATTTCACGATAGTAAAAAACTTTATTAACATGTGTCCACTAGAATATGTAATCAAAAAATATATTCATGAGAACATATAAAATAAAAGAGGGAGACCCAAACATGGAAACAATCTTCAAAGAGGAATCCAATGAAGGAGGAAAGGACATCAAATCATCTCATTATAATTATGGGGAAAGTTAATTGTCTATTTAAATATATAAAGATAGAGAACACAATAATATTTTTCAACAACTAATGCCCTATGTATTGATAGGATTATCACCGGCCCCTCCCCCTTTGGTTGGGGTGGTTCCTCAACCACCACTTGATGGTGTTCAACTACCACCCTATATTACCTTATCTATCCCTTTGTTTTTACACACCATTAATTTAATTTTTTTAAGACCTAATGTTATCAAATTCTTTGATGTAACCCCAAAACTTTTGATTTCAGGTTTGTAATTCATAGATGCTTCATGTCTACTTCATATGACATAATTACAGACATCGAAAATCATCATCCATTGGTGGACATGTTATATTTTTTAGTTTTTTAATACTAGGGTTCGTAGGAATGAGCTATGATTGGGATGAATGATTCCAAAAACATTAGGATTCATTTTTCTTCTATGGATGACCTGATTATTTCATGGTCGAACGCTCCTCACTACTATGACGAAGCTAATTTTAATCTATTCATGTTGTAATACAATTTTTAAATGAAGTGGGGTCCACCAAAATGGCATTCTTCGTAAGATTTTTGGATTCCCTCATCCATTCCCTTATAGTTTGATTATTCATACACATTGTAATCTATTAGGGAGGTACCTTTGTTCAGATAGTAGTTCTAAGGTGGTATGGCACCTAACCTCTCTGAGGATATTAGTTGACGTTGTTGATTATAAAAATCAAGTTGAGTATTTCTTGATTTCTCTAGGTGTGGTGTTATAGAAAAGGTAATTTTTTCTATTTTATTCATGGTTTCAGTTTTTTTTGGTTTATATGAGATTATGACATCGTATAGAGGTTTCTAGGAATAGGTGGTCAAAGAATATAGGGGTTGGTGATGCTCAAGTGAATCATTCTTCGGTAGATCCTTATTTTGGTATGTTCTTGGATGTGGATTTCAATGTTTCAACTATGTTTTGTGAGGTTTTGGTTCAAATTAATTGAATGGATTATGAAATGGGTAAATTGGATGATGTAATTGTAAGAAAAAATATACAGGTGTGGCACCTTCTAACATGAATGTCTCTGATATATTTAACAGGTTGGAACAAGACCTGGCTTGTCTATCAGACTATAATGCTCTAAGGAGAAGTTATAATTCTATAGTGCGTGATATCCTTGGCCAGATAAATACTATTAGAGATGTCCAACTGAATGTGAGAAATGCTTCTATGAATCAAGTACTAGTTTTTGATGAAAAGTTTACTAGAGAGGTGTTTCCATCCAGCGTTTCTTTGTGTATTGAGATATTAAGTTCAGGAAGTGGAAACTTACTCAAGGAGGGAATGTACGGGACTATACATTACATGGAAAATCATAATACATTTGGAAATATAAGAGGTTACAATATAGTTACCCATCCATCATTGTAAATGAGAAACATATATGAAGGCCTAGTAGTGGAAGGTTTGAATATTGATAAAAAAGACTCATTCGTGGCCAATATATTTATGGTATAAGAGAATGAGTCTAGTTAAGAAGGTGATAATTTTTATGCAAGTTATCCTACGACTTAGAGGAGTAATAAGTGTTGGAAAGTGAGGGAGGATTACTCCTCCATACCACCTCCAATGAAGAATTGTTATACAAAGAAGTTAAATTCCATTAAGATAGACAGTGAGGCTATATTCTAGTGGAAGGAAGGTTGTGTGTGGGATCAATTAATGGAATTGATATTGTGTTTTAAGAATATGTGGTCGAAAAATAGTTTGAACTCAATTATTTTGAAGAGTAAGATGCTAAACTGATGGGTAGTCTATTGAGGGTGCCCCCAAATGATAGGAAATACACCTAGATAAATAATTTAGTATCTAATTATTTTTAAGGGATTCAATACTGGGAACATCATTATAAAAAATATATTCATCCCTGAGACACACTATCCTTTGATTTTGAAGATATGGTACTGGATGAACCAAAAATAAAGTAACCACTATCATCTGAATATTTTTAGGGAGACTATATCTAGTAGGCCTAAATTATCCTTCAACGTCTATGTTAACTCCTTTTGTGGTTGAATGCACAGTTTCTCAGTTTTTTTATAAAAGTGTATAAAATAATAAAAAAATTATTTTCTGTCAATGAAGGTGAAACATAATAAACAATACTAGTTGAGAAAATTCCAAATTGGAATGCAGAAATATAGGGAATCCCAAATAGAGGGGAAGTAACATATGTAAGGATGAAAAAAATCCCCAGGAGAGGGACCAAAAAGATCATCTCTCAAAGTGTTCACTAGAAAATGTTTTAGAAAACACTTGAAATCCTAATTCATTATAATATTTATCATTGATCACTATCTAAAATTCCAGTGCCACCTATGGAAGAACCTATTTTTTATTCTCTAGAAGACAAGAACCAATTTTCATCTCCAATAAGATATATATTTACCATGTTACATCTTCATTATAAAAAGAGTGATCCATATCTTTCGTAAATGGTTCTCCACTTATTTCCATATTCTATAGCATTCCTTGAGTCAAATAAATATATACACATAGAAAATTATGGTTGAATGCATCCACAAGAAGGATATATAACATTATTATAATTTTTTGAGAATCCTTTACCTTCACAATGCCAATTATATTTAGTCAATATTCCTTACTATATCAAAAAAATTCACCTTTTTCATATTTTATTCATCTGATGTGATATTTGTTCTTATTCATGTGCAATGAACACTCTTTTTTGAAAACCGTTAAATAAGACAATTTTATTTATCTAAAATTAATATTAGCTAAATTTTTCTTCCAACTTCATAGTTAATCTTCTATGAAAATTTATACACCCATTTTATATGATTGGTACACCTACATATACCCTAGTTCAATAATTTTCTTTGATCATACAGATTTTTTTCAATGTTTTTACCAATTTTTTCAACCACATTTTCCCTAATTTTAATGTCTTATGGGTCAATTATCATATGAGCCTTGATTAAAAATTGTATTATTTAAAAAAATTATAAAAATAATTGATAGAATCAACAGATGATGGTGAAAAACACATTAACAATCAATGTTGTTGATTCCCTCTAAAAAAATATTTTATAGTACTTCTCACATATTGAATTTGTTCCAATTATAAAAAAATCCTAATTATAGTTGTGATTTTTCTGTCATTATACACTTGATCAGTATAATTTCTATATTTTCTCAAGTCTATGTTCTTATATTGTTTCATTATTGATTTTCAACATTAGCCACAATTTCAATGTCATAATGATCAAGATCCACTATATCATTCCCTTTGTATTTAAATAGATCCACATATGGGATATGAATCCATTTTCACCCATCAAACATAAAATATTTATAGCTTAATTTGGGGATATTTTCTTGTAACATCCAAATTTAATGGTGATTGTATGGTTTCTTTCTATATCCTCAAAATATTGAAGTAAAACCACGACATCATTTAATGTTGTTCGGTTCATTTCAAAAATTCTCTCAATTTATTGGCCATGAAATCTATGAAACATCAATATTAATAAAATTTTAGAATTACATATCAATACATTAAATAACTAATAATAATTTTGGATATTAGTTCTTTTATATATTCTTTTAATTAAAAATTGAGTTCCTCCAATTGTTTTATATACTACTTTAAATCATGTATAACTAGATTTTCTTTCTTGGTTTTAGCCTACCATTTACTTTATACTTTTAGGGTTGTAATAAGATCAACCTAAAGATAAACTATTTTCATGAAATTTTTATTATTTTTGCATCATTATCATTGATTTTTGTTATTTCATAAATAACCACTAATTCATCTTCACCGAGGTTCCTAAAATCTTCAACATCGTTCACATTAGAATCATTTGAAATTTCATATTCATGAGATATAATATTATTACACAAGAATAATATCCCCAGTGGTTTCCTCTCCATTTTATAAAAATTCAAGTGTTTCTAAAAAGATTCATCATCCTCATCATCTAAAATATATTTTAAGTACATTGTAATGATACTACAACCTTCCCACCCTTAAAAAAAGGATATGTAAGATTTACATTGAATTTTATTTTCCCATTTTAATATTATTGGAAAACAAATCCATCACCATGTTGACCTCTTCCTAATTTTTATATTAATTAAAAAAATTATTAAATTATTTTTAGGAAACGTCTTGTATTTTCCTTCATCGTGGCCTAAATTTCTCCAATTATTATTTTTTATGAGACAAGTGTACTATGAAGACTATCCCAGGATAATTTCGTAGATAATTAACATCAATAAGTAATTCCACTTCATTAATCCTTGGAGGAATTATTCTCAGTTATTTTTAACAATCATGTCATTGTCTATTTTTTCTTCAATACCAAAGATATTTTCAATAAGAGGATTTATATGATCAATTATTTCATCAAAAATTATATTTGGACTCATTCTAAATAATTAATATATATTCCATATCTCTGGTATCATTTGAAATCGAACATTGGAATCACTTCAATAATTATTCAAAATCAATTTTAGCAAGTCACTATTTGATTTAAAAGAAATTTCCTTTGTATAAATAGGATTTCCAAAATATCTCTCTATTTTATTGATGTACTTCACATCTATACAAATACCTAATGGTATATTTATGATAAATCACTACATTACAAGTTTTCTGATAAACCACGAATGAAATCCACTATGAACTCTATTTCAATATACATTAAGTAGTATTACATCTTGTTATTCAATAATTAGAAATTATGGACTTCAAAAAATGGTATTCCTTTGATGTTCAAAGTTTCTAACACTATATATATATATTATGGGTTTATCAAGGATATTACCTTGATAGGTGGTTAGTTGGGGATATAGCTAAGATTATACTAAAATAAAATTATTAGGATATTTTTCACTAAATGTGTGGACACTAATTTATATACCTTACATTATCTGTATAAGTGAGTAAATGTAGTACAACAAAAAGATAATTTTACTTGGTTTTCCCAAACCAGGATATTCTATGGTGAATGAAATGTTAACGTCCCTCTGCAAAAAAACACTAGAGTGCACTACTAATATTTTATTTATATAATATATTAATCATATTAACCCTAAATGCACAATATTCACAGAAATTGAAAATCTCATTATGTATCAACATACGGATGAACTCAAAGATTCTTCTTTTCAACCTTGATCTTTCTCAAGATAAATATATTTTTATGTACACTAGTAATGGTTTGTCACTACTCCCTAATATTATTAATTTCCAGTAGTAGAAATCTCTAGTAATTTTATATTCCTTATTTATCTTCAACATTAAAAGATATATGTAAATATTATATGTATTCCATCTATGTTTCCTTCTCTAAGAGGTCTCTAGGATTCTATCTCTAAAACATTTTCTCACTACATTGTTCTTTTGTGGAAAATACAGGAGCCCAAATCTGATACCTACTTTTTAATCAATAAATTATTCTTATTCCATCATATAATCATTCCATTTTTCCATACAATAGAAATTTGGTGATTAAGGACTATTAAATTTGACAGATTATCTCAAAAAATAAAATATATTCTTTAACAAACATCGATTATTTGATACAATAGCTAGAATACGAAATAACTAAAACTTAAATGTCATATAATCATTCAAAACCCCCACCACAATATATGATACTAAATTAAATCACATAAGAGGGATCCATACAATTTATGCACTCATGGTATCTTGTTCTGGGGAATTTCCCTTGTATCTCACCAGATTCAACAAAATTTGTTTTAATTGTATGTACCAATACTCTCTAAATGATCCCCTCATGGAATTATTTCAATTTATATTGAACATAAAATATTTACTCTGATGTTATCCTATATTATATGAAATATACACATAAAGTATTTTATATCATCGATACAATTATTTTGGTTAAATTTGTATCCCCTATGATGCATGTTGTAACTATGTTACGATCATATTATCTTCATTATAGCCATGAAGTAGCCTATATATAATGAGGAAAGAACCATGAAATATTCTAGGGTAAATAAGTTTGACATATTGATTTTTTATATCAAGGTACCTTTATCTTATTCATAGCCTATAATAACCTTGGAACACATAAGAATTTCCTCAGGACCACCCATTCCTAAAAAGAATTGATGCCTCTTTTGTCTCATTTGATTTTAATTAAAAGTTGATCTCATATAAATCCTCACATATCAAAAAACATTAGAATTTAAGAATCTATACTCGTAATTCACCTTATGTTAGTGTTGTACTTTACACGCACCTGTTCTTACATTGATGGGTGATCAAATTAAAATACCTTCCAATATGATTAGATATATAGTGCATGATATTATAGCTAAATTTTTTTTGTGTCTATTTGGGTGCTGAACATGTGTGGGAATAGATATTTTTTTCACATACTCAATTTAAAAGGATGAAAAAATTTATCTATGGTATAGATATATAAACATGTTCCTTATTCAACCAATAATTACATGATTTATAATAAGGGTTGAACCATATTTATATTATTTTATATTTTCTATGTTTTTATTTATGTAAAACTATGACATTAGAAAGTGTAATATTTCAAAGTATAAATATTTTTTAAAAAAATAGATATTTATGTTTACAACTATGTTTCACTCAGAAAAATATTACTTTTTTTAGACGAGTCACCATAGTTGAAATATAAATATTATGAAAATTAATACTTATCCTTTGATCCTTTGAATTTTTCTTGAAAACCTGGGAAGAGAAAAATAATCTATCTATGGGAAATAAAAATAATGGAATCTAATTTTTCTAGTAAATAACATGAAAAATCCTAAGGACAATTACCTTTTTAAAAATTATTCTTAGAGAACATAAATAAAAAAAATTCATAACTAAAAATAAATATTTTATAATTGAACACACTTGAAACCTATTTTGAAGAATATAAAAGTATTAATTGGATCATAAGTCACATGGTAATTTGTTAAAACATTTCTTTTAAAAATAAACCTTTCACCATTAAATTTTCATATCCTATCCATTCCTCATGAAATCAAATATTTCCTTAAAACCCATTTTAAAATAATAATAAAGGTATTTTGTTGAATCATAATCATAATTATTTTCACTTAATTTAATCCCATATCAAAATAATTAAGTACTATTTAAATTAGTAAAATTAATATTCTCAATTATCCCCCATCTTTTTCACCATTAATGACTACTTATTACCCAATACATTAGAGAGAATATTGGGCTCACTAGTCATCATGAGAAATAATGGTCTCACCTATGATAAAAAATAATTATAAATTACTACATCAAGATTTGTTTTTGTAATTTTTCATATTATCAAATAAAACCCTGAAAATAACACTTTAACTCATAAAAACACTTGTCAGTATCTCATAAACATGAGAAAAACGATTTTATTTTACTGGAAACAAATTAAAAAAAATTTAAATGCCTGGATACTATTAAAAATATTTTATTTTATAGTTTCAATGGTTACATGAAAAGTAATATTGATAAAAAAATAATAGCCAGATGATGGGAAAAGCGGACTTGCTGAATACTTTTAAAAATCATTGTTTTTCACATTTCAAAAAACAGTAAAAATTAACCCCTAAATAAATCATTAAAAAAATTCCATTATAATTTTTTTAATGAAATATTTGTTTGTGATAAAATATATATTAAAAAAGTTAAATCATAAATAATAAAATTCCAAAAATAATTAAAATAAGATGAATATGAATGAGACATACCATAAAACATTTTAGGTAATGTTTTAAAAGATAACCCCTTAATATATGTAATTTCTAACATCATATGTTATATAAATATAAAATTATGTAATTATAATATTGTTATATTTACTTAATAACATTTTTCATATTAATTTAAAATTTATTATTACTTTGATTTTATTTTTACCATGTATTTTTTATATAGGAAAATAGTTAAGTTCACATTTAATATTTTTTGAGTGTTTTGGTTTATAACCACAAAAACACAATGTTAAATTGATAGCGGTCAAAGAGGTTTTGATTATATTATATATATAATCTCAAATGATTTATATTTATCAAATTAATACATTATATAAACTTTTAATGGCAACCATGTATGGAAATAATGAAAAAAGCCACATCATTTAATGGAGAAAGCCGACCTTACACACACATAAATGACATTTTCATTTTTCTAATCAGTGGGAGATAAATAAATTATAAAATATGACAGAAATCCATAATTATAAGTCAAACATATATGTCATATTTATTTAGTATTTATATTATTTTGACCATCCTTATATATGGAAAATTTAAAATGAATCACATCGCTTTGCAGATGTGGAATTCCAAATGTACCCATAAGAGATGTTATAAATTTAAAACAGAATGAATGGGTAATAATTTAAGTATTATATTAATTTATATAATCCTATATAAATCATTAATAACATATTTTTTTATTTTCTCAACATTTTAATCATCCATATGATCCATGGATGAAACCAAACATCAATTCATATGGGGTGGTAATCTACATGCATACATGAGTGATGTTTTCATTTCCCATGAAATTGAAAAGAATATGAAAAATCAGTATACTGTAATCATAATGAAAGTTTATTATATCAATAAAAATGAGGATATTATTTATTTTTTTTGAAGAATATTTAATAGAGGTAGAAAACAAATAGATGTGAAATAAGTCGTTTAAGGCATACACATTCTCCTCAACTATTTACTTTTGTCTTACACATCAAGCCTTTATAGATTGTACTTTTGAGTAGAAACATTTCTATATGATATGGTATGTAATTTTTGTGAGATATTTGGAAAGTTATTTTCAGAAATAGATTTATCATAAGGTCTGAGGAATGGAGGATATGTGGTTCCCTTTTACAAATGAGGGGAGGGGCACAATTGTAGTTTTTAAAATTATTAAATATGATTGAATATTAATTAAGTGAAATTGGTTCAAAAAATTAAAATTTCTAATATAATGTGATTTGGGTAAACATAAAATCATCCAATAAAATTTACGATAATATTTTATGGCCTTTTAATTTGATTAACTCAATTTACCCAATTTACACTTCACTATGGTGACACATTTTCACCATGGTTATTATTCATAATAAACAAATAAGAAATAAAACTAATTAATATATCATACCCTACACATTAAAAATACATAATCCATTTTCTTTGATTTAATTTTTATAATTGGCAGAAAATATTTTTAATATAATTTTTGAAAACTCGACAGAAAATAAGATTTTTTTTTGAAAAATTTGTTTTAAGAATATAAAAAAACTTATAGAAAAATATATAATTATTATTTATATTATTTTTTTAAGTTATCTTAAAAATATATATTTTTTTAGAAAATATAATCGTACTTTTAAAATACCGTTTTAGAGTAAAAAATATAGTTTTTTGGAAATCAATATTTGTCTCTATTCACTCAAAAACAAGTCTTTTCATAAAAATATTAAAAAATAATTTTAATTTATATAAGATATGTTGAATAAAACGTTTTATACATTTTTATAAAATTTATTTTCTAAAGTTAATAAATTTATCTTTTAAATAAAAACATTGAATTTATATTAAAACTATATAGTGAAATAAAATTATTCCATATTAGACTGATTTTTTTATGAAATTAATTAAAATTATTTGATGAATATAAATACATATTAGGAATACATATAACTCATAATATTAACTTATATTCCATATTTATAGTATTGTATGATTTTCCCCCAATAAGAAATTGCATCCTATATATTTTATTCATTACATAAACAATTGAATGATTTTTCCCTCATAGAATTTTCTAATTCCCATGTTGCTTCTTAATCATTGTATTTTCCATATAATTTTAACTGGTGAATAAAAATATTTCTTGTTTCTTTCACGATATGATCTAAAATAGAAACATGATTTTCTTCATAAGATAGTTCCTCTTTTAACTGTACCACATTACTACTCAAAACAATTGATATATTAAGTTTGTAATTTTTCTACAAAGAAACATGAAACACATCATGCACCTAAGATTAAATTTTAGGTAAAGATACTATCTAAAAAACATCTAATATTTTATTGAATTGGATATGGTCTAAAAAACAACATATATACATTCCATTTTATTCAAAATTAATAACCCTTTCCCATGGAGATATATATGAAAAACAAATACTTCTACCTAAAATGATATATCATTCCCCCATTGAACTTCTTAACCATTCCTTATACATTGATATATTCTAATGTAGTCTTAAATAAAATATAATTTAAATATAACTGATTCCATTAGTTATTCTTCCAGTATCATTCTTTCACTGACTCCATACCAACAAGATAGAATTCGATAGCCCTTTTAATATAATGCCTCAAAAGGATAAATATTTAAACTATAATGAAAACTATAATTATATGAAAATTCCACCAATGAATGATATTGGACCCAATATATTTTTAAATCCAAAGATAAATACCAAATCATATATTCCAATGTCTAATATTTTCATTATGGATTTCCATCAAATTGGGGATGAAATGATGTACATAAATTTAATTTAGTACTGAGTTAATTTTCAAGTGCATTACAAATATTTATTGTCAATATAGAATCAGGATAATATATTATATAGAAAGGAACTCTAGTGAATATAATTATCTATTTAAGATAACATCAAGAAATTTGATACAATCATATTTTTTATTTAATAGAAATTATTTTTTTATTCAAAAAATAAGCAATAACTAAAATTACAATATTACCATGACTTGTCATTAGTAATCCTAAAATAAAATCCGTGGATATATTCCCCTTTTTAAATTTAAGAATCAGAAAAGGCTGAAGCATCCCCTTAATTATTTTTATCCTAGACATAACCTATTGAAATGTAAAAAATTTCATGTTGAAATAAACAATATCATTCTTCATAAATTCCCACCAATAATATTCATGAATATTTCATTAAATTTGAGTGCTTTGAGGACAAATAAAAAATAGAGATCTAAAATATTCACTTAATAATTACTTCTCTAATTTGGAATCAATTTTAAAACATATACACCTTTAAAATATTACAACACTCTCTATAAAAACCTTAATTACATTAAAATTTCCTTTAATGATATATTTTAATATTTAAAAAATATGGAAGCATCATTTAAATATGGATAAATGTGAAATATAAATAGATCAGAAAGTTTTAAAGTAAATATTCAATCAAAAATATTTTAAAATAAGGTAGAGAAGATGGCTATTAACGATTATGGATTATGATTTCATAATTTACTATCATATAGGTAATTAAAAATCGGTATTTGATTCCTTGAATCAAACATATAATGCATCATTAACAATGTTACTACTATAATATCTTACATTATTCAGTTGTAGAATTTTTTTTATTTACCTAATTTTCAATAAAAATTATATTCTTCTAAAGACTTAAAAATAATCATACGGTGTATCCCATGATCTTAATAGATTTTACTGTATACAATAATATCATTGATAAACATAAAAATATTACCAAAATAATCATATAAAACACAATTCATTTGATCCATAAATATAATATATGTGTCTGTAAACCTGAATTTATAAAAAAACATGTACTGACCATACCTTATATTAAAAACCCTCCATTAAATTTTTCCTTGCATCACCTTTTACTTGTTATATCCAAACATGATATCAATGTTTTAAAAATAATATGTTCTTGGTAGGTGATCAAATAAGTCGATGATAAGAGATTACATATATTTATTCTTAATTATGATCTTATTGATACTCTATAATTACTAAAATCTCTCATGGAACCATCCTTCCTTTTAAAAAGTATAATTCTGTTACCTCAATTATATGTTTTATGGTATACGAGACCATTGTCTTGCAAATAATTTAACAACATTTTTAAATCTAACATCTCCACTAATTGAATTCAATAATGAGATTTTCAGAATTTCATAAGATCAATCACTACATCAACAATAAAATTAACATACTTATCCAGAATAACACCATAAAAATCATCAATACATATATCCAAATATTCATTCACTATAGGATATTAAAAAATTTAATATTCACTTTATTTTCAAAAAAAATTCATGATGAATGAAAATACCATATTTAATTATTTTCTCAGCTTATTGATATGTTGTTAAAGTAAAAAACTGATTATTTTATATACAATTTTGACTTACTCTAAAAATTGAATTTGCATATTTTAACTATATACTATCTCATACCATGATTATTATAAATCCAATCTGTAAAGTTAATAAAATTGACATTTATAATAGGGAATATAATAAATATTTAGGAAAAACCGCTCCACATAATATAATAATAATATTTCTAAAAACTCTTGTGCAATTTATAAAACGCCATATTGATTTTACAAAACAGTTATGAATTTATTTCATGAAATGATATTTACATTTTACATTAACCTTTCATATATATTAATGAATACATGGATCCCAAATCAAACAAGACATTAACATAATATTAGTAATCATATATTTTACGTAAAATCACATCATTTGATGGTATATCAACAAATGTAGTAGAATCAATGGACTTTTCTGCACCTTTCTAATTTTGTTCTTGATTATTCCAACATTCAGTTATTAAATTTTGATATGAATTAGTGTAATGGACTAACTCATTACTACTAAAACACCACACTATATGTTAAATATCGGTTTTACCCTTAATAGCCTAATTAGATATATTTCCTTAAAAAAATATATCTTAATGAATAGGTTATTTAAATGTTAAACTTTACTAATATATCCAATCAATATATAAAATTATATTTACCAAATTTTTAATAATTGGGTGTATTACCTCAATATTTCTTGGTTGACTAATTCTCAAACTCATTCCAACCTAACTACATCTTAACATTTTCACTTCAATTTACATTAGTTTCAACACAATCTATCTCCAGATTCTCAACATAAAAAACAACATACTTATATATTCCGAATTAATGACACCATAATTCTATTCATAAATTTTTTTAGAACTGTGTATTGTGTATCAATTTTACTGTCATGGTCTTGAACAAAAAACTAGTGCATACTAAGAATGTCTTGTAAAAGTTTCTTCGTTAGATTCCCCTGAGACTTATTCTATTTTCTTAAACTACATAAATTTTCATTACAATCATTGATAAAGAAATTAAGAAACGAAATTCACATGAGTAATATATTCAATGTCTCTCCACACATTGTAATCAATATCAAGTATTTTTTAGTATTTTTTATTAGAGACTACCAAAAGTCAACTTCACCTTGAATAAGATAAATAAAAGGAGTTTACTATTGTTTATTAATACATCCAAATGCATCAAATAATTATTTAAAATCATATATACATACTTAATCATTCACTAGGTTTGAATTTCAACTAAATGTTGGATGGGGTTGTTTGATGTAATACTCTCGTATATACATTTTCCATAATATAGAATTCAGACACTCTCTTTCATGGGTTCCATTGTAAATTTCTTGCAATAATTATGTCAACATTGTCCAAACTTCTTCAATTCTAACAATTTGAGGTATCTAATTCATAAGGTTAATATCCACTTGATGCCTTAATACACTAGATATAATGGTACCTCCATCTAAAACCATATATAATTGACATGGCTATTGTAAAATTGTTATTTATGTGCTTCATTGGTCATCTTTCTCTCATTTAAAAAATATATTAGAAATAATGTAATCCAGTTAATTACTATTAATATATTAATTCTAACAACATCTTCTTCTACATGAATATTGTAAAATTGTATTTGTAATCCAGTTATTTTGTTAAAATATGATTTCATAGATGCGTATTATTACTTCTACCTATTCTTTTTTTCTTTGTATTATTTTTCTTCATTGCACAACAACATGAAAAACAGTGAAACTAACTCTCATTTAACCATTATATTGAATAAATTTATTTGACATATGACTAAGATATTCTTCATTGTAATCTTCGATAATGGATTATTTCTCCTATATTTTCAATATTAGGTCATAGTAATATCAAACATCTTCAAACTACACAGCACACACACACACACATATACATAGAATAATATGAATCACTAACTATTTCATTCCAATCCATTCATTATAATTTTGGTGTATTCATATCATGTCATAAACACATTAATTTGAATCTAAATATTTTTCAACAATTTTAAAAAACTAGAAATATCAGAACATGATTTCCTAATTCATTTATATCATATTCTCATGCAACAACATGCAATAATACATCAACCATTTTTATTCTAAAAAATATTATTATCACAACATCTTGTCATAATATGTTAGTATTATTCATCATTCTCTCAATGATTATCACATATATTTAAAATTCATATAAATAAATTTATCCAACTATTACAATCATAAAATCTCCATTTATGACTTGGAATGGTCTAACAAATACTTCTTCTCTTAAATCGTAATTATTATACAATTATCGTGATAGAAAAGTGCATGATTTTTTTATTTATGAAATTTTTACCTAGAATGGGATATGTTATTTGGGTAAACAATTGTGAACTATTAATAATGTATAAGTAATAGGAATTTCAAATGTTGTATGATCTATTCTAAGTCATAAATTAGTCGATATTTTATGCATATGTAAAATGATATGAATCTTGTATACAGATATCAGAAAACATGAAAGTCATATTCCAATGACATAATGGTCACTAAATATTTCTCTCAAGTCATAAATCCACAAAAATTATAAAAACACATCGTTATATACTTCATCTTAATGTTTCATCATGAAATTTACTAAAATAATTTTTCACTAATGTATAAAAAATCTTGATAAAATGAATAATCTTATATATATATATATATATATCATTTAATAAAACAATAACAATAATTAACAAAGTCATATAAGTTATTATTTCTAGAAACTCATATAATTGGATTACAATAATTCTAAATGTTGCATGAGAAATTTTTTCTTAAATGATGGATAAATCCATTTTCAAAGGTTAGGTGAAATATCATTAATTCACTATAGATAAAAAAAAATAATGAGGGGACCAATATAGAATATGATGAAAAATTATATCCTCTATATGAAATAATATTTTTAATTGATTTTTGATTATGAATAGAACCACATGTTTCCGAATCCCATATCAGATTATTGGATTCCATATGTACTAGTGAATAAGTCTTAACATACCATTCGTGGTATGTGTAAATCCATTAGATTAAATGTTCCCCTATTTCCATTTGTACCAACCTGTATAATGGTTTCAAAGATCATTACATCATGGCTAGGAAAACATGTGAATCCACTATGTTTACACCATGGACGTCCAAACTAGATCACCTTTTATCACATTTGGGATTATCTATGATATTTCATGGCTTCTTAAAGATACAACAAGCCTTGAATTTGTATTGATTCCAAAAATTGATTAGAAGATATTATTAGATAGAGGATGAATAATGAATGAAAATTTTAGGAAGATCAAATAATGTTTATTATAAAATGGAAAGAGATAATGAAACCCAAGGTAGTGTGAATGCATGTTGAAAATCCATTAATCTAAAACATATATAGTCACATCAATATTCTATGAAACTAGTCACCTAATGATTTGGGGGTATATAAATATAAATTAACCTCACTATTTTCAGGATCCAATCATCGGAATTCTAGACCAATATTATATTGTTATGGACCAGGGTTATTTTTTATCCCACATAAACATAGAATGAAATGAATTCACATTATTGAGGATCATGAAATAATGTAATCACATGATTCTATCAATTTATTATCATCTATTTGAGATGGAATCATGTAACTCTCGTTCATAAAAAAACCATTCACACTAGAGGAACCTACTTACTATAAGTATTTGTTTAATTCAACACCCAACATATATGAAACACATTTTTTGGAAATTGCGTAGGATCACATGATCTAAATAAACTTATCTCACTCGTCATTATGTTTCAATCATCCACTATGTACCAAGAAAATAAAATGGAGTTCTTCCACATGATACTTCTTTTAAGTGTATATAGTTTCATGTATGTTGTGTGCTCATGGGACAAATATTCTCTTAATCCCTGCCTAATAATAAAAAATCCATAAAAATGGTCGTTATCATTGAATTTATTACCAAATACCTATATGTGAAACATAAGATGGTAAATCTCCATGAAATATGATCCTCATCACTAGATGTGTAGTGAAAATATCTTTTACTATTTGAATAACATCTTTTTATGAAAAAATCATTCTCTCTCAGATTTTGAGAATCAGCATAGGAGTTTAACAAGGTATAGTCCCTATTCGTAGCCTTAATAGGGAATATCACCCTAGTTCACCCTATTTTCTACGATCCTTTTTAGTAAAATAATGCATAAACCCCACTATATCCCTCATCATTTCCCCGTCTATATGATTATCCTCCCCAACTCATGTTTTTATATAGACAGTTACCCCGTGTGATGATCATAGGGTGCCCCTTGTGGTGATTATGATATTCCCAATGTGAAGAGCATGGGATGACCTGTCATCATCTTAGAATATAAAATAAATATCCTTACACCATTCCTTATTGTCAAAACTCTCATGAAATATAACCCTTACCACATGATTTTAAATATATATCATGGTCATATCTAATGAAAGTAAATCTTTATGTTCAAACAATGTGGGTTTTCATCTCTTTTTTCTAGTAGGGAATGCAAGAAACCTATATGATGTTCTATCTCACTACCAAATCTATTCTATCTACACATTTGGAGGTAGTATCTCAATATATTTATCACCCTCCTAGATCATACAAAACCACTCATATAACCATCCTTATGTATCCAAATGACTTAAACTTATTGGTATTCTCCCACTAGAAATAAAATACATTTATGTATCAATGATGAGTGTTTATTGATCAATACCTACAAGACATTAACCAATGGCCAGATCATACACTACATGATTATGGTAAAGCATCCCCACTGGTCTAAAAAATTTGGACACATATTATGTGATTATACCAAGGGATCTATGTGATTAACCAAGAAAAATACAAACCTGATGTATCAGAATTCAAACCCTATATAATGGTCATAGGAAGCCCAATGAAAAAAGAATAAAAATGATATGTCACGATAATATGATATATTTTGTCTCCAATTTATTTGTGAGAAAATTAATTAATTACTCATCATTCAAGTGTATGGAATTGGCTATATCTGACACTTTCATTGGGACATCATCATCTTCCCTCTGCTTGGTCATGACATGCTCGGTTTTTGTTTCCCTATATTCACACGTACCAATGTTTCGAGATATTCCTCACTCTCATGAATTATGTTTTCCCATGGTCATATTTGGATTATGGGATTTTGATTCCCTCTTTCATGGATTCATACTTGGATCTAGTGTCATACTCTGTGTCTCCCTCATTGATGTAAGTCAATTCACAGAACAAATTCTCATTACCATCTCTATCTGAATGCCTGTTAAAGATTATACTTCTATCTTGAATGGGATGAAACCTATGATCTGTATAGTAGCCATGTTTAGCATCACATTTAAATTTTTTACAATAGTCATATTTGAACCTTTGAGTCCTCATATTTATAGGGAATATTTTTGGAGGTATCATAGAAACAAAACCCAAGGAATCCCATGTTGGTCAGGAGGTAGTTACTTTTATGGAATTACATCTCCTATGTATTATTACCTTAGGAATCCTACATTTATATATGGGGTAGGTATCATGGAACATGTCACAATTTATAGTTATGTGTTGAATGATTAGAATGTTAATTTGAGATGGATTCAAGAGTTGTGTACCTTGGAGGGAAGATGTCACACTTGGGTTTAAAGATGTTTTAGAACTTCATGTTGAGGTGGATCCATATTTGTTGATCCAAATGTCCCGTTGAGGCTTATTAAGGTGGTTCACCCATGGTATGTAGGATTTCAATCATTATTTTGTCAATGGGTTTCCAGAACACCCTATTGAGGTAGATCTAGGAGGCGTATCCCTAGTAATAAAGATGTCATGCCTAAGTTTATAGATGGATCACAACACCCTATTAATGTAGATCTGAGAGTCTTTCCATAGGATGGAATATGTATCACCTGGGTTTACCAATGGGTGGATCATAGTCCTATATTGAGGAAGATATGATAGGTGCGTCCATTTGAGGAAGATGTCACACATAGGTTGATTAATGGATGGATAAAAATTCCATATAGAGGCTGATCCAAGAGGTATTTCCCAAAGATAAAAGATTTAAAAAATGGATCTACAAATTTTGGGATTGATCCTCAAGGATTCATCCTTTGTATCCTATTTTGAATATATGTATCAAAAATCACATAGTTCAATTTTTTATTTTAAGGTTATGTGACATGAAAAATCTTATTATTTAACATCATGCAGTAAAGCTGATCTGTTCCTAAAATCATCATCGGTGCTGGTTTTTGTGGTGATTTCACATGGGACATACCTTTCATAAGAGGATTTATCTTGGGGAAATGGTGTAGTGATGACACATGGAAGATTCTTGATATATAAATTCATCCCATTATTGGGACAGATATTTTATCCCATTAAATTTGCACATAGGGATTCATTTGTTTATCACACAAGGTAATATGTCTGGGTTAATCCCCTTTCAATCATTCGATGGGAATCCTATTTTTATTACATAGGTAAAGGCCACATTTTATGTCATCTTTTGTGGACGTTGTCAAATAGTTTAACGTCATATGACTTGGAAATTGATGTACAAAATTTTAAGTCATACAACTCAAAGATGTAAGGGTCTCTCACCTCAATGGGTACCATGAAAATGTGGTAAGAGATTTATTATAAAGAAACCACTTTGAGACAACATCACAATTTCCCCCAAATATGATGCCACTTAAGAGTTCATGACCACTGCTCATGTACCCTTGGGTAGGACATGGAGTTGGCACTACCATAGAGAGTGGTCAATCATGATGTAGACGTTGGGGTTCCTATTCTTAGAAAATCATGAATTAGGGAGCCATCACATAGAATAAATAGGTAGCTTAATGGATAGAGTAGTTGAGTAAGGAACATTAGGTATAATACCATTAAGTTTACACATATAACTTTATTATGTTTCAAGCATGAATTTTTATAGCAGGAGTCTCTTTCATAAAAGAAAATTTAATGATCAAGGGACATAGTTTCATGAAGGTTCGGGTTGAGCGTAGAAAGATTATATTTGTGTGCACCTATAAATCCTTAAAGGGAGTTGTGTGAGGCTCAATCTATTAAAATTCATGTCATGTTTTGTTTCATAGGTGGCATTTCATTGAAAATCCAGATATTTTTAGGTCTTGGATAACTATTGTTGTAATGTGGTAGAAGAACATGAGTATTGTGTTGTTAATAATTGATTCATCTTCCCATAGATCATTTCCTTGGGTGAGGGTGAACCTTTGTTTATATCTAAAATGCTCAGCTATCAGTGAAAATATCCTTGGGCATGAAAAATGATTTGGGTGCATCACCATTCTCTATTTCTAGGTCACATCCATGACAAAAGTATGTCTTGATGTCACATTTTGTGCGTACCAAGATGGTTTCACACTAGGGTTGCACGTAGAACTACATCCTTGAAAAAAACCATAAAACTTATGCACAATGGACCTGGAAATACCACAAACATTATAATTACCCATGGAACTGTACCTTACCATTAACATGGAAGAAATTCTGAGAATGAACCTTTATCGCAGTGCAACCTCACTGGGTCATACAGTAAACATATTTATTAGCAATGTAATGTTTCCTGAGGGAGCATCACATGTTTGGTTTACCCAAAGGTGTCCATTAGAGGTCCATGGTGAAATATTTTTTAAAAAAAATTACCTCCCATATAAATATGATATGATAGGTGACTAGAAGATGATATGTTCTGGTTATAAGGAAAACAACAAAAAGAGTTCCAAATTTCCATCTCTTCGTCAAACGTTTACCCAAGTTATGCAACTGGTCCTATATGCTCCATGAAATCCATCTTCCATGATTATAAATTGGGTGAGGTGTCCCTTGTGTGGTAATATAATTCTTTAGTAACAATCACTTTCTCTCGTGAGAAACCCCCCCCCCCCTTTATTAAAAATGTTGACCTTCATCCTTGTTTTTCACACCACTCCCTCATTCGTGTAATTCAGTCCATGACCAATGGTCCATTTTGCATGAATTCTATAACAATTTTGTAACATATTTAAACTTGTGTTATCGAACCCATTATTTTATTGCACCACCCTTAAAACATCAAAAACATATATAAATAGTTAACCAAATAACCCAAGATTAGTTGATTCTATTACTGCCACCACCCAGAGGGCCGATGTGAGAGGAAAACCATAGATCCCTTGAGCTAGAAGGTAGTTTCAGAAAAAAGGCATTACAGAGTATGCTGAATGGGTCATTAAGGAATATCTACTGAGAAACAACCTTTTATTTTATAATATCATGTTAATGGATGAATTGAACATACTATAAAATTATGTAAACATGATACGCTCTTGGTTCACACATGTATATGAGATCAGGCGCATGAACATCATTGATCAGGGTAACCCTAATAGAGTGCATGGGGTCATAAAAAATTACAAGTTGACCTGATGGATGAGAATAGTTTTCATGGATGAACTAGAAGGCAATGATTTCCCAACCAACCATGTCAGTATCCTCCGATGTATTATTTATTATAAAAATAAGGTCTGTCATTAATAATCAGATCTATGAGTGAGAGTAAATTTCAATGATGTGGGGGCATGGTCATACTGGGTGTGCTTCATCATACTGGTTTATATGTTCAAATTTGGATCTCCCAATTTTAAACATACTTATAAAAGGAATTTCATCCAAAAACCTCATCATTTGTTCTCCAGACACCAACACATTCTCCCCTAACTATGGGGAGGTGGCTACTATCCTATGGGATGTGACCTAAAATAGAGGAATCCCACTAAATTATTTCCAATGCAATGAGATTATTTTGCTTTCGAATGTCGGGATAGATACAGATTATAATCCTCTCCCAGTGGAACACCTTATGGTGGTAATGATGAAAAAATAAGTCATTCTCCCCCTTCAACAGAGATATAAAATTATAGAAGTTTCTAGATATGTTTGTAGAGACAAAAATCTTGACGTGCATGGAAATTGCATTAATTTTTCAGAATACTTAACACATGAAAAAAACATATGCCCAAAGACCGTATTAGTTTAGTGTCTTTGGAAACTCATAATGTAATCTTCTAATCATGGTGAAAGATTGTCAACATCTCCCATAAAGATCATCCCCTATTTGGATTTCTTACCTAAAACCTTTCTTTATATCATGGGGAAAAGAAAACATAAAAATGGTGATATCAAATGCTCAGTAAGGGTAAACATAGAGAACATAAAACAATCCATAAAAATTTGAATGAAAAAACTTGAACATAAAATATAAACATCAAAATCTTGAGAAAAGACATAAATCATGGAAGTACGTAAGGCATATATCATAAAGGAACATCACTCATGATAAAATAGAATGGGAATAAAACATGTGATTGTGGAAACCATTAAGCACATGATATGATATTTATAGTATCCAAGGCTTTGCTGCCAAGACCATCTTAGTGGAAAATGTCCCTTTCTGAATCGAGTTCACTCCTCTTTCCAGTACTGTATTACTGAACCGGATTAACTTACCGTTCCAAACATATCTATCTCATGAGATATAAATCTTTACCCAATGCATTGGAGGGAGATATATTTCCCACCCATCTCATAATGAAATCATTCTTACTTGTGCCACAAAATAAACATAAAACATTCATCATAACCCAAAGAATAATATGGGTTTCATAAACATCATCCCATCATAACATAATCCATAAAAAACAAATGGATATCATTTCATATTAAGAAAAGTGAAACCATATAAATCATAGATACATTATACTTGAAACATACACATATGAAATAATGCCATCTTATATGGAAAATGGTTTTGATAAAACAATTCAAATGAATTCTTGAGGAAAATATCCACTCTTCTTTAAAATCATTTTCTTTTCACAAAATGACATGAAATTTTATAAGAAAATGTTTTTGTAAAAAAATAATCATGAAATCTTTTAGAGGAAGCTTCATGAAAATAAGGTGTTATGAAACCGTAAAAATCCGTTCTTTCTGTATAAGTAAAGAAAAATATTCTTCTTGTACTTTTTCTGAAAAAGTCAAAAAGTACCTCATATGGTAAACAAAATAAAGATTCCTTCCATAAGATGAGTTAAAAGTAAAAAAAATAAAAATTACTTTAAACATAAATGGAAGAAAATTAAACATTTTATGAAAACATTTTTAGAACATATGGACATGGATAATAAACATAACCCTAGTAAATGCTTACAAATAAACAATCCTGAATAAGAACTAGATTGGAATAATTATCCCTTACCATACGTACGATATGCTTCATATGTATTTGAAACTCTTGTATAATGATTTAAATAATGTCATTGACTTATTACAGAATCATATTCCTTGTTATCATACCATATATAGTTTACTTATGACTTTATATTACCCGTTCTTTTGTAAATTTGAAGTAAAAGTAGCAATTTGGGTAAAATCGTTTCATTTATTGTATGTGTTTTGACTTTTTGTTCCTAATATCATTACTTATATCCGGATTTACTTAATTTAATAATGTAAAACATGATTTATATATAATATACATTTAGCATATACATATACATATGATAGATCGATAACTGGAATGAAATACACCGTAAATGGAGACGGTAGGTCGTACGTATGCATGAACGCAATTTTCGTATCCTTATTGAATTGAATGGAATTAAGTAGATGACATACATATATATACACATAAATATAGTATCATTATTTTTTAAAATATTTCATTATTATTCATTATATATACTTTATAATCATTCATGAATGGTTAACATGGAGAATGAATGTCATCGCGTCGTGGAGACGGTAGTCCGTACGTACGCACGAGCGATGATATAATTCCCATGATCGTGGAATTGTATTGAAGTGTATGTATAATATTTTAGAATAAATATCACTTTAAAATAATCATATATAATTATTTATTTAAACCATTATACCCATCCAAGTAAGGTGGTCGTTGAAAACATATTACACCACGGCGTGGAGACGATATTCCGTTCGTACGCACGCACAGTGATTTCGTTTTCCGTAGGATGGATATAAGGTGAAATAAGGTTGTTTCATATTTATAATAACATATAAGTATATAATTAATACTTATTTTATTAATTTATAATGATACAACTAAAGAAGAATAATTAGAAGAAGAAAGAAACTTGAGAGAATCAGAAGAAGAGATTACCTCTTCATCGACGCACCTCCTTTAAGCCTTATCTTAAGAAAGTAGAGTTGGTATTTTGAGAAGACCAGAACCTCCAGAATGTTTCTAGGGAAGTGGAAAAGATAAATGGACAGGGGATGGCCGAGCTTAAAGTCTCAAAAGTGTGTGAAGAGAAGAGGGAAGGCGTGCCCTTTTTATATGGGAGGAGAGGGGCACCTTTGGAAAAACTTAAAATATTATTTTATAATAAAGTAATATTCGGTTTATAATAGCTTAAAATTCTTTTATTTCGAATATAAAGTGTATTTTGGTCTAAATACTCTCAAACAATAGGTTTTAGACAAGTTTAGGTTACTATTTTAACCTTATCTTTTAGATTTAACATTAAGTTAAATAATTTAACTATTACCGTGTCTTCTTGTTTTCTTACACTATATGGTTAATAAATTTACTATAACCAGCCAAACAAACCCCATGTAGTTCATTATTTATATATATAACCTTATATAAGTCATTGGACTAACCTTATATTTTTAGTAATATAATAACAATTAATAATATAATATTTGTTTTAAAAACTATTTTTGTGTCAATTTTGACACTATTTGGTAATTGATTTTTGTGCAAATGATAACATCATGATTTGTTCGAACAGAGTTAATTAAATCAATACTAACATGTCATAGTAACCTATAAAATTAGTGTAATTCATAAAAAGTCTCAAATTACATTTATTTGGGTATTTATAATATCAATTTGTTGAGGATGGGGGAAAATGATGTTTGAACATTGACCATATACCAAGCATGAGATCTATCTGAAAATATCAACAAAATTCATCTAGTGTGTGTGCCTAAGATGGTAGGTGAGTCATTGTGTCCAAGAACCATTCCAAAAAAGGGGACCCATTAAGACATGGAGGTGGATGAGGATCCAAATATAGGGAAACTCTAAGCATTGAGATGAATTGACAGAATGTTAGAACGGATTTCAAACCACATTGAATTACACATTTGTCGATTTGATAAAATTGGTTTGTGCATATCAACTTGAACAAAGATTAAACTTGTAATATAAGGGAAGAAACATCTCAGATTCAATGAGAGGACCAAAGAACATTAACAATTTGGTAGGTGTTCAAAATAGGGGGAAAGTACCTCTCATGAAAGGGCATAAGATTCTCTATATATTTATATCACGAAATGTGTAAAATCGATATAATGTTTATCATCATGCGGTGAGTAAATTGGAAATGCAGTTTAGAACCGTACATTAAGGATGATGGAAACAAAATTTACTATTGTTTTGTTGAGATTTAAGAAATATGTGGGATCCCCCCAAATGTTTTATTGGGGGGGGGGGGGGGGGGTTAATTGTGCACAATCATGAACATTAGGCTACCATTTTTTCCCTTACCAAAATCATCCAATGATACCCTCATCTGTAACTGGGTATAGAATTAAATTCAAAAGTTATTCCATCATGTAGGTTTTCAGGCCCAGTGACTCTTTGGGACTCGCCTTGGTCTGGAGGATGGGAGGTTGGTCTCATAAAACTCTTTTAGTGGGAATTGGTACAAACTCCAAGGCTCCCTTATAGATTTAATATTTTCTTATGAAATCATTAATAAAACCAGACGTGGAGCTTGTTACCCATGTTTCAATAACATGATAATGAACATGTATCAATTGGAACAATGACGTCCATATCACATGTTATCTATAACCCTCTTATTTATTTATGATAATTTTTTTCTCTAGCTATGTTTTATCCCTTTAGATATCATTATCATCCAAGGAGGTAGCTAGTGTCTTGGATATGGGATCGAGCCTCTAGGAGGCATCCTAGGTATCTTGTGAAATAAAAATTGAAACCCACATAGTATTTGGGAATAGTTTAAGGTCATATGACTAGACCCATACATGAAGTTTATCATTATGTGGTATAGACGTGAATATTAGGCACAAGCCTAGATGAGGCAGCCTATGTATCCTATTTAAAACAAGAATAAATTTCTAGGTAGTTTTATGGAAGGCTTATATGCCACTAAGAATATGAAAATTTAGGCCATGGGTGGGAATTATTCGGGAATGTCTCCCTTTTAATAGAGATGTTGTGTAATCAGACTTACAACCCAATAGTGGAGATCTTGTACCGGAGAAATTCTCAAAATTCTTTTCTTAAAATCATCACTAATCTCTAATGCAACATCAGCATTAATTGGTTTGATAAACAAGATATAGTGGCTGCTTGTACAAATTTTAATTGATTATATTCATTTAATGACTACACATTGAATTTCCCTTTGAGTTGCATGATTTCCCATCTCATGGGGGATATGGTATGATATTTAGGATGACATATTACATATTATGATTATGGTAGGAATCAGAGTTCTCGGAGTTCACTTAATCCCCAAACCCACTAATGGGTTGGATGTACTTTGGTTAATGACTGTGGATAATACACCCAATGATTCCCCTGTAAGAGTCTTATTCTCATCTGATGATAGATGAGGTAGAATGATAGAACTATGGGAGAATTTCACCTTATAATTATGGAATACATGGGAAAGGATGAGAAATACATTGAAGTGGATGCCTATTAGAGCTCATGATATAGGATGGAATCTTACGTATCCTAGTTATGGTGGGAATCATATTTCTCATAGTTCACTATTTCCTAATCCCGATGATAGGCTATGAAGGATGATCAAGCTCGGAGACATTGTTGATATCATTGAGTTTTTATGAATTCCCGGGGATTAAACAAATATGTATTCCTTATTGACCAGGTAAATAATATATTATGTCTGCAATCGTTGTTTATGCACTGAAGTTTCCTGATTGGTTCGTTCTTACACTCTGATGTTGCATGCTTGGTCGGGCTTACACTATGAGGTTTCCCGATTGGTTAGGGAATACACATAGAAGATTCCAATTTTGCTGGCACTTACACTCTGAGGCTGCCCAATTGGTTGAGGATTACGCTATATGGATACCCAATTAGTATAACATTTCTCTGTCTTCTCATAGATAATGAGAGTTAGTGATGACCAAGAATGTTTTGTCCAAGAGATTGACATTAGTAGGGTCGCATGAGTGTGTAACCCTATATCATCATACAATTCTTTTATAAAAGGTTTATGAAACCAATTTTTCTGGGATGAGGTTCATAAGGAATAACTCTATGTGGACCTAAAGAATATGTTAGACATTTCATGGTTGGCTATTCTAACATGTTTTAGCTATTTTCTAGGCCTGTCCTGATTATCTTCATGATATGTCGGCTCATAAGCTTGACCGGGAAGACACATCCATGGGTTTCTTCCTCTTATGTTCATGATCCCTCACATGATCCAAGATGACATGCCTATGATATTCTATATGACATATTTTGACATGTCCAAGGAGATTCACAGAACAAAAGTTTTCATGTCTAGGGTATTGTGCATGATCAAATTAGATGTGACCGTGTTGTGTCACAAGATCAACTTGACTCATATTTGGACTGTTTTATGAAGAATCATACAAGTATACAGACCATCACATGATCAATTATCCATGTTGGCATCATATTCTACTAGTTCAAAATGTATTTATCACTTCTGTGATTTCACATCTGTTATTTATATCCAATGTGTAAATATGTGTATATTGATTTATCAGTCCAATAAAATTTAAACCAATGTGATGAATTAATTATCATGCTGGCTATAGAATAATAGATGTGATATATAATTTCTCACACTTTATCATGTCAGTTACTCTATTACTAACATGATAATTCTAATATTTTACATCATCTATATGATAACAGATGTGGTAAAGGTAAATTTTTTTCTTATCATGTATTCTATTAAATAAGAGATGTGATAAAAAATTTAAAAATTTTATGAATCCCATTTGTATTCTTTGTGGTGTTTTTTGATCAAGAGATAGCGACTCGGTTCTCTCTCACACAGAATCCTTAAAATTGATTATTTGATATCCTAACCTCAAACCATGTTTTTTCATCTTACTTCATCATCTTTTTCATCACTGATTCTATCTAATTGACTCGAAACACTCATGTATATCTCACATGACTTGATCTTGGTTATTCTATTTCATGGATTCCCTATTTATATATTATGTGATTTCAGTTTCTAAAATATCGCAATATCATGTTTGATGTCTTCATGTTATCACATTACATATTTATCTACCTAGAATTTAGGTAGCATGTGTTTTTATTCCCATTACACAATATGTATTCACTATATGTCCATGTTTTATTAAATTAATTAATTTTATAGTTTTTATTATACACATTACACATTTATGGAACAAATTGATTCTTTTTTTAATGTAATGTGTGCCCGTGTGAGGTTTAATATCTTGTAAACATTTTTTCAAAATATGAAACCCCTAGTACCTTGTTTCATAATTCTAGTAAATAGGGTGGATGTGGTCAAACTGCCTTTGATTCCTGCAAATGAAATGAAAATATTTTTTTTCTCATATAGGGGACACAAATATCTACACAAGGACTACACTTCTTTGGTAGAAGTTGTGTATCAATTTTAAGTTTCCAAAAATAGAACCTCTAGATCATTTCATTATGAATTCATTACTTATTCATGGCCTATTAAAAAATTATGTTGATCAAAATATTTTTGTGATATAGGTTACATTGGATGAATCTTTCTTGTAGTAATAAAAAATGAACTCTATGAACCTCCAAACATCATCATACAACAATCTAGTGCTAGAATAAATTATTATCATGAATATATCATTAAAAAAAGAATTAAATGAAAGATATTATGGGGATTTAGTAACTCAATAGATTTAAATCATTTTATATAATGGTCATAAGAGTAATGAAAATATTTTTTATCCCTAATATTATAGATAATATCTTATTTATATGGTTGGGAGAATTCTCTATAGTGTATTTTTTTCCACAATTGTAATCTTACTATAAAATTATGAAACACAAAGACATTATTGATAATAAATATCATAGAAATATGTTAAAATATAGTGTGAAATATAATGTGAGTGAATTACTAAATGACTTCAATGGTTTTATTCGTATGTATTGATTTTTCCATGAGTTACATTAACAGAAAAAACTGTGATCGATTAATAATACATCAAACTAGTGGATAGGGATTCATTTTTACATTGTGTTTTCAATATTTTTTTGGGAAAAAATTATAACTATAATTTTCAAATATGAATATATTTTTTTGTATTACAAAATTTTTTTCCTTTGAAATTATGAAATATTTTATATAAATATAAAATGGGCTTATCAAACTATATTTTCCTTTTTAAAATATTTCCATGAATACCTTTTTATGATTTTATTTAATCTTATCTTCCATTATTTTATATAATTTATAATTATACTTTTCGAATAGGCATATATTTGTTTTATATATCAAAATTGTGTTGCCTTCAAATTTTGAAACATTTCATATAAATATTAAATTGGATTATTTTAACAAGATATTTAATTTTCATATATGATATCGGTAATAATGATTTGAAGATGGATTACAACTCATCCAATGAGTGTTGGATATGGAGAATGTGTTGACATTTTTTTAACTTTTCAAGATGAAATGTTCTGAAAAACATTATGTTTTTTATACATGCCTAAAATGTTTAAATATGAAAAATTTTAAAAATGGAGAGATCAATGATCATTTAATTTCTATGGTTTTAATCCAAGTATAGTCATTGGATTTAGAATGGTCAAATGTGGAGGAATTTTAGATATACAGATGATTATGCTTTTAAATAATGTATCCCTAATGAAATTGAAGAAAAGATTTTTGATATTGAAGTAGATCAAAATGAGAAGTAATTGATAATTAAGAATATATAGTGTGATAAAGAATAACCATTTTGTCATAGTTATACAAATTGTATAGTTTTATCATTGTTGTTGAGATTGATTATATTTAAAGAAAATAATTTTTGGATTGGCACAAGTTTTACATGTTTTCTATAATTGTTTAAATATGTTCTTCATAAATAGAGAGATCTTATTGATTAATATTATAATGGGAATAAAATAATATTTTTTGTGATATTATGGTACAAAAAATACATGACTTCCAAATATATTTTTTGATATATTATAAGGAATGTTAATTTATGTTAGAGTTTCATAAGTGTGGGACATCACAATATTAGTTTAAAGAAAAATCATAGGACAGTTTAGAGGTTATAGAGACCACTAAAAAGATATTTTGGTATCTTTCAATAATTACTTGTTTGAACTTTTATTTTTTTAATTCCCAAAATGAATAATGGTTAAGATGACATTATTATGGGAGGATATGTGATAGAAAAATAATTCATCCAGTTGATTGTCCACAATGGAAGAAAATTGATCACATGTTTCCTATATTCCGAAATGAAGTTAGAAATTTCAGAATTGCAATTTTTCTGGATGGAATGAATCCATATCGATTCCTTAGTATCATACATTGTTCATGGAATGTCTTATTGGTAATTTACAACAATTATACTGAATTGTCTCTGAAAAAATATTTCATGTTGAGTTTAATGATCGTTAGACCAAAGAAAACCATAAAAGATATTGATGTTTTCTTTTAACCATTAGTTGATGATTTGGAACTCTAATGGGAGGATGATAATATGTTGTATGATTATTATAAAATAAAATATTTTCAACTAAATTCAATGATTATGTTCATTATAAATTACTTCCTAGCATATGGATATTTTTTTGGATATAGTATTAAGGTTCATAAAGAAGGTAAAATTTTTAAACAACAGACTTCATTTTATCATTGTCATCATTGGAGGAAAATATTATACATAGTTATTAAAAATTATTTTTATATATATCACTATTATTGATGATTAATAAATGAATTCAATGGTTCATAAGGATATGATATTACATACAAACCATTATATAATGATTAGTATTATGATAGGGTGAAAATATGTGATGTGACAATTGTAATTACACATAAATCTTGTAATGATATACATATTTGGATGAAATGATCAATATTTTTTGAGATACAATATTTGACATATCATGAAGTGAAAAGAAATAATTAACGTCATGCATAGGGAGAATAATGTATATGATAGCTTGATTGAAACATTGTTAGATTTTAAAGGTAAGAATAATGATTGGTTGAATACATTATTAGACTTACTATCAAGGGTAAAAAGATTGGAGTCAGTACTCACTCCTGATGGAAGAAAAACATTTCCTCTCCTGACACGTCATAAATTATCTAATAGGGAATTTGTTTTTATTTTTTTCAGTGTCTCTATGACTTCAATGTGAATCAAAAATATTATACATATTTAATGACTTTTGTCTCTTTGAAGGATTCAATGTTTACAGGTATTAAATATCATGATTGTAACATCATGATGAAAAAACATCTACCAGTTGCATCACATAAGATATTTCCCATTATTGTAATAAATACTAACTCAAAGGTGTGTTATTTTTTTCAATTCAATTTTTAATGATGTGATTAATCTGGATGTATTATACATTTTTGAGACAAATAAATTTATAAAAAATTTGAATTGGAAATGTATTTTCCTCCATCTTTTCTTGATATAAGGGTGCATTTGATGGTTCATTTGGTTGGAGAAATCAAGCTCTATGGACCTATATATCTACATGGGATGTATCCATTTTAAAGGTATATAAATATATTGAAAGAAAATATTAATAATATATATTGTCTTAAATCCTCAATTACTAAAATGTATATTTTTGAAGAGGTTGCAGAGTTTTGAACAAGCTACAAGTCTATAGTGGATCATATTTATTTTCCTCCATCTCACCATGAATTAGTTAATTGTGTGGGAAAGGGGATTCATGTATTTAAAATAATATAATTAATAGGTGAATAGATATTGATGGTATATTTATAAATATTGGATACAATAGATGATTCTCAACCATATATAACCTTGCATATAAATGTGTTGAAATAATTTCAACCAAAGAAGATAAAAATGTGGATTTTGAATGTGTATAACAAAACGTTTTCTGTGGTTTAAGAAGACCATTTTTGGGAGATCAGAGGGATTAAAATCATTATGATGGTTACTAGGTGGTCTATATTAAAATATGTTAATATGGTTCTATAATAAAATTTGAGATATAGATTTCATATGAAAGTTTAGGACAACAGAAATGGAGTTCAGAATAGTGGTTTATTGTTGTTTGAATAAGCAATGAATTTTATGTGTTCTAATGATTAAACCCCAATTTATGTATGAAATTCATATTATGGAGTCATTGAAGAAATATGGTCAGTTTTTTACATTCAATTTATTGTTCGAGTATTTAAATTTAAATGGTTTTTTGGTAAAAATAGTTTGACAGACAATGAATTTGGGATGACACTTGTTAGTCCAAATAGATTGGAATACAAAACTATTTCATTTATAATGGAGATGCATGATAAACCATTTTTTATTTTCCTGATCAATATGATATGAAGTGGTATATTTTTTACAAAAAAAAATATGTTGGTGTTGATGAACTTTACAAAGATGATGATTTATGTGAGATCCTCACATCCAATGAAATATAAATAAATAATAATGATGAGCATGTCATAGACATGGTATGTTTCATATGGATATATGACAAGGTAATTTGTGAAAAAATCTATTATTACATTACTAATATTTCAAGTAATGTTTCTTTATTTATCTTTTAATTTTATTAATTTTATAAAATGATATATATGTTAATTTTTATTTCATTATTAAACTATATATTAAACCTAATAAGTAAAAATGATTGTTTATATTAGTTTTGAATTTTTATCTTACAATGTTGACTTTTACGTTACTTATATATGTATTAATTTTGTTGAAATGAAATTATTTGAAATATAATATGTTAAATAAAAAGAAAAATATTTTACAAGAGTATATTGGAGAAATATTATTTTTTTGTCTAAATAATTACTTATTATGTTGGACTATTTTAAATATTATTACACCAATTTTGGATTTTTTTCATTAATATACATGAAATTTCATATATCATTACTATTGTTCACATTTTAGTTTACTGTAAAAAATATTAATAATAATGTGTTATGTTAATGTTAAATTTTATGTTTCATAATTTTTCATTTTTATTTACATTAGTATTGTAATAGTTTAGTTTTTAAATTTGTGTACTAATTGTTTCTTTCATTGATATGAAGCATAATGAAAAATCAATCGGCTGATTAAACACATAATTTTGTAAATGAGTGTATTGGTCACACCATTGCGTAGGAAAATGAACATGCTCATCATCATCATTCCCAATATTCATATACTTCCACAAATCCAATGAAACATTTTAGGGTTGGTAAAGGTGGCATCACACATTTACCAAAACTATCAATTCCATGTATATATGACCCAAGGATAGTTGTAAAATTTGATGGAAATGATATTACAATAGGTCCTAATCAAATAATTCAAGTGTTTTGTTTCAGTTCAGGGTAAATGCGATGTTAGTATTTTGTTTAACAAAAATGTCAACATTGTGGGAGATCATTTTGGTCTGGTCATTTGTTACAGTTTTACTAATGTTGAAATATTTATAGAATAATATTTCCCCCTTATTATCATATGACATTTGATATACCTAACACTTGAGGAGTCATGAGGAAATTTTTGGCATTGGCTGTTAGGAGATGGAGGGATTTCAAATCGACCCTCACTTATAATTTCATTTTTGGTCAACGAAAACCTGAAAATACATTTCATATATATATATATATATATATATATATATATTCTTTTATAGATGAAGAAACATGGAAATATTTTTTTGAAAGTATAAGAAAATTTTTTATGTGAATTGATAAATTATATATGTTTTATAATGTTAATGATCATATTAATTATTTCATAATGATTTCCTATTCATAATTTATAATAATAAAAGAGATCTCATCATAATATCCAATCTTGAAAGGTATACATGCATAATTTATCTCGGGCAGGGTATAATTTATTAGAAGAAAAAAACGATTCCAGAAAAATAAAAAAAATAAATACTTAGTATTGAAGCTCTGTAGAGGTTTCCCCTCCAACACCTAGCTAGACAAGAAAAAATAGAAGAGGTCTCAGATGATAAAAAAGGGTCAATATCTTTTGGATGAAATGATGATCATAACTGAGAGAAATGTTAGATGCCTATTTTATTTATTTATTGATGCTAATTTAGTTATTTATATATTTTGAATCACTACAGAATTTTTCAAAAAATTTATAAAAAATGATCATGAGGAGTAGAGAACTAAAGGTTTATTTGTAGCAGAGGTGGGGCAAGATATTTTATCTATAACATTGGGATCACCCGAACACCTAGTTTTGTGTATGAGAATACAAGTATATAGTGTCAGTGATAAAAGTGTTACCACGTTATTCACTTTCTACAATAGTGTATTTTTATAAAAAATAAAATAAAATCATTAGAGAATGAGGATCAAAAAAAAATGTGATGGTGGAGTAAAATATCAGAGCCTCTTTACATTCAATGTTTTAAGACATGAAAATAAAATTTCAGAATGTAGCTCACACTGCTCCACATATGCCAATAGATCCCTCTCCTCCACCTCCACCTCCAGACTCCATTTATCATCCTACTCCTACACCCACTCCACCACCTCTGCCTGCAGACTCCATTTTTATACTACTTCTACCCCCTCCTCCAAAACATCGCAGTAACCGGGGGTTATATGTTGATGATCTTCACTATCATATTGTTAAATATGGGATGCTATACTATATTGAAAATATCAATTATCTTGACAAATTAGAGATAGAGCATCCTAGGGTCACTGTTGAGGATATTATAGATATATCAACTATGGTACCGTTATATATAGATGAAGTGAGGATGGTTGGAAAAAGTATCATCCACTTTTTAGTTTATCCATCTAGACTTCTGCGGCATATTTTCATAGAGGTATTTGAATATTCTATCTTCTATTTTTTTATATTAATTTTGTTTCAACATTTTAATGATTATATATTTATCTATTTATTAACAGGAATATTTAAAAGGTAAGTAAATATTTTATTAAATTTGTGTCAACATTTGAATGTTAATATATTTATCTATTTTTCATAGAGGTATTTGAATATTTTATCCATCAAAACTTTTGTGACATATTTTTTGGCCATTTTTTATGAGATTCCATTAAAATATAATGTATGTGGGGGTTCAATAACTGTGGGTATTTTGAAAAATTATATCATGGAGAGTATTACTAAGATAATTTGGGAAAAAATGTGACGTATACTTTTTCCATGTAAGTTATATCATAAAATATTCCCTATATAAAATTTATTAAAAATTTACACATATGTTTATTATGAATTATGTATCTTTATAAATGGAATTAGTAGAATTAAAAGAAATATTTATATTGAATGATCGACCTATAATTCATTTCACATAAATTATGAAAAATGAATTAAGAAAAATAATCAGTTTATATAGCTAAAATATTTGTACAGAATATAATTACCATGTGTTGGATGTTTTCATATGTGGAGTAGTATGAAACACATATATCATAAATTGTTATTTCACATTTAAGATAATAAAAAATATCATTAAATTTGATTTTATATCAGTGACAATTGGATTTTAGGTGTTTTTTGTCTAAGGGTGAAGCCACATTACTAGATATGATCTTTCTATGGAGATGTATGGGGAAATATTATGAACATGGTGAAAAAAGTAATTTATAATTTATTAATGGTTTTTTATATTATAATGAATTTTAATATTATTTCATTCAATTTTTTTTTCAAAAATGTGGTGGGATTTCATTTTGAAAAACCAAAAACCAAATGAGTGCGAAGATCAAATATGTAAAAGTTAATGTAAATTTTCATTTTAATAATAAAATTTTGGATATATTACATAATAATTTTATTTTAAATTGAAAAACTAATTTAAATTGAATTTTTATATAAAAAGGAATCAAATAATGCATATATTATGTGATATGATTTATGTATGAAATAATTACAACTGGACTAGTTATGAAGTTCAACTAGGTTATATTTTCTTATAAACTATTCATTAATATTTCATTTGTTTTATTTATTATACATGTTAAATAATTTCATTTTAATTTGTATCTTTTTTATGAATCTCATTATTATAGTTCATAAGATCATTCGAAATTACATGTGAAATGGGAAAATATTTTTATAGTTTTGTTTGAATCTTACTTTGTTTTTAGTGAATATTGTAATTTTGAATGTCATAATTGTAAATGTGTATTTTCAAGTTGTTTTGGTTGGATTTAGGTTTTCCTTTTGTAATAATGATTTTTTTATTTTGTAATTGTGAATGTCTAATTTTTCTTCTTTTTTCTATTTCTAATTTTTTCTAAAGTTTTCTGGGTTGGTCAGTAGTGGAGAAGAAGAGTAAAATAAAATATATTTTTTGAATAAAGATTTATGTCATCTATTTTATAACAGATGTTCAATATTTCATTTCTTTTTCCATTATTCCGATTATATAAAAATAAAAATTCTTTATTTTTCTACATCATTTATTCAATAAGTGGCATGGTATATGGTTTTTTATGTCGGGTATTGAGTAAATTTTATAAAAAAGCACTCATCCAAATCCCTTTTCGCTTCTATTTCAAGTTAACCATTATAAAAGATTGTATTTTATTGTAGTTAATAAATAATATATGTCAATAATTAATCTAGATCATGTTTCCCACATAATTTATATAAAAATCGATGTTTTATATAATTATTTATGTCGGTTATTAAATGATTGACCTAAAAACCATTTACCCTGATGTTGTTTCACGTCGCTCTTATAAAAAACCCCATATGGTATATGTTCTGTTACATATGTTATTAAACAACGAATGTAAAAAATAGTTCCATTATATATTTAAAATAAATTTTTTTTAGGCAATGTTAAAAATAATATTTATTGTGTCCCCTTTAGTAACGATGATCAAAAACCAAAAAAATACTCAAAAAACTCCATCGTGAAAAAACATTTTTGAAATAGTGTTCGAATGTCCAAATTTAATTTTCTAGGACATCTCTACATTACCAATGTAGAAAAATCAAAGGCACTTCACATGATCTATAGGACTTATCCGTGGATTATTTTTTGATAAAGATGACATGCTAATGGGTTTTCTTGAGATAAATATGGCTCATATTCAGACTATCACCTGAAAATGGTGTCATGTTACCCAACTGTCATGAGGTCAACCCAATATGGAAAATCATTACGTTGTGACCATATGGAATATACAATGGGATATTTCTAGATCAATGTGACTTGTTCATAGTTCATCGCATGAAAATGGTGACATGTTAAGGGGTTTCCACGAAATTAATCTGACACATATCACGCCTATCTCAGGATCAATGTGGCATGTCCAAAGCTTCCTAATAAATCAATGAGTCCCATGAGGACTATTGAAAAGTGGTCTCCTTGAACTATTAACATGGAGGGGTATCATAGATATGTTTAAGAACATTATGTCATCCAAATTCCGCATGTTTTCACCCAAAGGGATCATTCCTTAAGTTTCATGGTAAATTATATTCCTAGGCCTAGGGATGCATTGAAATTGAAAGGGCCTTTCCATGACTTATTTAGTCAGACAAAGGGTTATATAGGATAGATTACGTCCACATAATGATTCATATGATGTAACATTATTCATTTTATTTACACGATCGTATAGGGATATTATGGTATGTCGTGTACTAATGCATAGGTGGTTCTTACTGATGTAATTGAATGCATTGATGATGACTGACACTGCATGGTGAAAGAGGGTGCATGGCATATGAGGGGTGAATGACCTCAAATATCCACCATAGGGTCTAGAAAATGATAACTATGTGGTTAAGAGTTCGTGAAACTGATGGTAGAATGTCCACTACTGTATGTCTTAAAACATCATCTTTGGCATTACATTTCTGCAATTGCATTACCTCAATGGGGTTTTGCCATGAAATCTCTGATCCTTCCAATATATTGTGAAATTTTTATCTAAATATGAAAAATGTATAACGATATAATCAAGTGATGTATGATATGATTATTGTGGTATTCAAAGGACCATATTGACGATTCTACAAATGGTCTTGCAATTTAGAACAGGGGGTGAACATCGAAATTGTTAGCACCACCAAAGGTCATGTCTGGTGATGTTTTGAACCCATGGGGTATCATTCGATTTTCTGAATACATCATATGAACCAAGAATCACATGACACATATTTCATCATACGATCTCATAATCTTCAAATTTAAATTAGATAGGGTATCAAAATATCATGAGGGGGAATTATCTAGGGATGATCGACGGTGCGCTCTTCTCAGCCACCTACATTTCTTTGGATCTCATCATCCTCTCTTGCATGTGTATTTTTTTATGAATGGACTAGGGTTTTATTGGGAAGTGATGTTGAGTGTTATTCAATTCTATATGGGATAGGAACATCATACACTACTTGATGTAGTTGACACTTTCCATGATCATCATTTGCAATGTTTCCTGCTGTGTTAAATCCTTGTAAATTTGGATAAAAGAAAATTGAAGGAAAAATAGTATTGGGGTCAAAAAAATTCTCAAAAAATCTTCAGTACTTTGATTCCCTATGAATACCTGATAAAATCATGAAAATGCAATTTTTTAGGGTTTTTAGGAGATCTTACATTAGGCTACAAGAATTTTCACATGGATATCATGGTTGATCATTATGGTCATCTCAAACTCTCTTGGATATCAATGAAGTATAGAAGATAATATTGATTTTGATCACTGAGAGATCATGATAGAGGAATAATTAGGATATAATGTCGAACCAATTTCTATGGGAGGTTGAAGATGGAGATTCCACACTACTCGAGATTGACTGGGATAAAAACTATCCATGTGAGGGATCAACTCAATTTTGAACTCACGATCCGTGGGATTGGAGGAGAAGGCTGGGATTAGTGGGAGGCGTTATCAGACATTATGAATCATTGAGAGGTATATTCGGATGCTCCAGATTTCATTCCCATGAAAATATCCAATCCCACATCTAAATCTCGATATACATCCCTTCACATATATAATCCCAGAAATGACTGTTGTTTCATAGATCCAACAATGAGGTCAACACCCATACAACATGCATTGCCAACATCCTAGGATACCACCAACTAAGCCTCTTCCCCATGTTATCTGCACCTATAGACTCTCATACTACATGCCCTATACATGTGAATACTCAATTATTTTGGGAGCTATTCTCTATTAGCCATCCACTAGCTAGCCTATGATATTTCCCACTAGGTGGGGTCAACCCCTGATCCAACATGGTCCTGTTGTAGAGATCACTTGGCTAGCTTGTGGGTGAATTTTTTTTCGTTAAGTTAATATTCATCCATAAAAATAAAATTATATGTTGAGATAAATATGGACCAATGTTCTTGGTTAATCCACACTCCAAACCTTCATTCATCTCACTCAAAAATCATTTGTGGACATAATATTATTTTTTTGAAATTTCTACATAGTTTCCATGTAACACCCAAATATTCCACCATATATTTCCCTTTGAATAATGCAGTAGCTTGCATTGTACACAACTTGGAGTTTTAACACACCATGACCAATCAAACTAGCCGATATGAATAGTAAAAACCACTTTTTGAAATTTTATAAATTTTATTTTCCAAAATGGACTTCATTTTTGTATTCTCAGTATTGAAATTATATTGTGGTGAATTATCGATATATTTTCAGAAAACATTCCAATTTTGATGAATAGTGAAAAACACTGCGTTATTGTTTAAAACTAACTTTTTATTTAAATAATTTTTTATATTATTTTAATTTATTTTAGGTCAAAATAGATACATAATAACTATATATGTTCAATGTAATTCATTGGAGGAATTTTTTAATATGTTTTGATATATAAATGTTTATTAAAATTTGGATCGTCTTTTACCCACCTTCTAGGAGCATTTATAAATCTGCATAAAACATAATTTTACTACTTCTGTGAGTTGAATTTCAAAAATCCGGGTGACACGGTTGACATCAGTAAGTAAAATTTGGTTCAATAAGATGAAAATATTTGTTGGTAAATAGTAACTTTTGACTTTTATTTACAACGGTTAAAAGTAAATTGGGTAATTAAGCGTAATAATGATATTATAATTATCATAACACATGTCCTAATTATATTAGATAAGTGTAATTTGACCAAAAACAACCTTAGGAATAAAATATGATCCTTTTGGTCCACTTGGATTAGATTAAGACATTTATTATTATTTTATTTAAAGAAGAGTTACAAGAGTTAAAGTTAATGTTTAATAACTAAACCATTTTTAATATCGGATTACACACAATATAAATTCAAATATGAATGTTAATCAGAAATATAAGAAAACTTTATACCTAATTATATTTTATGTATAATTTTTAGTCAATATATAAATTAATTTATTTATGACACAATGATGATGCAGTAATTAACTTAATAATGAAATATTAAAATAATTGATATTTTAAATATCAAAATAAATTAAAATTTAGACTTATGATTAATTATCCTAATTTTTTAGGTTAATATAACATGTTATGGTTGATTATATAATTTTTATTCGATGTGTTAATGTTTTTAGGGCTTTAAAAAAATCAGATACTAAATAGTGTCAAAATTGACATAATTTAGTTTTAAAAACAAATACTATATTATTAATTGATATAATATTATTAAAAATATAAGGATCCATAAAAGGACTTAGATGATGTTATATATATAAATAATTAACCACATGGGGTTCTCTTGGTGGTTTATAATAAGTTTATTAACCATATAATATAAAAATATAAAGAGACATGGTAAATGCCAAACTATTTAACTATGATTTAAATATAAAAATAAGGTTAATATGGTGACCTAAACCGGTCCAAAACCTATTGGTTGAAATTTTATCTACCCATCCCCACCATATCCTAAAAATAAATCATTTTGGAGAAATTATAAACTGAAAATGATTTTATTGTAAAATAAATTTTCAATCTTTCCTAAAGTGACCATCACCTCTTTATAAAATGGTAGTTCTCCTTCTCTTAAATTCACATATCCAAAGCCATTTGGATCGGCAAAAACCTACCCAAATACCCTCCAAACGTTCCTAAATTAATCCAAGAGGCCTTATTTTGGTCAGAAATCCAACCTAAGGATCCCTTTTGATCAAATCAAAAGGAATAATCAGAAGAAGAGGTAAATATGGCATCTCCTCTTTCACGTTATTTTATTTTTCCACTTCCTATTTATTTGTTGTTTCCATTCTAAAGTAATAATGGTAGTTTCTTCTATATACTGTGATGTTTTTAAAATATGGTAAAACCTTATTTATTATTCTATACATCATATGAATGACTTAGTCACCATACGTGTGTACGTACGGCTTATCGTCCCCACGTCATGGTGTAGTTTGTTATTCAAAAACTTAATTTTTTCGATGGGGATTATAATAAGGATAAATGATGTAAATAATAAATATAACATGTTGATTATTATGTATATATTATATACCATCCAATTACATGCTATTTCACCATTAATATAATGATATTATTACTCGTGCGTATGTACAGATTACCGTCTCCAAGAACGCAATAAGATTCATTCCCCATCATAATCATTCAAGAATAATTTTTATTTTCTGATTAAAAATAATTTTTATGAACATAATATCATTCTATATATGAATCAAATAAATCCTATCCATAAAAAACATGACTTACGTAACCATTCATATAAAAGAAAAAAAAATCAGTTAATACTTGAAACGATGATACTACTAAAATAATATTTACAAATCACTATTATAAGATCATATATGATATCATATTTATGTATATTATTCTTGTATAATTTAATAAATTTTTTAACTATTATACATGAGGTTAACATGACATCGACTAAGGAAAAGTACAAGGTAAGGGTTAATTTCACTCTTTTTTTTATCCGAGGTTGTTTTTATGGTCGCATCTTTGGCGATGTCGGTTTTAGCTTCATGCTTTGGAGGTGACTCGTTGCATTTGCTTGAGTGGTTGTTTCAGGATGCCATGACAGACGGATTTGGATTCAAGATGGATCTCGAATCTTGTGCGTTGATCTGAATGCGACGGTGCATTCGGGCATGGGAGCGGGCGGTGAAGTTGCTTCACCTTGTTGGAGGCAGCGACTGTGCGTCGACGTGACAGTCGGGACGAAGGGCCTCGATGGTGTGGGGCGTGTTTCCATGTGCGCGGAGGTGATTCTAATGGTGATGGTTGTGGCCTCATTGTTGGGCACATATCGGGTCATGGATTGTCAGATCTGGTCCATTGTGGAGGATGGTATATCAGTGTGAGTCGGTCCTGCAATTGTCAAATACAGGTTTGGCGGCGGCTGTGTGCCAGCTAGCAATTAAGGTTTTCATTGATTGGATTGAGTTGGTTTGTATTGAGTTGAGTTTATTTGTAATGGGATATCCCACAGGGCTCTTTGAGCCATTTCATTTTGACCATTGTGCCTTTAAGCATATGAGCATGTTATGGGTTATTGGGTTCTCCCTTCTCCTACCAAAGGGATTGGTATGTTTTCTATTTTTTTAACAAAGGGGTATGCCCCCAACTTTCATAGTATGTAAGTATCTACTAGGACCTCTTTATCATCCACATCCATGTTTCTTAAAAATGTTTTTCAAAACATTTTTAATATTTACTAGACTATGGGTTAATGTCAATTATACCCTTTTTGAATTTTTATAAAATGATTTGAATAGAATCCTTCCCCCATTTTCCAAACAAGGTATTTTATAACTGTTTCGACAAAATTAATGTAAGATTGTCTCTTTTAACTTATCTGACCGGTGTTTCTATTTTCCACCAGTATATCATCGTCGAAGCTTCCCATTCAAGATTATAATAATATTTTCAAAATAAATGATTTCCTTTATAATTATATGGTTTTTAAATGATTTCAAAATAGAAAGAGGTATTTATTTCAAATAGTTTTCATTTTATCTATGTCAACATCCTTTGATGGATTTTATACTTATTTGAAGTTGAATTATTATGATACAAATATTCCAAATTGTATTGACAGTTTTGTGATATGTTTGAATGTGGATGTGCTATTTTAACACCATTCATGTTTTATGAATAAAGTATTTGCATTTCGTATGCTATTTTTAATACGAATGATTATGTTATGTTTAAAACTTTTCATATGAAAAATGAATATGACTTACTATGTGACGGGGGGAGCTTGCCATATCTCCTAGATTCATTGGTAGGTCTCATGAGACAAACTAGAGTCTTGGCACATGGCCTTGACCAAATCTTATTTGTAGTCTTGGAACAAGGCCTTGACTTTGTGGTTATGAAGTATGGAAATATGCATTCCATCATTATAAAAGTGGTTATTGATATTGCATGTGATTATTTGAAAAGTATAATGTATTTTTGAATAAGTAAATGGCATTATTTGATTTCATCTTTTCCATATTATGCTGAAGTTTATGATTAAAATCCTTTTGTTTTAGTCTAATACATTTCCTTAAATTCTTATGCTTATTTATGAAAGTTTCCGCTATATTGTTATCCTAACTGAGAATCTGAGGTAAAACTTTTCAATGTTTTATTTTTACCACGATGTGATGAAATATTTTATGGTTGACTGGTAGGGATAGGATAAGGATATAAGTGTGGTCAGTGGGGACAAAATTTTTTGTTGTTTTTATTTCATGTTGTAATGTAATACTTATGAATATATCTAGTACTTCCAAGGCTACTAAACTAATCAGTATTTTAGGACATTATTCCTTGTATCAATCCAAAGTTATGTAATAATGAACCGATTCAGGGTAACTGGGGTCATGTCATTATAGTTGGTATCAGAGAATGTTTAGTAGAAACCTTGGAAACCAGATTTAGATAAACTCTGATTAGAGAACATTACCCAAAGATAGACATTGAGGATTGGTATAAAAGAGCTTCCTAGAATATTGGTAATATAGAGATTTTGTGTATTTTACCAGTAATAAATCAATTTCTGGATACTAGCAGGTAGAGGCGGCTCTGAAATATATGTACCTATGAGTGAATACTCCGTCAAAGAGTTTCAGGCTCGAACCACGGTATCCGGGTACACGACAACAAATCTTGCTACACTCTTGGTTATGACACTCCCATATGATATGCTTAAGACAATTCAAATTTTCTTTACACACCATTATGAGTGATTTATGAGTATATGGCTCATCAAATAAAACATTTTTTTATGATTATCGATTGTATCCATAAATTGTTCAATCTATGTTAAGTGTTTTATATGTTTGGAATTATTTATTGTAATTCATAAACTAATCTTCTGTATGCCCTTGTTTTGAAATGGTACCAAGTGGAGGGAATGAAAACTGTATCAACACACATAATCCATGTAGGGATTTCCCTCCTACTAAAGATATTTATAGTGGAGCTGGTGAAGGATCTAGTGCTGATCAGCTTATCACCGTAGTGGGATAACTCACACTGGTTATGAAAAATTACCATACTCGTATGGAGGACCCTGATCCACAACGCATAGGATCAATGTTATATTGCTTCATGAGGAAAAAACCTACAACATTCATAGGGAGTACAAATCCATTAGTAGATGGGCAATATATAAATTCCGTAGAGAAAATATTTCATGCTTTGGGGAGTCACAAAATGGAAAAGGATGTCATGGCAGTTTATCGCCTCACGAGAGATGCATAACAATTGTGGTCATTAATCAAAAACAAAAAGGAAGATGAAGAAGTATCAAGAATGTAATGGATGGAGTTTAATGATATTATCTTTGAAAAATACTTTCCTCATGACCATCAAAAATATATGGAAAGATAATTTCTGAGTATGAGCCAAAAGGAAGAATGGAATGCCGCAATACTTGAGGATAACTTTACAAGGATAGTAAGGCATGCAGTTGATTATATATGTAACCCAACGAGTATGATTGATCTATTAATTGATGGGTTAAATCCATTTCTCTATCAATAATTTGTCTCAAAATCCTTCTCGTCGTACAAAGATATTGTCTCATGCACTATCAAGAAATAAAAAGAATTCTCTTAGTCTTATGAACTCAAATAAAAGCAATAGAAGAATTGATCTATTGAGCACTCTAGAAATGGAAATAAGAGGAAGAAGGGAAAAATTTAATATCTATCCTACAGTAAATATGGGAAGAAAAAACTTGGGACATTCCTGAAGGGAAAGAGAGTCTATTACAAATGTGGTGATATAGGCCACCAAGCTCATGATGGAAAAGGTAAGAAAGAGGTTGTCAATTTTTAATTCTACAATTGTAGAGAAATGGGACATAATGAAAATGAATTTCCTAAGAGCCAAGGGAACATTCCTCAGAAAAGGACAAGGGAGAAAGGCCAAGCATATTTGATCACTACTGTGGAGGTTTAATCTCCAAAGGACGCGGTGGTAGTTAATTTAATGGTTTCCTCTATTTTATCCAATGCTTTATTTGATTTTGTATCATCTCATTGTTTCATATCTTCATAGTTTGCTAAGAAAATTTGATATTTTCAATTTTTATTAAAAAGGGAGTTTTCACTCAAAACTCCTAAGATAAGTATAATCGCAACAACGTTTTGTGAATCAGTTCCCATTAGGGAATATATATGTTCTTTATATGTTGATCCCATCGTCATACCCATGATTGATTTTGATATAATCCTCAGAATGGATTTGATTTCGGACCATGAGGCAAAAATTTATTGTATGAAGAAATATGTTACAATTTTTGGTGATGATAAGGAGTACCTTATCTTTAGAGCAGAAACATCACCACCTAATTGTTATATAGTTCCACCCCCACTAGCTCTACTAAATCCAATTATTGGGGAGGAAGAGAATGACATAATTATGGTGTAGGAAAATAATTTTCTAATATATGACGTAACTATTGTGAAAGAATATGTTGATGTTTTTCTAGTGGATTTACCTGGAAATTCTCCATAACTACAGATTGAATCTTCCATTGATTTGAATCCTGGTTCAAGGCCAATATCGAACACCCCTAATAGAATGTACAGTATGAAATTAGCGGAGATAAAAAAACAACTATAGGAATTTAGTAATAAGGGATTTATTCACCCCAGTGTTTCTCCATGGGGATCCCCTGTTCATTTTTTAAGAAGAAAGATGGATCTATGAGGTTGTGCATTGACTACATGGAGATCAATGTTATAACAATAAAGTACAAGTATCCCCTACATTGCATCGATGATTTATTTGATCAACTTCAAAGTGGTAAATATTTTTCAAGGATTGATCTTCGATCTGGATATCATCAATTGTGTGTGAAGAAGGATGTCATTCCAAAAATAGAATTTCAAACAAGGTACATGAATTATGAGTTTATAGTAATTCCTTTTAGATTGACTAACTCATCCTCAGTCTTTATGTATTTAATGAATAGTGTTTCAAGGAATTTCTTGATGACTTTTTTGTGGTATTTATTGATGATATCATAGTATAATAAAAAATCTACCATGATCATGAAAATCTCTTACGAACTATTCTAAATACCCTTAGAAGAAACGAATTATATGGGAAGTTTAGCAAGTGTGAATTCTGGATTCAAGAAATTTCTTTTCATGTACATATAGTCTCTATGGATGGAGTCTTTGTTGATACTTCAAATACCAAGGAAATCCAAGAATGGTCAGCACCAATAATTATAACCTTGGTATGCATTTTTATTAGTTTAGCAGTTTATTATCGATGTTTCATACATAATCATACCTAGTTGGCTAACCCATTGAATAATCTCACACGTAAATGGGTTAAATTTGTTTAGACAAAAGAGTGTGAAGAGTGTTTTGAAGAACATAAGTGAATATTATCAACACTACTATCTTGACTCTACCATCATGGAATGATGTATTTGTTATTTATAGTGTTGCATCAATGAAAGGACTTGGCTGTGTCCTTATAAAGAATGATAGAGTTATTTCCTATGCATCCTGATTGCTAAAAATTAATGAGAAAAACTATCCAACTCAAGATCTTGGGTTAGAGGTTATAATCATTGCTCTGAAGATATGGAGACAATATCTCTATGGTGAAAATGTGAGATTTATACTGATCCCAAGTGTTTGATGTATATTTTCTCATAGAAATAACTCAACATGAGGTAAAGAAGATGGCTTGAACTACTGAAAGATTAGGATTGCACAATGAACTACCACCCATGGATAGTAAATAAGGTTTCAGATGTCTTGATCAGAAAGTATCATGGAGTTATAAATATGATGAGATTTGAATGGGATCCTATATTCATGGACCTAGTAAAGATGGATATGGGAATAACTGGGAAGGTGAAACATCTATAATTTTTTAAATGGTTGCCAAACCATTTTTAGTAAAAAGAATAAAAAGTTCCCAGACTAATGATGAGGAGTTTCAAAAGATTATTAAAGTTGTGAATGATGATAGATTGGGTGAAATCATATATAAAGATGGAATTTTGAAATTTGGGAAGAGACTTTGTGTTCCTAACATACCTGATCTAAAAAGGAAATTCTTGGATGATTCTCATAGCTCTAATTTCTCTATACACCATGGGAGAACCAAGATGTATAATGATTTGAAGGAACATTTTTTTTTGGGACAATGTGAAGAGGAATATTGCTGATTTTGTGTCATGATGTATGGTTTGTCATCAAGTGAAAGTTGGAAGGAAACATCTTGGAGGATTCATGTAACCCCTTCCCATACTGGAGTGGAAATTCGATAATATTAAGATGGACTTTGTCATGGGGCTACCAAAGGCTCCAAGAAGGAATGATGCAATATGGAACATTGTTGATCATCTTACCAAGTCATCACATTTTCTTTCTATAAGAGTAGATTTACCACTTGAACGTATAGAAATAATATATATAAATGATGTTTTAAGACTCTTTGTTGTACCCCTATTGATTGTTTCTGATCGCGATAACCGTTTTATATCAAGATCTTAGAACAGTCTTTAGAAGGCCCTCAATACTGAACGACATTTAAGCACTGCCTACCACCCTCAAACTAATGGAAAATCAGAATGCACTATTCCAACCATAGAATACATGTTGAAATCTTTCCCAATTTACATTCAAGGTATGTGGGATCAATATTTACCTATGGTAGATTTTTCTAATAACAATATCTTCCATTCAAGTATTCTGATGGCACATTATAAAGAATTATATTGAAAGAGATGTTTTAATCCAACTCGTTGAGATGATGTTGGTGAAAGAAAACTCGTAGGCCCAGTACTTGTTGAGGAAACAATGGAGAAGTTTAAGGTTTTCCAAACACACATCAATGCAGCTCAAAGTAGGCAAAAGAGCTATGATGATAATCAGATGAAGGATTTGGAATTTCCAGTAGGAGATCATGTTTTCATGAAGGAATCTTCATGGATGGTGTTATACGATTCAATAAGAAGGTTAAATTGAGTCCCATGTACATTCGACCTCTCGAAATTCTAGAATGAATTGGGGTTGTAGCTTACCGTTTGACAATGTCTCCATGTCTCTCTAAATCTCATGATGTGTTCCACTTATCACTATTAAAAAAATACATGCCTAACCCAATGCATGTACTCACCTATGAAGAAATTTAACTAGAACCTGATCTGTCTCTTTGTGACGAGCCTGTCATGATTCTTGATACCAGAGAACAAGTGCTAAGAAACCAGACGACTCATCTCATAAAAGATCTATGGAAAAACAATAAGATGGAAGAGGCTACATGGGAACCCGATGAACTTTTGATGAAGAACCACCTAAATATTTCTGTACAGTGAGATTCTATAAATTTCAAGGACGAAATTATTTTAAATAAGGGATAATGTAACACCCCAAGATTCTGTGGTACATTTCCCTTTGAATAATGTTGTAGCTTTCATTGTACACAACTTCGAGTTTTAACACACGATGACCAATGTTACTAGCCATTATGAATAGTAATACCCACTTTTTGAAATTTTATAAATTTTATTTTTTAAAATGGAATTCATTTCTGAATTCGGAATATCAAAATTAGCTTACGGTGATTAGTTTTTATTTTTCTTAAAATATTCAAATTTTGAGGAATAGTGAAAACCACTCATTTATTTGTTAAAACCTACTTTTTATTTCAATAATTAGTTATGTTATTTTAATTTATTTTAGGTCATAATAGATAAATAATTCCTATATATGTTCAATTTAATTCATTGGAGTAATTTTTTAATAATTACATATATATAATATTTTATCAAACTTTTTACCGTCTTTTACCCACCTTCTAGGAGCATTTACAAATTTGCATAAAACATAATTTTTCTGCTTCTATGAGTTGAATTTAAAAACATTGAGAGACACGGTTGTCATCATTATGTAAAATTTTGTTCACTAAGATGAATTTTTTTTGGTGAATAGTATATGTTGACATTTATTTACCACGGTTAAAAGTAGTTTGGGAAATTATGGGTAAAAATGATATAATAATATCCCTAACACTTGTCCAAATTCTATTGGGATTGTGTCATTCGACCAAAAACAACCTTAGGAATAAAATATGAGCATTTTGGTCAACTTGTATTATATTAGGACATTTATAATTATTTTATTTAAAGAATAGTTAAAAAAAGATAAATTCAATGTTTAATAAGTAAACCATTATTAATATATAGTTATATAAAATATAAATTAGACTATAATGATTAATTATAACGATAAAAATATTTCATACATAATGATATGTTATTTATAGTTTTTAGACATTAAATTATTTAATTTATTTATGACACAATGAGGATGCAATAATTATACAAATAATTAAATATTCAAATAATTGGTATTATAAATATCCAAATAAATGTATATTATGACTTATGATTAATTACACTACTTTTATAGGTTAATATGATAGTGTATGGTTGATTAAATAAATTTTATTTGATGTGATATAGTTTTTATATCTTAAAAAAATCAAATACTAAATAGTGTCAAAATTGACATAATTGAGTTTTTAAAACAAATATTAAATTATTAATTAATATAATATTCCTAAAAATCTAAAGATCATCTAGAGGACTTATATAAGGTTATATATATTAATAATGAACCACATGGGTTTCTATTGTCTTGGTATAATATGTTTATTAACCATATAACATAAAAATACAAAGAGACTTGGTAAATGTCAAACTATTTAACTAATTGTTAAATCTTAATGATAAGGTTAATATTGTGACCTAAACCTATAAAAAACCAATGGGGTGAGGGTATGTTGAAATGTACCATCATTAGCCTCAAAATAAATCATTTTTGATCCATTATAAACCGAAAATGATTTTATTATAAAATAATTTTTCAAGCTTTTCCTAAAGTGACCCTCACCTCAATTATAAAAGGGTACTTCCCCTTCTCTTAATTTCACAACTCCAAAGCCATTTGTCTCATCCAAGCCCTGCCAAATAATCTTCCAAACTATAGTAACTTCATCTTAGAGGCCTTACTTTGGTCATAAATCCATCAAAAGGATCCCTTTTGATCAAATCGAAAGAGAAAATCCGAAGAAGAGGTAAATATTTCATCACCTTTTTCAAGTTCTTTTCTTCTTCCACTTCTTATTTCTTTGATATTTCCATTATAAAATTATTAATCTAGTATATTCTATATAATTTTATGTTATTGTAAAATGGTTCAATGATAATATTTATTCTATCTATCATATGAATGAAAAATTCCCCATACGTGGTTACGTACGACTTACCGTATCCACGTCGTGGTGTAGTTTGTTATTCAAACACATCATTATTTGGATGGGTATAATAATGAGTATAACTAATGTAAATAATAAATATAACATGTTAATGATTCTGTATATAGGATATACCATACAATTCAATACGATTTCACCATCAATATACTAATATTGTCGCTTATGCGTACGTATGGATTACCGTCTCCACGAACACGATGAGCATTATTGACTATCGTAATCATTAAAGAATAATTTTCATTTAATCATTAAAAATAATTTTTATAAACATAATATAATTCTGTGTATGAATCAAATACATCCTATCCATAACAAACATGACTTACATTACCAATTATATAAAGGAAAATGAATCTGTTTACACCCGAAACAATGATACTACTAAAATATTATTAACAAATAAATATTATAAGATCACATATAAAAAAATATTTATGTATATGAATTTTTTATAATTTAATAACCATGTTTTAACTATAATAAAGGAGCTTTACATACCATCGACTAAGGAAAAATTACATGGTAAGGGTTAATTTCCCAATCTCATTATTATCTGAGGATGTTTTTATGTAAGTATCTACTAGGGCCTCTTTATCATCCACATCCATGTTTTTTAAAAATATATATGAAAACGTGTTTAATTTTTACTGGAAAATGGGTTAAAGTCACTAATCCCTTTTTTTTACTTTTTATAATATTGTTTGAAAGGAATCTTTCCCTCTTTTTCCAAACAAGGTACTTTATGTCCTTTTCGACAAAATTAAGGTATGAATGCCTTTTTTTAAATTATATGGAAGGTGTGGCTATTTTCAGTCATTATATCATTGTGAAAGCAGCCCAAACAATATTATAACAATATTTTCAAAAAATGTTTTCTTTTATAATTATGTGACTTTTAAATGATTTCAAAATAGAAAGAGGTCTTTATTTCAAATAGTTTTCATTTCATCTATGTCAACATCCTTTGATGGATTTTAAACTTGATTGAAGTTGAATTATTATGATACAAATCTTCGATGTTGTATTTAATTTTTTGTGATATGTTTGAATGTGAATGTATTATTTTAACACCATTAATGGTTTATGTATAAAGTATTGACATTTAGTATTCTAGTTTTAGTATGAATGTTTATGTTATGTTAAATAATTTTATATAAGGAATGAATTGGACATATTATGTAATGGGTGGAGCCTGATATAGATCCTCGATGGATTGGTAGGTCTCATGAGACAAACTAGTGTCTTGGCATAAGGCCCTAAAAAATCTTATTTGTAGTCTTGGAATAAGGCATTGACTATGTGGTTATGATGTATGGAATTATGTATTCCATCATTATGAAGGTGGCTATTAATATTTATTGTGATTATTTGACTAGTATAATATCAAAGTGAATAAGTAAATGGTATTTTTTGATATTATCTTTTCCATATTATGATGATGTTTATGTTTAAGAGTATTTTTTTTGTCTTATACATTTCCTTAAATGCTTATGCTTATTTATGAAACATTCATCTATATTTTTATACTTACTGAGTATCTAAGCTCACCCCTTTCTATGTTTTATTTTTCCCAGGATGTCAAGATATAATTTATGGTTGACCTGTAGGGATAGGATTAGGATATAAGTGTGGAAAATGTGGACAGAATGTTGTTGCTATTTTTATTTCATGATGTAATGTAAAACATATGAATGTATCTAGTACTTCCAAGGCTACTAAATTGATCGGTCTTTCGAGACATGATTCTATGTATCATGCCAATGTTATGTAATAATGCACCAACTTTGGGTAACTGGGGTCAGGGCGTTACATTCCAAATCATATATGGAAATGTAAAAGCTCCACAATTATGTGTGATAACAAAATCCAACCCTTAGAATGAAAATCGTCATAATGAAAAGAATATGATTCTAAGGTAAACATAGATCACTTTTCTATATATATGAATATTTTATGATCAATGATGGTGAACATCTTGAGAGTATTTATCTCAAGTAAGACACTTGGTAATTAGAAGTTCTATCTATAGATGTGTTCTTACCATGATCTCATGTAGAAGTTTGAGATAGGAAGTCAGTTTGTCTTGGGGAATTTATTCCAGAAAATTAGAATTTATATGAATTCCATATTTGAATAAGGATCAGGTAAAATAGAACCTATGGATGGATCTAATTTAAATAACTTGGATGTGTCTATGTATCCCATGATAATGGGAATAAATCCGCACATTGTTCTGAAATATATTACCATGACGGTCAAACTAATGGATATGATACATAGGTTCATGAAAAAATAAATCTATGGGGATGTACTTATGTAGATATATCTCATATGTAGGAAGGGTAATATCACTGTTTTATGATGAAAAACATTGAAGAGGACCATATTTGGGACGAGATGTTCTTTAGATTGTCTGTGATAGCCATCCATTATTAGTAATATCAATGTTATCCAATCATCTAGATTCTTGTGATTTACTTTAAAAATATTACCATTTAAGAAATTTTCATGTATGCCCACAGACATGAAATTATTCATTCATACACCTGCTCCAATAGTCATGAGATAGCCTAATTTATAAGGATACTTTGGACATGTTATCCTTCATGAAACCTCTAGGTATTTCTGATTTCAATGGACTTCATGATAATGTAGTGATTTTTTATAAATAAATATGATGATCCCCACAAGATTTTTATCGTTTTATTTTTTCCCCTAAATTTTATTATGATTCCTACCAAGGAAAACATAGAGAACATGGACATGGATTTTTTCATGTTAACTTATTAAATGTTTTTTACTTGATAGGTTTATACCTATTCCAGTTTGTAAACACACAATATCACCGGGATCACTAAAACAACTTGTCCAGTGAGAAGAGAGATGAATTTTTTCTATGATTCTACCATCATGTTTTAATTAGGGAGTGTTTTGTGTATCATTCGGTACAATGGTCTTTCATGATAGACCATGGTTGTGATGTAGTTTAGGGTCTTGGATCATGGACCTTTTGTGTGATATTATTTAGGGTATTTGAGTCTAGACATTTAGTTTTTTGTATTTTAGCTACTTTGAACTTTGACCTATAGTGTGATGTAATTTAGTATCTTTTAGATTAGACCTTTGGTGTGCTATAATTTAAGGTTTTTGATCATGGACCTTTTGTGTACTGTAATTTTGGGTATTTGATCATGGACTATTTTAGTGCCTTAATTTTTGGTATTTGATATTATAACAGTGGTGTACTATTATTTATGGTCTTTGATAATGAAGAGTTATTTATTTTAGTTTTGGATCATTGATATTGAAACACTTTTTGAGATGTAATTTAGTGTGTTTGGACTTGGACCATTGGTGTCATATAATTTTGGATCTTAGATCTTGGAAATTTGGTCACATAATTTAGGGTTTTGGATCGTAGACTTATTTCGTGCAGAGAATATGGGCAAGGAAGGCTAGGGATGACTCAAAACATTCCTGTTTTTTTAGTTCTCCCATGGTGTTATCAGGGCTTATGAGGATTGGAATTATTTTCTTACAAGGAGGAGATGCATTAAGCTGGTCAGTAATATCCCCTTTGAATCGATATCATGGACAAGATAAGATGATATATTCTCCTTTTTGATGGTCCCTAATATGGTTTTTGGAGAAATACTAGGGAAGGTAGGAGATCCTTGATTGTTGGAATGTGGGTGATATAAGTCACAATCCAAAAATCCAAGATATGTAATAATAAACTGGGTTGGCTTGATGGTAATGTCTCTTAACACTATGTGGTTTTAGGTTCCTCCATGGTGTCACTGGGGATCAAATGGATTTTTTATCCATTATTACAAGGAGGATATACCTTTAGATTCTAAGTTTATTCATTCCTCCATCAATATGATGGTCAAGAGAAGATGGTGTCCACTTCTTTTTGAGGTCCATCAAAAATTTGTGATGATATAGTCATCTAGATGATAAAGCTGGGTATATAAAGAGAATATCTAGGAGGGGTGCTGGAACCCATGGGAAATCCAACTATTGTGTTATGAAGCATTATCCCTATACCATATGGTTTGTAATCATGAGGTGTAAGCCATCAAAGGTTTGGGAAAGAAGTGCGGTTAAATGTCAAGGATGTACGATACACTTGAAAAGTCTTGTATGATGATTTTTCACCATAGTCTAAAGATCCCTAGTCAGAATAATGGTATGGGATAGTCACAACAATGAAATATTAAATGAATATCGGTTGAAAATTCCACCATGATGAATTCTAGCTCATAAGAATAATATATCCCTTTATATGGTACAAATATGTCTTTGGTTTGTGGGTATAAGCCCTTATGCATCAAATGAATGGTCAATAAGAGGAATCTTTTTTTAGGGATTATGAAAGGTTTGTGGTGACCCATGAATCATTAAAATAAGAAGTGTGATTTATGGAAAATGTATTATCCATAAAGGGTTCAAGAACAATAAAATTTGTGCCAGCAACTAGATAAGCCTGAATGGCCCGAAGGCCTTCTTTTTTATTTTATTATGTATAATTCCCCTTTTAAGGGTTGAAGGGGAACCCGTACATGAACCATAGGCCCATGGAACAAGGCATGACAAACCCGCAATACATGAACCAAAGGCCTAGAGGGATACCATGCCCAATACATGACCCGTAGGCCTAGCCCAATAGAACTGCCCCTCCCCAGCTTTCGGCGTCATTGATCACCTAGCTCCCACCTTGCATTGCAGATCATATAGCATTGCCCAGTACAAAGCTGCATGCTGCCTGGTCCTGATGGCGGCTGCCATACCCTCTCATTCAACCTAAAAAGTTTTATATATTTTTTTCTCGGAATTTATGGTCTTGTTGGTTAGATCATTATAGGATATAAATTAGGGTTGTATATTTTTGACTAAATTCTAGAAAGATTAATGTAATGACTCACATGGACCTATTATAGATGATGTGACAGTAGATCCTAATTTGTATACCCAGGGTTAGTATAACTCCAATATCATTCTGAGTGATATATGGAAATGTTGTAAATCATGGAATGAGGCTCTAAGTCCATGAGCGATGATATGGGGATGACACGGAATGTATTCCAAAAAAACATTGATTTGATCAGTTATACGTTGGTGTTTATGGGGTTCAAAATAATTAGAAATCCCTTTATATAGGACCATTATGTCTTAGGCCAGTGGGTCACAAGCCCTTTAGTGTCGATAGCATGGTTGAAATGAGAGATATATTTTCTTTTACAAGGATCATGAAATGTTTTTTTGAACTGAGATGGTCAAGAAATTATGTGTGGTATATGTATTAATGTGATTTTAAAGGATGGTGGAAGGAACTAATTCATTACTTGATAGAGAAATGTATGTTGTGGTCCTCTGATAAGTAATGAAAAATTAGTAACAGTTTTCATAGTGTATCATCATGTGGTGGGGATGTTTTCTATGTAGTTTATCATCATGTGTTTAGGAGAATATCCATGCAGTATAACATCATGTCGTACAGATTTATTTGTTGTGTAGTTTTAATTTAATGTGACCAAGATGTTTGCCTTGTAGATTAATATATTGTTGTAAGGATGTATATATCATGTATATTATCATCAAGTAGTATGGACATAAGAACTAACATGATGTATGCCAATATTGCAGTTGGTCCCATGGGTGGAAGCTTGGGCATCACTACATATATATTGAAAATGAGAATCAAACCATGCATTGTTCTAAATATCCATGCAGTTTAACATCTTATGATAATGACTTCGATCCCCAGATATAAAATGGTGATATCGTAGATGGGCCCATGAATGAAATTATGTGTGTCACTATGTATCATATGGTTTTTGGAATCAATCCACACATAGTATATAATGAAGTTCTCAATGTAACTCTGAACCAATAATGAAGAGGGGGATAAATTTATATTGATTTTTTATGATTGGTCCTTGTGTTATAAATATGAATGTCATTACATACCCTGAGATAATAGGAATCAAGTAACACAAAGTTCTTGATTTAGAAACTTTTTCTTTGACAGTCTAGGTCGTACTGAGAGGTGGGTATTTCTTATGTTTATTATCATATAAGGGTCCAAGATTGAAGACCCAAACATTACTATGTATCCAATAATGATACTAATCAAGACACATGTCGTTATTAATTAACTGTGCAGTTAAATTTCATGTTTAATGGATGATGACAGACTAAAATTTAAACTTAGTGATGTTGTGGATTATCCTGAGTATTGAATTATTTTCATTTCTATGTATCTAACTAAAATGAGAATCAAGCCACACATAGTAATTTCTGAACTATATGGTTTAACCTAAAGTGGAAAGGATATGGTATCCCTGAATTGAATAGGGATAGGGTGGATAGAGGTGTGATAGAAGAATAACACCAACTTTAGTGGTCCTATCATGCATGGTTCAAAGGATTGTGATATTTCATTCCATGAGGGTGAAATTAGCTATGATGTTGAATATCATGCAATGGGGAACCATGGTATTCCATTAATAGTCCTAAATTTAGGATCAAGGAGGGCCTTTTGAAATCTGTTAATCCTTATTTGTGTAGGGGATGCCTTACCGAGACTCCTAAGTCATTCTGGGTTATTCTCATTATTAGAAACAAGGAACTAAAATAGTTCAACTAACCATGTAGAGGAATTTAAGTTAGGATAGAGAAATTATGTATCTTGTGGTATTTAGACCAAGATATAAGATCGATGTGTCCCTATGTATCTCATTAGAAAATAGGATCAATCCAAACATAGTTCCAAAAAACCCATGAACTTTAACGTTATGTGGGAATGATGTCAATATAGTAGTTTAACATCTAGTGGTAATGATGCGATCTATTTAGTTAACATCTTTCAGTATGGAAGATATCAATTCATTTTAACATATTGTAGAATTAAATATATTCATTCAGTTTAACATATTCCTGTATGGATGAGTTCCATGAATTTTAATGTCGTGTGGTAAGGATGAGATCCTTGTAGTTTAGAATCATGTGGTAAGGATGAAGAGGAATAACATATTATCACGATATCTATTCAAAAGTATTTTAGAAAACTATTATACAAATTGCACGAGTTTTAGGGCCCTTAGCTCTATCAATAATGCATATACTTGTACCTCCAACTGACCATTGAAGATAAAACTTCTTTCTATTATGTGACCAAGATGTCAATGGTAGGGGAAATGGTTTTCATAACCTACCATTCATGTCTCAATTCGTATTATCATCGTCTGTATCTCTATCAAACCATTTTACATGGAATAGTTGAAATAAGCATGAAAATGTTTATCTTGAATGGAATATAATATTTTCATACTATCTTCATGGGATTGACAACCAAGCTGCTTCTGTCGCATGTTATATGTGAAATCATTTGGGTTAGTGAATGGATGATCCTAGAGTTTGGGGTGTAGTGTTTTGGTCTTTATTAATATATGGGAAGGTTCGAAAGCATTTAGGGTCTTAGATTATGCAAAATAGATCCCATTGATTACATTATCCTAACTCCCTTGATGGTAGATTTTTTCTATAATATCCCCGATGAGTAGGCGGAAAATGTAGAAATTCACCCATAATATTGGAATGTGGTGAGGTAGAATAATGTGTGGATTTTTTTATGAAGTTTTGAAATATATAAAAATCCCCATAGTCATGTGGGCATGGGTACTTAACTGCATGGAACGATTTCAAAGGAAAACATTGGACCATTATCTCGTGGTAGAGATCTCAGGTGTATTCCATAAATTTTCTTTTGGAGATTTTTATTTTAATTTTATATTTGAGATATCTATTCTTCAATATAAATTTCCCTATCATCCTCAAGTAATTGGATGGTAGTGGAAATTAATAAAACCATTCCTCTATCTGTGTTAGGGTGAGTTAATAATAATGGGAGTTCTGACGTGGATCCCATAGGCTGAATCCACTACAACCAATCTACATATGTTCCATTGTTATTACCCATTAAAATATTGACACAGTTAGTAACACCTTCTATAGATTTCTAGTAGATACCATTGAGACTTTCTTTTACTTTTCAATTGGAAAATGATAGACTAGAATACCATGATTCTGATGACTGTCAGAGGGTATTATTTAACCCCTTACGGGAATTATAATTTCAATTTAATGAGGAGTCTTATGATCTGATTGATATCATACTGACTAAGAAACACGTGGCTTTGTGATCCTTCTTGAAAAATTATCTCATTTTATGGGTATGTGTTTGATGCATCGTTTTAGAGATTGATTTCCATGATATAGTTTAAAGGGTTTGCACTAATGATACCATTTGAGGGGTTAGTTACCGTGATAACATTTATGGGTTTTCGTGACCATGATATATTTTTGGTGGTAAGTGGCCATGATAACAATTTGTGGGTTGGTGGCCAGGATTAAGGTGTTCCCATGGTAAAATATGATAGAACTTCCCCCAGCCCTGTGGGCAGGGGTGTTCCCTGGGATTTCATAGTCCAAGATGATATTTTTGTTAAAGTCATAGGCACCTGTATTATAATGAAATGAGACTAATTATTGGTCATTATTAAGATTCATTGGTGGACCTCATAAATTTTTGATAAAGTAGGAATATACTCTTTCTTTGAAGTTTAATTTAATTGGATACACCTAGAAAACTCTCCGACAGTGTACCCCAAATTAGAATGTTGGTGTTTGAAGGAATTCATCTACAACTACATATGAAATCATGGTCATATGTTGATTTTGATGGCCAAAATTTATGGAATCCAATTTTAGAAGATCATAGGTTACTGTGTTTTCATTACAACTATCCTCATTCGCCTCTCTATGGTTAGGAATGTATGCATCGTTTTCCTCTAGTTATATGCTCCCAAAGAAAATGAATGTGGAAGAAAGGGACACTTTATCTCTTTTTAGGAGTCATTGGAAAGACAGATCGTGAAAACGTAACCTCAAAAGGATTTCATTTTCATATTCTAGAGTCATGATGGATATGTGGATGTGGTATTCCAATCCTAAGTGTATTACCATTAGAAACTAGATGTGGTGTGTTTGTGATAGCGTACATCGAGGCCTTAGGGATAATGAATATTTTCTTGTGATCTCCAAATAAGTTAGCACATTTGATGACATCATTTAAATAACAAGGAATCTTGAGAATTCCTGAAATGAAAACAAGACAAATTATCAATGAAAAATCATATATAATAGTACATGATCGAGCAGTAACATTTATTGTTAAAGTATAAATATGTGCTTCCATATTTTTACCAGAGGATCAGTTTAGTTAAAAGGGACATTTACGGTTACTTGTTTTCTTTGGGCAATGATCACAACATAAACTGGATCAATCGGTATTGGGAAATACATCATTTGTATTGATCGATGAGATTGGAGGATGGGCTCATAAAACCCATTGGGGGGATTATTTCATACTCCGAGAATCGCTTATATATTTAAGATATGTTCTTGAAATACATCCCATACCATGATGTAGAGAAGGATACCCATGTCTCAATAACATTATTATGAATATTTTTCAATTGGAATAATGTTGTGCATATGATATTATTTCTACCAATCTATCATTTATTTACAGCGGTTTGGTCTATGGACATGTCAGAGAAATTTGGGGTTTATTTCTGTCCATAGAGGAAATTGTTGTCTTTGATATGATATGGATCCTATTTGAATCATCCTGTATATCTTATGAAACATGAATCAAAAACCATATAATTTTTTGAAAACATTTATGGTCATATGATTGTACCCACCCTTGTAGTTTAACATCATGTGGTAAGGATGTGAATATTAGGACCATCCCTCAATGAAGAGTCCTACATATCCTATTTAAAAAAGAATTAATATTATATACATATCTTATTGGGGAATTTTTTGTCTTGAGAGATTTTAAAATAGAGGTCTTAGGCGGGACATATGAATTTGGGACTACCCTAGATTTCATCATTGGAAATGTAGACATTTTAATGGAGATATGATGTAATCTGACAAATTTCCTAATAGTGGAGATCCATACTGGGGGAATTATCATCATGCTTTTGATAAAATCACAACTGATCTCTAAGAAAAAATGACCCATGATTTTTTTTAAACCATGAGATAATAGTCAATTGTACAAATTTCATGAGAGTAAATCTGTACAAGGATTACATGTTGAATTTCCCATTTGAGGAGCATGAATACACACCTCATGAGGGATATGGTATTAATATTTGGCCATAGAAATGTTTTCAAGGTATCTTGGTTATGGAGGGAATTATATTTCACATAGATCACTTAATTCCCCAACCCACTGATGGTTTTGAGGTACTCGAGGGAACGATAAAGATTATACATAAAATGCTTCCCGTGTTTGAGTCCTTCTCATCCGTAGATGGATGAGGAAAAATGAAACATTTATGGGATAAATTAATCTCGTATGTCAAGAATACATGGGATAGGAAAGATACTTTCACTGAAGTTGATTCCCATTGAATCTCTAGCCTAAGTAAGGGATCCTATGTATCAAAGTTGTTGGGGGAATCAGAGTTCATGTAGTAAACTTGTCCCTTAATCCACTAATAGGATGATGTTGATGAGCATGCTCAATGAAATTATAGTTATCCTTGATATTTTAGGAATTCTAGGGGCTTATACCCAGAAATAATTCTTGTTGATCAAGGAAAAATTGTATTATGTTGGTAGTCAGGGCTTATAAACTAAGGCTGTTCGATTGGCTGGGGTTTTCTCTATGAGTCTACCCAATTGGTCTAGTATTACACTTTGCGGATGCCTGATTGGCTGGGTATTACACTTTGAGTATACCAATTTTTTTTGGTATTACACTCTAAGGATGCATGTATAGTTGGGGATTCTTATCTGAGGCTACCTAATTGATAAACTCATTACCTATATTTTGAGTGATAAATAGAGGTAGTTATGACAGAGAATGTTTTTCTGAGATAATTTCATTGGTAGGGTCACATGAGTGCTTAACGCTGGATAGTGAAATACACATACCTTATAAAATGTGTCTGTGGATTTTTGTTCCGGGATGGGGTCCACATTTCATGAGTCTAAGATGGTTTTCTATATGAGCTTGAATTTCCCGGTTGTCTATCTTAAATGTTTTAGCAGTTTGATATGCATATTGGGATTGTCCTCCCAATATGTTTGGGTATTATCTTGGAAATGATTAAACATCATTTTTTCTCTTGAAGACATGTTCATGATGCCGTGCATGACCACAGTTGACATCCCCATGATCCTTCATTTTATGAAAGTGGATATGACTATGGTGATTGGGATAACCAATGTGGTCATGTCTTGGGTTGACAGAATTATGTAAGTAGACATGAAAAAGCAATGTCACATGATCAACATTACTTGTCATAGGAATGTTGTATGAAAATGATGACATGTCGATAGACTATACCATGATCATGTAGGAAAGTCAAAGTTCACATAGAATTATTAAATTCTATTGTGTTGGACATCAAAAATTGAGAAAGGTGGAAAAATATATGGGGATTCACATGATCAATATGATTTTTCCTTGGATTGTGAAGTGATAAAGTTGAAATGTGAATGGGCTGTAGCAAGATGATCTTGGCTTGCTTTTGGACTATCGCTTGAAAATTGTGACATGTTAACCAACTATTTCAAGGTTAATTGTTTTTCAAGGATTACCTTCTGAAAAATATTACAAGTCCAATGGGTTTTATCCTGATCAAATTTAATTTTTATTCAGTCATCTCATGATAATGGTGATATATCAAAGGGGTTTCCAGAAGATCAATGTTGCTCATCTGAGGATTGTCTCATGGTCAAAGTGACATGTCTAAAGATTCCTAATTGAAATACTGAGTCCCATGATGACTCTTGAGATAGTGTTTCCTTAAACCATTCATGTGGAGAGCTATCATGGATATGATTAGGATCCTGAGATTATCCAAATTCCGCAAGTTTTCACTGAAAGGTATCATGACTTATGTTTTATGGTAAATTATTTTCCAAGGACATGGGATGCATGGTGATTAGAAGGTTCTACCGCTAATTTATTTAGAGATTCATGGACATGTATAGGTTGGATCATGTCAACATGAGGATTCATATGAAGTTTCATTCTCCACGTTATTCGCATGATCATAACTGGATCTTATGGAAGGATCTATACATATGCATAGGGGTTCCAGCTAATGTTGTCACTTGCACGGATGAAGGCTACCACTACATGGAGAAGGTGGGTGAATGAACTATGACAGATGAGGTCTTTAAATCATTATAGTAAGGCTAATAAAAGGTTCACTATAAGGATGAGTGTTCATGATAACACAAGGTGCATGTCCAGCGGTGTATGTATTTGGACATTGCGCTTAACATTGGTGTTACATCAATGGTGTGTTGCGATGAATTCTACGACCCTTCCAATATACATTTCTGGTTTTGTATGGAGAGGTGACCATGTATCTGCTTGTATGAAAGTGATGTGATCCAATAGCATCTTAAAATTCATGTGTCCTGAATGAAGGTCCTATAAAAGATCGTGTGAAGTAGATAGGGGGTTACACACCAGGATTGTAAGAACGGATGAAGAACCATTCTAGTCACATCATGAACCACATTCAGTATGAAAAGATAATGTAAAAAATATCATATGAACTAGGAATAATTTGATGAACTTTTTTCCTGTGGTCACCTGGTCTTTAAGAAACATACTGATGGGATCTCAGAATTGCATGTTGGGGAATTATCTGGGGAATATCACTAGTGCTCTCTACCCCACCACCATCTTTCTTTTATCAGATCATCTCATCCTATATTATGTGGTTATTTCTTCTAAAGGGATCAGGTTTTTATATGAAAGGAAAACTATATATGTAGCTTTATATAGGACAAACATTGTGTACACTACTTGAGTTAGTGGAGTTTATAACCTAATCTTTATTCACAATGTTGTATGATTAAAGAAATACGGGTTAATTAAGAAAAAAATATGCCAAAGGAAGAAGGTCTTTACGTCGTAAAAATTCCAATGAAATAGTTAGTTCTTGTATTTGCGTTAATAAAATGATCAAATGACGATCAAACTATAATTTTATGTTCTTTCAGGATATCCTAAGGCAAGCAAGTAGAATTCATGCTTAGATATCTTGGTAGATCAATTTAGTCATCTCAAAATCATAAGGATATCAACGATGTATTAAAGATGGTAGTGATTTTGATCATGACCTATAATGAAAGATGCATATTTGAGATTCCATGTCAATCAAATTGGTATGAGAGGTTCAAGATGGAGGTGTCTCACTATATGGGATCACCTATGCTCGAAACTGTACTTCCACGATATCTGATCTATTTTGACCTCATTATCCGTGGTACTAGAGAATACTACTTGGATCAATGTTGGGTTCCATCCTGATTGGTGTATCGTGTAATGACTCCTCAAATGCAGCATCACTCAGTTTCTCTTTTAATGAGTGGGTTTTAATGCGGTTCAAGACCGCGTGAATTAATTCATGTGGTGACATGCTTTTGATGTGGAGAAATTATTTGAGGGGGATTATCTTTCTTATATAAGGAGGCAGTGACAAGGTATTTCAACCCACCGACACCAAAAACACCATGATAAAATCCCATTTGGTGATCACCTTTCTTCGATGATAATCTTTCATTCTCTCGGTCATTGATTCACTAATTTTATTCTTGAGTATTACTTTGGAGATCCCATTATATTTTTGGGGAGTCTCTACTATGTACCTATTGATTCTAGTGGATCCCTCTTTCTAGACTGGGTTCCGTGGTTCTTCCCTCTTTGGGTTTCTGGAAAAAAAAATTGATGTCAACTTTATTTTCTGGACATTTAATTTTGGTTCATTACTAATGAATTTTTTATTTAGAGGAAAGATTTGATTTCCAATATGGGTTCGCTTATCAGTTGTTTGTGTGTTCTTCATTTTTTCATCTTTCCCAAAATCTAGTATCAAAGGGTTTCATTTATTATTTCATATTTATTATGTATTCCAATTATTGTCAGATGATTTTGTTGAATGGTACCAACTACCATATGTAGAGAATTAAAATGAAGGATCTACTTTTTGTCTAGAAAATGCATCTTCTAGTGTTTAGTAACTAGATTCCAGAAATGATGTCAAATTTAGAATGGGCGTTTGAGAATGAGATGGTTTGTGGATTTATTTTCCAATGGGTCGATGAAAATGTGATAAATAACATTGTCAACATCTCTTATGCTAGAACATTGTGGGAGAAACATGAGACGCCCTACACTTCAAAGATGGGAAACAATAAATTGTTTCTCCTAAAACAAATGATTAATTTGAGGTACAAATAAGGTATATATATTTCTCATTATTTAAGTGAATATAAGTAATGTTTTGATCTTCTGTCTAATAGGGGTATCAATTTTGATGATGAGGTTCTAGCTCTTTTTATGCTTAACACTTTACCCGATTCATGGGAGAATTTACGTGTTACTCTAACCAGTTATGATCCTATTAGATTTTTGACATTTAGTTTTGTCGTGTCTTCTATTTTAATTGACGATGTTTAGAGATGCACTCAGGAGAAATCCTCTTCATAGATTATTGTCACAATGAATATGGGGTGAAGACAAGACCAAGGACAGAGATGTCGAGTTATGATAAAGGGATGATGAAAATATAGATCGAAGTAATGATATTTTTCATGTCATCATTGTGGTAAGAAGGGGCATGTTAAGAAGTTTTGTTATCAGCTAAAAAAGATAATAGAATGAAGTAAAATCCACAGAAGAAAAATGGTAATGGATATGATCATGTCTCCGCCTCTATAGGAGGTAATGTTGTAATTGTTTATAACACTATTAATGTTATATCTGATGATTATTACTAGGTTTTTGACAGTGGTGCCGATTTTAACATGACATCGATGTAGGATTTCTTTACATATTATAGCCCAGTTAATTTTGGGATTTCGAATATGGGTAATGATGGTCATGCTGACCTTGTAGGTATCAAGACTGTTTGTTTAGAGACCAATACATTAAGTAAGATGATTTTGATGAATGTTTTACATGCAGCAGAGGTTCACTTGAATCATATTTCTTCCAACATTCTTGATGACGAAGGGTTTATTAGTAGTTATTGTAATTAATAATGGATGCATTCAGAGGTCTCTTTTATTGTGTCTTGTGGGAAGAAGCAATCATGTTTTTACAAGACTAGAGAATCTATTTCTTATGATGCTGCTTGCGTTATTGAGTGTAGTGTTTCATCCAAGTTGTGGCATTAGAGGCTCATTCACATCAGTGAGAAAGGCCATGGTTGTTTGGACAATAAAAATATTCTTCTATATTTGATGCATTTCAAATCAGACACATTTGATCATTTCCTGGTTGGAAAACTGTATAGAGTGAGTTTCATGAGCCATCCTCTACAACCGAAGTCATGGGTATTTGAATTGGTACATTCTGACATTTTTTGTCCTTTGAAATCTATGACCATTAGTGGAGGTATTTATTTTGTGACATTTATTGATGAATTCTCATGAAATCTTAGGGTTTATGTTTTGAATTATAAAAGTCACGTGCTCAGTGTTTTTAAGAAATTTCATGTTTCTGTTGAGATGTAATCAGGCAAGAATATGAAATGTATTAGCACTATAAATGGGGGGATTATTGTGGTATGTTTGGTCAGTATTTCATGTATGAAGGTATTCAGTATTAGTAGATGCCTCACTAGACATGTCAGTTGAATTGTGTAGCTATGCGTATGAACATGAATTTTTTGGAAAGTGTTCATTAATTTCTATAGGAATAAAAGTTACCAGAAAATTTATATGGTGAGGCTTTACTTATTGTAGCTTATATTAACAATTTATAACCTATGTTTTCATTGAATAGAGACACTAACAACAAGATTTGGTATGGCATTCAGATCAGGTATGATCAATTGCTTGTTTTTGGTAGAAATGAATTTTTCATATTCCTAGATATGAGAGATCCAAGAAGGATGGTAAGACATGCCAGTGTATTCTTATTGGATAATGAAATAATGAGTTTGGGTATCAGTTATATGATATATTTTTGAAGAAACTTTTCAGAAGACGTGATGCAATGTTTAAAGAGGATTAGACAATTACAGATATTGATAAGGGAGAAAAATATTTTTCTCCCCCATCTGATGGGTTTATTAGTGATTAAATAGGTTCTGATTCACATTTACCACATATTGTTGATTCTGAGGACCGTGTTGAGGTACAAAATGATCCTCTAGGTGAAATGGTTGGATTTAATGTTTCTGATGCACATTTTAATTATGATGATCTAGTTATTGGGGTTATTAATGAAACCATAGTTCCACTCCAGAGGTCGTCTTAGCATTAAACCATTTCTACTCTATATTCACCTAATGAGTATGTGCTGCCTATTGAAGGGGGAGAACCAGAATATTTTGATGATTCAATGGAAAGTGAAAATAAGGATATATGGGTTAGAGCAATGGATTAAGACATGACATCATTGCACGACAACCACACTTTTGATCCGGTGAAGTTACAGAGAGATATGAGATCTTTGAAAAATTTGTGGATTTATCATATTAAAAATAAATAATCCAATTCTATTCCATGATACAATGAAATGTTATTTTTTAAAGGATTCCATCAGAAGAAAGGTATTGAGTTTGATGAGAGTTTTTCACTATGGTCATAATGTCTTCCATTCAGATTGTTATTGGTTTGGATGCTAGTTTGGATCTACAGATTTAGCAGATGGATGTGAGGATAGATTTCCTCCTTGGAGATTTAGAGGAGGATATTTATATAGATATTATAGAGTGGTTTATTGAAACATTTATAGAAAATAAAATTTTTATATTGAAGAAGAGTTTGAATGGATTGAAGAATTCTATTAGGTAGTGGTATAAGAAATTTGAATCTTTCATTTCTCATTAGAGTTTTAGGAAGATATCTACTTATCATTGTGATTCTGTTCAATGATATACTAATGATGAATTTATTATACTGTGGATTTATTGTAATGATTGTCTCAGTGTTTTCCATGATGCTTCTATAATTCAAAAATTAAAGAAGGATCTCTGTTTGTCTTTTGTGATGAAAGTCTTGGGGCCAATATGAGAGATTCTCGGCATGACGATCTCCCATGAAATGAAGGCCATGAAATTGTAGTTATCTCTAGAGAGATTCATTTTTATAGTTCTTCATAGATTTTCTAGGGATAGACCAAATGTGGTTAATACTCCTCTCGATTTACAATTTAATCTCATTATGAGTCATCCACCTTATACTGATGAAGATAGAGAAGAGATACATCACATAGCATATTCATATACCATTGGGTATTTGTTGAATGAAATGGTACGTGATAGACCTAACATAGAACAAGAAGTTGGTGTGGTCAGTCATTTTTGTTCAAATCCAGGTAGAGAGCATTGGAGAGCAGAGAAATACATTTTGTGTTAACATCATGGTACTTTTGATTTGAGATTGTGTTTTGGAAATGGGGGACCTATTCTTTTTGGCTATATAGATTCAGATATGTTAGGAGATATTGATTCAGGGATGTATACATCAGGATATTTGATCACTTTTGTTGGAGGAGATGTATCTTGGCCATCTAGTTTGCAGATATTTGTTACTTTATCTACCACTGATTCAGATTTTATTACTGACGCGAAGGTGTGAAAATTTTTTTTTGGGATGAAAACATTTATTTGAGAGCTAAATTTAAATGAGGATAAGAATTTTTTATTTTGTGATAGTCAGTTTTATATTTTTTTGGGAATGAATTCCACTTTCCATGGAGGTCGAAACATATCTATGTTCGATATCATTGGATCTGAAATGCCCATGATTCGAGAATGTTAGATCATGATAATATCCACACTAATGATAATGGGTCATAACTATTTTCCAAGAGTATACCTAGAGTAAAATTTGAGATTTGTCGATAGATTTCAGGGTAGGAATTGATCTGCACTTGAGTCAGAGGGGGAGCTTTTTTGCCAAGTTCTTGATTGGTGCACTGTGGAAAGCCTCCTCAATTGGATCACCATGTGCTTTTTCTTTTAATGAGTGTTTTTTAATGTGGTCCAAAAAGAAATGAATTATTTATTTTGGTGACACAATTATTATATGGAGATAAAAATTGATGCAGATTATTTTCCTAATATTAGGAGGTAGCGGGAACACATTTCAACACACCGACACTGACAACATTTAGAGAGAATCCCATTTCGTGATCGACTTTTATCAACGATCTTATTTATTGCTCTCCATATTTAATTCTTTAATTTTATTCCTGAGTTTTAATTTTGAGACACCTTATAATTTTTGTGGAGTCTCTATCATGTACCTCTAGATTATAGTGGATCCCTTTTAATGGACTACGACCTATGGTTTTTCCCTTTTGGGGTTTTCCATGTAAAAATTTCTGGTGCCAACTTTATTTTCTGCACATTTAATTTCAGGTAACTACACAACTATTTTTTATATGGAGGGAATGATTTTATTTCTGTTGTGCCTTCGCTTGTTGGTTGTTTGTGCATTTGTAGCTATATCGATCCTTCCCAACAATCAACAGGAGGTATGATCAGATGATGTAGATCATTGGGTTGCATGATCAAATAATACAGAATTTATTCCAATAAAAATACAAAATCCCACATTGAAATATCTCTATTCCTCCCCTCTATTACAAAATCCTAGATGCGACTGATGTTTCATAATATTAGTAATGCGGTCAACACCCATACCACGAAAGTAACCTCCATTATGGTCTTCGGCCAACCGGGCCTATGTCCCAGAATATGCATGCATGTTGGGTTAGACACTACAAGCCTTATATAGGGGACCACTCAGTACATATTGGAGTTATGATGTCTTATCCATCATTTGTCTAGCCTAGGCTAAATCCCACAGAGTGTGGTGGACCCTTTCTCCCATATGGGCCTATTGTTGAGTTGGCTTGGCTAGTTAGTAGAGTTCCTATTTTATTGTTACTGCATTAATCACCATTAAAAAAAATTCAATGTTTAGATCAGTAAGGCCAAAACTTTCCCTTTATTCCCCACCTAATCCTATATGCATATCCTTCCCAAGTCATTTATGAAAATAAAATCAATGTTTTTCAAGGTCATTGAACTTCTCAATTATTTAATGGAAAACTGAAAGCTACAAAATTATAGGTTCTAACAAATATAATATGGTGTTTAAAAATTGTCACCTATTTTAATATAATTTTCATGGAAAGATGAATATTGGATTAATAATACCCACATAAATGCAGTCTCCATGGGATTATTAGGTAGCATGATGGAGGTACTCCCTGGAAAGGCTTATAAGTAAAATTTATCATAGAATATCATACTACAAGAAACAAAATTGGGGTGAGGAATTCATAGTTTTTGGTTGTGTTTCTTAGACAACAAATCATAGTTTAAGTCCACAGAGATTAGACCATAGTTTGGGGGTCTAACGGGATACACCTAGTGTGAGAGAGTGAAAACTCAGTGTGAATTAAATCCAAGGGTCCCAAGACCAAACAATTTCATTTAATAGGATATACATATAGATTAAATTCATGGTTTTTGTATATAGATTCTTAGTTTACGGTCATAGAGTTCAGATTGTGTGCTCTTAGCTCTTATTTTATGGTCATAGAGTTCAGAACAAATCCACCCTAAAGTGTTTCACATGGCACAGAAAAGTTTCAACTTTACAACAAAGGAGGACCATGGGGATCCAACTCCACACAACATAAGTGGATGTCTGTACATAGTTTATGGTTGTGATGATGGGACCAGATGTATGTGTGTCTCAATGGAATGTTTCTGTCATCCTAAAGGTAACTCGATTTTAATGGAGGGCCATGGGAGGCCACCTTATGCTATACAAAACACGTTCATGAAATCATGAATACCATTTATTTTAATGAATTTATTACCATGGATTATAGTTTACAGTTGTAAATCTTAGGCCATGGGAGGGAATCCTAATGGATTTATTGTAGTGCAGAGGAGAGACAAACCTAACGATAATTGAGGGAAAAAGGACCCAACGCCAGCAAACAATGTCCCATGATGATTTTAACGTAGTTTAGAGTCATTATTCTTAGTATTTATTTCTTAGTTTATGGTCATATAGTTTTTACTAAAGGCATGCATACCCTAAAAGGAAATGTGTCGAACGACATAATGACAAATACATGTTAATGGAGTCAATTCGGATCTTATTCCATAAAACAAATTATTTAGGTAACCCACACAAATTTTATAGAATTTATAATTGACATGGGATATTATTTTATGTTATCATAGTTTTTACATAAGGGGGGCTCACATTTCCCAAAATAATTGAGGAGAACCCCATTCTAACTCCTAATCCCTCATGATTCATTATGGGTTCAAGCGGCATGGAGTGGTATGATGATTATATTTCTTGAATGGGAGGAATAGTGAGGGACATAACAAATGAAATAATCCCATTAGTATGATTGTGACTTTTGAGACAAGTATAGTGAGGTGTGGGAATAACCAATGGATGAGGAACAACTTTTTTCCATGTTCAAAACATATGGTCAAAAGCTGCATTGGATATAGATGGTGCAGAAAAATGTAGTTTAGAATACTGAATGATTTCAAAATAGGGGATCCATTTTTTTTGTTAAAGGTCATTTGAGGTGAGAGTCCATTATTTTAGGAGAGCTTGTGTGTAATGAGACCATTCCATTAGGGTGCCAGATGGATTGAAAATATGATTGTTATCCATACCAGCGAATGTGTAAATCACATAAGTGGAAGTGTAGAATATATTAGAAATGATTCAATGACAAGGTCACACATGAGGTGAAATTTATGGCCATCACTATGTATCTTAGGATGTGAATCAGTCCACACAATGTTATGATACATTTTGTGGTAGGTGACCAACACTAGTAAAGTAATATCCCCTCTATTGAGGATATCAAATATTATTATATTAGGGTATGAGGACCAAAATTTTATTTGGGGTAACATGTCGTTCATCTCATACTTATTGAATGAGGGATCCTAATTTTAAATGAGGGAATATCATCTCTCATTAAGAGGAATCCAAGTTTTAAATGGGGTAAAATCACTTTTAAACATTATACAAAAATGTTGTTGGGATTTATTGTTTAATGTAATATAACTATAACTATGGTTTCTAATAGTTTAAATTCATAGAGTTTGATTAATCATTTAAGGTATTGTATCAATGACTAAAATGGGAGGCACATATATCTAATAAAGGATTTCATGGAATAAAAGAGTGATAATGTGACATGATACAAGCTTTGAAGGTACCCTATGACACTAAAACTCGACACACCACTTCTCATGTTTCCATTATGACATTATGGAAGGAAATAACTCATATAATGTTGATGAAGGGGTCTTTTCCTCAGCTAAAATATTATTGTGTCACTACATATCCCATGAATAATGGAATCAAAATTCACATAGTTCATAGAACACAGAGTTATCGGAGGCCAACACTGGATGGGGGATACCCTATCAAATGAGGTTATTGAATCTTCCCATATTGGAGTATGTGGAAGCACAATTTTATATGGAGTATTATATAGTTTACATTCATGTGTTGAGTACATAGTGATTTTTCCATCCCATATTTTCATATGGTACATATCAATTTCAAATGGGGTAAATCCACTCATAGTAAGAGGCATCCCAGTTTTATACATGGTCTGGTTATAGTTTAACGTCATGTGTAGAGGTAGTTGGTGGGACTTCTGAATTTGGAATCTTGTTCCTTCCATCCTCATATCGGGCTACAATGGAATCTTAGACCACAGATAGTTCAAGTCAAATGAATTGAACTTATACCTGAATAAGAATCCCATAGTGTTTTTTGGGTGATAATAATGAATGTAATGGATGGTATTGATGTGAAACTATGGTTGGGACCAAATATAGTAGGTTTATGCATCAGTATATATCCCATATGGATGAGAATCAGTCCACACATTGTTTTGTCATTTGGTAGAGGCATAGGTATAATGAAACACTACGGGTGAATAAAACAATGCGAATTAGAGGTGAATACACATGGTTTAGGGTTATAAAATGACGACTAGAGATAATTTTTTGAGACCATAGAGATTAGACCTATTAATTTTTTTTATGATTATAATTAATGAACAGTTCAATGGGGGGATTGAAATATGTTTATTTTGCAAAAAATAGTTAAATTTTGATGTAGATGGAGCCATGAAGGCCCCTTTCTACATGAAACAATCCTAAATCCAAATACATGTGTTTTAAGGTCATATGTCATGGGTTAAGGAAATAGATTAATTTCATGATTCTTGTACTATTGTCGAAGTGTTTGAATCAATGATATTTGAGAGGAACAACAGTGTTAGAACCGGGTGTTAAAGGATATAGTGAAGGACCACATACTAATAATGCATCGTGAATCAAATGGAACATAGTTTATGCTCATAATTACTAGACTAATGTGTAGTTGGAAAACACTTTAAAGACATGATTCTTGGTATAAGTGAATGTTGGTATAATGTGTATCTATGTGTCCTGGAAGTGGTAAGACCTAACATGAATGAATCCACGGAGTCTCACACAGCACATGAACACCTTGAGGTTAATGACACACAGTATAAGGATGCAATGCATGGACCATAAAATAGGGCCTAAGAGAAGAAGGGATAGTAAATTTTCTAAGAGTCAAATAGAATGAATATTCGGGAATCACAATATATAACATGATAATGGGAACCACGACACACATTGTTCAAGAACATGGTGTGTTAGGGTACCGATGCTGGATGTGGGAGAAAACCTCTCTTACAATGGAATTGTGGCATCACATGGTTTCAATCGAGCATCAAAATTTTATATGGGGTATGGTTTTTTAAAATATCATACTTAAAAAATGTGGAATCCCTATTTTATATGAGGTATTATCATCTTACAAAAAGTGTAATCTCATTATTATACATGGTAAGATCACAGTTTAACATAGTTTAATGAGGATATTGGCATTTGTATTTTATATTCATACAACACGGACTATTTTTTATACTAATTTACATTCTGAGAGATATTAATGTAAGTATTGGATAATTTTTAAGTCCATAATTCTTGGAAAAAATAAATAATAGTGTTTGGTAAATATACTTGGACATATTAAATATTTTAAAATGATCATGATTGGACTGTAGGTAAGATATTAGTTTATGTCCTTAATGTTTGGACCCTAATTTCATGCATCCCAGCCTCATAGATACATATCCTACAAATATAGTGAAGACCACATGAGTCATACTCATCGTGGGAATCAAGGACTTATGAGGGGTTTTTAGGTCACATGGAAGAGAATAGATAGGGAAAAAACATGTCATGTTGAGAAGGCCCAAAAGACAATGAATTACAAACACAATTTTTGTGGTTTCATGGAGTCGTGAAACTAAGGTAATTGGAACTACATATGAAAATAAAAAGATTGAATGGACATAAAATAAGATATCTGATAGGTGGACCCTCAATTTTGGGTGACTTGAGGGTATGGACCAACTTCTGACCATGTTCGAAAAACAGAATCCATAACTACATCCATCATGTATATGGAGAGAAAATGAATAATGAACTATTGACCATATTTTAAACAAGGGAACCATCATTCCCCACATGAGATCCATCATGGAGTGTCCCTAGAATGGATGGTGAGCCATTTTGGAAAAGCACCATCATTGTTAGGGGGGGACATTTATTTTTTAAGGATGATGAGTATCTAAAATAATGAATACTCAATGTATGGAGATAGGTTGGGGCTTTTATATGTGGAACTAAACAGTCAAGGTTCAATGCCACAATACATTTGATCATATTAATGGTGTGTATCAAAAATATGGAATGAACTCATTCTTATGGATGGGGAACTAGAGGTAGCTCTTGTATGTGTCTTGATAGTAGTTTGATGTTGAATATACTGTGATCTATCATGGGAGGGGGGGGGGGCTCAGGGAATTATATATTTTTACATCACATGTTGTGGTTGTGAATTCATCTCATTCTTACCACATGAGTCATCTTTTGTTATCCAAAAAAAGGAAACAATTTAAAATTATTTTCTAAATAAAATGTAATTTTTAATTTAAATTAATACAACATAGACTAGAGATATGATTCTAGTTTGAAGACCTAGATATGTTCCAATTGTATGAAGATTATGGTCAAACTTCCAGGACTATTAAAAATCACTTAAGGTCCTATTATATAGAACATAGGAATTGTATTTGTTTATGGTCTTAAATTTTGGAACATGGGATTGATTACCTAATAAGTCATATAAAATATGGTATTGTGAAAACAATACATGAATGATTGACCTTGGAGGACCGTACACTTCTCAACACATTACTTGGGTGACCCACACATGGTTTGGTGCCTTGATGCTTGTATGTAGTCTCCATGTTTATTATCATAGAGTTTTGACCATTGAAAATATATTTATGTCATAATTCTTATATAATAGGGAACTTCATGTGATGTTATTCTTGAGAAAAAAAACATTGGTGTTAGGTGTAATATGATCTCCATTTATGATGATAAAATAGTATACTCTATATGAATAGAACCTATGAATGATGTAAAGTACATCCCACTTTTGATTCAACATTTGTGGCTTCTTACTGGGTATCATCGACAGTTTGAGACCCAATACCATATTACATTAGAAGGAGACGAGGATAATCCTCTTCATTAATACCCATTTTATCCTATTTTAGAACATCTATAGATTATGTAAGTCCTAGATACCATTATGTTCAAGGGCTTCCAACTCAGCTAGATAGGCTTTTTGCACTTTTTCAAACATCTTCTTGTAACAGAAATTGATTTGGGGTTACAAAAACTAAACCTCAATTGGAAGGACTTCATTTGTTCCACAAAACAGTGAGTTTTAGGTCTCCTATGTGTAATTCAAGGTTTATATCCAATATAACCAAACTTCTTTGGGAAGATATTACAACCAAATCATCTTATATACATATATCATCTAAAATATGTTAACTAGGGTCCTTTTGAATGACATAATCTATCCATTTACATATGCTTGGTTGCAAGAAGTATGATCATACTAGATGTTGTACATGGAATAGAATTTCTTCATCTTGGAATACAGGATGACTATGCAATTTCAGTTGATAATTGTTTGAGGAACTCTAAATTGATTGATGATTTGGGAGCTCACCAAATTGATCATGGATATGGACTTTAGTTCCTTTATAGGAATCAAATCTTCCCAGTTGGGGAAGATCTTTTTCAAAGTAAGAATTGACCAACACTAATGAGCTATCATTGGCAGGTATGGTCCCATGAAGTTGATCCCTTTACATAGAAGGTCTAAGAATTCATGGTAGTGTGGAGAATCTCCACAGTTCAATTCAAAATGTTGGAATGGATATGACACATGTGAAACCTCCTAGATAAGTTGATGTATTCATGGACCATCGTGGACTATAAGTATTCCATCCTTCAAATCTTGTGAGAGATCTTCAATCCTTCCTGATGGGCACCACATGGCCAAACATGGAAATCCTACATAAATTGTAAGATCTATTCTACATGAATAAAAAGTATAATTCCATAAAATCCACATTTTTAGAGGCTTTGTTCAATGTTGATACCTATCTTTAGTGTGAAATAAACTAAAAAAAATATATTTTCTCATCCTGGGTTTGATCGGGCAGGGTAACTACATGATAAAGATACTCATTGAAAGGAGTTTTCAAAGTAGACATTTACTTTTCGAGTGGGGGAACTAAGGGTTCTAGCATAGAAGCACTAGAAACCATTTAGTTTACCTATTTATTATCATCATCATTCAAAATTGTGGGGGATATTACCCTTTGATATTCCAAATGTATGATCATGTCATCTGAGTCAGGCTCTACAAGGGACACAACTAAAATGGCTAAGGCATTGTCTAGACCATTATATAACCTAGAATGTTCTCTGCGAATGGAAGAGAAGGTAATTGGGACATCATCAAAATAGTGCTCTGCAATATGGTAACTATCTATTGTATTAAAATGAAATATTCACCATTTATCTATTTAATGATTAACTCTAGCCCCCTCTCAACATGCAAGTGTGGGAAATCTATCTCAAGTGACAACTCAATACCAGTAATGAGATCCTGATACTCTACCTCATTGATTGTGCAGCCTTCTAATAGTAAAAATGAGTCTGGAAAGACAAATTGGTATTTGGGTTTGAAAATTATTCCAAGGAATAAGTTTTTGAGCATGAGGTATTTGAGCATTCTACTGGTTGGGATCTCAGAGGCACCGTAAAATTAAATCTACCAAAAACAACATTGCTAAATCTGGTATGAGGATAACCTAATATAGTAAATCAATATCCAGGGGTAGTTTTTATGGGATATATGATTAGACATGAAATAATTTGGTTCCCTCCCTTTTATTTCATTATACTTTAGAAAAATAATGTCAAACTACTAATGGATCACTACCTAGAATAGAATCCATTCTTTTAAAATGGGTAGAATGATGACATAATTCAGTAGTTCTACATGGCACAAAAGTGGTATCTCATAATGTTGTAGTTAGTGCCACATCAATTTCACTAAGAAAACTAGTTCAAGGAATATCTTCGTGATGGTGGAGTTTATGGTATCTATATTTAAAATCATTTTACTGAGATAATATAATTTTTTTTATTTGTCCTTATTGTTTTTATAGGTGATAAGTGTATTAATGTTATTTTCCAAGGTAGTCACATGACGAACTAGAGGATTCCTTGGGAGATGATTCATTATAACCAGAGGCCTTGGAAATAACCTCTTGATATTCTAGAATCAATTTTTTATCTCCTCACCCCACTAGTAAATGGTGCATTTATTTGTGATCCTCAAGAAGTTATTACCCTTGTCAGCTATATTTGTGATAAATCAGTGTAAATAAGATAAGGGCCTTAGAGTCCCCACAACTCTCGAAGTATTATCGTGGAATGAATTTGATGGAAGACCGTGATCTTCTCTAGGTAAATTCTTATTTCCCATTTTTAGGAAATGAAGACAAGGAACATCCCAAGGGTAACATGAAAACATAATTCATGGTGTTCATTTTCATGTCTAGGGTGTGGAGGAAGCTGAACACTTTCTCACTACCTTCGAGATGGTACTAACTCTAGTAATATTTGACCATCAGGTCATCCATATATCATTCTAAAAACATCCCCCTAAAGAGATTAAAGATGATATGTATGTACAACTGATAGGTTGATCTATTATTATTCAAGAAAAAGTGAAAATCATGAAAAAAGTCCCATGGGGCACCCCAAAGGAAGTGGAATCCATAACCTCGTGGGCTATATTGATTTTGTTATCCATGGAGTATCAATCCCTGAAGGAGAGTTCATTGAACCATAATGTGGAATTGATCAATAGATCAATCACTAGTAGGGGATAACCATATTTTTAAAAATGGTGTTTGAGGTATCAAAAGTCTATACAAACAATGATATACCTAATGTTATTTTAAACTAGGATAATGATAGAAATAAATTTAGGGTACTAAACTTCCCTAAAGAATTTTTGGTTGATATTATTATCAACATCAGCCTCAAACATAGAGTCCTTGGAGTAGGTAATATTTATGGGAGGCTGCTGGAACCTGTGCTGTCTCACTAGGAGTCTATGATAGTGGTCATAAACATGAGGTCCTTGCCCCCTAATCTCATCATATCTCCAGGAATTGAAATCATGGGGGTATTAAAAGATGGCCACATACTATTGATTCCCATCCAGATTCATAAATATAGTAATCAGTGTGATACACAGATCTTCCTTAGTACCATTGTTCACCTATGTTTACTCATCATTGGTGGTGGAGACAATGTTTTAGATTGGAGGAGGATAATCTTTAAAAATAGACTTCATTATCTAAGATAGAATAATCCATGGGAGGTAGTTATTATTCTAGGATAGTCGAATCAGGGGGAGCACTGGTACATACTTTGGAAGGCCTCAAAATCTTGATGATAGGTTTCAGCCCTATAGAAACTGTGATGACAGAAAATATCAATCTAATTATGGATGGACTCAGACCATAATGACCATGCTTTTTCACAAATCAGCGGTGGAGAATTAGCATTTTTATGTTATACCTCTTCTGTGGAACATCTGAGTATTTCATGAAACCGTTTCCATGGGGTGAAGTTCTCTATACATAACATTGGTAGGGTATTCTAGTATCACATGAGATTTCCCAATGTAGGGGTAATAGGTAATCCTTGAGTGAACCCTTTTATTATGAATCCCTAAACACTTCATCTTCGTGAAAATAAAACTCCCCATAGGTATGGGGCAACAGAATCTAATCAAATATTTAGGATAACATGTTTTTCATCCATATCTATCCATAGGTTGAATATAGTGGATATCAGATCATTGGGAGCATTAATGCACTTAGCTCTATTTATTTTAAATTGTCCCCTTCTATCTTTTAGAATAATATATGTTGATATAAGTCTTCAAAGGATTTAATAGGGGAAACATTACCATATATTACACCTAATTGACCATTGAGGGAGTTTTTGAAGAACTGGTGATAATTGGAGGGGATCACTGCTTGAAAATATTATTAGGTCCTACCCAACTTCATGTTGTGATCAGTGTCCTATGATACTCCCATGTATATAATGATCGATATAAAGCCCTCGAATTGGGTCATCAGCTGAACCATTCAACACTGTTTCTACTAACTCTTATTATAACCCTAAATTTTAATGTTTGAGGGTGAAAAATCTTCTATGGTTAGTGAATTATGATGGAGATTCTGGGTCACAATGAGAGTGATCCCAAATCTAGTTTCTATAAGGAAGTTGTGTACAACCATTCCATTGAACTGACTTGGGATGTACCATTGGCATATGTGCCCCAGCTTGAGGATACCCTTATCATCCTCAGAAAAATGAGATGATGTTTTTTATTCATCTATGTTAGACTCCTCTGCATATTAGGGCTCCATTGAAGCTAAATCTTCATTAATATAGTGAGTGATTTTTAGAACTTTTGCAACTACTTCACACATTTCTTTTGAAAATAAAAGGGACTTTGGGATCAAAATACATATGGGTATTCTAGAAACGTGGTTAAAAATGTCATAAATTGATTCTAAGGGAATAAATATTTCCAAAATGGGTTTCTCCAATGAAAGGGGCTCAACAGATGCTGCTAGATAACTAAAGGGTTATAACTAGTATTGGAAATGTTTTGTTACTGACTAGATGACTTGATCTGAACAAAATCTATAAGAATGTCTATTGGCTATATGTTTTCCCTGTTTGGATGTAGTTAATCATGTAATGGTCAAGGATGAGGGGCATGATCAACATAAATGGTCTACTACATTGTCGGTTTTGGATGAATACATAATGAACTAGACTAGGAGTAAAATTCTTACTATGTTCTACACAAACCCCATTATCTAGTATTTGTATTATGAATGACTAGATTAGCGTTTATGACTTGATCATTCTTCCATCTCACATGTTCAATGCATTTCCTATAATGGAATCATCTAAAATCACACGAGGGGTTTTCATGGAATTATTCACTGTCACGAATTGTGAAGAAATATATCACATCAATGTAATTAATAGAGGCATATTACGACTAATCATTTGGGAAATTTTCCGAAACAGGAAGAACCATTTGTCTATATCCAAAATCAGTAGGCATAAAGTATTTATAGAATGTGCTGTGACACTGGAACCCATGGGGGACTTTGATTTCCCTTATTCAATCGATGATAATCTCCCAAGACATATAAGGTCATGATACATATTATAAGTCAATATCCAAAGGAGGCATGATAAACACATATGGTTTAGGCTTTCTCTAACAGACAGACAACATACTTTGATCATAAGGTACTAGCATGAACATTAATTAGTCATTTGTGTTTTTCATCCAAAATTATATTCCTAATTCTATTCATAAGAAAAATATTTATCATTGTTGGGAGTGTTATATACCTGAGTGTCCTACCCCAAGACATTTCCTAACCTGAAAAAACAAGGATCACTGTGACCCCAGAGAAAATTTACATACATGTTGAAATCATTGATGTTCTGTTTAAGGGTTTTTTTGTATGTGAAATAATTAGGGTGTCCAGTGAGTATGACCTTATGGGGACATTTTCACTCTAAATATTTCCTAATTCTTTTCTCTTGGGAACATATGATGTAACATTAGACCATAAAATTCATGAATGAATTGTTCTAGTTTATTCTATTTTTTAAAAGTGCTCTAGTAGTATAACCTTAGTCGAGTTTAGATCCATATTCTATCATTTATGTGGATTCTTATATGGAGGTGTTTCCTAGAGAAAATATTTTGGGTGAGGCTATGATTTGTAGGGATGCTATGCATGGTGATTCACTTATAAAAAGATTTCCCACAACTATACTAGATTGGGGTACTCAATATGAATTCTTGGGGGAATTATCCTATTAATATGGTCTCTTTGTGTGAGTAGGAAGGGGAATATGGGCTGATCAATATCTAGCCTACTACAAAACTTATTCTTGGTACTGATCATTTTTAGAGAAATCAAGGAATCTGCTTTGTTAGTTCTAGGTGATGAGGGTAATTACCATATCACTCTTCTTATTCCACACACACATCTTATGAATATTATCTAGGTAAATCATCTGGTACAATGAGTAAACGTGGAATTTACACTAAGAAACAATATCTATGACTCACTCATCATGTCTCGTCTTATAAGTGAAGGGGCCGAAAATACTTTTCTTATGTTTTGTGGAGATAGACATGTAATGAATCTCTTGATAAAGTTCCAATAAACTAGAAATTTTCCCGATGAGATGTTAGATATACTAAAATAACCTCTTTATTGCATTCTTGAGAAACATTGGATATTGGCAGCCTCTTACTTGTATGGGGACCCAACATAGGAGCACACCCTTAAATAATGTGTACCAGGTTCTATAGTGGGTCACATATCCAATTAAACATAGAAAATTTAGGGTTACCAATATCTTGATGTGCTTAGATATTTTACACCCATGAGAGGTAGAACATTATGTTAAAAAGGACGACCACCTATCATGTTTCTAGGATCCCAAGGCCAGCCATGAGATTGTTGTCAAATCATCTTGGCAAGGGTCTCTAGCCTCCAATTCATTGAAAACTCATCGACTCGGGGAGAAAGATCATTAACTTAGGGAGATACATGGTTTCAATCTTGAGTAAGACAATCAATTTTCTTGGGAATATTTAGTGAATCATACCACAGCCCCTATCCATATACTTTTACTTTTACATTGAATAGGTGTTCTTGGAAACTTTGATTGAGTGGGGGTTCTTAGCTGAAGTGAATTGGATGGACTTGTGGGGTAGTGATGTGTGCTTCTAAGGAATTACCATAATATAAGTTCCACTCCAAAAATTTTTCGTTGATAAAGCTAATGTACTCTGCATCCCACTAGAGAAAGTTTGACACTGTGGGCATTATATCTAATATTAGTACAATATTGAATGTATAAGAGGGTTTATAATTGCAATTTTCCTTATTAATATTTCAATGGTTTGGAAGAAATTCATTATCTAAAGGTTATCTAAGACCATGTTCCTACATCTACTGGTGAATCATGAAACCTATTGGTGTGGCTTCCTTATAATATTTCATCCCATAAAGCATATTTTTCTTTCCATTCCAAAGTTTTGTTCCCATATTTATCTGATCATTGGGAAACTCATTGAAAACCATAATTTATATAATGGATACAATAGGGGAACTCTCATCATAAATGAGTAGGTAAGGATTCTGTAGGATAGAGTTGAAATGGGGGAATAATACTACCCCATCTTCTAATCTGTATTTGAGGATTCAATTCTTCCATAACTCAGTAGAGCACTATAAGGCTCTTTAAGTAGGATTTTTGATGGGTCAGGTAGTAACCATATGAAGTGAGGCAGTAAGACACTGTGAGTGTCATGATATCCTCCTTCCATTATTACTTTACAATGGATTCATTGTTATTATATATTTTAGGATATGTTAACTGATGAATGTGGAGGTGGTGGAATATCACCCATATAATATAGTGTGAAAACACAACCTGGTCCTCTACGAGCAACTCTGGAAATCAATGTTCATATTTGTAGGTGTTTAGAACACCAATGATAGCTAATATGGGTACAGAACGTCCCACATGACTTGTTACTCAAGGGAAAAGTGTTTCTCTTGTTCGGTCCAAGCCCTGACTTCCACAAGCCATGATATATTTGGAAGCACTTATGTTGAGCATTTCAATTTTTGGTTTACTTAGATTAGTGTGAATTCATTATCTAGATATCCACTGCATACTGGGATGTCTCTTGGGGTTGTTTGCATCATCATAATCACACTCATATATGATGGTGTGTTCATTATTTCCTGGTGTTAGAGTGTAGTGACATTCATCTGTTACTTAGTGGTATTCTCAATATTTTAGAGTTCCGATCCAGACCTAGTTGTCGCACTAACTTTTTATTTAGAGTTATAGATGAGGGAATCATTTAGAGATTAATATGGATTCATTTTGAGCCTCTATAAGGGTGATAAAATATCATTTACTGGATTGTACCTGGGGAGGGATATAGACATCATGTGAACCTCATATTCTGGGATGGAAAGACTCAACTATCATGACCCAAAACTAGACTCATGAAGGTTGGGTGAAGGTTCCATCATAGAGTCCCCTATCACCTTAGACTTTGAGAGTTCATAGAGGTTAAAGGAAATGTGGTTCCATCCTAGGTTCCTCCTTCAAAAAAATAGTGTTCTCTCTTCATCCATATGAAAATTCATCAAGGTAGAGAATGCATTCAGCATGGGAAGGACCATCATTCCTATTGGTGTTAGACTGGGTAGGGCCTCTGCTTTGGTTGTTAGGAGCATGAGGAGGAATTATATTCTTGTTTTTGGCAACGTAGGGAAGACCTCCTCTTATGATGGTAGTATAATACATAGGAACTCAATTTAAGATTGTTATAGCATGGCGAGAATAACAATACATATTGTCTACTGATTAGGGATGACCTCTAATCGGCCTGATAGAGGAGATGGGAGGACCTCCATATTGGATTATGGGAGTAGGAGGAGACTTTCATTCCCTCAATTTAAGGAGTTGGTAGGTACTTTACTCTGGTTGATAGTGGAGTGGATAGGACATATGTGACATATAATAAATGTATATTGAGGAACTCTATACAAGACATTCAAAGAGTGGGGATGACCTCTACTCTAGTTGGAGACTTTGAAGGGAGGTCCTCCAAACTAGATATTTACATCACTGTATGGCCCATAATGACTGAAAGTGGTGCTAGAGACTAAGAGATTCATCCCAGACTACCTATGATATATATATGGTATCGATCCCAATTAGGAAAATATGGATCCTTGTTCTCATTTTGTAGGGATTTTTGGTAAAAACGTGCATTTTATGGGGCCTAATGATCTATAGGTGATGCGAATTATTAGGAAATGTCCTATGACTAGAAATGACATCAGCATCAGGCATGTTAAACTATTTTTGGAGGAGTTTGGATGAGGCATAGATACACTTCATTATATTGGAATAGTCAATGTTGGCCTTGATGAGGCATAGTGGGATCCTATATTGATGTTTCATGAGTGGTAGTAACTTTTGAAATAACCAAATTATCCTCGACATCTATATAATAAGAGAGTGAGTTGTTTGAGAACTCCATGTAGAGACCCTTGAGGTGATTTTTTTTCAGAATGGGGGGTTATTTCCCCTGCCACGTACCTCAAGGGAGGATTTGTTGATGTGGAATGGACACATACATGTACTAGTGGCCTATTTACATTATAGTAGTGGCCCCTTATTGCTAATAATAACGCATGAAGGAATCATTCACCATAATATGGATCATATTAGGGTGTGATACATTAAATTCGATGTTGAATTCAGAAGAAAATGCAGAATCCCTGGTTTTGTGGGATTTTAAAATCAATATGTCTACTTCCCTAGAATCTAATATAGCTATGATTATATTTTCCTTAATCTTGAGTTTTATATGTCATTTAGATTCCTCCTTTATTATATGTATAAAGAAACTGATTCCCAATTCCCCAATGGAATCCATTCTTCTGAGGATGGATATGGATCCATGATGATGATGCAACATATCAGGGATTACAATGCTAAATACCCTAATTCATATGCTAGTTTCATGATGGGGAAACTTTTTCTTAGCGTAACCAAGTCAAAAAAATTTAAATATCATGACCTCCTAATATAATGGTACCAAAACTCTACTAGGCCCCATCATTATGGAGAAGAGTTTCACACTATGTTAACTATTTTTGTTTTTGATTCCATCCTTGATGATGAAACATTATCTTTCTTCCTGGTTGTGATGCGGTAAATTTCTATTTCCCCAAATTCCAATTTTCTAAAGGATGTATACTTTCATCACATTAATGAGAAATGTATACTCGTTGATTGAAATCGTATTGGGGAATATCCTTTACTCTTTCAATGGATTCCTCTTTGGAGATTATTTCATAGTCAGAGTCACCCACATTGATGTAATTCTTGTTTCTAGAACTCATTCGTGGTTCCATATCTATGCGGATACTGGTTATTTACACCACATCGGTCTTGAAAAGGTAGCACACATTTTTCAATGGAGTGGTAACATTTGGAATCATTGAGAATGTATAGATATTATGTATATTGAGCACCTGTGAATCATCTATTTTAAAGGGAATGTATTATGATGCATGTTAAGTGTATAACCTGAGGAAATTGTGTCAATCACGAGGTATTTAATACTAGGGGTGTAATTCATCCATGTATTTTTACCCCCTGAATCCCACAATTATGAATGTGGTAGTTATCAAAGACCGAGTCATATGTTCTATGTAATATTAATACATATCCAAACATCCTATTGTGACATCCCCCGGAGGTGAGTCCCTATTAAGTAAGAAGTCACACCAATGAAAACTTATGTATTATAATTCCCTGTGGAGGTGTATCTAGAGTGGTGGATCCTAATTTCACATGGAGTTGTATTTGGTAGGTGTGTCCTTATAAGGGAATATGTCACTTGTAGGTTTACCGATGAGTGGTTTAGAACACCTTATTTACGTGAATCTAGGAGGTGCATCACTAGGAGGGAATATTCTACACTTATGTTTACCAATGGATCAGTATTCCATAAGGATGTGGATGTGGGAGGTGCATCCATATGAGGGAATACATCATTCCCTAGTTTACTGATGAGTTAATTTGAACTCTCTATTGAGGTGGATCTTGGAGGTGCATTCATTGGAGGTAATATGTAAAACATGGTATTATGGATAGACAGATCATAACACCTTAATGAGGCGGATCTATGTGGTTCATAACTTTTATTGGAGATATCACACATTGGTTTATTGATTCTAGGATTGATCCTCATGGAAGCATCTTATGTACCATGTTTAGAAGACATAAATAAAACACAATATAGTTTCATGTCACAGTTTAAGGTCACGTTATATGACTGATCCATAGAGTTTAACATCACGTGGTATGGATTCTCATGTCATAAAATGAGTATTGATAAGGGAATGTTTCATGCTTACCCATGTGAGTTTACCATCACAATAGGATCATTCCTCGAGGAATAGTGTAGGGCATGCACATGGATGATTCTCGAGGAGGAAGCCCATCCCATAATCGAGAAGAATATTTCATCCCATTTGAGTCATAGATATGCATCCAATGTTTATTACATAGGAAATATGGTGTGGGATCATCCAATTTCAATCATACATGGGGAATACTGTGGTTATTACATGTTGTAGGGACACAATTTTATGCCACATGAAGGGGATGTTATTATGATGTTTAACATTGTAAGACTCATATATGGAGCTTGGTATTTTTTCAACATTCAAATCATATGTGTATGGGGATCACACATCATGGGGGACCATGACAATGTGGTACTAAATTCATTATAATGACCCCCCACAATGATAGGTGGATAGTTTCCCTAAAATACTCAACCACATTGGCTTACATGGCCACTGATCATGTTCCCATTTGTCAGACATGGAATTTGAACTTATTAATAGGAGTTCATAGTCATGAGTAAGATGTTTTGTTACCTATGTTTGGATGAAAAAAATAATTTGGGTACCAGTTCATAGATGTAACAAGTATGGTAATGGATTCCCAAGAAGCACATGGAACATTAGGCAGGGGACCAAGAATTTATTCCAAACTAAATTATTGGGTTGTACACAGGAGTTGTATAGGAAGAAGGATCTAGAAAATTGAAAACATATAGATTCAATGATTGTAATTTCATACATGCAAGGGAGTTTTTTACAGGCTAGGGTTGTATGCAGGTAGCGTCTCTTTGTGTACACCTGAAAATCAATAGGAGGAGTTGCATGAGGATCACTCCACTATAGGAAAAGTAATGTTTGGATCCACATGAGGTATATTAGGGAAATTATTTACCTTTTTTTATCCTTGATAATTTGTGTTTTTCACCATTCTAGAAGAACATGAGTTTCACTCAACAGATTGTCACTAGGACATCCAGAGAGCCTCCCCATTGGGGGGTGTGTGCTTCTATTTATAACTGAAATGCTCAGTTGTAGGCATGCAACTCCTTGGTAGTGAAAGATTAGTATAATTCTTCACCATACATTATTGATGAGAAATTTACATGCATCAAGATTGTACTTATGTCACCTTTTACATGAAATTATATTGTATCATGAATTGTTTTCCTAAAACATTGAGTTCTTATGTGGATCCACTTAAACATAAGTGAATTGGACCTTGGTGTGGCATCATCATTGGGAGTATATGTTGAATTATAAATATTCATTGGAAATCATGTGATTTGTGAATATAACGTCATCTTTTCATGCACTAACTGGATCCTAAAGGAAACATATTCAATAACCCTATAAATGACCTTTGGGGTGCATCACATCTTTGGTTTACCCAAAGACTTCCTCTTGAAGTCCGAGTTTATATTTTGGTTCCAAAACATACCATAAAAATAAAATATTCAGGTGAACATCAATAAGAATTTACATTATTTAAATCCCAATTATATTTTAGGATTATTGTTTTAGAGAATTTGAAAAAACCCTTATAAATTGAACTCATACATTATAAGTAGAGTCTTTTTTATGGTACCAATTTTTATCCAAAAAATACCTTTCAAAAAAAATATTATTTCATTTCTTTATATTTCTTAAAAATTTTATTCATCACCTCATCCTTTTCCTTAATCTACTATAAAACATATAAAAAACATTTTAAATAGAGAATGTGAAGAAAATAATTATTAAGAGACATAAAAAAAGAAAATTGTTTGTCCCATAAAATTTTTTTCTTAAAAAATTACCTTCTTCCATGAAAAATTGAATCATTATTTCAAAAATATCATTATAATACCACATGAAAATCCCCGTGTTTTCATGAAAACTCATTAGAAAACATATAAATTTAACTTAGGTTCCCTTGGACATCATTATAACAGAACCAACATAGAACCCTTACGAACTTCAATAAACATATGCCATCTTATAATATAATTGGATTGAGAATTATATCAAAGACACATTATAGAATGGAAAAAATAGAGATGGAAGCACCGATGAGAAGTTACGAAAGAATCTAGAAAAGGGTTTTATATGTCACTTTGCTATAACTAAGGGAGAACTAGTCCACTTTGTCAAAAAGAAGGATGGTTCTGTAAACCTCAACATTGATTATCATGAGATCAATAAATTCATGATAAATAATACATATCCTCTGCTCTGATGGATGACATGTTCGATCGGCTTTGTGGGCCCAGTTAATTCATTAAGGTCGACCTTCAGTTTGGATATTACCAATTAAAGGTGAGGAAAAACTATATTCCCAATATTGTATTTCAAACAATTTATGGAAAATATTTCTTCATTGTGACGCCCTTTAGAGTCACTAATGCTTTATCAATTTTCATTGATCTAATGAATATTTTCTTTACAGTTTACCAAGGAATGTTTGTGGTATTATTTATCAATGATATTCTGATATAATCCAAGAGAAAGTAGGAACAATAGGAAAAATTGAATAATGTGCTAGAGACATTTCCAAAGAAGAATCATTATGAAAAGTATAGTAAATGTGAGTTATGGATGGATAAGGAATCTTTATTAGGTCATGTTATAACTAGAAAAGGAATATCTTCTGACCCTTCTAAGACAATATTTATTGAAGAGTTTCCCATGAAAATATCTGTAATGATGATACATAACATTCTTGGTCTAGCTAGGTATTATCAACTATTTGTGAATAAATTCTCATGATTTTCAATCTGAAAGACCAAGATAACATGGAAGGAGGTGAAGTGTTTTTGTACTCAAGAATGTGTCAAAAGCTTCAAGGAGATAAAAAAGAGGATTATCACTATAACTATACTCACACTCCCAATAAGTGGAAAACTCTTTATGGTGTATCGTGATGCTTTAATGAAATGCTTCGAATGTGCACTAATGAAAATGATAAAGTGATCAACTATTCTATAAGAAATTTGAAAATTCATGGTCAATACTATCACACACATGATCTAGAGTTGGTAGTTTTGATTTTTATCTTTGAAAAAAGGCAGTATTATCTATATGAGGAGAACATTGAGAAATATACTGACCTTAAGAGTCTCAAACATGTATTCACATATGAGGATATTAATATGCTCTAGTAATGATGGTTAGAGATCATCAATAATTAGGACTGCTCAATCAACAACCATCCTTATAATGAAAATAAGGTGGAAAACACTCTATGTAGAAAAGGTCTTATATCTTTATAAATAAAGAGAGTTGAAAAGGATCCAATCTTCTTAGTTTTTTATTGGATGGAAATGGGAATCATTAAAGGAGGAAAATAATCAATCCTTTCTCAAATGGTTTCTCAACCTCCACTCACCGAGAAAATAAACAATGATCAAAGAAATAATGTATAAATCCTAAAAAGGGAGGAAGCTATTAGATATGATAAATCCTATGAGTTCAAGATTGAAGTAGAAGGAGTTGTATGATTTGGGTCACGATTATTTATACCATCCAATCTAGAGATACACTAAGATATTTTTTATGATGCACATAGTAAAACCTTCAAAATTCACCCTGGGAGAACAAAGAAGTATTGTGATCTTTGGGTGAACTTTTGGTGGGACAATATGAATAAGGAGACTATTGAATAAAGACAAACATGGATTGTATGTTAACATGTGAAGCATTGAAGACAAAAGTCAAAGGGAATGATGTAACCAATACCCATAAAAATGAAAAAGTGGGAGAACATTACCATGGTCATTTTCATTGGACTTCCAAGGATTTATAGAGGAAACAATGCTATTTAGGTTATTATTGATCTTCCTTCAATGATAGCTCACTTTATCAAAATTCAAGTTGACTTCTCATCTGATCAACTTTCACAGATATATATCAAAGTGGTGGTAAGTATTCATGGAGTACCACTATCTGTTGTATCTGATAAGGATCTGAGTTTCTCCTAAATCTTAGAGAATAGTATCTTTCTTGCTCTAAGTACTGAATTGAACTTCAATATGGCCTATCATCCTCAAAATGACGGCCAATCTAAGCATAATATTTTGTCACTTGATAATTTTTTGAGAGCATGACCTATGTACATCAAAGAAGGATATGACCAACATCTTCTACTAGTTGAATTGTCATACAATAATTGTTTCCACTCCAACATCAAAATGGAACAATATGAAGCCCTTCATGTGAAAAGGTGATGAACACTGGCGTATTGGGATGAATTCAGTTAGTAGAAACTGGTAGGACATGAAATGGTATAAAAAATTGTGGAGAATGTGAAAACCCTTCTATAGCACATCACATAAGCACAAATTCAACACCAGAGTTATGTAGTCAGTCGTTAATGGGAACTTGTGTTTAGAGATAGAGGCATGGTATTCCTCCACAAATCTTGAATGAAGAAGGTGATGAGATTTGGGAGGAAAGGATAGCAATGTCCTAGGAACATTATTCTCTTAATGAATCGTGATCACATCGGAGCTGTGTCATATTTACTAGAACTTCCACCTAATATGTCTAAAGTACATGTTTCCATCCATGTATTGTAAGGTCTCAGATATTTCCGTATATTATTTCAGTATTATATGGGAATTATTTCAAGACCAGGGATTGTGACGGCGTGCAGTTCCAAGGCCCGGTGCGCCCGGAACAAGAGTTCAAATTTATATAAATAATTAAATTACACGTGTGCATGGGGTTTTCCTGAAAAAATGAATTAACTCCTGAATGGGTGCATAGATCATAAATCTGAGGGCACCATTATGTTCAGAGCAGTGAGTTTACCTTAGGCAAGGCCTAACATCAGTTGGCACCGGTCGGTGGTCAAATCTAGTTTTTGGACGTAACCGTAATAAAATATTTAATAAAAATATTTTATTAAATCCCTGCTGTAGAGAAATATTTTAATCTTATTAAATAAGGATTTCACTAGGGATCAGGGTTACAAATCTCATAACCCGGAATTTCCCCAAGAGGCTCTGGACAGCTCTGGAGGAAACCCCCAACGCGGCGATGAAATTCTTGACGAGTTTTGCTAGTGACGACGACACAACGACCGGATCATCGTCTGTGAACACCTTTGATCCAGGTAGGACGTTTTGATTTTGGTTTCCTTTCCCCGTTCTTGATTCCTACGACAAACGTGGACTAATCCCTAAACAGATTAGGTCGCAGATCGATCGTATTTGTGGTATGGGATTTTTGTGGGGATTTTGGTGAAGATCATAATCCTTGTAATTTAGATATAATAATTGTTTAGAGGATCATTCATAGGGGAACAGATCATGGTCAGAACAAACAATGGCTGAGGTTTTGTCCTAGGGTTGTTTCATTGTGAATCGTTTTCCCCATTATTTTGCCTATGCATTCTTCGTTTTTTTTCAGGATAAGAACAATGATAGATTGTGCCTTCGATCTACGGTGTAACGATCCCAGATTATAGATCTGACACAGTGATGAACCAAAAAAGATGCGATGATGACAACTATAGAGGTATATAAGCGATTCAGGAGAAATTGCGCTTCAAGGGTGTTTTCATCGGAAGATCATATGTTGTTCGTCGAGCCGATTTAAGGTCCGAACGGCTAGGATTCGGTGCTAGGGTGTTGGGACGACCCCCGACCATCTGTTTCATAGTGAACGGATCATGGAAACAGAAACCGGAAGATCGGCTGAGGCGCGAGGAGGAAGACATCGGTTCTCGAAAAATCCCATCTACACGGTGTGTAGTATGGGCTACACGACGTGTGTTCGTCGACGGACCACCTATAGTGTGCTCCCAGAGTACACAAACATGGGTTGGGTATACTTCCAAGGACACGGCGTGTATACCCTTCCCCAGCCAGGCTCGGCCAGATACACGGGATACCCCGTGTATTGGTACACAGGCAGGGCGACACGGGGGGAGGCCGTGTACGGGCACATGGCCTACGTACATGGAGAAAACCCCAGACACTTGGACATGGAATGTAATCCTTATACACGCCATACAGTTACTTTTTATTTGACAAGCCTAGATACATGGGCCATTTTTCATAGGTAGTAACCGGAGTAAAGGAACACATCGTGTGACCCTTATACACCTTGTGTAACCTATTTATACATGGCTTCAACAAGGTGTCTTATGTGACATGGAATATTTTTCTTAGAGTTCGTCCCCTTGGTCTTTCCCCTGAAGGTTTCCAGTATCATTTCCTACGTGCAGGAGTATGATCCCTTTAGCAGGACTTCCTGAATAGAGTTGTTGGAATCCCCTCGATGAAACTTAGAGCCGGATCCTCTATTCCTTCGTGGTACCCTAGGTAGAGTTTCTCGTTATCGACGTGACCTACTTTACATGGGTGCTGATCCTCTAATTACCATGTTATTTTAGACTGAGTTGTTGGAATCACCCAATTGCTACTGGTTGTGATCCTCATCTAACACATTAGTTATCGTTCATCAGTACTCGTGGAGTGAGTTCTCCCAAAATGAGTGCATCGTATCTTTCTTCAGAATTATGAGTATGTTCTCTCTGTTATGTGCTTAGTGGAATCATCGAGCCAGATCTTAGTTGTACAGACCCGAATCTTGACGTACATAGACATTACATTACATTTTCAGAGTATTTAATACATAACAAAAACCAACGCTCAAGGACCGTAATAGTATAGTGTCTTTGGAAACTCGGAAAAATAATCTTCTAATCGTGGTGAATGATCTTCAAAAATTCACATAACGATCTTCCCCTTTTTGTTTCCTTACCTAAAACCTTTCGTTATTTCCTGAGGAAAATAAAACATAAAAAGGGAGAGCTCAAATGCTCAGTACGGTCAAACATAGAGAACATTAATCAATCCATAAACATTTGAAAGAAAAACATGAACATGAAATTTAAACATCAAAATCTTGAGCAGAGACATAAATTGTGGAAGTACGTAAGGCATATATCATAATGGAACATCAACCATGATAAAATATAATGGGAATAAAACATGTAATTGTGGAAACCATTCAGCACATGTTATGATTTCCATAGTATTCAAGGTATTGGTGCCAAGACCATCTTTGTGGACAAAGTCCCTTTCTGAATCGAGTTCACTCCTCGTTTCAGTCCTGTAACACTGAACCGAATTAACATACCAATCCAGACATGTCTATCTCATGAGATATAAATCATTACCCAATCCATTGGAGGGAGATATAGGTCCCACCCATCTCATAGTGAAATCATTCTTACTTGTGCCACAACATAAACCTAAATTGTTCATCATAACCCAAAGAATAAAATGGGTTTCATAAACATCATCCCATCATCACATAATCCATATAAAAGAAATGGATATCATTTCATAATAAGAAAATTGAAACCACGTAAATCATATAGACATGATACTTTAAACATACACATATGAAATAATGTCATCTTAGATAGAAAATGGTTTTGATAAAACACTTGAAATGAATTCTTGAGGAAAATATCCTTTCTTCTTCAAAATCATTTTCTTTTCACAAAATACCATCCTATTTTAAAATAAAAAGATTTTGTTGAAAATATCCATGAAATATTATGGAGGAATCTTCATGATAATAAGGCTTTATAAAACCGTAAAAATCCGTTCGTGCCGTATAAGTTAAAAAAACATTCTTCTCGTACTTTTTCCCGAAAAGTCAAAAAATTACCTCGTAACGTAATCAAAAGAAAGATTTATTACATAACATGTAGTAATTGTAAGAAATTGGTAAAAAGGACATCAAACATACTTGAAAACACTTTTATAAAACATGGACATGGATGATAGAAATAACCCCAGTAAATACTTACGAATAAGCAATCTCGGATAAAAATGAGATTTGCAAAGTTATCCCTCACCTTAGGTCCGATATGATTTGTACATATCCAAACCTCCTGTATAATGATTTAAATAATCTCATTGACTTATTAAAGAATCATATTCATTGATATTATATCATATATTTCTCACTTATGAATTTATATTATCCGTTCTTTTGTAAATTTATGTTAAAGTAGCCTTTTGGGTAAAATCGTTTCATTTGTCGTTCATGTTTTAACATGTAATTATTCATATGATTACTTAGATCATGATTACATACATCCATAATGTAAAACATGATTTATATATAATATATATTCAGAATATAAATATATATAATGGATCAGAAAATGGAAAGAAATACACCGTTCAGGGAGACGGTAGGTCGTACGTATGCATGAATTCTATTTTCGTTTCCTTATTGAATTGAAAGGAATTTTGTAGATAACATAAATATATATATACATAAATCCAGTAGAGTTATTATGTCATATATTTCATGATTACTTATTATATATACCTTATAATCATTCTTGAATGGTTATCATGGAAAGTGAATCTCATCGCGTCGTGGAGACGGTATTCCGTACGTACGCACGAGCGATGATATCATTCCCATGATCATGGAATTGTATTAAGAAGTATGTATAATATTACATAATCCATATAAATTTACAATAATAATATATATTCATTACTTTCACCATTATACCCATCCAAGTAGGGTGGTGGGGGAAAATAGATTACACCACGGCGTGGAGACGGTATTCCGTACGTACGCATGCGCGGTGATTTAATTTTCCGTAGGATGGATAGATGGTGAAATTTTGTTGTTTCATACTTATAATAACATATCCGTATATGATTTATACTGATTTTATTACTTGATAATGAAACAACTAATTAAGAAGAAGTGGAAGAAGAAATAAAGTGGAATGAATCTGTAACGAACATTACCCCTTTTTTGAACGCCTCTTTGAGACCTCCTCTTAGGGAACTAAAATTGGTCTTTGAAGAAGACCAGGACATATAGGATGTTTATAGGGAAGTGTATAAGATAATGTTTCAGGGGTTCTCTGAGCTTGAATTCTCAAAGTGGTGTGAGGAAGAGAGGGAGGAGGTGCCCTTTTATAAGGGAGTAGAGGGGCACCTTTGGAATAACTAAAAAAATTATTTTCTTATAAAGTCATATTCGGTTTTTAATAGTTCCAAATTGATTTATTTTGAGGATAAGGTGGGTATGGGTCGCAATCCTCTCATCCAATATAATTTAGAGAAGTTTAGGTTTCTATTTTAACCTTATCATTTAGATTTAACTTTAAGTTAAATAATTTTTCTTTTACCATGTCTTCTTGTTTTCTTACACTATATGGTTAATAAACTTACTATAACAAGCCAAACGAACCCCAAGTTGTTTATTATTAATATATATAACCTTATCTAAGTCATTTGGCCGAACCTTATATTTTAGGAATAAAAAAACAATTAATTATATAATATTTATTTTAAAAACTATTTTATGTCAATTTTGACACTATTTGGTAATTTATTTTTTTTGAAACTAATAAGAGAATTATTAGTTCTAAAAAAGTTAACTAAATCAATAATAACATGTCATATTAACCTATAAAATTAGTGTAATTCAAAAAAATTCTCAAATTACATTTATTTGGGTATTTATAACATCAATTATGTCAATATTTCATTAATAAGATAATTACTGCATCATCATTGTGTCATAAATAAATTAAATTATTTAATGTCTAAAAATTATTAATAAAACACCATTATGTATGAAATATTTTTAGATTTATAAAGAATTTTTATAGTCAAATTTATCTTATGTATAACCCTATATTAAAAATGATTTAGTTATTAAACATTGATTTCAACTATTTTAAGCCTTCTTTAAATAAATTAATAATAAATATCCTAATCTAATCCAATTGGGCCTAAATGGTCATATTTTATTCCTAAGGTAGTTTCTGGTCGAATTACACTTATCCAATAGAATTAGGAAATGTGTTAGGGCAATAATAATAACATTTTTACCCTTAATTACCTTATTTACTTTTAACCGTGGTCAAAAAAAGTAAAAAGTTAATATTCAGAAAAAATTATATTCATCTCATTGAACCAAATTTTAGTCCTTGATATTAACCGTGTCTCTCAGATTTTCAAAATTCCACTCACAGAAGTGGTAAAATTATGTTTTCTGTGAATTTGCAAATTCTCCTAGGAGGTAGGTAAAAGACGGTGAAAAGTTCAATAAATTTTTTATATATCTATAATTATTATAAAATTCCTCCAAAGAATGTCATTGAACATATATTGGTATTATGTATCAATTTTTACCTAAAATAAATTTAAATAAATAAAATAATTATTTAAATAAAATTTCGGTTTTTAAATAGTAACCTAGTGTTTTCACTATTCATCAAAAATTGAAAATTTTCAAAAAAATACCAAAATTTTACCCTAGTCTAATTTCGATATTCCGAATCCAAAAATGATGTCCATTAAGGAAAATAAAATTTTAAAAAGTGGGTATTACTATTCATAATAGCTAGTTCATAATAATATTATAATAATATCTCCTTTAGTGAAACTTGGTATTGCGTACAATTCACGCTATTGTGGAAGGTAGTGATTGCGTGTAATGCAAGCCAAGTCAGGGATGCATGTAGAGAAAGCTCCTTTTGGTGTAGCTTACAACACAAGAAATCAATAAAATTAAAAAGAATATTTTTCATAAAATCTCGGGGAGTTACATTCTACCCCCTAAAAAGGAATTTCGCCCTTGAAATTCGTCGGGGTTATAAATGGTTTACTACTCGAAAGTTTCTTTAATAGAAACCCACATCATAAAAATGAATACCAACACTTTTATTTAAAAACTAAAGTATGAAACTTAACAGTTACCCAAATTAACTAATCACTGGGTTTCCACATAGGAAAACATAGGTGAAAATAAGGATATGGAAGAGAAATTTAACTGTCATGTTTTGATGGAGAGTGGTAGGGAACATGGCTATGAAAAATCCAAAAATCACAAAGACATATATTTGTGATGATCTAGGGAACCATCTGATTCATCGGATATAAGGGCACTTGGACAACATTTTTGGTTTTCAAGATCATTTCCCTAAAGTTGAAGAATTCGAATTAGAAGAAATACTTGCTTGATTTTGGTAGAATCTCAGTATTGTTCGTGCTTTGAACAATTTCCACTTCATCTCTTAAATAAATGATGTTGAATTTGTTATTCGTGAAGTGCTAACAGATCATGTGATATAATGATGGGCCATTCCATCTGTTTCAAACAAAAGGTTATCAAAAGTTATCAAATATACATAAGTCCATCTATGGTGTGGTTAATCGTATACAATTCCAAAAATGAACTTATACTTCATCTATCATGCCGCTTAATAAAATAAAACTAGTTTCTACTAACCAGAGACTTCCTGTAGGCTAGTGGTAGGTGATAAAGGCCAGTCGCACTTCAGTTGTGGGTTCGATTCCCATAGCCTTGTCTGACGCGATGGGTTGTCGCCCATCTAGCAGGTTGTCCTTTTTCTAAAACTACATTACTATAGAAAAAAGTTCTATCCTTAAACAATAATAACTTATGTCCAACATAATCCATTCCAATATTTTGGCTTATATAAAATACTTCGGTCCAGGCTCATAGTATAAAGAAAATGATTACTTGAAATGTCATATAACAATCACGTGAATGCCACAATTTATCCCCCATATGTCATAAGATATATATTGTTGGTAAAATTACAATCATGTGAATACCTTAATCATGTATTCTCTTAATGAATGAATAACCATTAAATCTTAGTGAAAACATGAATGTTGTTAAATTTAAACACATTCCATAAACCAAAATCTCAAAAATTCTATATACTCAAACCATAATATCACTTAGTCCTTATATCAGTTATGAGATCATGAATACAATCAAACATCTCATTATCTTCATATCCCTTCATTATGTGGATATAATCTAATTTCCAAAAAAAAATATTTCATTCACTTTTTCATGGTTTCCAGTACCATATAATAATTGAAAACCAATACATAGATATTCCAAAATTCCACAATACCATAAATGAGATTCCATGATACTATTTTGAAATCCCATTACATTAACACTTAATCATTACACAACATCATTTTCATACTCAACATCACAAATAGTGATCGCATGAGACTTCCCTTTATCCTTTGCATTAATAGCTTTCTCACGTTGATCATCATTAACCTTTGGATTAGGGCATTTATTATCATAATGCCCCATTTCATTGCACTTGAAGCATTAAAGAGTTGGTGGAGAGATCTCTGTAGTCTTTTCTCTATTCACGTCATTAGCAACCTTTTCCATTTACATTGACAGTAAACTACTCGATGACCTTCTTTTCCACACTTAAAACAGTTTCTATTACCTTTTAGGCAATCTCCACCATGCTTCTTTCAACACTTTGAGAATAAAGAAACATTAATCTTCTTTTCACCATTGTTCTGAGATTTCTCCTTGAACTCCATCTTTCATTTCTTGTCAAAACCATGAGATGGATATGTAACACCAACTTCCATTTCTACCTTGATATCACAACTCACAATTTCTTCATAGCTACTGAAGTCTCTTATAGCTAATGCCTTTCGAAGACTTGGTTTTAAGCCACTGAAGAATCGATCAACTTTACTTTCAAGTTGGATGATAAAACCAGATGTAGACCTTGCAAGTATTGTAAAATTCACTTCGTATGTACCAACAGATTCATCATCCTTCTGATTAAGCTCAAGGAAATCCTTTCCCATATTTGTTCGAAGAATACTAGGGAAGTACTTTTTGAAAAATAAGTTCTTGAACTCGTCCCATTCATGGAATCAATTTCATCAATTGGCCTCGTATTATTGATAAGATTCCACCATTGATCAGCTTCACCTTCCAAACAATATATTGCAAAGATGAATTTATCATGTTCAGAACATTGAAGAACTGAAAATATCTTTCCAGTGGTATTGATCCATTTTTCAGCAACAGGTTGATCAGAAGACACACTGAAATAAGGTGGACGTTGCCTCATTAAGGATTCAACAGAATGTTGCTCCTTTCTCTTCTCATTTTGAAGTCCAAAATGATTCATAGCTTGTGTAAGTATAGAAATAAGATTGTGCACTCCATATCACATGACATTGGTTTGGTCAGGAGGAAAATCATTGCATTTTCCATTACATTGATCAACATGGTTCCTTTGGATTCCATCCATCGTCTAAAACCCAAAAAATAATAGTGTGAGAGGAAAATACCATGCTAGGGAAAACAACATAATAAAGGGGGGGGGGTACCTTAAATATCTAACATCTTAGGTTTAATTCTAATATCTTTAGTGCAATTATGGTACTATAACCTATACGTATACATAACTTTAGGGACATCCCTAGACATACCTTAGAAATATCTCTAGGGATCTCACTAAATTTTTCACATCCTAGTTTCCAAAGGTTAACTAAACCTTTCCTCTGATACCAACTGTAAAGACCCGAAGCTTGACATACATGGACATTACATTACATTTGCGGAATATTTAATACATAACAAAAACCAAAGCTCACAGACCGTAATAGTTTAGTGTATTTGGAAACTCGGAAAAATAATCTTCTAATCATGGTGAAAGATCTTCAAAAACTCCCATAACGATCTTCCCCTTTTTGTTTCCTTAACTAAAACCTTTCTTTATTTCCTGGGGAAAATAAAACATAAAAAGGGTAAGTTCAAATGCTCAGTAAGTAAAAACATAGAGAACATAAAACAATCCATAAACATTTGAAAGATAAACTTGAACATGAAATTTAAACATCAAAATCTTGAGAAAAGACATAAATCGTGGAAGTATATAAGGCATATATCATAATGGACCATCAACGATGATAAAATATAATGGGAATAAAACATGTAATTGTGGCAACAATTCAGAACATGTTATGATTTCCATAGTATCCCAGGCATTGCTTCCAAGACCATCTTAGTGGACAAAGTCCCTTTCTGAATCGAGTTCACTCCTCGTTTCAGTTTTGTAACACTGCACCGGATTAACTTACCGTTCCAGCCATGTCTATCTCATGAGATATAAATATTTATCCAATGCATTGGAGGGAGATATAGGTCCCACCCATCTCATAGTGAAATCATTCTTACATGTTTCACAATATAAACATAAATCATTCATCATAACAGAAAGAATAAAATGCGTTTTATAAACATCATCCCATAATCAAATAATCCATATAAAAGAAATGGATATAATTTCATAATAAGAAAATTGAAACCATGTAAATCATATAGACATGATACTTGAAACATATACATATGAAATAATGTCATCTTAGATGAAAAATGTTTTTGATAAAACACTTGAAATGAATTCTTGTGGAAAATATCCTTTCTTATTCAAAATCATTTTCTTTTCTCAAAATGCCATAAAATTTTAAAAGAAAAGGATTTTGTTGAAAATATTCATGAAATATTTTGGAGGAAGATTCATGAAAATAAGGATTTATAAAACCTTAAAAATCTGTTCGTGCCGTATAAGTTAAAAAAACATTCTTCTCGTATTTTTGCCCGAAAAGTCAAAAAAGTACCTCGTAACGTAAACAAAAGAAAAATTCCTTACATACCATGTAGTAAAATTAATAATGGGTAAAAAGGACTTTAAAAATACCTGAAAACACTTTTATAAAACATGGACATGGATGATATAAATAACCCCAGTAAATACTTATGAATAAGCAATCTCAGATAAAAATTATATTTGCAATTTTATCCCTTACCTTAGGTCTGATATGCTTCGTACGTATCCAAACCTCCTGTATAATGATTTAAATATTGTCATTGAATTATTACAGAATTATATTCATTTTTATTATATCATATATGGTTCTCTTATGACTTTATATTACCCGTTCTTTTCTAAATTCATGTTAAAGTAGCGTTTTGGGTAAAATCGTTTCATTTGTCATTTGTGTTTTAACTAGTAATTATTCATATGATTACATAGATCATGATTAATTAAATCCATAATTTAAAACATGATTTATATAAAATATATATCCAGAATATACATATATATATAATGGATCGGTAAATGGAAAGAAATACACCATTCGTGGAGACGGTAGGCCGTACGTACGTAAGAACGCTGTTTTCGTTTCGTTATTGAATTGAATGGAATTAAGTAGATGACATAAATATATATATACATAAATCCAGTAGCGTTATTATGTCATATATTTCATGATTAATTATTATATATACTTTATAATCATTGTTGAATGGTTATCATGGAAAGTGGATCTCATCGCGTCGTGGAGACGGTATCCCGTACGTACGCACGAGCAATGATATCATTCCCATGATCATGGAATTGTGTTAAAGTGTATGTATAATATTACATAATCAATATAAATTTATAATAATCATATAAATTCATTACTTTCACCATTATACCCATCCAAGTAAGGTGGTGGTGGAAAATAGATTACACCACGGCGTGGAGATTGTATTCCGTACGTACGCACGCGCGGTGATTTCGTTTTCTATAGGATGGATAGATGGTGAAATATGGTTTTTTCATACTTATAATAACATATAAGTATATTATTGATACTGATGTTATTACATTATAATGAAACAACTAAAGAAGAATAAGTGGAATAAGAAATAAAGTTAAAAGAATCGGTAACGGACATTAACTTTTCTTTGAAGCGCCTCTTTGAGACCTCCTCTTAGGGCACTAAAATAGGTCTTTGAAGAAGACCAGGACCTATATGATGTTTCTAGGGAAGTTTATAAGAGATTTTGGTAGGGTTTGGCCGAGCTTGAGGGCTCAATGTGGTGTGATGAAGAGAGGGAGGAGGTTCCCTTTTATAAGGGAGGAGAGGGGCACCTTTGGAATAACTAAAAATATTATTTTATTATAAAGTCATATTAGGTTTTTAATAGCTTAAAATTGATTTATTTTGAGGATAAGGTGTGGATGGGTCTAAATCCTCTCATCCAATAGAATTTATACATGTTTAGGTTTCTATTTTAACCTTATCATTTAGATTTAACTTTAAGTTAATTAATTTTTCTTTTACCGTGCCTTCTTGTTTTCTTACACTATAAGGTTAATAAACTTACTATAACAAGACAAAAGAACCCCAAGTTGTTTATTATTAATATATATAACCTTATCTAATTCATGTTTCCAAACCTTATATATTTAGGAATTAAATAACAATTAATAATATAATATTTGTTTTAAAAACTATTTTATGTCAATTTTGACACTATTTGGTAATTGATTTGTGTGAAAATAATAACAGAATTATTAGTTTGAAAAAAGTTAACTAAATCAATTCTGGCATGTCATATTAACCAAGAAAATTAGGGGAATTCATAAAAAGTCATAAATTACATTAATTTGGGTATTTATAAAATCAATTATGTCAATATTTCAATAATAAGATAATTACTGCATCATCATTATGTCATAAAGAAATTAAATTATGTAATGTCTAAAAATTATAAATAAAATACCATAATGTAGGAAATCGTTTCAGCTTTATAAGGATTATTTATAGTCGAATTTATCTTATGTATAACCCTATATTATAAATTATTTAGTTATTAAACATTGATTTTAACTATTTTAACCCTTCTTTAAATAAATTAATAATAAATGTCCTAATCTAATCCAAGTGGACCTAAATGGTCATATTTTATTCCTAAGGTTGTTTTTGGTCAAATTACACTTATCTAATAGATTTAAAACATGTGTTAGGGTAATAATAATAATATTTATACCCTTAATTACCATATTTACTTTTAACCGTGGTAAAAAAAGTAAAAAGTTACTATTCATCAAAAATTATTTTCTTCTCATTGAACCACATTTTAGTCCTTGATATTAACCGTCTCTTGTATTTTTGAAATTCCACTCACAGAAGCGGTAAAATTATGTTTTATGTGAATTTGCAAATTCTCCTAGGAGGTAGGTAAAAGACAGTGAAATGTTCAATAACATTTTTATATATCTAAAATTATTATAAAATGCCTCCAATAAATTTCATTGAACATATATAGGTATTATGTATCAATTTTTACCAAAAATAAATTTAAATAAAATAAATAATTATTTAAATAAAAATTCGGTTTTTAAATAGTAACCTAGTGTTTTCACTATTCATCAAAAATCGAATATTTTCAGAAAAATACCAAAATTTCACCCTAGCCTAATTTCTATATTACGAATCCAAAAATGAAGTCCATTTTGGAAAATAAAATTTCAAAAAGTGGGTATTTCTATTCATAAGAGCTAGTTCATAATAATATTATAATAATATCTCCTTTAGTGAAACGTGGTATTGCGAACAACACACGCTATCGTGGAAGGTCGTGATTGCGTGCAATGAAAGCCAAGTCTGGGATGCATGTAGTGAAAGCTCCTTTTAGTGTAGCGTACAACACAAGTCATCAATAAAATTAAAAAGAATATTTTTTATAAAATCTCGGGGAGTTAAATTAGTTGTGGTTTCACGATAGTCAATCATGTATGAGAATATCTGAATACTCTTGTTATATATTTTGTAAACATATACTGTGTAGTACTAACTATATCATTCTTTTGTGGTATTTCCTTTATTGTATTCCTGTGTGGTTTTCTGGGTATCCTACTGCGTATTGTTATACTCACCCTTAGATGGGCTTTTCCCACATGTGTCGTGTCTTGTGCAGAGGAGTGAGCCTTTGACAGGATTCTAGGTGGACCAGGACTGGATGGTGCTTAGTGAGATCAGGTAGGCTGAGGTGTGCTCAAACAGTTACAGATTATAGTCCCAGTACCTTTCTTTACAGGTTGGACTTTTTTGTAGACTTTTTTTTGGTGTGTTGTACTTTAGGCCCAGGTATTTACATTACTGTACATTACTTTCCTATCGTACTCTGTTGGTTGGGATTTTATTATATGCATGTATTTCCATTTACAGTAGTTTTCACCATTCGGATTTGTGGGTTTGGGGATGTGTGTGTGTCTACTAATTTATAGGCAATGCCTCCCCTGTTAGTGACATGCCTACTCGATGCTAGTCACCAGCCCCATGGCCTATTGGAGGTGGGCTTGGGGAGTTGCGGAATGGTCCCCACTAGGATGGGTCGTGACAGTGTGGTATCAATGGTGGTTGGTTCTACCTTAGGACCGAGAGTCTGTGAGTTGGTTTTGGGCAATAGTGTTAACTGTTTCGAGTTCGGATTTCAGGCCAGGGACTCTAGTGTTGGTATGGGCGACCGACGTATCAATACACCAGGACTCTGATAACATTATTTTCGACTCAGAACATGAGAAAACTAGTTGCAAGGGAACATAATGGTACATGCATCATATAAGAATGAGTTGTGGTATCCATGTCCTTCTTGAGTCAGCTCCCCAGATATAATCATTGACTGTGATACATATTATTTCTTTACTGGATGCCTCTGTGTTGCGCACCCACTAGGATCTAGTAGCTCGATCATGAGGATGACCCGCTCAGTGATGAAGTTTCGATACATGGACCATATCCCCCAGTTTTATCTTCGGGTGGTGTGCCAGTTATTCCACCACCTGTGGAGCAGTGTTTAGTGCATGTTGTACTAGTAGAGGAGGAGCGCAGGCTGAGTGCACTCAATGAGTTTCAGAGACATAGACCCCTCCAGTTTCGAGGTGAGCTTGACACTCAGGTAGTAGAGGACTGGGTTGAGGCAGTGGCCAAAGTCTTCCATTTGTTCAGGACACCAGTAGACCAGATGGTGATCCTCACAGCGAACCTTTTGTAGGGCTCGGCAGGGCGATGCTGGAGTTTGGTTATCCATACTCACGACGAGGAAACTCTTGCATGGTCATAGTTAGAGCATCTCTTCAGAGTGGAGTTTTCCCCGGTTACCCTGAGAATAGTACGTATACATGAGCTTCTTCAACTCCATCAGGGATCCATGATGGTGGTTGGATCTTCATCTAGGTTTACCGACCTCTCATGGTACTTGATGGATATGGTTAGGGATCAGAACATCACATCTCAGACTTTTGAGAAGGGTTTTCATAGAGACATCCGAGCTAGCATCATCCCTATTAGAATGCATACTTATGCTAGGGTGCTCGAGCGAGCATTGGTGGTCGAGAGATTCTTGGAAGAGAAGAGACAACCAGCAGTTTTCAATAGTGAGCGAGCTAGAGCTAAGACCTCAGTCGTAGGGAGCAGATGTCAGGGACCCAGAAGTGGGAGATGTTTTCAGAGGAGATCCCATTACAGCTGATCTACCGTACAGGGTTCACAAGGTGCATCCAGCCAGCCTCGAGAGAGGCGATGCTGCTCATGTGATGGAAGGGGGCATCTTGCTAGAGATTGTCCGACCCACCGTACTACTGACATGGGAGCAGTGGATGGACCACTATGGCTGAGGAAAAGTGTGGAGCAGATAGATCCATGGTGCGGAAGACATGGTAGAGGAGCTGGGGAGCTGCTTGTGGTGGTCGGCGTTTTGAGCATTTACCACCACCAACCCTAGTAGGTCCACCCCATGTTCAGAGAGCTGGTGGCCAGAGGCAGGGACAGCTGTAGGGAGCAGAGGCTTATGACCCAAGTACTCCCAGAATGATTAGAGGTACAATCTGTGTCTTTTCTACTTTGGATTCCATACTGATAGACACTGGTTCTAATCATTCTTTTCTTGCCTATTATCTGGTTCGATACCTTGAGATTCTATTTGAGCCATTGAATTGAACCTTACAATTAGAAACACCGACTGGAGAAGATTCATAGATCACAAACCTTTGCAGACAGTGTGACCTGACCCTTGGAGGCGACAGTTTCTGTTGGAACCTCATCAGTGTAGCGTCGACGCCTTGTGATGTCATTATTGGTTTGGATTGCCTATCCACAGTTCATGACCAAATTGACTATTTTAGGTGAAGAGTATGGTGTGTCTGCAGTAATGGAATGAGGTTCTCCTTCGTCGGTGAAAAGGAGACACATGCAGTGCAGGATGGACTTGTGCATAAGAAGGTACAACCGATTTCACATCAGCTGGCTAGCCTAGCCCTTGGTGCAATAAATGTTATGAGTTTCCAGTTTCCAGTAGTAGTTTCTGAGTATGAGAACATCTTTATATAATATTTCCCTAGACTACCTCCCCATCGGGAGATAAATTCATGCATTGAGTTGCAACCCGAGAAGACACCGATATCAGCATCAGCATATCGGATGTCTTCTACAGAGCTTCTTGAGCTGAGAGTGCACCTAGAAGACTTGCAGAGGAACAAATTCGTGAGACCCAGAGTTTCCCCCTGGGTGGACCCAGTATTGTTTTACAAAAAGGTTGACATGAGTTTGAGGCATTGTGTGGATTACAGGCGATTGAACAAGGTGACCGTGAAGAAATGTTATCCACTTCCGAGGATCAATGACCTCTTCAACCAGTTAAGAGGGGCACAATGGTTCTCAAATGTTGATCTACAATCAGGCTATCACCAGTTGTGAGTATAATATGAGGATATACTGAAGACAACATTCAGATGTCTCTATGGTCAATATGAGTACTTGGTGATTCCCTTCGGCATGACGAATGCCCCGACATTGTTGATGTGACTCTTGAACTAGATATTTCATCCCTATCTAGATCGATTCATGGTGGTCTTCATCGATGATATCCTTATGGTCTCTACGTATGAGGAGGAGGACGCGAGGCACCTAAGGATGGTTCTAGAGACACTCCGAGAGCACCATTTTTATGGGAAACTCTCAAAGTGTCAATTATTTATACAAGCGGTCCACTTTTTGGACATGTTATCTCAATAGATGGTGTAGCAGTGGACCGGACCAGGTAGAGGAATTGTTAGCATGGGAGACACACCAGAGTGTGACAGAGGTGCAAAGTTTCCTTGGGTTGGGTGGCTACTATCAGATATTCATTCCTGATTTCTCCAGGATTTTAGCACCCATGACAGATTTGACCCGAAAGAGGCATCCTTTCGTGTGGACCGAGAGAAGCCAGCAGGCTTTTCAGCAGTTGAGACAGAGTCTGACGAGCGCCCCGATCTTGAGACAACCAGAAGAGGGTGTCGAGTATGTAGTGTTATGTGACGCATCAGGAACTTAGCTTGGTTGTGTGCTGATGAAGATACAAGCGGTGATTTCCTATGGCTCACGTCTGTTGAGGCCACACGAGCATAACTACACAACCAATGATTTTGAGTTGGTAGTGATAGTCATCACATTGATGATGTGGCGGAACTACATGATGGGTGAGCAGTTTATCATCTTATCTGATCACAAGAGTCTCAGATATATCTTTTCTTAGAAGGATATCAATTTGAGACAGAGGCGGTTTCTTGAGTTCCTCCAAGATTACGACTTTGAGATCGTTTATACTCCTGGGAAGGGGAACATTGTGGCAGATACTCTCAGAAGGAAATCCAATTCGCAGTTGCTGGATGAGGCGATAAGGCAGTTGGCCTCTTTACAGTTATCCTTCGTTGATAAAGATGAGGGATATTACCTTCAGCCGATGGTTGTTACCCCTCCACTCTTACAACGAGTTAGGGAAGCATAGCTCAAGGATCCTATCTATGAGACTCTAAGTGCTAAGATATCTATACGTGATGCTGCCGATGGATATTCAAAAGGGAGGGAGAACATTGTTATTTTCAAAGGGTGCATAGTAGTACCAGTGACATTGTGGGAGGATGTTCTGATATTGTTCCATACATCTCCTTTGGCAGTGCATCCAGGTGTGGGAACGATGTACCAGGACCTCTAATGTTTGTATGGGTGGCACGGGATGAAGAAGTGTGTGGCAGAGTTTTTTTCTTGGTTCCTTACTTGTCTGCAAGTAATGGATGAGCACCAGGTTCCAGCAAGCTTGAGTCATCCCCTTTAGGTTCATGATTGTATGTGGGATGGGATATCCATGGACTTCATGAGAAGTTTACGACACACGTCCAGGGGACACAGTTCCATCTGTGTGATCGTTGACCGCCTCACCATGTCGGACCACTTCCTAGCCATATGGGAGCAGAATTCAATAGAGAGCTTGGGAATCCTCTATGTGCAAGGGATAGTTCAACTTCATGGAGTTCCATCAATTTTCGTCTTAGATCTTGATTCTAGTTTCACATCCCATTTGTGGAAGGGATTGTATGAATCTTTTGGGACTCAGATATTCTTGATCACATCATTTGATCCTCATACTGATAGACAAATAGAGCAGACCATCCATGTTCTAGAGAATATGATACGAAATTTCATACTTGACATCGGTCGTAGATGGGAGGATCACCTACCACTGGTGGAATTTTCATATAACAACAGTCGTCATTCCACTATTGGTGTGGCACCATTCAAGGATTTGTACGGGTGACCTTGTAGGTCAGCACTTTGTTGGAAAGATCCAGGAGATTCAGCATTCATGGGCCCAATGATGGTCTGAGATACTACAGAGAAGGTGCAAGTCATCCAGGAGCAGATTAAGACTGCACAGAGTCGGAAAAAGTCTTATGCCGATAGGAGACGGAGGCCCTTGGAGTTCCAGGAGGGAGACCATGTGTTCCTTCGGGTCTCACCTCGACGGGGATTGCGATGATTTGGCCAAGGTGAAAAGCTATCTCCGAGGTTCATCATCTCTTTTAAGATTCTAAGTATAGTTGGAAAGTTGGCGTACCTCTTGGTTCTACCTCCTCAGATGGATAGGGTACACAATGTCTTCCATGTGTTGTAGCTTTAGAGGTACATGCATGATCCATCGCACTTTATCGACTGGTGCGAGATAGAAAACGATGACGGAGGAACCTTTGATGAGTACCCAGTTGAGATAGAGGATCTGCAGGAGAAGATCCTTCTTAGGCGAGATATTCCCTTGGTGCATGTCTGGTGGTATCATGGGAATCTCCGGAGAGCATGTGGGAGTGGGAGGCTCAGATCTGTACGCAATACCTACATCTTTTTTAGTAGACTTTGTTTTGGATTTTGGGGACGTAAAGCCCAAAGGTGGGGAGGATATAATGTCTCAGATTTTTCAGTATATTATTTTATTATTATATGGGAAATATTTCAAGACTAGGAATTTTGATGGCGTGCAGTTCTGAGGCCCTGTGAGCCAAGAACAAGTGTTTGAATTTAATTAAATAATTAATTAACACGTGCGCGTGGGGTTTTCCTGAAAAAGATGAATAACATTTAAATGGGTTCTCAGATCAGAAATCCGAGGGAACCGTTGCCTTCAGAGTTGAATGTTTACCTTAGGCGGGGCCTAACATCGTCTGGAACAGGTTGGTGGTGAAATCTAGTTTTTGGAAGTAACCGTAATAAAATATTTAATAAAAATATTTAATTAAATTCTTACTACAAGGAAATATTTTAATCTTCATAAATAAAGATTTCATAGGGGATCAGAGTTACATATCATATAACCCTGAATTTCTGCTGGAGGCTCTGGAAAGATCTAGAGGAAACCCCAAATGAGTCGACGATGTTCTTGAGGAGATTTTTCAGGTATGACGACACAATGAACAGATCATCATCTGTGAACACCTTGGATCCAAGTAGGACGTTTTGATTTTGGTTTCCATTACCCGTTCTTGATTCCTACGACGAACACGGGCTAATCCACGGACAGATTAGCCCGCGGATCGATCATATTGGTGGGATGGGATTTTTTCAGGGATGCGGGGGAAGATCTTAATCCATTTAATGTAGATCTGATAATTGTTTTGAGGATCGTTCTTATTGGAATAGATCATGCCCAGAATGAACAATGGATTATGTTTGTTCCTTGGGTTGTTTATTTTTTTAATCCTTTCCCCATTATTTTTCTTATGCGTTCTTCACTCTTCACGTGATAAGAACAACGATCGATTACGTCTTCGATATGCGGCATAACGATCCGAGATTATAGATATGAAACCGGGATGAACCAACGGAGCTGCAATGATGATGATGACAGAAGGATCTAAGAAATTCGTGAGAAATGGATCTTCGAGCATATTTCAATTAGAAGATCATACGTTGTTCGTCGAGCCGATTTAAGGCCTGAAAGGCTATGATTCAGGGCTAGGGTGTTGGGATGACCCCCGATCTTGAGTTTCACGGTGAACGGATCATGGAAACAGAAAATTGAAGATCGGCTGAGGTGTGGGAAGGAAAACGATGGTTCTGGAGAAATCCTGAATACACGACGTGTAGTATGGGCTACACAGCGTGTGTTCATCGACAGAACACCTGGCGTGTACTCCGGGAGTTCATGGACACAGGTTGGGTACATGGCCAAGGACATAGCGTATATGCACTTCCCCAGCAAGGCCCGACCAGATACACGGGATAGCCTATGTACTGGTACACGGGTAGGGAGACACATGTTGTGGCCGTGTACGGGAACAAGGCCGACGTACATGGAGTGAACCCCGGACACTCATACATGGTGTGTAATACTTCTACACGTCGTGTAGTTACTTTTTATACGACAAGCCTAGAGACATGGGCTGTTTTACACGGGAAGTACTTAGAGAAAAGGAATACGACGTGTGACCCTTCTATACGCCGTGTAACCTGTTTATACATGTCTTGAGCTAGTTGTCTTCTGTGACATGGAATAGTGTCCTTAGGGTTCATCCCCAAGGTCTTTTCCCTGAAGGTTTTTGGTATCATTTCCTATGTGGAGGAGTATGATCCCATCACCAGGAAAACATAACTAGAGTTGTTGGAATCCCCTCTGTGAAACTTAGAGCCGAATCCTCTATTCCTTCGTGGTACGCTAGGTAGAGTTTCTCGGTATCTACGTGACCTACTCTACCCCGGAGCGGATTCTCTACTTAGCAGGTTAGTTCAGACTGAGTTGTTGGAATCACCCCATGACTTCTGGTTGTGATCCTCATCTGACGCATTAGGTATCTTTCTTCAGTACTCATGGAGTGAGTTCTCCTTGAACGAGTGCATCATATCTTTTTTCAGACTTAGGTATATGTTCTCCCTATTACGTGCATAGTGGAATCATCGAGCTGGATCTTAGTTGTGGTTTTGCGATATTTAATCATGTATGAGTATATCTAAATATTCTTGTTATATGTTTTGTAAACATATACTATGTAGAGATTACTGTATCATTCCTTTTTTGTATTTCCTTTTTGGTATTACATTGTGGTTTTCAGGGTGTCCTACTGGGTATTGTTATACCAAACCCTACACGGGCTTCGCCTACACGTGTCGTGTCTTGTGCAGGCGAGTGAGCCTTTGAAAAGATTCTAGGTGGACAAGGACTGGACGGTGCTCAGTGAGATTAGGCAAGCTGAGGTGTGTTCCTACGACTATGGATTGCAATCCCAGTACCTTTCTTTACAAGATGGACTTTTTTGCAGACATTATTTTGGTGGGATTGTACATTTGGCCCATGGTTTTACATTACTGTACTTTACTTTCCGGTCATACTCTGTTGGTTGGGATTTTAGTGTATGCATGCATTTCCATTTTTAGTAGTTTTCACCTTTCAGATTTGTGGGCTTGGAGATATGTGTGTGTGTGTACTTATTTATAGATAATGCCTCCCATGTTAGTGACATGCCTACTCGGTGCTAGTCACCAGCCCCTGGCCTATTGGAGGCGGGCTTGGCGAGTTGTGTCATGGGCCCTACTTGGAAGAGTCATGACATGTTTCCCTATTAAGGATGTAATTACCTGATCTTTCAATTGTACCGCCTTTAGAGATGGTATAGATGGAGAATGATCTTTTTTACAAGGAGTAGGCAGTGAAGATCATGGATCATAGAGATAATATTCTTCATAACATGACTAGTCACCTGTTGAAAGTACAATGGCAGAACTATTATTAAAAATAGGCACCATGAGAACTAGAGGAAGAAATAAAGGTAATGTACCCTCACTTGTTTTCATCTTAGAATGTAAAACAATGTTTTGAGGTTGAAATTTCATAAGGGGGGAATAATGTAACGACCAAATGTTTTTCCAATGAAATTCATTTATTAAATTTTAATTTACACTATAATCATTAAAGATAATATATAGAAGAAAATTCCAAACCATATAAATGAATAATGAGTAAAATAATATGTATCTCTAGAAGTTTAGTAATGAACTAGTTAAAAGACTTTTGGAATAATAATACTTAACTTATGAATAGTAAACCATCGAATTGAATAGTAACCTCATGAATGAATGTGTAAATATAATTTATACATCTTATAAGTCATAATATGATATAAATATATCATAGTATATGTAATTAAATATTTTAAAAAATATTAATTATGTGTGGGTATTTTTATAAGTCATGTATATTTAATTATTATTTTATGATTAATTTTATAATTTAAAATAAAAGTTATTTTCATAAAATGTATTCATATATAAAATTTTTGATGACCTATTATTATAAAATAAATTTATGAGATCATTATTAATTTTTAAATGTTTTAGAAAAGAAGATTTAATATAAAAATTTGTATTTTTATGTAAATTATGATTTTAATTAAAAATTAATTTTCTCATATTTACAAACATATTTTTCTAAAATTGAGTTCATGTATTATTCTATTAATCATAATATTTTTTGGATCAATATTTGGTATTTTTCTAAAAAACATGAATTTTCGGTGAATAGTAAAATATGATAATTTACGATAAAAGCTAAATAACTTATTTTATATCACAATATCGAGTCATAGCTGATGTAAACGACCATTGGTTTGAACTCACAATCTTTCTTTACTTTTTTCATCCTAGGAATCATGAATATTCAAATTCTTTAGAAAAATATTAATTTAATGATTAAAATAATGGGAAACATTTCCTCTTCTCCACTATAAATACCACCCTACTTTACATCCACTCTTCACGCCTATGAAGCCTTGTGTATGGAAACAATTCTACTCAAATATCTCCCTAAGCCCCTATCCCACGTCCAGGATCTCCTCATCTCATAATAAGACCAAAACCACACCCCTAATGAGGCTCTCAAGGAAGATATATTTAGGAGGTAAATTCCTCTTTTTCATTTCATTTCCTTTATATCATGTTCCATTTTTTTTTATTTTATCACCTCATATCATCCAAAAGTTATGATACCTCTAGAAACATAAATTCACTAGACTTTTGACATTATAGTATAATAATTTATCATAATAACTCTTTTCCCATCCTTTAATACTCATAATGAAAACACCATCAGAGATGATTTAATTTTTCACATTCAGGGACAACAATTTTTCAATTTTTAATACCGTCTCTAATTCTTGTCATGAAACCATTTTTGTGGTTGAACCTGAAAATAAAATATTTTTTATATATTATTTATTTTCATAGAATATATTTTTACACATGATATTAATTTCCAAAGAGATATGGGTTCTTTGTGATAAAAAACACCCAATTATGAAAACAGTTATCATTAAAGTTTTATATAATGATTCATCTTCACTCTAAATAACAAAATGAAACTTATAACCATGTAATATTATATATGTTTACTAATATCACATAACTCTATTTCTTTTAAACCTTTCTCATCTTACATGATTACCCTTACAAGTATATATTTAAAACAATCATGAAAACCAATGAAAAAATCACAAAAACTATGAAATTGAAACTATTAACCCATAAAACCACCTTATGAGTGTACATAAAAAGGTTATACTAAATAAATTAAATTTATAAGAGGTTATATAAATATTAACTAATTAATTTCATTTTTTATCCAAGACATTAAGATCATGTAAATTCTACTATAAGACTTGTAGTAAGGGGTTATACTCAGACCTCCATAATTCCTTTGGGTTTTTATATCTATCTTTTTTACACAAATGACATGATATTTTATTTTTATATAATTTTATAAATGATTTTTATATTCTCTAAAATCGTGTATCATGGTCCATTAATATTTATCATTCTAGTATATACATGGTTTAAATGATTTTATCCACAATTATTCCTGATAAGCAAGCCCATTTTAAGGGAATGTCCCAAATTCTTACCCATTTTTTAGAACACTATATAATCTATTTTTATGCCTCTAGAATTTTTACAAAACCGATTTTTTTCTTTTGAAAACCTTATTTGTTCACCTATGGTTTTATATAGTTTATTAATCCCTTTTATATTTTAAATGACCTTTTTTATTTTCTTTTAACTGTGCTAAAATGTTTTAATTCTACTTTTACTTGAGTACTCTTTTTAAATGTTATTACATCAAGTTGACATCAATTTTAATGATATATACCTATTATACCATATGATATTCCAGGAATTGTCTAATTCCTTTTATTTAGTGTACATTCTTACTATACTATCAGTTGTTATGCATTATGACATGATTATGATAAACAATTCTTACTATGGGTAACCCTTATGATTATGTATTATTGACTATGTATGATTTTACATACGGAAAGAAGATTCCATAACATGTTATGATAGGTGAACCTAGATAGTGTTACAATTCATTGGTCAATTTGGAGTCTCATGATATGTTATGTGCAATGATCTTGTCGGTTATCCTTGACTTGTGCTACCATGTGCAATAGTATTAGTGGTTAACCTTGAATTATGCTCCTCTATCTCCAATGAGACAATGCACGTGCAAAATTCATGTTTTATATTCATTAAAAATTTCTATGAATCCCTGATTATATCATCAAATATTTAAATTTTATGATTCCACATGTTCCATTCCTTTTTAAATGATTATGTCATGCCTTCGAACCAATGTGTTAAAGATTTATTCTTATGTTTATTTCCATACTAGTATATTAAGAACATCCCTTTGTACATGTTGTCCTTAAATTATCCTATGAATATGTAACATCCCATGAATGTTTGGAGCTCATTATGATGATTAAATAAATAAAATGTTTTGACCCTTGTTTATTGTTTTATGTACCTAGTCTTCCAAGACACTAGACTTTACGATCCATGTATTGTAATATGATTATTTTTTATTCATAAAATCTAGAAATGATATGTGTAATAGGATATGGTCTTTATAGTTGGTATCAGATAAAGGTCTAGTTATTTTTGTATATTTGAAATAGAGTACATTAGTAAGAACATTAGTGATGATAGTATGCATTACAAAACATCCCAAATTTTTTAAGCATACAGTAAGTTGTTTATCAAGAAAATTCATCCATTTCTGGATAATAAAACATGCATGTGGCTATGTCACAATTGTATCAAGGGGTAAAACCTGAAAACACCACATTGAGGTAGACTAGAATTGGAACTAGTGCATGAAAATGGGCCTTGTTGCACTCCATGTTTACACTCCTGGGGGATATTCTTTGGGAAATACAAAATCTTACTATGAACAATTATTATGGGAAAAAAGAATCTCATAATATTAAATGTGAGGAAATAGATAATGGGTATCCTAGATTGAAAACAAGGAAATAATGAGTTAGGATATAATTTTCTTTAAGATTTTATCCCTTTATGTTTAATTTTACCTTTTTTTGATTAATTTCAATGTATTAAAGACTTCTAATAGCATGTTCCATTTTAGTGATAATTTGGGAAATAGATGAACACATTATAACCATCAATTTGATAGGAAATGTGATGATTTCCCTAATGATATTCCTAATATGGTGGTAATTGTTTCTCAAAATTACATGATAGTACTCACTCAACAGAATAATGTTATGAATAATAACATGAATCATGCAGAATTCCCTAATCCTCCAATTAAAGATAAATTTTTCATTGAATCCATTGTTCGAAAAGCCCCACCAATATTTAGTGGATCTTCTGATCCACTCCTCGTGAAACAATGGATTAACTCCATTAAAAAAATTATTATCTATCCTATAGTTTTGTGAAGAATAGAATGTAAAACTGATAGTCTATAATTTTTATGGGAGAGCTGATATATGGTTGAAACTGATCAAGAATATGAAATCCTCAGAGTAAATTGATTCCATGGATTGGGATTAATTATATAAAATGTTTTTCAAAATATATTTTCCCTGAACCATCTGTCTCAATATGGAAATAGAGTTTCTCTAACATAAGTTGAAGGAATATAATTATATAGGGGGTGTATAAAGAAAACAACACAAGGCATTCAAGATACATGCCTAGATTTGTCATCAATAATGAATATAAGATGAATACCTTATTTAGAATAATAATAAAAAGTATTCAAAATGTTTTGGTGATTCCTAACATTGATAGTTATAATGTGATTGTTCGTTTTTCCATCATGGTTGATATAGATATCATAGACTCAGAATGGTCTCTTGATCCTAGTGAAAAAAAGTATAAAATGGTGTCTAATATGGGTGTTTCACCAAATAAATCCCATGATGGAAAGAACTTCAAATATCCCACATGGAAAATTGTGGGAACAAGTATCTTGGGAACTGTCTAAAATTAACCATAAAATTCATAAAATATGGTAGAATGGGATATCATTCTAAGAACTAGAAAATGGATATAAAGATTCCCACTGATGTGGAAGAAGAAATCACGGTTTAGATCAACACTATATTAGTAGTGTCATGTTTTAAATTTAAGGAACCATGGAATTATGAGACCAATTTCCATAGGCCCATGGTTGTCAGAGGGAGTCAATAACAACCTATAAGGAATCAAGGAAGGGATTATTATATCACTACTATTGAGATGGATCAAGACAATGATGTGGTGACAGGTACTCTAGTTATTCATTCAAAAATTGAGATCATACTACTTGATTCTGGTTCGATGTATTCCTTCATATCATGAATGATTAGTTGAACTATTAAAACACCACCTCAGAATATAGAGATTGAGTTGTATGCGAGAACAGAATATGGGAAAATTATAGCATCCAAAGAACATAAATCATCCCCAGTTAACATTTGTGGACTGAACCTCCTTCTAAATCATGTCATATTTCATTTAGTGGAGTTAGATGTTATCTTGCACATTGATTGGTTATCAATACACAAAGACAACATCAAATGTCGGGAAAGGGAGACAACACTTCACAACCTGAAGCATCCACCAACTATAAACATGTTTAAGGAGGAATATGAATCTACTTAATAATAATTTTCTCAAGTGTAAATGTTAATACCTTATGAGAAAGCTTGTCTAGATCAAATGATTCAAACAAATGAGATAAATAATCCTCAAATAAGTGACCATTGTAAGGGACTACACTAATTTATTTCCAAAATAATTTAATGGACTTCATCATGATCAAGAGGTTTTGTTATCAATTGAACTTATTTCTATATCTCTAACTATATCAACGACACATTAAAGAATGGCCACCATTGTGATAGAAGAACTGAATAAGTAGTTACATGAAAATATAGGAATGTGATTTATATGACCAAGTGCTTCACACTTGGGAGATCGAGTACTTTTTGAAAAGATGAAGGATGGTTTATTGAACCACTTAATTTATTATCATGAGCTCAATAAAATCACAATAATGAACTAGTATCCCATGCCTTAGATAGATGAATTGTTCGAGCATCTTTGTTGGGATAGTTATTTCTTTAAGGTGGATCTTTAGTCAAGATATCATTAAATCAAGGTGAGGAATTATGGTTTTACCAATACTTCCTTCTTAATGATGTATAGACACAATGAGATCTATGTGATGCACGTCATAATCAACAATCCTCCAACATTTTTCATGGATCTAATAAATAGAGTCTTTAGAGAATACATTGACAAATCACTTTTAGTGTTTATCGATGATATTCTGATATACTATAAGAGAAAGGAGGAACATGATGATGATTTGAATAAGTTACTAAAGACATTATGAATGGAGGAAAATTATAAAGATCATAATAAATGGTAGTTCTAGATTTATGAAGAATCATTCTTAAGTCATTTTGTAGCTACCAAAGGAATATTTGTGGACCTTTTAAAGACAAAGGCAATTAAAGAGTAGCCCCTACCAAAATCTAGAAAAGATATCCATAGATATCTATGTATATTTGGGTACTATAGTTGATTTTTTAAGAACTTATCATGATTCTCAATCCTAGTTACAAAGTTGATATGGAAGGGGTGATGTTTTTCTAAACTCTAGAATGTGACAAAATCTTTAATGATCTCAATATGAGGCTTATAACTTTTCCATTACTCACACTCCCAACTAGTGGAGATTATTTTTCTTGTAAAATGATGCTTTAAAGAATGTTTTAGGTAGTTCAATAATGAAAAATGATAAGGTGATATATCATAAACCTTAATATAATTTAAAATCCATGAGAGAAACTATCCCACATATGATCTAGATTTGGAAGATAAGACCATTTCATTGAAAATATGGTGGCATTATCTTTATGGGGAGAAGTATGAGATATATAGTGATAATAAGAGTCTAAAATATATATTCACATATAAGGGGATTAATATGAATCCTAGAAGATGTTTATAGATAAACAATTATTATGAATGCTCAATCCACTACCATCCTTGTAAGCCAAATAAGGTGTCAGATATTCTATGTAAAAATGTTCAGGTATCTTTTTCAATTATGAGAGTTGGGAAGGATCCAATATTCCTACATTTCAAAAAGATGGACATGGGAATAATTATAGAAGGAACATCAACAATAATTTCCTAAATAGTTTCTCAACCATCCCTGATTTAGAAAATAAAGAATTATCTGAGAAATGATTATGAAATATTGAAAAGGTTGAAAGATGTTAGAAATAAAAAATACTCTAAGTTAAATATTGATGAGGAATGATTTTTATGATTTGGAACATTATTATGTATTCCATAAGATCTAGTGATAATGAAGGAAATTTTTAATGAAGCACAGAGCTCAAACTTCTACATTCACTTATGGAAAATATAGATGTATCATGATCTTCAGGATAACTTATTGAGGTACAATATAAAGATGGTTATTTCTAAATATAAATCAAAGTATCTAGTATGTCAACAAGTGAATGATGAAAAACAAAAGTCAATGGGGATTATGCGACCACTACCCATACCAATATTGAAGTGGGAGAACATTACCATGGAAATTTCCACTAGACATCTAAGGGAATATAGATGAAACAAGGATATATGGGTGATTCTGGGCTTCCTTACAAGGACAACTCACATTATTGAAATTGGAGATGACTTCTCATTGGAAAATATTTCATCTATATATATATCAAAGAGGTGGTAAGGCTACAAGGAGTTACACTATCTATTCTATCTGATATAGATCCACGATTCACCTTGATGATATAGAAATGTCTTCAACATGATCTATGCGTTGAATTGAATTTCAATACATCCTCTCATCCTCTAAATAATGGAAAATATCTGTGTACTATTAAGAAACTAGAAAATATTTTGAGATATTGTTCTATGAACCTGAAAAGGGGATGGGGCCAATAGATTCTACTAGACAAATTCTCATACAATAATTGTTTCCATTCCAGCATCTGAATGATTCCATATGAAGCCCTATATGGTAAAAGGTGTAAAAAAATGGCTTGTTGGGATAATGTTGTTGGGAATAAGATTATAGGACCTAAAATAGCTCAGATGGTGAAAACCATTCAGTAGCACATCATGTAATCCCTAAGTAGTAAATGGAATAATGCTATAAAACATCTACAATACCATGAGATAATTTTTAGAGACAATGTATTTCTTCACATATCATCAAGGAAGAATCTCATAAGATTTGAGATGAATGGAAAGATAAGCCAAAGGAACAACTACCCCTTCATGATCCATGATCATCTCAGAGCTTTGGCCTATCAACGAGCACTTCCACCTACAATATCTAATGTACACGAAGTCTTCCATGTGTCCATGTTAAGAAATTACATAACATATCATTAACATTTACCATCCTTACAGGTGTTATAGTCGGATAATGATCTCTCATACAAGGAGCGGTCCGTAAAGATCTTAGATCATAGATATAATGTTATACGTAACAATACTACTCACCTAGTCAATGTACTAGGGCAGAACCATAAGTACAAATAGAAAACACGGGAATGAGAAGAACTAGTAAAGGAAAGTTACCCAAACTTGTTTGAATCCAAGAATGTAAAACAAAATTTTGAGGGAGAAATATCTTAAGGGGGATGAACGTAAATACCCAATTATTTACGAATGAAATTCCTTAAATATAATTATATCTTATTTTATAATCATATAATATTACTTATAGTACACAATAACGACCTTATAAATGAAGAATGAGTAAAATAGAATGTATCTCAAGAAGTGAAGGAATGTATACTCATAAAATAGTAACATAACATTTGGAATAGTAATGTTAACCTTATAATAGTTAACCGACCAATTGAATAGTTACCTCACTAATGAATGTGTAAATAAAATTTATCTATTTTACTAGTGAGAATATGATACAAGTATATCATAGTATAGGCAAGTGCATATTTTTAAAATTATTAATTAAGTGTTGGTTTTTTGTAAGTCATGTATATATAATTTTTATTTAGGATTAATATGAAAATTAAAAAGAAAATTTACTTTCTTAAAATATATTCATAAATATGTACTTCATTGAGTTGTTATTATAGGATAATTTTAAGAGACCATAATTAATTTTTTTTAAGTGTTAGAAAACCAATTTTAATTATAAAATTAGTATTTTTATTGTAAATTATGATTTTAATTAAAAATTAAATTTCACATATTATGAAAATCATTTTTATAAAATGGATTTCACTTTTTAATTCAACATGATTAATAATGGTAGGAGTGAATGTGTTAGATTTTTTTTTTCAAACACAACATTTATTTGGATAGTAAAATATGATAATTAATGATAAATGATAATGAATTGAATTTCTAGATCATTCTAATTCCATATAAGATGTAAATAGACATTCGTTAGAACTAACATGCACTATTTACTAATTTGGGTCACAATAATCTAAAATATTAACTTTATTGAGTAAAAATATTAAACTAATGATTAAAATAATGAGAAACCCCTTATATCATCAACTATAAATATCTTCCCTCTTTACATCCATTACTCACAGATATCAAGGCATCATCCTAGTCCAAATTCCACTAAAATATATATCTAATACCCTCTACCATGTCTAGGATATCTTGGTATCCTAAAAATACCAATAGCTCTTTCTAATGAAGCTCTTAAAGAAGATATATTCAAGAGGTAAATTCAAGTTTTCATGTACATTATTTTCAATCTAGTTCCTTTATTTCTTTTATTTCCTCGCCCAATTTAACAAAAAATCTATGATAATTCAAGTAAAAATACTTTTAAAATAATTTTTCATTATAATATAATAATTCATCATCATCTCCGTATTCCCATCCTCTTATACTATAAATGAAAACACCATCTGATATGTGTAAATTTATCAAATTCATGGACGATGGGATTTCAATTTCTATTACCATCTTCAATTATAGTACTAAAATAATTTTTTATTGATGAAACATATTATTATATATATATTATGTCTTATTTAAGGTTTTGGAATATTTTGTACATGGTATATTAATTTATAATGAAAAAAGGGTTTGTTGTGATCAAGATCCTCCAATTAACCAAAATGGTAATCATTAATGTTTTATATAACGATTCAACTTCACTGAAAAAACCAAATGAATTTTATAACCATGTAATCTTTTTGATTATGAATATTAAAATATTAGTCCAATTCTATAAAACCATTTTCATCATACATGTTTATAATTACATGTAAATATGTAAACCAATATGGAAACCAAGGAAAGAAACACTCCCAAATGATAAAATTGAACATCTTAACCCATAAAAAATTTAATGAATGATCAAAAAAACAGTTATATTAAATATATTAAATATATAAAATTTTATAGAAATATTAATTAATCAATGTAATTTTGTTATCAATGAAATTAAAATTATGTTAAAGAAAACATCAGACTTGAGGTAAGGGATTCTACCTGAACCTCCATTATACCTTCATGTGGCTCTATTAATCTTTTTTAACTAAATTATGCTATCTCTTCTTTTTTATTAATATATTATAAATAGTGTGTACACTATAAAAACTCATTTATCATGGTACAATCATCAATCTCATTCAGTGACATATAGGTTTTTAAATGATTTTTTCCTGAATAATTCTAGATAAATAGTCCCATCATAAGGGAACATTCAAATTTTTTTAACCATTTTCATGTCTATAATATTGTATATTTTTAAGAAATAATTTTTTTATAAGAAGAATATTTTTATTATTAAAACCTTCTTGGATCACTTCTATTTTTATATAAAAGATTATTCCTAATTATTTTTTAAATGACCATTGATATTTTCCTTTAATGACACTAGGCTGTTTTAATACTGAGGAATCATGAGTACTCTTTTTTACTTGTTATTACATAATTTTGACATCAAATTTAATGAAAGATGGATATTATAACCATGATTTTCCATGTATAATCTAATTCCATACCTTTTTGGACATTTTTATGATACTCCCATATGTTATGATTTATGACTTGATTATGATACCCAATCCTTAATATGGGTAACCCATATGTTTTTATATGAATGATTTTGTATGACTTTATATTTGGAAAAAATATTCATGAACATTTTATGATATGTGTTTCTAGATGGAACTCTAATGCATTGGGTAATGTTCAATCTCATGAGACTTTGTGTGAAATAGTCTTGGCAGTTTTCCTTGACTCATGCTACCATCTATAATGGTCTTGGAGGATAACCATAAATTGTTCTTCCCTATGTGATATGAGCCTTTACATGTGATAAATTCATGTTTTCGGTTGGTGGAACATTAACATGACTTCATTTCTATATGAAACCATGTTTATTTGTTATGATTCTATATGTTCCATGCCTTTTTACATCATTTTTCCATTCCTTCTAACCCATGTTCTATATCTTTATTCTTATGTTTATTCCCTTACTAGATTTTTTAACTCATATCATTCGTTATGTTAGCCTAGGATATCCAATTAATATGTATGATACAAATGGATTTTAGGAGCTCTTTATGATGATTAAATAATGTAATGATTTATTTATTCTGACGTTTTTTATTTCACCTAGCCCTCCAAGACACTAGGCATTAAAATCCCCGACATATAATATGATTATAAAATATTATTCAAATAATGTAATGTTATGTATAAAAGTATAGGGTCTCTATAGTTTGTATCAAAGAATGATCTATTTATTTTTTGTATATTAGGAATAGATCACTTTAGTATTACCATAGGTATGATACTAAGTATAAGAAAACATTCAAAAATTTTGTAAATATAGAGTATATGGTTTATCAAGGAAATAAATCCATATATAGATACAAAAAAGTGGATGTGTCTCTATCAAAGATTTATCTATAGATAAAATAAAAAAATATAACATTGAGGATGACTTGAATGGAAGATGTTTCATGACAATCGGCCCATCTGCACTTCCAATTTTAAACTCCTTGGGGATATGATTTGGTAAATTCATAAACAGAGCACAAACCATTATTAAGTGAAAAAATAATCCCATAAGAATACATTCAATGAAATAGAACATGGGTATCCAAGATTCAATACCAGGAAATCACGAGTTAAGATTTACATTTCCTTTTAGAGATTACCGTTTTACCTTTAGAGTTAATTTTTTTTTGTTTTTAATAACAATGTATTCAAGACCTCTAATAATAGGTTATATTTCTTATTTAATGCTAGAGAATAGAAGAACATGTGCCAATAATCAGTGTGCTAGAAAATTTGATGATTTCTTCCAAAGATATAACTGATAAGATAAGAACAAGTTCTCAACACATTATGAAAATACAATCTCATATGGATGATGTTATTATTAATAACATGAATAATTTTGAATGACCTCCTAAAACATGGAAAGAGAATGTTTCTGTTGAATCATTCATACAGCAAATCCCCCCTCCATTTTTAGTGGATCTTATGATCCCTTTCTCAAGAACAAGTTTATTAACTCCATTTTAAAGATATTCTGTAAAGACCCGTAGCCTGACGTACATGGACATTACATTACTTTTGCGGAATACTTAGTACATAACTAAAACACACACACAAGGATCGTAATAGTTTAGTGTCTTTGGAAACTCGGAACATAATCTTCTAATCGTGGTGAAAGATCTTCAATATCTCCCATAAAGATCTTCCCTTTTTTTTACCTAAAACCTTTCTTTATATCCTGGGGAAAAGAAAACATAAAAGGGTGAGCTCAAATTCTCAGTAAGGGTAAACAAAAGAAAAATCAATCACATCATATTCATAAGAACATAACTTTTGGAAAACTTAACCTGCAAAAGAGAGCATAATTTCATAACATGGGATAAATCTTAGTAGTGAAATGAAATACCAATAATCATAACATAAAACATTAATCTTTGTGGCATACACACATAATCATAGAGAATCATTTCTTGTTAGTCAAGACTCGTTTCCAAGACTATCTTAGTGGACAAAGTCCCTTTCTGAATCGAGTAACCCTCGTTTCAGTCCTGTTTCACTGAACCGGTATAACCTACCATTTCAGCCATGTCTATCTCATGAGATATAAAATCTTTACCCAATGCATTGGAGGGAGATATAGGTCCCACCCATCTCTTAATGAATCCTTTCTTATGTGTGCCACCAAATCATAAATCATACATCATTGCATAACCCATGTAATAAAAATGGGATTCTTAAACAACATGACATCATAAAACCATTCATATAAGATAAAGGAATTCATAAACATAATTCCATCACAACATAGTCAAATCATTGTAAAAATATGGATAGAAACAGAACCCTTTATTATCTTAGATGAAAAATAATTTTGATAAAACACTTGAATTGAATTCTTGAGGAAAATATCCTTTTTTCTTCAAAATCAATTTCTTTTCACAAAACATCATGCAATTTTAAAAGAAAAAGATTTTATTGAAAATAGTCATGAAATATTTTGGAGGAAGGTTCATGAAAATGAGGCTTTATAAAACCATAAAAATCCGTTCGTGCCGTATAAGTTAAAAAAAACATTCTTCGTACTTTTGTCGGAAAAGTCAAAAAGTACCTCGTACGAAAAAATGAAAAAAGATTCCTTTCATATCCTTTACTAAAAACTCATAGAAGGGTAAAATTGAATTTAAACAATTTTAGGTGGATGGAAATAATATTACATATTGAGGGAACATGGATGTGGATGATAAAATACACCCCAGTTATTACCAAAGTAAAAACAATCTCGGATAAAAGTGAGATTGTGATATTTCCCTTACCTTAGGTCCGACTTGCTTTGTAAGTGTCCGAACCTCCTGTATAATGATTTAAATCATGTTATTGACTTATTACAGAATCATATTCATTGTTATGATATCATATATGGTTCACTTATGACATTATATTACCCGTTCTTTTGTAAATTCCATGTTAAAGAAGCGTTTTGGGTAAAATCGTTTCATTTATCTTAGGTGTTTTGACTTGTTGTTCTTGATATCACTATTACTTATATCATGATTTACTTACTTCCAGAATATAAAATATGATTTATATATCATATATATTCAGTATATATATATATATAATAGATAGATAAATAAAATGAAAAACACCGTTCATGGAGACGGTAGTCCGTACGTACGCATGAACGCTGTTTTACTTTCCTTATTGTCTTGAAATGGAAGTAAGTAGATGACATACATATGTATATATATACATAAATACAGTAGCTTTATAATGTCATATATTTCATTATTATTTCTTATATATACTCTATAATCATTCTTAAATGGTTAATATGGAGAATGAATCTCATCGCGTCGTGGAGACGGTAATCCGTACGTACGCACGAGCGATGATATCATTTCTATAAATATTGAATTGAATTGGAGTGGATTATACAATATATCAGAATCAATATGATGTTGTAATAACTATGTATAGTTATTCTTTACACCATTATACCCATCCATGTAAGGTGGTGGTGGAAAATAGATTACACCACGGCGTGGAGACGGTATTCCGTACGTACGCACGCGCGGTGATTTCTTTTTCCGTAGGATGGATAGATGGTGAAATAAGGTTGTCTAATACTTATAATAACATATCAGTATATGATTGATACTGATGTTATTACTTCATAATGAAACAACCTAAGAAGAAGAAGTGGAAGAATTAATAAAGATGAAAGAATTGGTAACGGTAATTACCTCTTCTTTGAAACGCCTCTTTGAGACCTCCTCTTAGGGCACTAAAATTGGTCTTTGAGGAAGACCAGAACCTCTAGGATGTTTCTAGGGAAGTGGAGAGGAGAAATTGGCAGGGGTTGGCCGAGCTTGAGTGCTCAAATTGGTGTGAGGAGGAGGGGGAGGAGGTGTCCTTTTATAGGGGAGGAGAGGGGCACCTTAGGAATATCTCAAAATATTATTTTATATTAAAGTAAAAATCGGTTTATAATGGTTCCAAAGGGTCTTATTTCGAAGCTAAAGTGGGGATGGGTCGAAATCCTATCAACCAATAATATTTAGACAAGTTTAGGTTCTTATTTTAACCTTATCAATTAGATTTAACTCTAAGTTAAATAATTTAACTTTTACTGTGTCTTTTTGTTTTCTTTCACTATATGGTTAATAAACTTACTATAACATGCCAAAAGAACCCCAAATTGTATATTATTAATACATATATCCTTATCTAAGTCATTTGGCCGAACCTTAGATTTTTAGGAATAAAATAACAATTAATAATATAATATTTGATTTAAAAACTCTTTTGTGTCAATTTTGACACTATTTGATATATGATTTTTGTGAAAGTCATAACAGAATTATATGTTCGAACAAAGTTGATTAAATCAACAATAATATATCATAGTAACCTAGAAAATTAGTGGAATTCATAAAAAGTCTTAAATTACATTTATTTTGGTATTTATATTATCAATTATGTCAATATTTCATTAATAAGATAATTACTGTATCATCTTTGTGTCATAAATAAATTATATTATTTGATGTCTAAAAATTACAAATAAAATACCATCATGTAGGAAATCTTTTTAGATTTCTAATGAATATTTATAGTCGAATTTATCTTATGTATAACCCCATATTAAAAATTATTTACTTATTAAACTTTGATTTTAACTATTTTAACCCTTCTTTAAATAAATCAATAATAAATGTCCTAATCTAATCCAAGTGGGCCTAAATGGTCATATTTTATTCCTAAGTTTGTTTTTGGTCGAATTACACTTGTCCAATAGAATTAGGACATGTGTTAGGGTAATATTAATATCATATTTACCCTTAGTTACCCTATTTACTATTTACCGTGGTAAAAAAAGTAAAAAGTTACTATTCACCAAAAAATTATTTTCATCTCATTGAACCACATTTTAGTCCTTGATATTAACCATGTCTCTCGGATTTTCGAAATTCCATTCACAGAAGCGGTAAAATTAAGTTTTATGCAAAATTCAGTTTTTAACCTATCACTTAGTAGTTTCACTATTCATCAAAAATTGATGTTTTTCAGAACAATGCCAAAATTTCATCCCAAGCTATATTTCATATTCCGAATTCAAAAATGAAGTCTATTTTACCAAATTCATAACATAAAAGTTGCATTAATTAATTTTATAATTAAATCCCGCTGTTAAAACAAATAGCGTGTTTTTAAGAAACAATATCTATCAAAAGATTCACACTTGTTTATGTCTAGTTTAAATGTGAAATTACATCCAATGACCAACATTGTATTAAATTCTAAAAATATATTCTAAATATACTTTAAAACTACTCAAATTAATAATTTATCACTATTAATTATTTCGATTAAAAAAGTTGTTTTTTAATTATAATTTAGTAATTTTCACTATTCATCAGAATATGAAAGTTATCCGAAATGTACCAAAATTTCACCTTAGTCTAAATTCGATACTCCGAATCCAAAAATAAAGTTCATTTTGAAAAATAAGATTTACTGGATTTCAAAAAGTGGTTATTACTATTCATAACGGCTAGTTTTAATAATATTTTTATAGCATATCGTTGTTTAGTGAAACTCGGTATTGCGTATTACACACGCTATCGAGGAAGGTCGCGATTGCGTGTAATGCAAGGCAAGTCAAGGATGCGTGTTGTGCAAGCTCCTTTTGGTGTAGCGTACAACACAAGACATTAATTAAAAAGAATATTTTTTATAAAATCTTGGGCTGTTACATTCTACCCCCCTTAAAATGAATTTCTCCCTCGAAATTCGTCGGAGTTATAAATGGTTTACTATTTGAAAGTTTCTTTAATAGAAACCCACATCGTAAAAAGGAATATCAAAACCAATCTTTAAAAACAAAAGTATGAAACGTAACGGTTACCCAAATAAACTAATCACTGGGTTTCCACATAGGTGAAAATATGGATATGGAAGAGAAATCTAACCATCATGTTCTGATGGAGAGTGGTAGAGAACATGGCTATGGAAAAGCCAGTAATCACAAATCCATATATTTGTGATGATATAAGGTATCATCTGATTCATCAGGTATAAGATCACTAGGACAACATTTTTGGTTTTCAAGATCATTTCCCTAGAGTTGAAAATTTGAATTAGAATAAATACTTACTTTATTTTGGTACAATCTCACTGTTGTTCATGCCTTGAACAATTTCCACTTCATCTCTTAAATAAATGAAGTTGAATTTGTTATTCATGAAGTGTTAGCAGATCATGTGATAGAATGACGGGTCATTCCATCTGTCCCAAACAAAAGGTTAGCAAAAATTATATGCATAAGTCGATCTATAGTGAGATTAATCATATATGGTTCCTAAAATGGACTTATACTTCATATATCATACTGCTTAATATAATAAAACTAGTTTCTACTAAACAGGGACTTCCTGTAGGCCAGTGGTAGGCGATAAAGGCCAGTCGCACTTCGGTTGTGGGTTCGATTCCCACAGCCTTGTCCGACGCGATGGGCTGTCGCCCGTCCTACAGGTTGTCCTTTTTCTAAAACTATATTACTATAACATCCCATCAATAATATCGAAAAAACTTCTATCCTTAAATAATTCTAACTTATGTCCAACATAATCCATTCTAATCTTTAGGCTTATCCATAATACTGCAGTCGACTCTCACAATATAGTGAAAATGATTACCAGAGATTTAACACCATCATCGATCCCCATATATCATAAGATATGTTTTGTTGGTCACATTCCAAACATTCAAAGTCCTTAATCGTGTATTCTCTTGAATACCTTAGTGAAAACATGAATGCAGTTAAAAGTTAACACTTTTCACATACCAAAATCCTCAAAATTCTATATACTCAAACTTAGTCCTTATATCAATCATGAGCTCATGAATACTGTTAAACATTTCATTTTCTCGTTTTCCCTTCATTATGCGCATAATATCTCAATCACTTTGAATACCACATTAGACCAATACATAAATATTCCAATATTCCAAGATACAACATTATTTTGGGATCCCATTACATAAACACTTAATCATTCCACCACATCGTTGTCATATTCAACATTGCCAATAGTGATCGCATGTGACTTCCCTTTGTCCTTTGCCTTAAGCGGTTGCTCATGTCGATCATCACTAACCCTTGGATTAGGGCATTTATTAGCATAATGCCCCATTTCCTTGCACTTGAAGCATTGAAGTGTTGGTTGTACGTTCTCTGCAGTGTTTGCTTTATTCACTTCATTAGAATCCCATTTTCCATTACTTCGACACTCAGCTGCTCGATGACCTTCTCTTCCACACTTAAAACATTTTCTAGTCCCTTTAAGACAATCTCCGCCATGCTTCTTTCCACACTTTGTGCATAAGGAAACATTCATCTTCTTTTCACCATTATTCTGAGTTTTCTCCTTGAACTCCATCTTTCGTTTCTTGTCAAACCCATGAGATGGATAGGTAACACCAACTTCCATTTCTACCTTGATAGCACAACGCACAATTTCTTCATAGCTACTGAAGTCTCTTATAGCTAATGCCCTTCGAAGACTTGGTTTTAAGCCACTGAAAAATCGATCAACTTTACTTTCAGGTTGGATGATAATACCAGAAGCGTACCTTGCAAGTCTTGTAAAATTCGCTTCATAGGTACCAACAGATTCATCATCCCTTTGCTTCAGTTCAAGAAACTCTTTCTCCATCTTTGTTCGGAGAATATGAGGGAAGTACTTATTGAAAAATAAGTTCTTGAACTCGTCCCATTCCATAGACTCAATTTCATCCCTTTGCCTCGTATTCTTAATAAGATTCCACCATTGATCAGCATCTCCTTCCAAACGATACACTGCTAGGATGACTTTATCATGTTCAGAACATTGAACAACTGAAAATATCTTTTCAGTAGTACTGATCCATTGTTCAGCCACAAGTGGATCAGAAGACCCACTGAAAGAAGGTGGACGTTGCCTCATGAAGGACTCAATAGAATATTGTTCCCTTCTCTGCTCATTTGGAAGTCCAGAATGATTCATAGCTTGTGTAAGTATAGCAATAAGATTTTGCACTCCATCTCCCATAACATTTGTTTGTTCAGGAGGGCAATCATTGCATTGTCCATTGCATTGATCAACACGGTTCCTTCGGGTTCCAGCCATCGTCTAAAACCCAAAAAGAATAGTGTGAGAGGAAAAAATCATGATAGGGAAAACAACATAATAAAGGGGCAGTACCCTCAATATCTAACATCTTAGGTTAAATTCGAAGATCGTTAGCGCAATTCTAGGACTATAACCTATACGTATACTTAACCTTAGAGACATCCCTAGACATACCTTAGAAATATCTCTAGGGATCTCACTAACGTTTTCGCATCCTAGTTTTCCAAAGGTTGACTAAACCTTTCCTCTGATACCAACTGTAAAGACCCGTAGCCTGACGTACATGGACATTACATTACTTTTGCGGAATACTTAGTACATAACTAAAACACACACACAAGGATCGTAATAGTTTAGTGTCTTTGGAAACTCGGAACATAATCTTCTAATCGTGGTGAAAGATCTTCAATATCTCCCATAAAGTTCTTCCCTTTTTTACCTAAAACCTTTCTTTATATCTTGGGGAAAAGAAAAAATAAAAGGGTGAGCTCAAATGCTCAGTAAGGGTAAACAAAAGAAAAATCAATCACATCATATTCATAAGAACATAACTTTTGGAAATCTTAACCTGCAAAAGAGAGCATAATTTCATAACATGGGATAAATCTTAGTAGTGAAATGAAATCCCAATAATCATAACATAAAACATTAATCTTTGTGGCATACACACATAATCATAGAGAATCATTTCTTGTTAGTCAAGACTCATTGCCAAGACTATCTTAGTGGACAAAGTCCCTTTCTGAATCGAGTAACCCTCGTTTCAGTCCTGTTTCACTGAACCGGTATAACCTACCATTTCAGCCATGTCTATCTCATGAGATATAAAATCTTTACCCAATGCATTGGAGGGAGATATAGGTCCCACCCATCTCTTAATGAATCCTATCTTATGTGTGCCACCAAATCATAAATCATACATCATTGCATAACCCATGTAATAAAAATGGGATTCTTAAACAACATGACATCATAAAACCATTCATATAAGATAAAGGAATTCATAAACATAATTCCATCACAACATAGTCAAATCATTGTAAAAATATGGATAGAAACAGAACCCTTTATTATCTTAGATGAAAAATAATTTTGATAAAACACTTGAATTGAATTCTTGAGGAAAATATCCTTTTTTCTTCAAAATCAATTTCTTTTCACAAAACATCATGCAATTTTAAAAGAAAAAGATTTTATTGAAAATAGTCATGAAATATTTTGGAGGAAGGTTCATGAAAATGAGGCTTTATAAAACCGTAAAAATCCGTTCGTGCCGTATAAGTTAAAAAAAACATTCTTCGTACTTTTGTCGGAAAAGTCAAAAAGTACCTCGTACGAAAAAATGAAAAAAGATTCCTTTCATATCCTTTACTAAAAACTCATAGAAGGGTAAAATTGAATTTAAACAATTGTAGGTGGATGGAAATAATATTACATATTGAGGGAACATGGATGTGGATGATAAAATACACCCCAGTTATTACCAAAGTAAAAACAATCTCGGATAAAAGTGAGATTGTGATATTTCCCTTACCTTAGGTCCGACTTGCTTTGTAAGTGTCCGAACCTCCTGTATAATGATTTAAATCATGTTATTGACTTATTACAGAATCATATTCATTGTTATGATATCATATATGGTTCACTTATGACATTATATTACCTGTTCTTTTGTAAATTCCATGTTAAAGAAGCGTTTTGGGTAAAATCGTTTCATTTATCTTAGGTGTTTTGACTTGTTGTTCTTGATATCACTATTACTTATATCATGATTTACTTACTTCCAGAATATAAAATATGATTTATATATCATATATATTCAGTATATATATATATATAATAGATAGATAAATAAAATGAAAAACACCGTTCATGGAGACGGTAGTCCGTACGTACGCATGAACGCTGTTTTACTTTCCTTATTGTCATGAAATGGAAGTAAGTAGATGACATACATATGTATATATATACATAAATCCAGTAGCTTTATAATTTCATATATTTCATTATTATTTCTTATATATACTCTATAATCATTCTTAAATGGTTAATATTGAGAATGAATCTCATCGCGTCGTGGAGACGGTAATCCGTACGTACGCACGAGCGATGATATCATTTCTATAAATATTGAATTGAATTGGAGTGGATTATACAATATATCAGAATCAATATGATGTTGTAATAACTATGTATAGTTATTCTTTACACCATTATACCCATCCATGTAAGGTGGTGGTGGAAAATAGATTACACCACGGCGTGGAGACGGTATTCCGTACGTACGCACGCGCGGTGATTTCTTTTTCCGTAGGATGGATAGATGGTGAAATAAGGTTGTCTAATACTTATAATAACATATCAGTATATGAGTGATACTGATGTTATTACTTCATAATGAATCAACCTAAGAAGAAGAAGTGGAAGAAGAAATAAAGATGAAAGAATTGGTAACGGTAATTACCTCTTCTTTGAAACGCCTCTTTGAGACCTCCTCTTAGGGCACTAAAATTGGTCTTTGAGGAAGACCAGAACCTCTAGGATGTTTCTAGGGAAGTGGAGAGGAGAAATTGGCAGGGGTTGGCCGAGCTTGAGTGCTCAAATTGGTGTGAGGAGGAGGGGGAGGAGGTGTCCTTTTATAGGGGAGGAGAGGGGCACCTTAGGAATATCTCAAAATATTATTTTATATTAAAGTCAAAATCGGTTTATAATGGTTCCAAAGGGTCTTATTTCGAAGCTAAAGTGGGGATGGGTCGAAATCCTATCAACCAATAAGATTTAGACAAGTTTAGGTTCTTATTTTAACCTTATCAATTAGATTTAACTCTAAGTTAAATAATTTAACTTTTACCGTGTCTTTTTGTTTTCTTTCACTATATGGTTAATAAACTTACTATAACATGCCAAAAGAACCCCAAATTGTATATTATTAATACATATATCCTTATCTAAGTCATTCGGCCGAACCTTAGAATTTTAGGAATAAAATAACAATTAATAATATAATATTTGATTTAAAAACGCTTTTGTGTCAATTTTGACACTATTTGATATAAGATTTTTGTGAAAGTCATAACAGAATTATATGTTAGAACCAAGTTGATTAAATCAACAATAATATATCATAGTAACCTAGAAAATTAGTGGAATTATTAAAAAGTCTTAAATTACATTTATTTTGGTATTTATATTATCAATTATGTCAATATTTCATTAATAAGATAATTACTGCATCATCTTTGTATCATAAATAAATTATATTATTTGATGTCTAAAAATTACAAATAAAATACCATCATGTAGGAAATCTTTTTATATTTCTAATGAATATTTATAGTCTAATTTATCTTATGTATAACCCCATATTAAAAATGATTTACTTATTGAACTTTGATTTTAACTATTTTAACCCTTCTTTAAATAAATCAATAATAAATGTCCTAATCTTATCCAAGTGGGCCTAAATGGTCATATTTTATTCCTAAGTTTATTTTCGGTCGAATTACACTTGCCCAATAGAATTAGGACATGTGTTAGGGTAATATTAATATCATATTTACCCTTAGTTACCCTATTTACTATTTACCGTGGTAAAAAAAGTAAAAAGTTACTATTCACCAAAAAATTATTTTCATCTCATTGAACCAAATTTTAGTCCTTGATATTAACCATGCCTCTCAGATTTTCGAAATTCCATTCACAGAAGCGGTAAAATTAAGTTTTATGCAAAATTCAGTTTTTAACCTATCACTTAGTAGTTTCACTATTCATCAAAAATTGATGTTTGTCAGAACAATGCCAAAATTTCATCCCAAGCTATATTTCATATTCCGAATTCAAAAATGAAGTCTATTTTACCAAATTCATAACATAAAAGTTGCATTAATTAATTTTATAATTAAATCCCGCTGTTAAAACAAATAGCGTGTTTTTAAAAAACAATATCTATCAAAAGATTGACACTTGTTTATGTCTAGTTTTAAATGTGAAATTACATCCAATGACCAACAGTGTATTAAATTGTAAAAATATATTCTAAATATAATTTAAAACTACTCAAATTAATAATTTATCACTATTAATTATTTCGATTAAAAAAGTTGTTTTTTAATTATAATTTAGTAATTTTCACTATTCATTAGAATATGAAAGTTATCCGAAATGTACCAAAATTTCACCTTAGGCTAAATTCGATACTCCGAATCCAAAAATAAAGTTCATTTTGAAAAATAAGATTTACTGGATTTCAAATAGTGGTTATTACTTTTCATAACGGCTAGTTTTAATAATATTTTTATAGCATATCGTTGTTTAGTGAAACTCGGTATTGCGTATTACACACGCTATCGAGGAAGGTCGCGATTGCGTGTAATGCAAGGCAAGTCAAGGATGCGTGTTGTGCAAGCTCCTTTTGGTGTAGCGTACAACACAAGACATTAATTAAAAAGAATATTTTTTATAAAATCTTGGGCTGTTACATATTCTTTATCCTCTAGTGCTTAGAAGAAGAAAAAATCATACATGTAGTCAATCTTTTTGATGGGGAAGCTGATCAGTGGTGGAAACTGATCAATAATATGATTTACTATGAGGAAATTTATTCCTTGGATTGGTAGGAATTCATGAAAATGTTCTTCAATAAATATTTACCTTTAACCATATATATCAAGAAGGAAAGAGGGTTCTTGGGACTTATGAAAAAGGAATGTGAGTCTATCAGCGCATATGAAGAAATTTTCATAATGATGTCTAGATACACCTCTATCTTTTTTATAGATACCTAAATAAAGGTGGATCACTTATTTATAATACTAAATCTATGTCTACAAAAAGTGTTGGTGATTCATGATTTCGATAGTTATGAAGAGATTTTTATGTTATTCCCTCATGGTTGAATTGGAGATCGAAGACTCTCAATGGTATCATGTGAAAAATCAAAATAAAGCATAAAATAAAGTCTAATATTGTTAGTTTTTAGAATAAATCTCATGATTTAATGAATATTTTTCATCCAATGTGTCAAAATGGTCAGAATAATCATCCTGGGAATTGTCTAAAAGGAACAAGTAATTGATTCAAATATAGAATAATGGGACATCTATCTAAAAACATTATAAGGGATATGATGAATCCCACTAATGTGGATTAAGAATGGAATGTTAATATCATATCTCAGAAAGAATTGAAGTATTTCAAAATCAAAGAACATGGTCATTTTAAGAACAATTTCTCTCTGACATGTGTTGTTGGAGGCAATCAATAACTACCTCTAAATAAACAAGGGATTATATATTCAATACTACTGAGGTTGATCCGGACAAAAAATTATTTATAGGTATGATATTTATTAATTCATGAATAGATAATATACTATATGATTCTGGTGGTACACATTCTTTAATATCAGAAATGTTTAGTAGAATGAATCAAAAACCCCTAAAAATTTGGAGATTGAGTTATATCTGAGAACAGAAAATGGGGAAATTATTCTATACAAAGTATTTAACTACTCCTTGGTTAATGTTAGTGTAATGAAACACCCAAAAATATATTCATACATCCTTTATTATAGTTTTATGTTATCATGTACATGGATTATATATCTTGGAACAAATACAACATCAATTGTCACAAAAGTGAGATCACACTTCACATCCCAAAAAACCCACCAATTCATTACATGTTTAAGGAGGAAGATGAATCTCTTTTAGAATCATTTTACTAAGCATGGATAATACTGCCTTCTGGGAAATAATGTCGTAGATAAATGATTGAGATGAAGGATTGAATCATGGTCGAATACTTCCCCCTTGCAAGGGACTACACTACTGTATTTCCAAATAAATTCCCTAGTCTTCATACTAATAAAGAGGTTGAGTTCTTAATTGAACTTATTCCCTAATCTATACCTATATCAATGACACCTTACAGAATAGAAATTATAGAGCTGAATGAAATGATGATTATGTTACAGGACAATCTAGAAAAGGGTTTTATACTCCTGAGTACTTCACCTTGGAATGAAATAGTACTATTTATCAAGAATAAGGATGGTTAAATGACCCTATATATTGATTATCATTTGCTCAATAAAATCATTATAATGAACAACTATCCCTTGAATTGGATAAATGACTTTTTCGATTAACATTATGGGGCCAGTTATTTCTCCCAGGTGGACCTTCAGTTGGGTTAGCAGTAATTAATGTTGAGGAAGGAAGACATTCCCAAGAAATCCATTTGAACGAAGTATAGACAGTGTGATTTAAGAGTGATAACATTTGTACTCAATAATTATACAATGAAATCATGGATCTAATGAATATACTCTTTAGAGACTATCCCAACAAATTTGTGGTAGTCTTTATTGATGATATTCTGATAAACTCCAAGAGTAGGGAGGACCACGAGAAGAAATTGAATAATTTTCTAATGACTTTTTGAAGGGAGAAACATTAAGAATAGTATAGTAAATGTGAGTTCTAAATGGAATAAGTATCATTCTTAGGGATTTTTATCAATATAAAATTAATATATGAGGTCCCTTCAAAGACAAAATCAATTAAACTGTGGCCCATGCCAACATCCAAAATGGAGATCTATAACTTTCTGGGTCTAATCGTGTATTCATGATGATTTGTGAAGAAATATTCATGATTATTAGACCCAATTACAAAGCTGGCATGGAAGGGAGTTAAATTGTTTCTATTCTAATGGTTGTGATGAAATCCATAAGGAGCTCAAAAAAAGGATTATCACTACACCACTACTCACATTCCCATCATGTGGAGAACTTTTCGTGGTGTAAAATAAAGCTTGAAATAATATATAAGGATATGTAATTATTTAAAATGATAAAGTGATATCCTACACCATTAGAAATATGAAAATCCATAATAAAAACTATCACATGAATGATTTGGAGTTTTCAGTTGTGATCTTTGCTATGAGAATCTGGCGGCATTATCTCAATGGAGAGAAGTGTGAGATATATAACAGTCACAAGAGTCCCAAATATATATTCACATAGAAGGAGATTAATATGATCAAGTGAAGATGGTTAGATCTTATCAAGGATTATGATTTCAACATCCACTACCATCTTGGAAAGGAAATTAAGTTGGAAGATTCTCAAAATAGAAAGGATCTTGAATATTTATAAATAATTAGAGTTGAGATGGTTCCTATCTTCATATATTTGTAGAGGATGGCATGGTAATCCTTATAGGAAGAACATCATCCACCCTATCTCAAATGTTTTCTCAACCATCCCACATATTTAAAATAATTGATACTGAATGAAAAGATATTGAAATTTTGAAACGTGTTGAAACTATTAAAAATGAGAAATCCTATGAGATAAATATTTTAGAGTAAAGATATATAAGATTCGGGTCATGAATATGTGTACCATCTAATCTTGATAAAAATGGTGATTTTAATGACCGACATTGCTCTACCTTATCTATTCACCCAGGGAGCACAAGGATATATCGATATCTCAGAGAGAACTTTTGGTGAGAATATATGAAGAAGAATGTTGATTAATATAAAACAATGTGTCTTGTTGGTAAACAATTGAAGGGTGAACGAAAAAATTATATGGGGATATTGAAACTACTACCCATACCAACATGGATGTGGGAGAACATTACCATGGACTTTGTCATTGTACTTCCAAGGACAACTAGTGGAAATAATGCTATATGTATCATTGATGATTGTTTTGTAAAGACATCTCATTGTATCATAATTTGAGTGGACTTAAAATTGGATAAATTTTCACAAATATATATCAAAGAGGTTGTAAGGATACATGGAGTACCACTATCTATTGTATCTGATAAAGTTTCAAGATTCATCTCGATGTTCTTGAAAAGTCTACATCATACTATAAATACTGTACTAAACATCAGTATGGCCTATCATCCCCAAACATATTGAAAATCAGAGCTTACTATTTAGATACTGATTGATATGTTGAGAGTTTGTGCTATAGACAACAAGGAGGGTGTGACCAACAACATCCACTCGATGATTTCTTTTACAATAATATTTTCCACTCTAGCACTTAAATGGCACCATATGAACCCTTTTATGGTAAAAGGTGTAGAACACCGGTGTGTTGGGAAGAATTCAGTGAGCGTAAGATTCTAGGACCTGAAATGGTCCAAGAAATGGTGGAGAATGCATAAACCATTTAGTAGCACATTAAGGTATCCCAAAGTTAAAAAAGAGATATGAATACAATCATTGATAGGACCTTGAGATCATTGCGGGAGTCATGGTATTCCTCCACATATCTCCATGGAATAAGGTCATGATATTTGGGATTAAAGGAAAGATAAGTCCTTTTTACATCATATTCTTCATGATTCTTGATCATGTTAGAGATGTGGCCTATTAACTATAACTTGAACCTAAAATGTCTAAATTACATGATGTCTTCCATGTATCCCTCTTAAGGAAGTACATACCAAATCCTTCACATTAACTATCCTCAGTGGAGGTAGAGTTGGATAATGATCTTTCTTACATGGAGTAGCTAGTGAAGAACTTGGATCCAAGAGATAAACTTCTACATTATAATGCTACTCACCTAGTCAATGTACTATAGTATAACCATAAGTATGAAACGGCTACATGGGAACTAGAAGAAGCAATGAAGGAAAAGTACCCACACTTTTTTCATCTTGTAATGTAAAACAAAATATCAAGGGAGATATTACTTATGTGGGGAATAATGTAATGAACCAATGTTTTATTATTGAAATTACTTTATAATATGTATGTCTTATAGTATAATCATATAATATTACATATAGAAAGTATTAAAAACCTTATAAATGAAGAATTTGTAAAATAAAAGATATATCTTGAAGATAAGTAACATATACTGATGAAATAGTTACTAGACCGTTGGAATAATAATGTGACCCTCACAAATAGTAAAATGACCAATTGAATAGTAACCTCTATATTGATATTATAAATTAAATTTATCCATATTAGATGTGAAAATATGATATAAATATACAATAGTATATGTAAGTAAATATTTTAAAAAGTATTATTTATGTGTTGGTATTTTTTTATTTCATGTAGTTTAAGTTTCTATTTGATGAATAATTTAACAATTGAAAAGGAAATTAATTTTCATAAAATTTATTTATAAATATGTCTTTTGATAACCCATTATTTTAAGATAATTTTATGGGTCCTTAATTAAATTTTCATAGTGTTAGAAAATGAGTTTTAATAAAAAATATGTTATTTTCAGGTAAATTATGATTTTAATTAAAAATAAAATTTTCCATATAAATAAATAATTTTCATAAAATGGTGTTCAGTTTTCAATTATACAATTCAATAAATAGTTTTTTTGGATTTTTCTAAAATAAATGAATATTTGGTGAATAGTAAAATAAGATAATTTACGATAAATTCTAATGGATTGAATTTCTTCATCATGATTGAGTCATCGATGATATACACATCCACTAGTTTGAACTCTTATGACTTTTGTACTATTTTCGGTCCCAAGAATCAACACTATTTGATAGTCTTGATAAAAAATATTAAACTATTGATTAAAATATTTGGAAACCCCTCTAATCCTCCAATATAAATACCACCCCTCTTTACCTCATTTCCTCACACCTTTCAATCCTTGTGCAAAGTCCAAATTTAGCTCAAATCACTATCCAAGCCCCTATACCAATGTCCATTAGCTCTTTGTCACTTAAAAATACAAAAACCTATCCCCTAAAGAGGCTTTCAAGGGAGTCATCTTCAAGAGGAAAATTCTTTATTTGATTTCATTTAGTTTCTATCAACTTCTGCTCGCTCTTTTTATTTCCTCACCTACTTTAATCAAAATGTTATTTAAACTAAGGACACACAAATGTACTACATTGTTTTTAGGATAATGTAATAATTCATCATCATATGACAACCCTACTTTTTATTACAACTTAAACATGATTTATTACATAAAACTTCACTTCATACAACAATGAATATCGAGAAGTTTAGTGTCTTTGGGGCTGAGGATCATTACATAAAAACTAAAAACATGTAATACTATTAGGTCCACAAGGCTGAATACCCTGAGAGGGGGGGTGAATCAGGGTATGACTAATTTTAAAATTAAACCCGTTCTGATCTTGTTTCACTATTTAGCAGAACACACTTATCTTTTTTCCTGTTGCACAATATAAACATAAAGTAAAGCAAGAACAGGACACCACAAATTTACTTGGTTCACTGCTAAGGGCTACGTCCAAGGAGCATACATTGACAGATTTCCGGTCGTACCAATTCCACTAAACATCACTAGCTTTGTATTATAATGCTCAGGCTAGATCACTTCTATGCCCAGGCTCACTGCCTTTACAATGTTTAGGGTCAGCTCACTGCATCCCTAATGGTCACTCCCTGTTTCTCCCTCTCTGGCTCACTGTCGGTGGAGAGGAGCACCTTCTTTTTCTTCCTTTGCTCACTGCACTTGGAAGGAATCCACTCATAGTTTATAGACCTGTAGGTCTCTTCATTTTCATGAATAAATGCATCTTCCTCTGTGTGTAGATGCTCTGTTGAAGCCCAATTTTCACCTGTAGATGAATCTCTCTTTGCACTGAAGGTATCGGGAAAACGTCCAGCTTCCACGCACCTCGAAAATCACTGCTGGAAACAACCTTACATGGCGCGCAAGTCAATCTTGGCACGCATGTTTCGGCGTGTAAGTCACAACTGGCACGCAAGTCCCCCTCAGACACTTGCGTGACTCAAGCTTCCTCAACTCTAAACCTGCGCGACTCACTTCCTTTTATGCCCAATCCAATATTGGAGCACAACTCCACACTGGCGCGCATCTTCAAACACTGGTGCGCAACAATCACCCATGGTGTGCAAATCCCACCTGCGCGACCACACACACCACTTGCGCGACCACCACACCTGCGCGATGGGAGCTCTGATTTCTCAAAGTGTTGAACTTCGGTGAAGAATAAAGAGGGTTGGTCCAGTATTTATAGGCAAATAGACCACCCTGCGCGACAGCGCGCAAGTCACCTGCACGACCCAGTCTTGACGCGCAAGTCTTCTGTCCTCTTAGACACTTGCGCGACCAACTCCCAAACTTGCGCGAACCTGTTTCCTTAGCCATATTTTGATCTTCTAATCTTGAAAAACATATGGTGCACAAGTTTCTAATACTCCAAGTCCTCGGCCCACAATTTCCTTTGCCAAAAACACTTTTCTTCATTTGTGGATTTTCAGGCCCAAAAATTTGGCAAACACTGGAAAACGACACCACCTTGTATCTATTCTTTTTGTACCGCGTCCAGATCATCCATTCCTTTTGTTGATGTTCCTGAATCAAACATGGATCGTTGACCTCAGCTCTTGAACTCGACATTCCATCATGATATACTCTTTGTCAACAAATTTGTATGTCATTGTTTTGCTTTGTCAACAATCACCACTCAGATGTCCACTTTGTCAACAAACACAATCACCTCAAAAATGATTCAATGATGCCTTGAGGGATTTTTTCTGAACAATATCCCCCTATGGGTTTTTTGACAACTATTTTATGGAATGATACATCGTTACTTGTTCAGACACCATTCGCCTTTTGCGATTATGATAGCGATCATGGATTTACTCAACACATACTCTAATCCCACATGAGCAATTCTCGGCTTGAGAAACAAGAGTAAATTAAATGTTCATCAATGGATCACTTCATCTATGACATCCACTGTTGACACCAAACTGATAGTAATTTGTACTAAAGTGATACCAATTGTTGAAGGACTTTTTGGAAGACCAATTTTGGTTGGAAATATTTTTACCACATTCCAACACTACTCTTCTGTTTTTATCACGATCCGCAACTGTCATGATAACTATTCTTGGATCGATCACTTCTAGCATCGTCAGATTTAATAAAATCCCCCTTTCTGTTCACAGATTCAAACCTTTTTAGCATCAAAGCCTCTTTAGCCTTATTTCTTGTGTTGTCCAAGATATGCTCTGGCTAAGCACGTTCAACTAGCATCAACTCCCCCTATCTGGCTGCTCCACTTTTCAGCTTCTCCCCATATCATTCTTGATTTATCAAATCTCTACATTGTCTCCCCCTTGAACAATCACTATTTTCTCCCCCTTTGTCAACGAACCCAAATTACACTCCTTTGTAGTTTGTAACATAGTAGAGAACACATATCAGCACATTAGGGAAAAACACATCAAACCTCGGGGAGAGAGGTGGGGGAGGTTCCACATCCACACTATTTCAAGTGCGGGGAATCGACTGAACTCCCAGAGCCAGTTGATGCCTCTCAAAAGCTTCCTTGGGTAAGGCCTTTGTCATAATGTCTGCAACCTGGAGCTTTGTAGGCACATACTCCAACTTCACGATTCCCTGCTCAACCTTCTCCTTGATAAAATGATACTTTATATCAATGTGCTTTGTCCTTGACTGATGGATGGGATTTTTGCTAAGATTTATAGCACTTCAGTTATCACACTCAATTTCGATTGGGGACTTCACTTCAACTCCCATATCTTGAAGCTGCTGCTTCATCCACAATAATGGTGTGCATGTTTGATTGGCCGCAATATACTTAGCCTTTGCGGTGCTTAATGAAATACAATACTGCTTATTGCTTAACCAAGAAATACATAGTTTTCCAAGATAGAATGAACCTCCAGATGTTTATTTCCTGTCATCTGCTGAACCGGACCAGTCTGCATCAGTATATCCCAATAAATCTGTCAGATATTTGTCATTGTATCTCAAGCCAAAGTGCAACGTGCCCTTTATATACCGAAGTTTTCATTTCACTGCGAGAATGTGACTTTCCTTTGGATTACTCTGATATCTCACTGCATGGCATGTGGCGAAAACAATATAAGGCCTTTTCATGGTCAAGTACAACAAACTTCCAATAATTTGCCTGTATTCTGTGATATTAATTGCCTTTCCATCCTCATCTTTTGATAATTTCATCCATGTAGCAACCAGAGTTTTCATCTCCTTGTAATTTTCCATGACAAACCTTCTTAACACCTCCTTGACATATTTGGATTGAGAAATGAATGTTCCATTCCTTCCTTGTGTCACCTGTAGACCAATGAAAAATGTTAGCTCTCCAATCACTGACATTTCAAACTCATTTTTCATGAATTCTGAAAACTATCTGCACTGAGCTTCATGATCCACCAAATATTATGTCATCGAAATAGACCAGCACCATCATCCTTTGATTACTATTGTTGTTGAAATAAATATTGTAATCAACTCCCCCACGCTGGAAACCAAGCTTCCTCAAGTACTGATCAAGACATGAGTACCATGCCTTGGTCCTTGTTTCATCCAATACAATGCCTTCTTTAGCCTGCAATCTTTGTTCTCATCCTCATGAATGAGAAAACCATCTGGCTGCTCAATATACACTTCCTCTTCCAGAACACCATTCAAGAATGCGGATTGACATCCATCTAGAACACTTTAAACTTTCATTGCACTCCTATGGAAAAAAATAATCTGATTGTCTCTAGCCTTGCAACTGGTGAAAATGTCTCATCTATATCTATTCCCTCTATTTGGGAGTATCCCTTGCACACTAGTCGTGCTTTGTTTTGAATCACAGTTCCATCTTCATTCATATTGTTGCGATAAACCTATTTAGTCACGATGACATTCTTGTCTGCTGGCCTCGAAACAATCTCCCATGTCTGGTTCTTCTCGATTTGATCAAGCTCTTCATTCATAGCCTGAACCCATTTTCCATCTTCAGCTGCATCGAAAAAACATTTTGGCTCCACCTGAGATAAAAATGATGTTTGCTGTAATGAATTCATTCTTCGAGTCTGAACTGGAGCTGTCCGATCACCAATGATATTCTGCCTATCAATTTCAGCTCGACTCTTTGGCTTCATTGCAGACACAGACTTGACACTTTCTTGTTCATCATCACTATCTTCTTCTGAGTCAGCCTCTTCCACTTCTTCTCCCCCTGTGTTGCTTACCTCATCATCACTTTCATCTAGGAACTATTCACTGGGTCGTTGAGTATTCTGTTCATTTTCAACTATAGTGACATCATTGCTCTCAACAATTTTTCCTAGCCTTTTTTTGAAACATTTATATGATTTTCTTTTCCCTGAGTAGCCAAAGAATATCCCCTCATCTCCTCGTTCCTCAAACTTCTTGTGATTTTTTTTGTTGAGAATGAAAAAATTACTTCCAATGATTCGAAAGTATTTCAACGTCGGCTTTTTTTCGTACCACAGTTCATACGGAGTCTTTCCTTGCTTTGGACACAACAGAGACCTGTTCAAAACATAGACTGATGTCAAAACTGCTTCCTTCCAAAATTTTTCTGGTAGGTCTTTATCAATAAGCATTGTTCTAGCCATGTTGTTGATGATCTGATTTCTTCGTTCAACCACTCCATTCTGTTGGGGAGTTCTTATTGATCAAACTTGATGCCTCATCCCATGTTTCTCGAGATAGTTTTCAACTTGACTATTTGTGAATTCCGTACTGTTGTCAGTACAAAACTTCAGAATTATCTGCCCAAGCAACTTTTCTGATTCCCTCTTATACAACTATATGCAAGTGAACACCTCTGTTTTATGGGTAATGATGAATAACCAGGCCATTCTGCTATATTCATCAATGAGAAGGACATAGTACCTTTTCCCATTTATAGCTCGTGGTGAGATAGGTCCACATACATCAGCATGAACCAATTAGAGCACTGAAGTTGATTTCTGTTCCTTTGGCCTGTATGTCTTTCTGATAATCTTTCCTTGTTGGAAAGCATCACACGTATGAGTGCGATCACGTGATAGTTTGGGAAGGTCTCTAGTAGCATCACACTTTACCAGATCCTCCATAGATGGTTGGAAAAGATGACCAAGTCGCTTATGCCATAGCTGGTTTTTTTCCTCTCTTGATAAAAGGCATGTATCTTCTTCCCCACCTACAAGGTAGAGAGTTCCCTTTGTCCAATTCCCCTGCATAACAACTGCTCCATATTTTCCATTCACAACACACATCTTCTTGGTAAATCGGATAGAGTGCCCAGAGTCACATAGTTGACTGACACTGAGTAAGTTATGACTAAGAACCTCTACTAGCAAGACATCAGCACGTCTCATTTCTTTGCCCCCAAACTTGGATTTCCCTGAGCCAACAATTTTTAGGCCCTCATGGTTTCCAAATTTGACAACTCCTTCTTTGTCATATTTTATGCCTGTAACAAGATCCTTATTACCCGTCATGTGGGATGTGCAACCACTGTCAAGGATCCACACACCAGATCGATCTGATGCTTTATGGATAATTTCAGCAACTACGTCCTTCTCAATTTTCTTCTTCTTGGTCCATACTTTTTCTTTCATACTCGGCATGGATTGAGGCCTCTGTTCTTTCTCAGAGTATGATGGACTAGCTTCATCTTGCAGCGCTACAAATCTATTCTGAACTTTTAACTCACTTGTCGGTTTATTGATCTACTGCTTGCGAACATTTTGATTTTGCTTTGGCACATTTTTCGGTATGGTCGAAGTGCACTACCCAGCCATGTGTCCAAATCCTCCGCACCAAAAACAGTGTCCTTCGAAATATGTTATGGAAAACCATTATCTGTTTGGTGGCCATCTCTGTTCCTATTCCCTTCTATATCTCTTGGCTATGGAAGACACATACTGTGAATGTCCCATTTTCCCACAGCAATAACATTTGATATAGGATGCATTCCTTCGAGATACTTCAGCACTACTATTTTCAATTTGGGATCTCTGAATGTTCTGATTCTGTTTTGTTCCCAAATCAACCTTGAATTTCGGGATGGTTTCTTGTGGTCTAACTGCAATTGTAACAGATTTTTGTTCCTAATTCAGTACCGAAATGGCCTTAACATTTGAGCTCAATTGCTGCTTCTTCCCTGCTGAACTGCTAGGCTCCTCTTTCATTTTCCCTTTCTTCTGAATGGCCTGCTTTTCTAATATCACATTAGGGGTCAAGAGTTTTTCTTGATCCTTAATTTTTTGTCATAGACTGACCACTTCTTCTTCAATCTCTTTAATACATCTGTCTTTCTCCTTTCCTGTGTTAGTCAAACAATCAATTTCCTTCTTTTGTTCCTCAATTTTAATCTTATACTCAACAATATTTTCTGAGCTCTCTAGTGTTGAGGATTTTAGTCTATCAATTTCTTCTAACAGCTCAGACTTTTATTCATCCTGTTGTTTCATATAGAGTTTGGCATCACGGACCACTTTATTGGCTTTCTTAATTTTGGATCTCCAAATCTGTATCTCCTCAAGAGCTGCTTCCAATTTGACTTCCATATCAACTCTCCCTTCAATTTCTTCTTCTTCTTTAGTGTCAGCTTCTTCCTTTTTCTGAGAACTACCAAAAATCGCCACCAAGGCATTTACCCCACGATCTCTACAATTTTCTATTTCTTCAACCTCTTCATCCTCAGACTCATTTGAACTTTCAAATTCTTGTGAAAGAAGATTCTTTTTCTTGAAGAAATTTCTATTGAATTGGTTCTTCCCTTTCACAATTGCTGAAGTCTTCTTCTTGGGAATTTCAACATCATCATCATCAATATCGTTATCTTGAAACTTCATGGGCCATCATGCCGCAAGATGACCAACCTTTCCACATCGAAAGCATGCTAGTGGATGTTTCCCTTTAAACTTCCCTCTTCCTCTTTGCAGATTTGAATAAAGGAATGTCATCACCTCATTTGTCTCTTCTTCCTCATTAAAATCTTCAATGGTGAGCTTCTTCATGGCCCTAAATTCCACCTCTTTGGATTTCCCCTTTTCTACAGTCTCGTTATCATCATTTCTCATTTCATATGCAACAAGAGTGCTATTCAGGTTATCCAATGTCAGTTCTTTTGGGTCTTTATCTTCCAAAATAGAAACTTTCGGATTGAACCGAGGTGGAAGTTTTCTCAATATGCGCTTCACAATTTTTATATCTTAGATAATTTCTCCAAGACCCCGCATGTCTTCTACCACAGCATTTACCCTGTCAAATAATGCATCAACAGACTCATTCGGGTTCATTCCCAGATCTTCATACTTATTCCACAACACTTGCAGCTTTGCCTCTCTCACCTTTGTATCCCCTTCATATATATTCAAAAGATTTTCCCACATGGCATGTGACGTTTTGCATGACATCACCTTTGTATTAATGGGATTGAAGAGGGCTCCCCCTAAGGCATTGATTGCTTTGTAATCAGCATCCAACTCTCTATGTTCAGCTTCTGATAATGCACCACTATAAATATCAGTTGGGATACCATGCATAGCTGCTAAAAACACATCCATTCCCAAAGATCGGAAATAGTGTTGCATTCGATTCTTCCATATCTGAAAATTACATCCATCAATGATCAGAATCCCTTTATGATTATTGACCTCCACTGAGAGACGAACAACTGTCAACCTTTCCCATTGATACCAATTGTTAGGTCCACAAGGTTGAATAACCTGAGTGGGTGGGTGAATCAGGGTATGATTAATTTTAAAATGAAAGCTCGTTCTGATGTTGTTTCGCTGTTAAGAAAAACACTCTTCTCTATTTTCCTGTTGCACAATATAAACAGAAATTAAAGCAAGCACATGACACATCAATTTTACTTGGTTCACCGCTAAGGGCTACGTCCATAGAGCATACGCCGACAGATTTCCGGTCGTACCAATTCCACTAAACTTCACTAACTGTGGATTACAGTGTTCAGGCTAGATCACCTCAATGCCCAGGCTCACTGCCTTTACAATGTTTAGGGTCAGCTCACTGCTTCCCCATGGGTCACTCCCTGTTTCTCTCTCTCTGGCTCACTGCCGGTGGAGATGATCACCTTCTTTCTCTTCCTTTTCTCACTACTCTTGCAAGGAATCCACTCATAGTTTATAGACATGTAGGTCTCTTCATTTGCATGAAGGAATGCATCTTCCTCTGTGTGTAGATGCTCTGATGAAGCCCAATTTTCACCCGTAGAAGAATCTCTCTTTGCACCGAAGGTATCGGGAAAACTTCCAGCTTCCATGCAGCCCGAAAATCACTGCTGGAAACAAACCTTACTTGGCGCGCAAGTCAATCTCGGCACGCAAGTATTGGCGCACAAGTCACAACTGGCACTTAAGTCCTCCTCAGACACATGTGGGACTCAAGCTTCCTCAACTCTAAACCTGCGCGACTCACTTCCTTTTACACCCAATCCAATATTGGCGTGCAACTCCACACTGGCGCGCAGCTTCAAACACTAGAGCGCAACAATCACCCCTGGTGCGCAAGTCCCACCTGCGCGACCACACACACCACTTGCGCGACAACCACACCTGCATGACGGGTGATCTGATTTCTCAGAGTGTTGAACTCCGGTGAAGAATAAATAGGGGTGGTCCAATATTTATAGGTAAATTGACCACCCTCTGCGATTGCTCGCAAGTCAACTGCGCGACCCAGTCTCGGCGCGCAAGTCTTCTGTCCTCTTAGACACTTGCACGACCAACTCCCAAACTTGCGAGAACCTATTTCCTTATCCATATTTTGATCTTCTGATCTTGAAAAACATATTGCGCACATGTTTCTTATACTCCAAGTACTCGGCGCGCAAGTCCCTTTTCCAAAAACAATTTTCTTCTTTTGTCGATTTTCAAGCCCAAAAATTTGGCAAACACTGGAAAACGGCACCACCTTGTATCTATTATTTTTTTACCGCCTCCAGATCATCCATTCATTTTGTCGACATTCCTGAATCAAACATAGATCTTTGACCTCAGCTATTGAACTCGACATTCCATCATGATATCCTCTTTGTCAACATATTTGTATGTCATTGTTTTCCTTTGTTAACAATCACCACTCAGATGTCCACTTTTTCAACAAACAAAATCACCTCAAAAATGCCTCAATGATGCCTTGAGGGATTTTTGCCGAACAAGATCCCCCTTTGGGTTTGTTGACAACTCTTTTATGGAAAGATACATCGTTACTTCTTCCGCCACCATTCGCCTTTTGCGATTCTGATAGCGATCAAGGATTTACTCAACACATACTGTAAGACCACATGAGCAATTCTCGGCGTGAGAAAGAAGAGTAAATGAAAAGTTCATCAATGGATCACTTCATCTCTGACATCCACTGTTGACACCAAACTGATACCAATTTGTACTAAACTGATACCAATTGTTGAAGGACTTTTTGGAAGACCAATTTTGGTTGGAAATATTTTTACCACATTCTAACACTACTCTTATGCTTTTATCACGATCCACAGCTGTCATGATATCTATTTTTTGATCGATCACTTCTAGCATCATCAGATTTAATACACTCCCCCTTTCTGTTCACAGCTTCAACCTTTTTCAGCTTCAAAACCTCTTTAGCATTATTTCTTGTGTTTTCTGAGCTATGCTCTGGCTAAGCACGTTCAACTAGCTTCAACTCCCACTATCTGGCTTCTCCACTTGTCAGATTCTCCCCATATTATTCAAGATTTATCAAATCTCCACATTGTCTCCCCCTTGAACAACCACTATTTTCAACCCCTTTGTCAACGAACCCAAAGGACACTCCTTTGTAGTTTGTAACATAGAAGAGAACACATATCAGCACATTAGGGAAAAACACATCATACCTCGGGGATAGGGGGTTCCACATCCACAATATTTCAAGTGTGGGGAATCGACTGAACTCCCAGAGCCAGTCAATGCCTCTCAAAAGCTTCCTTGGGTAAGGCCTTTGTCAAAATGTCTGCAACCTGGAGCTCTGTTGGCACATACTCCAACTTCACGATTCCCTGCTCAACCTTCTCCTTGATAAAATGAAACTTTATCTCAATGTGCTTTGTCCTTGAGTGATGGACATTATTTTTTGATAAGATTTATAGCACTTGACTTATCACACTAGATTTCGATCGGAGACTTCACTTCAACTCCTTTATCTTCAAGTTGCTGCTTCATCCACAATAACGGTGTGCATGATTGAGTGGCTGCAATATACTCAGCCTCTGCGGTGCTTAATGAAATACAATCCTTCTTCTTGCATAACCAAGCAATACATAGTTTTCCAAGATAGAATGCACCTCTAGATGTTTATTTCCTGTTATCCGCTGAACCGGCCTAGTCTGCATCAGAATATCCCAATAACTATGTGTGAGATTTGTCGTTGTATATCAAGCCAAAGTCCATCATGCCCTTGATATACCAAATTATTCATTTCAATGCGAGCATGTGACTTTCCTTGGGATTACTCTGATATCTCACTGCTTGGCATGTGGAGAAAACAATATAAGGCCTTGTCGCGGTCAAGTACAAAAAACATCAAATAATATGCATGTATTCTGTGATATTAATTGCCTTATCATCCTCATCTTTTGATAATTTCATCCGGGTAGCAACCGGAGTTTTCATCTCCTTGTAATTTTCAATTCCAAACCTTCTTAACACCTCCTTGGCATATTTGGATTGAGAAATGAATGTTCCATTCCTTCCTTGTGTCACATGTAGACCAAGGAAAAATGTTAGCTCTCCAATCATTGACATTTCATACTCATTTTTCATGAACTCTGAAAACATTCTGCACCGATCTTCATCTGATCCACCAAATATTATGTCATCGACATAGACCAGCACCATCATCCTTTGATTACTATTGTTGTTGAAATAAAGAATGTAATCAACTCCCCCACGCTAGAAACCAAGCTTCTTCAAGTACTGATCAAGCCGTGAGTACCATGCCCTTGGTGCTTGTTTTAGCCCATACAATGCCTTCTTCAGCCTGAAAACTCTGTTCTCATCCTCATGAATGAGAAAACCATCTGGCTGCTCAATATAAACTTTCTATTCCAGAACACCATTCAAGAATGCGGATTTGAAATCCATCTGGAAAACTTTGACCTTTCTTTGCACTACTATGGAAAAAAATAATCTGATTGTCTCCAGCCTTGAAACTGGTGCAAATGTCTCATCTACATTTATTCCCTCTATCTGGGAGTATCCCTTTCACACTAGTCGTGATTTGTTTCGAATCACAGTTCCATCTTCATTCATCTTGTTGTGATAGAACCATTTTGTCCCGATGAAATTCTTATCTGCTGGCCTTGAAACAATCTCCCATGTCTGGTTCTTCTCGATTTGATCAAGCTCTTCATTCATAGCCTGAACCCAGTTTTCATCTTCAGCTACATCAGAAAAACATTTTGGCTCCACCTGAGATAAAAATGATGTTTGCTGTAATGAATTCATTCTTCGAGTCTGAATTGGAGCTGTCTAATCACTAATGATATTCTTCCTATCAATTTCAGCTCGACTCTTTGGCTTCCGTGCAGACACAGACTTGACACTTTCTTGTTCATCATCAGTATATTCTTCTAAGTCAGCCTTTTCCACTTCTGCTCCCCCTGTGTTGCTTACCTCATCATCACTTTCATCCAGTAACTGTTCACTGGGTCTTTGATTATTCTGTTCATTTTCAACTATAGTGACATCATTGCTCTCAACAATTTTTCCTAGCCTTTTGTTGAAACATTTATATGCTTTTCATTTCCCTTAGTATCCAAGAAATATCCCCTCATCTCCATATGCCTCAAACTTCCTATGATTTTCTTTGTGGAGAATGAAACACTTACTTCCAAAGATTCGAAAGTATTTCAACATTGGCTTCTTTCCATAACACAGTTCATACGGAGTCTTTCCTTGCTTCAGACATAATAGAGACCTGTTCGAAAAATAGACCGATGTCAAAACTGCTTCCTTCCAATATTTCTCTGGTAGGTCTTTATCAATAAGCATCGTTCTAGCAATGTTTTTGATGATCCGATTTCTTCTTTCAACCAATCCATTCTGTTGGGGAGTTCTTACTGATGAAACTTGATGCCTTATCCCACGTTCCTCGAGATAGTTTTCAACCTGACTGTTTGTGAATTCTGTACCTTTGTCAGTACGAAACTACAGAATTTTATTCCCAAGCAACATTTCTGATTCCCTCCTATACTACTTTATGCAACTGAACACCTCTGTTTTATGGGTAATGATGAATACCCAGACCATTATACTATAGTCATCAATGAAAAGGCCATAGTACCTTTTCCCATTTATAGCTCGTGGTGAGATAGGTCCACATACATCAGCATGAAACAATTCGAGCACTCTAGTTGATTTCTGTTCCTTTGGCCAGTATGTCTTTATGATAATCTTTCCTTGTTGGCAACATCACACGTATGAGTGCAATCACATGATAGTTTGAGAAGGTCTCTAGCAGCATCACACTTTACAAGATCCTCCATTGATGGTTGGCATAGATGACCAAGTCGCTTATGCCATAGCTGGTTTTCTTCCTCTCTGGATAAAAGGCATGTATCTTCTTCCCCACCTACAAGGTAGAGATTTCCCTTTGTCCTTTTTCCTTGCAGAACAACTTCTCTATCTTTTCATTTCACAACACACATCTTCTTGGTAAATCGGATAGAGTGCCTAGAGTCACATAGTTGACTGACACTGAGTAAGTTATGACTAAGACCCTCTACTACCAAGACATCAGCACGTCTCATTTCTTTGCCCCCAAACTTGGATTTCCCTGAGCAACATTCTTTAGGCCTTCATCATTTCCAAATTTGAAAACTCCTTCTTTGTCATATTTTATGCCAGTAACAAGATCCTTATTACTCGTCATGTGGGATGTGAAACCACTGTCAAGGATCCACACACCAGATCAATCTGATACTTTAATGGAAATTTCAGCAACTACGGCCTTCTCAATTTTCTTCTTCTTGGTCCACACTTTTTCTTTCATACTCGGCATGGATTGAGGCTTTTGTTCTTTCTCATAGTATGATGGACCAGCTTCATCTTGCAGAGCTGCAAATATGTTCTAAACTTTTAACTCACTTGTCAGTTTATTGATCTGCTACTTACGATCATTTTGATTCTGATTTGGCACATTTTTCTGAATGGTCAAAGTGCAGTACCTAGCCATGTGTCCAAATCCTCCGCACCAAAAATAGTTTCCTTCGAAATATGTTCTGGAAAACCATTTTCTGTTTGGATTCCATCTTTTTTCTTGTTCTCTTCTATATCTCTGGACTATGGAAAACACATACTGTGAATGTCCCATTTTCCACAACAATAACATCTGATATAGGATGCATTACTTCGTGATACTTCAGCACTACTATTTTTACTTTGGGATCTCTGAATGTTCTGATTCTGTTTTGTGCCCAAATCAACCTTCAATTTCGAGATGGTTGGTTGCAGTCTGACTGCAACTGTCACAGATTTTTGTTCATGATTCAGCCAAGAAATGGCCTTAACATCTAAGCTCAATTGCTGCTTCTTCCCTGCTGAACTGCTAGGCTCCTCTTTCATCTTCCCTTTCTTCTAAATGTCTTGTTTTGTAGATATCACATTGGTGGTGAAGAGTTTTTATTGATCCTTAATTTTTTTTTCACAGACTGACCACTTCTTCTTCATGCTCTTTGATACATCTAACCTGCTCTTTTCCTGTGTTATTCAAACTATCAATTTCTTTCTTTTGTTCCTCAATTTTATTCTTATACTCAACAATATTTTCTGAGCTCTCTAGTGTTGAGGATTTTAGTCTATCAATTTCTTCTAACAGCTCAGTCTTTTCTTCATGCTGTTGTTACATATAGAGTTTGGCATCACGAACCACTTTATTGGATTTCTTCATTTTGAATCTCCAAACGTCTATCTCCTCAAGAGCTGCTTCCAATTCGGCTTCCATATCAACTCTCCCTTCAATTTCTTCTTCATCTTCAGCATCAGCTTCTTCATTTTTCTGAGAACTACAAACAATCGCCACCAAGGAATTTACCCCACTATCTCTGTAATTTTCTATTTCCTCAACCTCTTCATCCTCAGACTCATCTGAACTTTCAAATTCTTATGAAGGAAGATTCTTTTTCTTGAAGAAATTTCTATTGAATTATTTCTTCCCTTTCACAAACGCTGAAGTATTCTTCTTGGGAATTTCAACTTCATCATCATCATTATCGTTATCTTGAAACTTCTTGGGGAATCTTGCCGCAAGATCACCAACCTTTCCACATCGAAAGCATGCAAGTGGAAGTTTCCCATTAAACATCCCTCTTCATCTTTGTAGATTTGAAGAAAGGAATGACATCACCTCATCTGTCTCTTCTTCCTCATAAAAATCTTCAATGGTGATATATTTCATGGCCTTAAATGCCACCTCTTTGGATTTAACCTTTTCTATAGTCTCATTATCATCATTTCTCATTTCATATACAACAAGAGTGTTGTGCAGGTTATCTAATGTCAGTTCTTTTGAGACTTTATCTTCCAAAACAGAAACTTTCGGATTGAACTGAGGTGGAAGTTTTCTCAATATGCGCTTCACAATTTTTATACCTTTGATAATTTCTCCAAGACCCCGCATGTCTTCTACCACAGAATTTACCCTGTCAAATAATGCATCAACAGACTCATTCAGGTTCATTCTCAGATCTTCATACTTGTTCCACAACACTTGCGGATTTTCCTCTCTCACCTTTGTATCCCCTTCATATATATTCAAAAGATTTTCCCACATGGCATGTGACGTTTTGTATGACATCACCTTTGTATAAATGGGATTTGAGAGGGCTCCCCTAAGGCATTGATTGCTTTAGAATCAGCATCCAACTCTCTATGTTTAGCTTCTGATAATGCACCACTATAAATATCAGCTGTGATGCCATGCATAGATGCTGAAAACACATCCATTCCCAATGATCGGAAATAGTGTTTCATTCGATTCTTCCATATCTGAAAATTACATCTGTCGAAGATTAGAATCCCTTTATGGTTAGTGACCTCCATTGAGAGAATAACAACTGTCATCCTTTCCCTTTGATACCAATTTTTAGGTCCACAAGGTTGAATACCCTGAGAGGGGGGTGAATCAGATTATGACTAATTTTAAAATTAAATCTCTTTCTGATCTTGTTTCGCTGTTACGAAAAACACTCTTCTCTCTTTTCCTGTTGCAAAATATAAACAGAAAGTAAAGCAAGCACCGGACAGAACAATTTTACTTGGTTCCCCGCTAAGGACTATGTCCAAGGAGCATACGCCGACAGATTTCTGGTCGTACCAATTCGACTAAACTTCACTAGTTGTGGATTACAATGTTCAGGCTAGATCAATTTTATGCCCTGGCTCACTGCCTTTACAATGTTTAGGGTCAGCTCACTGCTTCCCCAAGGGTCACTCCCTATTTCTCTCTCTCTGGCTCACTTCCGGTGGAGAGGATCACCTTCCTTCTCTTCCTTTTCTCACTGGTCTTGGACGGAATCCACTCACAGTTTATAGACCTGTAGGTCTCTTCATTTTCATGAAGGAATTCATCTTCCTATATGTGTAGATGCTCTGTTGAAGCACAATTTTCACCAGTAGATGAATCTCTCTTTGCACCGAAGGTATCGGGCAAACTTCCAGCTTCCACGCAACCCGAAAATAACTGCTGGAAACAAACCTTATTTGGCGCGCAAGTCAATATCGGCGCGCAAGTATCGGCGTGCAAGTCACAACTGGCGCACAAGTCCTCCTCTAAAACATGCGCGACTCAATCTTCCTCAACTCTAAACCTGTGTAACTCACTTCTTTTTAAGCCCAATCCAATATTGGCGCGAAACTCCACACTGGAGCGTAGCTTCAAACACTGGCGTGCAACAATCACCCTTGGCGCGCACGTCCCAGCTGCGCGACCACACACACCACTTGCGCGACCACCACACCTCCATGACGGGATCTCTGATTTCTCAAAGTGTTGAACTCCAGTGAAGAATGAAGAGGGGTGGTCCAGTATTTATAGGCAAATTGACCACCCTACACGATGGCGCATAAGTCACCTGTGCGACCCAGTCTCGGCGCGCAAGTCTTCTGTCCTCTTAGACACTTGCACGACCAACTCCCAAACTTGCGCGAACCTGTTTCCTTAGCCATATTTTTATCTTCTGATCTTGAAAAACGTATTGCGCACAAGTTTCTTATACGTCAAGTCCTCGGCGTGCAAGTCCCTTTGCCAAAAACACTTTTCTTCATTTGTCGATTTTCAGGCCCAAAAATTTGGCAAACACTGGAAAACGACGCCACCTTGTATCTATTTTTTTGTACCACCTCTAGATCATCCATTCCATTTGTTGACATTCCTGAATCAAACATGGATCGTTGACCTCAGCTCTTTAACTCGACATTCCATCATGATATCCTCTTTGTCAACAAATTTGTATGTCATTGTTTTGCTTTGTCAACAATCACCACTCAGATGTCCACATTGTCAAAAAACACAATCACCTCAAAATAATTTCAATGATGCATTGAGGAATTTTTACCCAACAAATACAACATCTTTATTGAAAACATCCTTAATATGACCACTACATTCCTTCATACATACCATTTCATTGGATAACCTGAGGACATGCATAAGAAAAGGGTGAGCTATAAAGCCCAGTAATAGAGTACACATGGAATAACATGAGGCGTACAATACATGTTAGACAATAGGAATATCAATAGATAATAAGAAAAACATGAACATAAAGGCATGATAAAGCATGATAATCATAACTTGGAAATGTGGCAACAACACTTAACATGGAATTAGAATGAACCAAGGATCATTGTACATGGAGCATTAGTAAATCTCATTGCACATAAAGAACAAGTAAACCCTCATTGCACTTGAATTAGAATTATTAAACACTCATTGCACATGATGTATCGTGATACTATACTTTACCCAATGCATTGGAGCGCTATAAGGGCGCACCCTTCATAAACATTTCATTTCATGCATAAGTGTGCCACATGGATCATAAAACATGGATTCATAAAACATAATCATTTCTTCCATGATAAAGTAATGTGGAATTAATACATGAAACATTATAATCAACATGTAAATGTGAATAAAAGTGAATACCCAAGATGGAGAAATGGGCATGGTATTCATACAAAATGGCGTTGTCTTAGAAAATTGATGCGATTTCAGCAACGTAACTGCGTGACATAAGAATTCATAAAAATGGTTGATGAGAGAGAAAGGGCTTCCTCATCATATTTACATGTAATATACAGTTAGGAGTTCATATAGATACATGTCCCAAAAATTTTAATGGAATTTATATTCATGATAAAAAAGTATTGCTTGAATGTAAAAGAGGAGAGAGAAGTTCCTTTCGAAATTTCGGCATAGTAACGGGTGTAAATGACATGCATTTAATGAGAGAGAAAGGGTCTCCCATAATTCAAACATAAAGAGGAATGTATGAGGGAGGTGCGAAACCATACCCCAATATTTATAATTTAAATTAAATGGGAAAAACAACTTAATTAAAATTGGACAAAAATGAGAAAGGAAGAAAAAACCCTTACTTGGAAGTGTGCTTCCAAAGGCTATAGAGAGGATTGTGAGAGGCTTCTTGGGAGCTTGGGGCACCTTGGGAGGATTCTAGAGGGAGTAGGGCAGAGGTTGGATGAACTCCAAAGGTTTTGAGTGAGGAGGAAGTGGGAGCTTGGGTGGGTTTATATAGGAAAGGTGAGGGAATTCTTTATTATTTAGGTCTCGGACCCCTTATATTAACTTATTCCAAACCACAAACCTTACCATAGTTTTTGCCTGTGGTTTTTGGAAAAGGGAAGAGGAAAATAATATTTTTATAATGCCAAGATCCTAACTTCTTAAAATATTAGGGTTTCTTATGTGGAGGTGAGTCATACTCCAATGGAAATTAATTTAAAAAGGCAAGGTGTTTAATAAGTCTTGAGGGGTCCATTAATGCTTTGAAAAGTAAGCCAAAAAACCCAAAATCACATTATTTTAATGGTAAAACATATATTGTTAGTAAATATTATAGTATTTTATTACATCAGTATTGGGTCATTATGATGTCATAAAACACATTATATATTTAAACGGTATTTAATTTTTACTCAAAAATTTGACTGTCTCAGAAAATTATGAAAAATTCACTGTTGGATAATTTCAACGTCCGGATTCCAAAAATAACATTTATTTTATCTAAATAATTTTCTAAATATGTTAATTTTTACTTTTAAAATAAAAACCGACATTTATAAAAAATTCACAGGTTTTGACAAAAATGGCTTTCAAACCTTAATAAAAATTAAAATAGAATTCTTATAATTACATGATCATTTATGTATTATAAAATTAATCTAATAATAATAATAATAATTTATTAAAATATTATTTAATTCAAAAATCCCTTAATTTAATAAAATAGTTTTCTTAATTAAATAATAACTAAAAACACCATTTTTACTTTAAAAACTATTTAGAATATATCAATAATGACAAGAAATTATATTCATTATTATATACAAAAATATTTTTCATGAACATAGTACTATCGATTGGTTACATAACCCGTTAAAACAGCCGCATAAGACCTAAGGGTATGGTGTTGGATGGTGACAGTCTCTTGGGGTGGCTCGGATAACATCACTCGAGTGGTAATTTCTATCAACTTCCACTTCTCTCGTAGACGGTCCCGTTCGAGCTTGACATAGTGAAGCTCATCTTGGGCTTGGTCAAGAGCGAAGCCTAAGGACACCACCTCTTTTCCGAGCTCTGATAAATGGGCTTCGTATGGGGAAATTCTACTAGATGAGGCTATCGCTTTCTTTGTCTAAGTAAAATTGGACGTGTTAGAGACCTATATTTATACTAATCATGTGATCAATGTTCAACGACTATAAAAGTAACGGTCACAATTATTATCATAAAGCCAATGAAGTTAACATTTTATAAAAACATTTTATATAAATAGACATTTAATAATATCAAGAGGGATTTTACATTAATGAAACTTTGGGTCGTTACAATATTCCCCCGTTAAGAAATTTCTCCCACAAAATTTTCCTTTTCCCACACTAAAACATATGTTGGTAACTCAGATTCATCACTTCCTCCAATTCCCATGTTTCTTCTTCAAACTTGTGTTTTCTACACAACACCTTGACGAGGGGCATTGTCTTATTTCGTAGAACTTTTTCTCAATGATCTAAGATCTTCACTGGTTGTTCCTTATAAGAAATATCATCCTCAAATTGTACCACCTCAGAAGAGAGTACATGTGAAGGGTCTAGTATGTACTTACTTAAGAAGGATACATGAAAGAAATCATGTACTTTGGCCATAGTAGGCGGAAGTGCTAGTCGATAGGCCACAGCCCCGACACGATCAAGAATCCTGAAGGGGCTGATGTACCGTGGGCTTAACTTCCCTTTCTTTCAAAACCTCGTGACCTTCTTGCATGGAGATATTCATAGAAAAACCATGTATCCAACTTTAAACTCAAGGTCTCGTCAATGATTATCTGCAAAACTCTTCTGTCGACTCTGGGCTCCCTTGATATACTACAGAATGGTTTTCACCTTCTCCACCATTTCCTCGACCATTTCTAGTCCAAGCTGCTTACGTTCACCAACCTCATCCCAACATGCTGGTGTTCTTCACCTTTTCCCATACAGTGCTTCATATGGTTCCATTTGGAAGCTCGTGTGAAAACTGTTATTATAAGAGAACACAACCAGAAGAAGATATGAACTCATCATTCTTTTAAAGTCCATTGAGAATGCTCTCAACATACCCTCATGTATTTGGATAGTCCACTCGGATTGGACATCAGTTTGAGGATGATAGGCCGTACTAAAGTTCAGTTTAGTATTCAGAGGATTTCGAAGACTCTTCCACAACTTAGAGGAAAACATTGGATCTCGGTCAGACACAATAGATAGTGGTACTCCATGCAAACTTACCACTTCCCTAATGTATATCCGTGCCAGTTGATCCAATGAGAAATCCTCCTGAATATCAATGAAGTGTGCGCTGTTTGTAAGACAATCCACAACAACCCATATTTCATTGTTTCCTTTGGATGTCCTTGGAAGTCTGGTGAAAAAGTCCATGGTGATGTTTTCCCATTTCCATTCTTGTATGGGCAATGCTTGAATCATCCCCTTAGACTTCTGCCTCTCTGCCTTCACTTTCTAACACACCAGGAACATTGATGTATATTTTGTAATCTCCTTCTTCATATTATCCCACCGAAAGTTTTCTCGGAGATCTTGATACATCTTTGTGCTCCCTGGGTGAATAGAGAAATTTGAACTATGTGCATCATCCAATAGTTCCTTCTTCAGCTCCCGACTTGATGGAACACATAGTATTTTCCCAAACCACACAATTCCTTCTTCATTAACATTAAACTCTAAGGATTTCCCTTTTTCGATAGCTCCCACTTTTTCTTAAATTACCACATCATCCTTTTGAGCATCCTATAACCTTTCCAAAAGAGATGGTTGAGAAATCATTTGTGAAAGGATTGATGATGTTCCCTTCTCTATGATTCCCATGTCCATCTTCATCAATTCTTAGAAGATTGTGTAAAGGCCCACAAAATTTCAAGGAAATTTTTTTCTTAATTTTCTTTGGAATTTTACAAGAGCGCAGCTTCAGACGACACCTGATTCCGAGGCCCGGTGTGCCCGGAATCAATTTCCGAAATTTGGCTCGAGTATGTTCAGTGAACGGACGAGCGGGTTTTTCTATCTTTTGAACCGGTGCCCGGAATCTAATTCTGAGGGCACCGATGAAATCGCAGCGCCGGTATTTGCTTAGAAACGCCTCTTCCGGAGTTGCGTTTGCTCAACCGTGGTTTTTAAAATTTTGGGCTTTAAGTCGGAAATAAAATAAAGGTTGTGCGACAACTTTATTTTATTTCACTTAAGCCGCTTGGAAGTCATTTGAAAGCCACTTGAGCTGAGTTAAAGCGGATAGGGTGCTATCCGGAAATACCCTACCCCTTGGTAGGATATTTGTGAGGTGGGGCCCGCACGAGCCCCGCCGTTTCTTTCGCTAAGTAACGCACCCGCGAAAACCCGTCAAAATAACTGAAAAGTCAACCGGCGCGTTTTCTTTAATTTCTTAACATACCATTTAATTGGGTGGTTTGTTTCGTGAATTAAATGGGCTGTTTCATTTGTTGAATTAATTCAACGAATTTAATGGGTCGTTACTTACGCGTTTGCGTTCGTTGGCAAATTAATAAAATAGACAAACTTGTCTATTTTGGAGGATTGCCATCGTTGTGCGAATTCTCTGAGCCTCCACTCTCCTCGCGAAGAACGCGAAGAACGCGAAGAACGCGAAGAACGCCAGCGACCAGAATTCGACGACGCACACCGTGATCTGCGAGGTCGACGAGCTCTACCCGCGACGTTCTTCGGCGACGCCTCTTCTTCCGCGGCCGATCCTCGTTCGACAACTAAGGTGAGAAACGGATCGTTTAATTCTCCCTTTTTATAATTCGATATCAACGGATTTAAATTAATTAAATCCGTTTGATCTTGATCCGGAGATTGGCGACGCGACGATCCCCTTCTTCCGCGACGAGCAATCCCGCGACGATCCCCCGTTCGGCAACGACAGCTGCGAGGTAGGGGTTGTTGGAATATTTTATTTCCCGTGTTTATTCTTTTAAAATAAAGAACCCAATCTCGGAACAATTTTAATTTATTTAAAATTGTTGATTGGTTATTTCTTTTCCTCCCGTTGATTTTATGACTAACGCGGAGGGTGCGGATCTAACGAACAAGACCCGGCAACCCTCCGCCGATCTTTTTGTTGTGCGGATTTGGCGGACGACGACGAACCGTGCGGCAGGGGCGATTCGTTGATCCCGCAGTGAAGATCGGCCCCCGGGAGGAGCTATGGCGCAGACGGGAGGAAAAACGGGCCACCGGAGCAACTCCGGCGGCCCGCGGAAGGCGGCGGCGCCCGGCGCGCCGCCGGAGGAATCCACCGTGGCTCGGCCGCGGCGGCGGCGAACCGCCGGACCGCATCCGCGGTCCGGCCACCCAGCACGCGGCCCGCGCGGGCCGCGTTCCTCCAAGCCGCGGGTCAAACCCGCGGCGGTTTCCTTCGGCCGCTCGGCCGAAGCCGAGCCGGCCGGTCCAGTCGGTCGGGCCGGACCCGGACCAGCCGGGTCGGGTCGACCCGGTTCGGCCGACCCAAGGGGGGGTTCGGGCCGGGTCGCCCCGGGCCTAGAACCCTCGTTTTCGGGCCCTCTTCGGTCTTTTGCCCATATCTTGGGCCTGTGACCTCCGATTGACGAACCGTCAGCGGCTACGCGATCCTCGGATCGATAAAGTCGTTTCGGTATATTACACTCAAGGTTTCGGAAGACTTTGGGTTCGGCCGGGTTGGTTCGTACACGAAACCAACCGGGCCCTCAGAGCGGAAACGCTCATAACATGAGCTACGGACGTCCGATCGACGTACCGTCAGCTGTGGTAGTTTCCTCTAAGTGAGAAGGAACTTTTGGCATACTCTGCCCGAGGATCGGACACAGGCGGAGTACGGTCGGGTTGGTTTTTCCCTAAAAACCAACCGGGCCCCTGGGACGAAAATGCCAATAACTCTCAGACCGGGCGTCCGATTGACGCGCCGTCTGTTGCGTTGAGATCCTGTTGTCAATACGGAACTTTTGGATACATCAACTTCGGACTACGCGTCAGTTGATGTATCAGCCTCTCGGCTCGTGGAGCGGACCCTCCTAAACGAGCTCGCTGTGTGCGGGAACCCTAGCGCTGGCTGTGACTTCGACGACAGAGCAGAGATCCTCCGTGGACTGCGACGACGACAGAGCAGAGATCCTCCGTGGACTGCGACGACGACAGAGCAGAGATCCTTCGTGGACTGCGGCGACAACTGTGCAGAGATCCTCAGTGGACTGCGTCGACTACTGCACTCAGCGATCCTACGTGGATCAGTGCTATAGGTCCTATGTGGGCCCGATCCTGTGTGGGTCCTTACTACCGGTTCTGTGTGAGCCACTGCCTACAGGTTCTATGTGAGCCCGATCCTGTGTGGGTCTTTTGCGGGGGTTAGTACCTATCGATCCTTCGTGGGTCCGACGACTTAGATGGATCAGTGATCACCTTTGACGTCATCTGAAAAAGTATACCTGGTTGAGCTGAATCTTATGTTACTATCCTTTGTGGATTGTGCTGAACTATCCTATGTGGATTTACTGTTTACTCTCCTTGTGGATTTGAGTCTTGCTTTCCTGTGTGGATTGAGTTGTTCTTGAGCTCGTGAGCAGAGCTAGAATTGGGGACTTAGGTATATGTATGGGCATATACCTAAGTCGAGTCAGATGTTACTTCGTGATTGCACCTTCCTTTTGTGCTATATACTTTGTGGATTTCGGGAGACCTTCGGGGGTCTCAGGGTCCTTACTGAGTAGCTTATACTCACCCCTGCACGGGCTATGCCCGCACCTTGTTGTGTTGGATGCAGACGACTGACAGCGCTGATCACGGTTGGGGCGTGGAGCAGGACGGTACCTGGAGGTGGACCACTGGGCGAGACGTGCTCGGAGCGGACGTGGGACCCGAGGAGCCTGGAGGCTATCTGTACCCACCCTTTAGGTGGGATTGCCAGTGGACGACACGAGGCCGCCGTCTTTTCTTCAGTTGCTGTTCTTTTCCTTTTCAGTTGTACTTTCAGTTGGGCTTGTATTCTGGCCCCCTTTACTTTTCTGCACTTTGTAGTTACTTTCCGCTTGCTGACTCTGTGGTGGTTGTTACTTATAAAGGCAATGCCTTCCCTGTTTACCGGGATTTTACGCCTTGGTGGTAGTCGCCAGCCCCTGGCCTATGGAAGGCGGGCTTGGGGTAGTCACGGCACGGGCCCCGAGGTCGGGTCGTGACAAATTGGTATCAAAGGTGGTCGGTTCTACCGCAGACTCTGATCGTCTTTTCTTTCTATATGAAGCAATAGTGTTTAGTGTATTGAGTGTGGTTATCAGTTCAGGGAGCCCAGTGTTGGTGCGGCGGCCGACGTATCCGTACACCAGGACCCTGACTCCTGATTTCCGACTTAATGCATGAAAACATTTATTGCGTGTGTGTTTCAAGTTTCTTTGTGATTACTTGTGTCAGCTCACCGGGTATACTGATCTGCTTCATGAAAGTCTCAAGTTTTCCTTGTGATTACTTGTGCCAGCTCACCAGGTATACTGTTCTGACTGTGGTTCTCTTGTTCTCCTTTTCAGGATGGCCCCGCGACGACAGCCAGCTAGGGTTCCGAGTGTAGGGCGCGACGGCAGCCCACCGAGCGATGAGGCCTCGGTGCAGGGCCCTTTGCCAGCAGTGTCACCGACGGTAGCTTTACCCGCCGAGCCACCGATGCTACCAGTACCAGACGCTGACGATGCACGTCGCCTCAGGGCACTGCATGAGTTTCAGAGCCAGCGACCGCCCAGGTTTCGCGGTGAGGCGGACCCCCAGGCCGCCGAGGACTGGCTAGAGGCGGTGGTACAGATCATTAGCCTAGTGAGGACACCAGCGGATCTCATGGTGATTCTCGCGGCGAGCCTCCTACAGGCGGCGGCAGGACGATGGTGGAGCTTGATGCTCCAGGTTCACGATGAGGCATCCTTGCTCTGGACGGACTTCGAGAGCCTCTTCCGCTCTGAGTTCGTCCCGGCCACCCTCCGAGCGGTGCGCATGCAGGAGCTTCTCCAGCTGCGCCAGGGCAGCATGACGGTCGCTCAGTACGCGGCGAGGTTCACTGACCTATCTCGCTACTCGACCGACATGGTTCGGGACCCCTTCTTCCGGGCCCGGACCTTCGAGCAGGGCTTGCGGCAGGAGATTCGGGCGTCGCTGATCTCCCTCAGCATTCCGACCCAGGAGGGAGTACTGGAGAGAGCCCTCCTGATCGAGAGCTTCCTGGCAGAGCCTTCTTCAGCGGCGAGACCTAGCGCAGGGCGGCAGGTAGCTGAGTCTTCGGCAGCAGGTAGCCGGCGGATGACTCTCGGGTCCAGGCAGACCAGACCCCCACGCAGACGGCCTCAGGACACAGGCTCAGCAGTGCGGGGCACACAGCGGAGTGCCAGCCTTCCGAGAGGCAGGCTGTGCTACTCCTGCGGCGGGCAGGGTCACATGGCTCGTGACTGCCCGACTCGCCGATCAGAGGAGCAGCAGACGGTGGAGGGGCCACCCAGGCAGAGGCAGAGGGTCGACCGTGGCGGTCCACAGGGAGGAGGCGGACGAGGCAGAGGAGCTGGCCGAGCAGCGGGTGGTGGGCGACGCTTCCAGGCTCTACCCCCACCACCACCAGGAGGGCCACCTCGACCACATGGAGCTGGTGGGCAGGGACAGGCTCAGCTCCAGGCAGTGGAGGCCTACGACCCCGACATGCCAGAGATGATTCGAGGTACGATCTGTGTCTATTCCATCCTTTCTGCAGTACTTATAGACACAGGAGTGAGTCACTCTTTCATAGACTCTGCCCTTGTTCGGAGCTCGGAGATTCCTACTGAGCCGCTGGCTCGATCCTTACGGCTAGAGACTCCTACGGGAGCAGACTCGACGATTACGCACTGGTGCCGGCAGTGTGAGCTTACTCTAGGAGGCGAGAGCTTCGGCTGAGATCTCCTTGTAGCGGCGTCGAGGCCTTACGATGTCATCTTGGGCATGGATTGGCTATCCACGGTTCATGACCAGATCGACTGTTTTAGGTGCAAGGTGCGATGTGTTCGCACCGACGGGAGCAGGTTTACCTTCACCGGCGAGAAGGGAACCTTTGCAGCACAGGATGGACTTCCGCGAAGGAGAGTGCAGCCCATATCTCATCAGTTGGCTAGCCTCATCCTAGGAGCAGTGGACGTGCGGAGTCCAGTTTTTCCTGCAGTGGTGGACCAGTACGTGGACCTCTTTCCCGACGACGTTCCAGGGCTACCTCCTCGTCGAGAGGTAGACTTTTACATCGACTTGTACCCCGGGACAGCCCCGATATCTACTCCATCATACCGAATGGCCCCCGCCGAGCTTCGAGAGCTGCGGGTACAGTTGGAGGACTTGCAGAGCAAGGGGTTTATCCGACCCAGTGTTTCACCCTGGGCTTCCCCGATATTGTTCGCCAAGAAGGTGGACGGGAGATTGCGACTGTGTGTCGACTATCGTCGCCTGAACCAGGTGACAGTGAGGAACAAGTATCCGCTGCCACGGATTGATGACCTCTTCGATCAGCTCAAGGGAGCGCGGTGGTTCTCGAAGATAGACCTCCGGTCAGGCTATCATCAGCTCAGAGTTCGAGACGAGGACGTGCAGAAGACGGCCTTCAGGTGTCGGTATGGCCATTATGAGTTCTTGGATATGCCATTCGGCGTAACCAATGCTCCAGCAGTGTTCATGAGCCTCATGAACAGGATCTTCCAGCCATACCTCGACCGATTTGTCGTGGTCTTCATTGATGACATTTTGGTATACTCGACGACTGAGGAGGAGCATGCCTACCACCTGCAAGTTGTGCTAGAAACACTCCGAGAGAACCAGCTTTATGGCAAGCTCTCAATGTGCCTGTTCTGGTTACGTGAGGTCCACTTCTTGGGGCACGTCATCTCTGAGGCGGGAGTTGCAGTGGATCCCGCGAAGATCGAGGGAGTGCTAGCTTGGGAGCCGCCCAGGAGCGTGACGGAGGTGCGGAGCTTCTTGGGCCTAGCCGGATACTATCGGAGATTTGTGCCAGACTTCTCCAGAGTTGCGGCACCACTCTCAGCCTTGACGAAGAAGGGGAAACCCTTTGTGTGGTCAGACAGATGTCAGCAGAGCTTCCAGGAGCTGAGACAGAGATTGACCAGCGCACCTATCTTGAGATTGCCTGAGGAGGGAGTTGGATACATGGTTTACTGCGATGCATCAGGGACTGGACTCGGGTGCGTCCTGATGCAGGAGCGGGCCGTGATCGCCTACGGATCACGTCAGTTGAGGCCGCATGAGCAGAACTACGCCACTCATGACCTGGAGTTAGCAGCAGTGGTCTTCGCTCTGAAGACTTGGCGGCACTATCTGATGGGCGAGCGCTTCACAGTCTTTTCTGACCACCAGAGTCTCAGGTATATCTTCTCTCAGAAGGACCTGAACCTAAGACAGCGGAGATGGCTTGAGTTCCTCCAGGACTACGAATTTGAGATAGTCTATACTCCTGGGAAGGGGAACGTGGTAGCCGATGCCCTCAGCAGGAGGACGGGCATTCAGCTACTTGAGGAGGCGACGGAGCAGCTAGCCTCCTTACAGATATCCTTCGTGGATAGAGACGGAGCAGCCTTTCTTCAGTCTCTCACAGTCTCTCCTCCACTTCTACAGCGGGTCAGAGAGGCTCAGCGTGGGGACGCTGACTGTGAGACCCGGCGTGCACTGATATCCTTAGGTCAGGCGCCTGATGGTTTCTCCCTTGGAGCAGAGCACGACATCCTTTTCAGAGGACGTACCTACGTACCAGTCGCTTTACGAGAGGAGGTGCTGAGAGAGTTTCACACTTCTCCCTTGGCGGTGCATCCTGGAGTGGCGAAGATGTACCAGGATCTCAGACGACAACACTGGTGGCTGGGCATGAAGAAAGCTGTGGCAGAGTTCATTTCACGATGCCTCACCTGCCAGCAGGTGAAGGCAGAGCATCAGGTACCAGCAGGCTTGGTACAGCCCTTGGAGGTCCTGGAGTGGAAGTGGGATGGCATATCTATGGACTTCATGACTGGACTTCCACGCACTTCCAGAGGTCACGACTCCATTTGGGTGATTGTCGACCGACTCACCAAGTCGGCACACTTCTTACCCATCAGAGAGCAGGGCTCAGTGGAGAGCTTGGGACGTCTTTACGTCCAGGAGATCGTACGGCTTCACGGTGTTCCATCGTCTATCATCTCCGATCGAGATGCTCATTTCACTTCCCGGCTTTGGAAGGGGTTGCAGGAGGCGTTCGGGACGCGGCTCCATCTGAGCACAGCCTTCCACCCTCAGACGGATGGTCAGACTGAGAGGACCATATAGACACTCGAGGACACGCTCCGTGCATGTGTTCTCGACTTTGGTCGCAGCTGGGAGGACCACCTACCCTTGGTGGAGTTCACGTACAACAACAGCTACCACTCCACCATCGGGATGGCACCATACGAGGCGTTGTACGGCAGACCCTGCAGATCACCGTTGTGCTGGACAGACCCTGGGGAGTCAGCACTCGTGGGACCAGAGATGGTCAGAGCCACGACAGAGAAGGTCCAGATCATCCAGGAGAGGATGAGGACAGCTCAGAGCCGACAGAAGTCATATGCTGACAGGAGGCGGAGGCCACTAGAGTTCGAGGATGGCGACCACGTCTTTTTGCGTGTCTCACCTCGACGTGGTTTACGGAGATTTGGCCGAGGTGACAAGTTGTATCCACGCTTCATCGGGCCTTTCCAGGTCCTCAGCAGGATAGGAGAGGTGGATTATCGCCTGGCTCTACCACCTCAGTTGCACCGGGTGCACGATGTCTTCCACGTGTCTCAGCTGAGGAGATACGTGCACGACCCGACGCACATCATCGACTTTGGGGAGCTGGACGTGGATGATGGGGTGACTTTTGCGGAGGTCCCTGTGGAGATCGAGGATCGACAAGAGCGGGTCCTACGTGGGCGGTCGATTCCTCTTGTGCGCGTCAGATGGTAGCACGGGAACCTCCAGGAGAGCACTTGGGAGCGGGAGGCTCATATGCGTGCTCAGTACCCCCATTTGTTCCCCTAGTTTTTGATGTATCTTTACGGGGACGTAAAGCCCTGAGGTGGGAGTAATGTAAAGACCCGCAAAATTTCAAGGAAATTTTTTTCTTAATTTTCTTTGGAATTTTACAAGAGCGCAGCTTCAGACGGAACCTGATTCCGAGGCCTGGTGTGCCCGGAATCAATTTCCGAAGTTTGGCTCGGGTACGTTCAGTGAACGGACGAGCGGGTTTTTCTATCTTTTGAACCGGTGCCCGGAATCGAATTCTGAGGGCACCGATGAAATCGCAACGCCGGTATTTTCTTAGAAACGCCTCTTCTGGAGTTGCGTTTGCTCAACCGTGGTTTTTAAAATTTTGGGCTTTAAGTCGGAAATAAAATAAAGGTTGTGCGACAACTTTATTTTATTTCACTTAAGCCGCTTGGAAGTCACTTGAAAGCCACTTGAGCTGAGTTAAAGCGGATAGGGTGCTATCCGAAAATACCCTACCCCTTGGTAGGATATTTGTGAGGTGGGGCCCGCACGAGCCCCGCCGTTTCTTTCGCTAAGTAACGCACCCGCGAAAACCCGTCAAAGTAACTGAAAAGTCAACCGGCGCGTTTTCTTTAATTTCTTAACAGACCATTTAATTGGGAGGTTTGTTTCGTGAATTAAATGGTCTGTTTCATTCGTTGAATTAATTCAACGAATTTAATGGGTCGTTACTTACGCGTTTGCGTTCGTTGGCAAATTAATAAAATAGACAAACTTGTCTATTTTGGAGGATTGCCATCGTTGTGCGAATTCTCTGAGCCTCCACTCTCCTCACGAAGAACGCGAAGAACGCGAAGAACGCCGGCAACCGGAATTCTACGATGCACACCGTGATCTGCGACGTCGACGAGCTCTACCCGCAACGTTCTTCGGCGACGCCTCTTCTTCCGCGGTCGATCCTCGTTCGGCAACTAAGGTGAGAAACGGATCGTTTAATTCTCCCTTTTTATAATTCGATATCAACGGATTTAAATTAATTAAATCCGTTTGATCTTGATCCGGAGATTGGCGACGCGACGATCCCCTTCTTCCGCGACGAGCAATCCCGCGACGATCCCCCGTTCGGCAACGACAGCTGCGAGGTAGGGGTTGTTGGAATATTTTATTTCCCGTGTTTATTCTATTAAAATAAAGAACCCAATCTCGGAACAATTTTAATTTATTTAAAATTGTTGATTGGTTATTTCTTTTCCTCCCATTGATTTTATGACTAACGCGGAGGGTGCGGATCTAACGAACAAGACCCGGCAACCCTCCGCCGATCTTTTTGTTGTGCGGATTTGGCGGACGATGACGAACCGTGCGGCAGGGGCGATCCGTTGATCCCGCAGTGAAGATCGGCCCCCGGGAGGAGCTATGGCGCAGACGGGAGGCAAAACGGGCCACCGGAGCAACTCCGGCGGCCCGCGGAAGGCGGCCGCGGCGGCGGCGAACCGCCGGACCGCGTCCGCGGTCCGGCCACCCAGCACGCGGCCTGCGTTCCTCCAAGCCGCGGGTCCAACCCGCGGCGGTTTCCTTCGGCCGCTCGGCCGAAGCCGAGCCGGCCGATCCGGTCGGCCGGGCCGTGCCCAGGCCGGACCGGACCCGGCCCAGCCGGGTCGGGTCGACCCGGTTCGGGTCGACCCGGTTCGGCCGACCCAAGGGGGGGTTCGGGCCGGGTCGCCCCGGGCCCAGAACCCTCGTTTTCGGGCCCTCTTCGATCTTTTGCCCATATCTTGGGCATGGGACCTCCGATTGACGAAACGTCAGCGGCTACGCGATCCTCGGATCGATACGGTCGTTTCAGTATATTACACTCAAGGTTTCGGAAGACTTTGGGTTCGGCCGGGTTGATTCGTACACGAAACCAACCGGGCCCTCGGAGCGGAAACGCTCATAACTTGAGCTACGGACGTCCGATCGACGTACCGTCATCTGTGTTAGTTTCCTCTAAGTGAGACGGAACTTTTGGCATACTCCGCCCGAGGATCGGACACGGGCGGAGTACGGTCGGGTTGGTTTTGCCCTAAAAACCAACCGGGCCCCTGGGACGAAAATGTCAATAACTCTTAGACCGGGCGTCCGATTGACGCGCCGTCTGTTGCGTTGAGATCCTGTTGTCGATACGGAACTTTTGGATACATCAACTTCGGACTATGCGTCATCTGATGTATCAGCCTCTCGGCTCGTGGAGCGGACCCTCCTAAACGAGCTCGCTGTGTGCGGGAACCCTAGCGCTGGCTGTGACTTCGACGACAGAGCAGAGATCCTCCGTGGACTGCGACGACGACAGAGCAGAGATCCTCCGTGGACTGCGACGACGACAGAGTAGAGATCCTTCGTGGACTACGGCGACGACTGTGCAGAGATCCTCAGTGGACTGCGTCGACTACTACACTCAGCGATCCTACGTGGATCAGTGCTACAGGTCCTATGTGGGCCCGATCCTGTGTGGGTCCTTACTACCGGTTCTGTGTGAGCTACTGCCTACAGGTTCTGTGTGAGCCCGATCCTGTGTGGGTCTTTTGCGGGCGTTAGTACCTATCGATCCTTCGTGGGTCCGACGACTTAGATGGATCAGTGATCACCTTTGACGTCATCTGAAAAAGTATACCTGGTTGAGCTGAATCTTATGTTACTCTCCTTTGTGGATTGTGCTGAACTATCCTATGTGGATTTACTGTTTACTCTCCTTGTGGATTTGAGTCTTGCTTTCCTGTGTGGATTGAGTTGTTCTTGAGCTCGTGAGCAGAGCTAGAATTGGGGACTTAGGTATATGTATGGGCATATACCTAAGTCGAGTCAGATGTTACTTCGTGATTTCACCTTCCTTTTGTGCTATATCCTTTGTGGATTTCGGGAGACCTTCGGGGGTCTCGGGGTCCTTACTGAGTAGCTTATACTCACCCCTGCACGGGCTATGCCCGCACCTTGTTGTGTTGGATGCAGACAACGGACAGCGCTGATCACGGTTGGGGCGTGGAGCAGGACGGTACCTGGAGGTGGACCACTGGGCGGGACGTGCTCGGAGCGGACGTGGGACCCGAGGAGCCTGGAGGCTATCTGTACCCACCCTTCAGGTGGGATTGCCAGTGGATGACACGAGGCTGCCGTCTTTTCATCAGTTGCTGTTCTTTTCCTTTTCAGTTGTACTTTCAGTTGGGCTTGTATTCCGGCCCCCTTTACTTTTCTGCACTTTGTAGTTACTTTCCGCTTGCTGACTCTGTGGTGGTTGTTACTTATAAAGGCAATGCCTTCCCTGTTTACTGGGATTTTACGCCTTGGTGCTAGTCGCCAGCCCCTGGCCTATGGAAGGTGGGTTTGGGGTAGTCACGGCACGGGCCCCGAGGTCGGGTCGTGACAGATTGGATCCTTATCAATTCTCATCATTGATAGAATCACTAGATCCTTTATACTTATGGAATCTTCCACCTTGTTCGCTTTCCCAGGGTGGTAATGGATTGAACAGTCATAATCCTTAATTAGCTCTATCCATATTCTCTAGAACATATTATGCTATTTCAGTGTGAATATATATTTAAGACTCTTGTGGTCAGTATATATCTCACATTTCTCTCCATAGAGATAATGCCGCCCGATTTTCAAGGAAAAGATCACCGCCACCAACTCCAGATCATGTGTTGGATAGTTTCGCTCATGGATTTTCAACTGCCTTGAGGCATAGGATATCACTTTATCATTCTGCATCAGCACAAATCCTAATCTCTTCTTCTAAGCATCACTGAATACCACAAAAGCTCCCCACTTGTGGGTAAGGTGAGAACTGGCGCAGTGATAAGCCTCATTTTCAACTCCTTGAAGATTTCTTCGCATTCATCACTCCAAGAAAACTTTACACCCTTCCTAGTGAGCTTGGTAAGAGGGTTGGACAATCGTGTGAAATTTCTCACAAGTCATCGATAATATCCAGCTAACCCCAAGAAACTACGAATATCTAATACCGATGTTGGCCTCGTCCATCCCTCAATTGCATCTGTTTTGGAGGGATCCAAAGATATCCCATTGCTTGTGATGATATTTTCCACGAACGAGACCTCCTTCAACCAAAACACACACATGATGTACTTTTCATAGAGCTTCTCCTTGCACAAAGTCTCTAGTACAGTTCTTAAATGCTCCTCATGATCCTCCTTGGTTTTGGAGTATATTAGAATATAATCTATAAAGACTACCACAAATTTTTCTAGGTAATTTCTAAAGACTCTATTCATCAAGTCCAGGAAGATTTCTGGAGCATCAGTGAGTCCGAGTGGCATTACTATGAATTCATAGTGCCCGTATCTTGTACGAAATGCAGTCATGGGGACATCTTCCTTCTTCACCCTTACTTGATAATATCCCGACCGCAAATCTACCTTGGAGAAGAATTGTGCTCCACAAATTTGATCAAACCAGTCATCAATTCTTGGGAGAGGATACTTGTTCTTTATCGTGATTTTGTTATGTTCACGATAATTGATGCAAAGCCGCATTGACCCATCCTTCTTCTTGACGAAGAGGATAGGTGCACCCTATGGTGAAGAACTTGGGCGTATAAACCATTTATCAATATTCTCCTGTAGTTGTTTCATCAGATATTCAAGCTCTACAACGTCCATTCTATATGTAGTCTTGGATATTGGTAAATCCCTGGGTATAAGTTCAATTGAGAATTCAACATCCCTTCTATGAGGAAGACCTGGCAGTTTCTTGGGAAACACTTCAGTGAATTCCCTCACAATAGGAATTTCCTCAAGGATGGTTTCTTCCTTGGACTCAATCATCTCAGCTAGATACGTGTGCTCATAAGGTAGTAATATCCATGCTTGAGATGATGGAGCTAAATGAGATTCATCTTCCTCCTAACACTTGTAAAGAATCAAGGGTCGATTCTCCATATGGAGTGTGGTTTCCCTCTCTCAAAAATTTATGTTGTCTCTATATAAGGAAAGCCAATCCATGCCATGAATTGCATCAACTTCCACCAAAGGGAGTATGATGAGGTTATCTGGGAAATTCTATCCACATATTATAATAGGGGAGGACTTATATTCATGGGATACAGTGATTTCCCCATTTTCCGTACTCACCAACATCTTCACTTCCATGATTTGTGGTGGTGCTGGGATTATTATACTAAACCTTCAAGATATAAATGATTTTTTAGAACCTGAATCAAAACATACGTTAACTATTCTTGAATGAATAACTAGCGTACCTATCACCACTTCGTTGTTGGGGTTCACTTTGGCAGAAGTGATGGAAAAAGCTCTTCCTTGCTACCTTAGAGGTTATTGGTTATCTCCAAAAACCCTTGGATTGTGGCACTGATTTACAAAATGACTTGGTTCTTTGCATTTGTAGCATTGAAAAACACGTTGAGGTTTGAACAGAGTGTTCCTATCCTCTGTCGCAGCCGCAGGTCTTTCTTTCTGACATTTAACAGCTAGGTGCCTTTCTCTTCCACACCTGAAGCATTTCCTCATCCCCTTAAGGCAATTTCCAGGGTTCTTCTTTCTGCAATTTGGGAAAGTTGGGTGTTGGATCTTCTTAGCACCGTTGGATTTATCCATCGTCCCACCAGCATTGAATTACACCTTACGCTTCTTATCCCCATGATACCCTTGTGATTCTCCGATCTCCATTCTAACCTTGAGGGAACATCGGACAATTTCCTCATAGCTGTCAAAGTCACAGATCGCTAATGCTTTCTGCAGGCGAGGCTTCATCCCACCAAAGAAGTGTTCAACCTTGCATTCGGGGGTAACAAAAAAGCTGGAAGCGTATCGTGCATGCCTTGTGATGGTTTCCTCATACGCTCAAATAGATTCTTCGTCTTTTTTCTTGATGGAATGGAAGTCCCATTCCATCTTAAGCCAGAGGGTGCATGGAAAATATTTATCGACAATCGTCTCCCGGAAATCCTTCCATTCCAACGCCTCGATATCCTCCTCAGGCTTCATATTTTTGATCAATGTCAACCATTGATCAGCTTCACCCTCCATATGATAAGCTTCCGGGAGAACCTTCTCTTGTTTAGAACATTGAAGAATGGAGATGATCTTTTCAATGGAGTTGATCCATTGTTCAGCGATTGTGGGATCAGATGATCCACTAAAAGTAGGAGGCCTTTGTCTCATGAAGCTCTCGATAGAGACTTGTTCTTTATTAGGGGGGTTTGGACGTTCCTCTTGACCCATGTTTCTATTCAATGCTTGAGTTAGCTGAGAGAGAAGCGTGACAAAGTTCACAATTCCCGCTCCCATTGGATTGGGCATCTCATTAGTACAGTCATCACACTGATCTTCACATCGATTGTTAGTCCGAGTCCTCCTATTACTGGCCATTGGCTGGAATAAAAGGAATGTGAGGGGTAACACATAAAGGGTAATCCAAAGACAAAAGTTGATAAGTTATAAATAAAATTTCATTTCCTTAACTCATGAGTCTATAGGCTTTAATCTAGGCTTTTCATGATCTACTTTCTAACATATATTCATAGGGTCATTTTTTTAGTTCCCTTAATAAGGGTTCATACTAAGCTTGTGAATTTACCAAAGCATATCCCCCAAGAGTGTCGAAACCAAGAGTGTAGCAAGGCCCATTGTCGTGCACTAGTTCCCATTCGAGTCTAGCTCAAAGTGGTGTTTTCGAGTTTTACCCCTATGATACATCTGTGCGAGAGCTGCCTCTACATGCTCGTATCCAGAGAGGGATGTATTTTCTTGATAACCCACTTACTCAATACTCGCCAAAACATAGGGACGTTTTTATTGAACTTAGACTTGTATCTAAGGCTTCACTAGGGTTTTCTAATCCTAATCCCAAAAATAACCAAACTTATCCTTTGATACCAACTATGATAACCCGTCTTTTTATTACAACTTAAACATGATTTATTACATAAAAAATCATTTGATACAACAATGATGATCGAGAGGTTTAGTGTCTTTGGGGCTTAGGATCATTACATAAAAACATAAATCATGAAATACAACATCTTTATTTAAAACTTCCATTACATGACCACTACATTCCTTCGTACTTAGCATTGGATGGGATAACCTGAGGACATGCATAAGAAAAGGGTGAGCTATAAAGATCAATAAGGGAGTACACATAGAATAGAACGAGGAGTACAATACATGTTATAAAATAGGCCTATCAATAGTGCATAAGAAAAACATGAAGATAAAGTCATGATAAAGCATGATAATCATAACATGGAAATGTGGCAACAACACTTAACATGGAATTAGCATGAGCCAAGGATCATTGCACATGGAGCGCGAGTAAATCCTCATTGCACATAAAGAACGAGTAAACCCTAGTTTCACTTGAATTAGGATGAGTCAACACTCATTTCACATGACGTATCAGGATACTATACTTTACCCAATGCATTGGAGCACTATAAGGGCGCACCCTTCATAAACATTTCATTTCATGCATAATTGTGCCACATGGATCATAAAACATCGATTCATAAAACATAATAATTTATTCCACTATAAAGGAATGTGGAATTCATACATGAAAAATTATAATCAATAAGTAAATGTGTACAAAGGTGAATACCCTTGATGGGGAAATGTGCATGGTATTCACTACACAATGGCATTGGCTTAGAAAATCGATGCGATTTCGGTAGCGTAACAGCGTGACATAAGAATTCATAAAAATGGTTGATGAGAGAGAAAGGGGTTTATCATAATATTTACATATAATGGACAGTAATTAGGTCATATAGATACATGTCCCATCAATTGTAATGTAATTTATATTCATGATACAAAACTATTGCCTGAATGTAAAAGAGGAGAGAGAAGTTCTTTTTGTAATTTCGGCATAGTAATGGGTGTACATGAGAGGCATTTAATGGGAGAGAAAAGGTCTCCCATCATTCAAACATAAATAGGTAAGTATGAGGGAGCTGTGAAAACAAACCCCAACATTTATAATTGAAATTAAAAGGGCAAAACAACTTAATGAAAATTTAAAAAAAATGAGAAAGGAAGAAAAAACCCTTAATTGGATGTGTGATTCCAAAGGCTAGAGAGAGACCTGTGAGAGGCTTCTTGGGAGCTTGGGGCACCTTGGGAGGATTCTAGAGATATTAGGGAAGATTTTGGAAGAACTCCAAAGGATTTTAGTGAGCATTAAGTGGGATCTTGGGTGGATTTATATAGGAAAGGTGACAGAATTCTTTATTATTTAGGTTTGGGACCCCTTATATTAAATTAATCCAAACCACAAACCATCCCTTGGTTTCTGCCCATGGTTTTTGGAAAAGGGAATCAGAAAATAATATTTTATAAGAAAAGGTCCTACCTTCTTAAAATATTAGGGTTGCTTATGTGGAGTTGAGTCATACTCCCATGAAAATTAATTTAAAAAGACAAGGTGTTTTATAAGTCTTGAGGAGACCATTAATGCTTTGAAAAGTAAGACAAACAAACCCAAAATTACATTATATTATAGGTAATACATATATTGGCCGAACATAAAGAATATAGTATTTTAATACATCACGATTGGGTCATTATGATGTCATAAATACATTATATATTTAAATGGTATTTAATTTTCACTCAAAAATTTGACTGTCTCAGAAAATTATGAAAAATTCACAGTTGGATAATTTCGACATCCTGATTCCAAAAATAACATTTAATTTATCTAGATAATTTTCTAAATATGTTAATTTTTACTTTTAAAATAAAAACCAAAATTTATAAAAAAATTCACGGGTTTTGACAAAAATGGCTTTCAAACCTTAATAAAAATTATAGTTTCATTCATATGAATACATGATCATTTATATATAATAAAATTAATCTAATAATAATAATAATAATAATATTTTATTAAAATAATATTTAATTAAAAAATTACTTAATTTAATAAAATATATTTCTTAATTAAATAATAAATAAAAACACCATTTTTACTTTAAAAACTATTTACAATGTATCAATAATGACAATAAATTATATTCATTATTATATAAAAAAATAATTTACATTAACATAATACTATGTATTAGTTACATAACCCCTTAAAACAGCCGTATAAGACCTAAGGGTAAGGTGTGCGATGGTGACAGACTATTGGGGTGGTTCAGATAACATCGCTCGAGTGGTAATTTCTATCAACTTCCACTTCTCCCATAGACGGTCCCGTTCGAGTTTGACATAGTGAAGCTCAACTTGGGCTTGGTCAAGAGCGAAGCCCAAGGACGCCACCTCTTTTCCAAGCTCCGATAAATGGGCTTAGTATGGGGAAATTCTACTGGATTAGGCCATCGCTTCCTTTGTCTATGTAAAATTGGATGTGTTAAAGCTCTATATTTATACTAATCATATGATCACTGTTCAACAACTATAAAAGTAACGGTCAAAATTCATATCATAAAACCAATGAAGTTGAAATTTTATAAAAATAGATTTATATAAAGAGACATTTAATAAGATCAAGAGGTATTTTCCATTAATGAAACTTTGGGTTGTTACACATCATCTCTTATTTCCCCTCCATTTATTCAAAAAAAATGAAAACACCATCCGAGATTTGTTATTTTATCACATTCAAGGATGACAAGTTTTCAATTTCTACTACCCTGATCTATTCTGTTAATGAACCCATTTTCATGGTTGGACCATTCTATAATATTTTTATTATATCTTTTTAAGGTTCAAGAATATTTTTTACACATGATATTAATTTATAATGAAAAATGTGTTTGTTGCGATAAAAACCATCAATTAACGAAAACAATTATCATTAATGTTTTGTATAATGATTCTTATGAACTATAAAAAAACAAATTGATTTTATAAACATTTAATATTATATATATTTAATAATAACTTATAAATCTAAATCTAGACAACCATTCTCATCTTACATGTTTAATCTTACATGTGTATAAGTAAACCAATCCATAAATCCAAGGAAACAAACGCTTCAAAACGATGAAATTTAACCTCTTAACCCATCAAAAAGGTCATGAATGAACATAAAATGGTCATAATGAATAAATTACATGTATAAAAGGATATTTAAATAATTATTAATGAATTTAATTTTATTATCTAGGAAATTAAGATCATTCGAAGGACACAATCAGACTTAAGGTAAGGGATTCTACTACAACCTCCATTTATTTATTCAGGTTGCCCTATCTCTATTTTTAACAAATTGAAGATATCTATTCATTTTATGTCCATATTATAAATGTTTTTTAAATTCTCCAAACTCATTTATAAAGGTGAATTCATCATTCTAATTTGTTTATATTAATGTTTTTAAAGTATTCCATCCTCAATTATTCCTGCTAAGCATGCCCTTTTAGGGGAACTTTCTGAAACCTGACCCATTTTCAAGTACACTATATAATATGTTTCTGTGCCACCTTTTTTAAAAAAAAATATTTCTATTAAGAATAAATTCTTAGATCACATAATTTTTATATAAAATTTTATTCCCTTAATGTTTTAGATGACCTTTGATAGTTTCCTTTAACTGCACTAAAATGTTCAATTCTAATGTTTTGTGAGTGCTCTATTTACATGTTATTGCATCATGTTGACCTTAATTATCATGAAATATTCATATTATACCATATTATTTTCCATAATTGATCTAATTACATTGATTAATATAAATATTTAGGACACTCCCTTATTTAGGATTTATGACATGATTATGATACACAATTCTTACAATGGGAAACCATTATGTTTATGTATGTTTGTTTATGTACAATTATCTATTTGGAAAAAATATTAATGGAAAACTTTTGATGGGTGGAACCATATAGCACTCCAATTAATTGGGTAATGTTGAGACTCATAAGATGCTTTGTGCAATGGTTTTGTTAGTTAGCCTTGACATGGGCTACCATGTACAATGGTCTTGGTGGTTTACCATGACATCTACTTCCCTATGTGAAACAAGACTTATATCATGCTAAATTCCAATTATATATTGATGGAACATTACTATGACACCATGTTTTATGATCCCATATTTATATGTTATGATTCCATATGTTCCACACCTTTTTATATCATTATAACGTGCCTTCTAACACATGGGCTAAAAGTTTATTCATATGTTTATTCCCTTAATAGGCATTTTGCTCATACCTTTGTTCATGTTATCCAAAAGTTAGCCTCTTATAATGTTAAATCAAAATAGATATTAGGAGGTATTTATGATGATTAAATAATTTAATGTTTTATTTAGTAAAATGTTTTCGTTTTTATGTACACAGTCTTCCAAAACACTAGACTTTATAATCCTTGGCTTGTGATATGAAGCTGCATTATGCTTAAAATCTTGTAATGATATGTGTAAAACTCTTGGGTATCTATATTAAATATAAAATAATACATCATTAATAAGGATAGTGATTATATTATTTTATTTTGGAATATATGTTCAATCCAAATGGGGTTTTTTATGGTGTAGTTTTGAGAAGCATAAGTTCCATTTTATAGAAGATATGAGGGGCACTCTTTAAATTTCTCAAAATATTAAATATAAAAAAACTATTACAAAGGAAAATAATTCAAAATGGACTATAAATTAAGATAGGATATAATTTTAGACCATATATTTTCACATTTCTACTTATATATACTTTTTATGATTTTAAGTTATTTTAAAAAATAATAATTCCATAAAATATCATTTTTATGCAATTATATAGTATTCATTACATTGAATTTAAAAAAATCTAGAAAATAAGTAAATTTTAACCAAATAACGTATCATAAACAAAAAACATCAATATATTATATTAAATTCTTCAATTTCATTAATTATCAAAAATTATATTTATTTTAATATTTTTGATATCATTTATTTGAATTTCCAATTAAATGATTAATTAATGAATCTTCGATGTGTAAGAATGTAAGATTGTTTTTTATTACATAGAATATAATAAAATTATTTGAATAGAGATTAATATTATATAATTAAAAAGAAATTTTATTATTCAAACACACCTTCTGGATAAAAACATATTAAAAATTATATACTTATTAAAAGAATAGTGTGACAAGGTTGAATTTTCATCAAATAAAACAATTTAAAGGACATAATGACAATAAAGTGGATCGAAATGGTCAGAAATTTGACCATGGATTATTATGTTTGATATATACACAACCAATAATATTTATTCAAGTTTATGTGTTGTTAAATGGTTCATATAATTTTAGATTTATAGTTTTTAGAACAATTTTGTTGATTTTTCATTGGCTTACACAAGCACTATGTAAGGAATTCATAAGCATTTAAATAAATAATTTCATAAAAAAATAAAATAAAAATAATATCACAAATTTAATTTAATTTTGATAAAAAATAATAATTATATTCATTCATTATATATGTTTACTCATATAGATTCCAAGGTAACTTATTTAATTTGTAAATTTGATGTTTCTTATCTTCCATAAGCATTGCATAATAATTTTGATAATGTTCTTTTTATATAACATAAGAAATTAAAAATTATTAGTTTAAGTAATCCTTCATAAAATATAATTTATACAATTTTCATTTAATTACTATATAATAATCAATTATTATATATAAGACTGCAAATTTTACTTTTCCGGATGTTGTGCAAGCACTGAATCAGCAATAAAAATGGTTTTCAAATTTATCAGGTAATAAATATTAATTTTATTATTATGAATTATTTTTGTATGATGTATATATATTATAATATCATAAATTGGTCATTAAATATGTTTAAGTAATTTATTTATCATAATTATTTTATGACAATATCACAAAATAGAGAATATTTTATTAAAACATGTATTTTTTTCTATTCATCAAAAATAATGTTTTTTATAAAATATTCAAAATTTCCCCATAAACTAATTTTTGTATTATTATTTAAAAAATAATTTTTTTAAAAAATAATTTTTTAAAATCTTCAGGAAATTAATTATAATATTCACCAATAAAAATAAAAGATACCAGTTTTTGAATGATTGTTTTTCTGAAGAATAAAATGATTTTATGAAATATTTTGTTATTAATTTCTAGTAATTTACTAATAAATTTATATTTATTATCATTTATATATTTAATAACTTAGTTTTTCATTTATACCCACTAATTTAACAACTAGATTATAATGATCACATTTTAAATAATATTATTGGTCTCTTTGTTTTTTGCTCCATGTTGCAAATCTTGTACCCAATTGAACAGAATGTTTCATTTTAAAAAATATCGATGTCCCATTCATTGTAACAAACAAAAATTATGTCAATAATATTTCCCATATTATATTTATTTATTTTAGTATAAAACAAGAACATCATATTGATAACCCAATAAAAACGTTATTATCATAAATGAAGAATTAAAATAGTTGTATATATAGAAATTAAGGCACCTATACGAATGAAATAGTAACTAAACCATTGGAATATTAATATGACTATTAGGAATAGTAATCTTGATTTTATAATAGTAACCTCCTCATGGAATATATAAATAAAATTTAGGTATCTTATATATTGTATGAAGGCAAAATTATAACATAATATAAGTACATAAATGATATATAAATAAGAAATTACGTGTTGCTGGTTTTGTAAAATGTAAATTTTTATATAAAATATTTCAATTAATATACATATTTAATTAATTGTATTTAATTATATTGAATAATAAAATAATATTATGTCTTATTATTGTTATAATATAACATTAGATACCTTAATCAGATATTCAAAGGGAAATAAAATAAATAAAAATATTAACATTAGTATTGGTCAAATAAATATTTATTTTGTTTTAAAATTAATTTTCTCACAATTTGAAAATTATTTTCATGAAATGGATTCCATTTTTTAATTAAAAACATCAAATATGTTTAGGGTGGTTTTTTGGAATTTTTCTAAACAAGATGAATTTTTGTGAACAATGAAATAAAAATAATTGTGGTATATAACATTTTATGCCAAAAACATGAATTCTTATTAATGTATGATATATGAAACAATTAGTTTGAACTCACATTAACTAGTTAATATAATTAATCACAATTATAAACATTATTTATAGTCTTTATCTATATTAATAACAAAATGGATAGAATAATAAAAAACAACCCTCTCTTCCCCTTATAAATACCACCCACCATCATTTATTCTTATACCTCATAAGAGATTAATATTTCCAAAATTAAATCCAATTCCACTCCCAAAAACATTTCCCTTGATCATGATCTTCTATTTCTAATAAAATTCCACACCCATGTGCCTTAAGAAATTTCTCAAGGAAAAAAATATTTAAGAAGTAAATTTTCCCCCTTTCTCTTTTAAAATCATTCTTTATTCTACCACATCCATCTGGACAATATAAAATGTGATAATATTTCTCCATTATTATATATATTGTAATTATATAGTTTTAATGTAATATCCATAATAAAATCTCATGCCACCTAATTTTATTCAAGAAATGATATCATCTTCCTTCATTTTTTGATTCCCCAAACTCATGGATGGTGAGATTTGATTTACTATTACTTACTTAATGGTTGGAAATAAAAAATATTATGGTTAAAAGGATTTTAATATCAATATCATAACCTATTTAATTTTATATTACTAATTTAAAGTCATAATATTAAATAAAACAAATCTAGTTCGCAATGGTTTTAATAACCAATATAATAAACTAATCATTTATCATTAAGGACAAATCTAATAAATCATACTCATATCAGAAAAAAAATTATATAAGTATATTTATAATTATATAAATTAATTAAAAAATATATATATTCAATTCTATCAAATTATTCATATTTTACCACCACATTCATACTTATATACAAGGGAACTGATCATGGAAACAAAAAAACAAGTACTCCCGGAAAGTTGAAATTGAACCTTATAACTGATCAAAAAAGACATTAATGAACACAATAAAAGTATAATAAATAAATTAAATGTATAGGAAGTTCTATATTAAGTAATTAAGGTATCTAATTAAATTTTAAAAGACATTAATTGCAATTGTAGAACACATTCGGACAGACAGTAAGGGGACACTCAAACCCAACTCCAATTCATTATGTAATTCATCTTTAATTCCAAATTTCTATGTCAATATTACTTTAATATTAGTCAAACATAAGTCAATTATTGATACATTTTATTTCAAGAGATATACATGTTTACATTATTATTTTTGATAAATATAATGATTTTCCAAAATAACTCTTATTAGAAAAATACATCTTCAATTCTCTTGAGTTTTTTCTACTTCAATAAAAAATAAATTTTTTATACCAAATATTTTTGTTTCCCATTTCCATCTGCAAAATATTTATTCATGATATCATGATTGACTAAATCCTTAAGAAACCCATTGATTTATAAGAGTTACATCATGACATTTATTGATACAGGTTCTATGTTAAATGCATTGTTATGTAAATGTTATAATGTAATGGGAGAGCCCAAAATTTTATTTCCCTCCAAGGAGTTGGTTAATATGTTGTATCTGATGCAATGATGTGTAATATGCATGATCACGATTCTCACTCTGTGCATAATGAATATATGTTATGTGTGAATATTTTTCTAGCTGTAATGCCATAAACCCTCTATACTGGAGCTGGTTCATAACTAATTACATTGGCATGCTTAAATGTAATGAAATCCAAAAGGAACTATCTGTTTAGTAATCTTGAAGAAACTAGATACATAGATGTAACTAAAATTATATTGGAATTCTTACAGAATACAATACATACAAAAAATTAAAAACTATATCCTCGAAAACTAAATAATATATATCCTATTCATAATATTCTGAAGGTAAACACGTAAAAGGGGCAATCTAAAATTATCAGTAAGGGTTACAAATAGTGGAATCATGAATCAATAACTACTAAATGACAAACAACATGGCCTGGTCTATATTGCATTGTGAATAAATAAAAAACTATATCCATTAATATCTGAGAATGAAACTGTATCCATATATTTTTTTCATTGGGAAAACCCTCATATATATTAATAAAAAAATGTATTAAGATAATTAATATTAATTTAACTTCATATATCATGAACATGATTCCATGGTATCGTTAAAATGGTTTAATTGTGTGGGTAGAAACCTGTCTGATTTTTTGAAACAAACTAAAAGGGTTTGTCACCAACTAATTTTCACATGTGACGTATCAATGAATCATTGGGCTATAGCGGGCCCCACATAAATTTGTAATTCAAAATAATTAATTATAAATTAATTTAATACAAGAGAAATATTCTTTTTCAATATCCATATAGAGTAGAGGATGTTGATTCATCAATATCTCCACAGTTAAAATAACATTCCAAATAAACACTATATGTAATATAGAATATGTTTTAGAAAATAAACATATCCATGATATGATAATGAGAATATTTAATATAAATATAATTTCAAATGAAATGTGATCTCAAATGGGATTTATTTACACCACAAAATGATTATTAAGTTAACAATAAAATGTAATTCACAAGGAAATGGAGGTTGAGACAACGTCCCTTACCTCAATGTAATGATTCCAATCATATGACCAAAACATAATAAACATTAAATGTATCATTGAATACAATGTATATAATCTTAATAATTATATTATATGAAAAATGTTAGTACACATACACCACATACAAGAAATAAGTGGTGAACAATAGAAATATTAGGGAAATGAAAGTGAGATGAGAAAACCCCTTCCAAACATTTCGGCATGGTAACAGGTGTTCTTGTGAGTACTTAATGAGAGGTAAAGGGGTATACCATTATTTATATATCATAAAGGAATAACGAGAGGGGTGAGAAACAATCCCCATCATTAAGAATTAAAAATAAAAGGACACAATATAGTGGCAATTCTTGAATAAAAGCGAGAGGATCCCTTACCAAGATCGTATCATTAGATTGAGGAAAAATCAATGACATAATTATGTGTGACAAACATAAACCCAAAAAATAAAATTGTATATATAGAATAAAAACATAATAGGTCATTCAGATATATTATGAGAAAATAAAAAACCAATGACATTGATGTCTAACTCGAAGAATGGAAATTGAGTTAAGATATACCTTACCTTAAGATCGAAGGTGTTCTTGAGTGTTATTAATGGTAAGAGTAATAAAATTTATCTTCATTAATTAATAATTCTATAACCTCATAAACATGTAATTTATATTGTATAACCTTAATAGGTTTATTGAAGACCATTTTGATAATTTTTAAGGGATTCAATGTAATTTTTTTGGAAGCATGTATTTTCTTACTCGGTTTTCATGACCGGTTTACTTGTTTTCATGAATATACTTTAAATTTAAATGTGGTTAAACATCTATCATTGAAATATATATAAATATAGACATTATAAATTATCTTATATTGATTATTGGTTATATACATTAGGATTATTCAATAGTTTAAAGTTATTGATAAATGCTTGGATTAACTTTTCCCATTTAATGCATAATGAACATGTTTTACTATTACTATTTTCTATTATGAATGTTTAAGGATTAAAAGAAAATTTCATAAGGGTAAAATACACATTTTATGATCTGGTTCAACCATCGAAATTTTTTCAGGATTAGTCTGGAAGATTATAATGAAAATTGGAAACCCATCATGATTTAGTGTGATAAATTAACACATCTTGGATGCTGTTTGCATTTATAGTATATAAGGAGGGGGAAATAGAGATGATGATGAAATATTCCATTAAAATAATGAAAAAATATTATATTTTTTGTAGTTTAATTATCATAGAACTTGGATGAGGTGTGGTGATAACAGAGAAACACAATAATAAAACTTGTAAAAGAATTTGAAAGAAAAGAGAAGAGATGCTCACCTCTTGAGTACTGCACCTTGAGAAAATCATTAAGAACATTGTTTTTGGAAATATGGTAAGACCCATAGGCCTTGGATGCTTGTAGAGGGATTGGAATGTGTATTTTTCTGAATTTTTTTCAAGTATTTAATCTTTAGTGGTGTGGGAGGAAGAGGGGGTGAGGGGTGGTTTATATAGTGAAGGGGAGGAGGGATTTTAAATTATTTTAATTATTAATTTATTATTTTTTCACAAGACTATATATAGTATTGATTCAGGTGATCCAAAATAGTAATAATGGCAAGTGAGTTCAAACCATGTGGGCTTACATCAGCATTGTTTCACCTAAGATACAGTAAATCAAGTATTTAGCATTTATCGTAATTTATTGTATTTTTCAATTCATAAAAAATTCACGTATTTCAGAAAAATCCCAAAGCATCACCCTAACAATTTTTTAACATGTAGATTCCAAAAATGAAATCCATTTTTAGAAAATAATTTTCTATGTATGATAAGTTTTTTTTAAATTATCATTTAATCAATAAATATAAACACCTAAAATATTCATCTTCATTTTAAGGTTCCTAAATTTATTTATTCCTTCAAGGGTATGGATAACATTCACAAGAGTCATAATACTATTCTTAAGGGTATGTTACTATTCATGAGGGTAGGTTACTATTGTAAGGGTATGTTACTATTCACTAAAAATATAGTCAATTCTACCAGAAACTAAATATCACCCTGATCACAAATGTGAATGTCTGTTTTATTAAATTCAAAACAGAAGAGTGAGAAATTTTTGTTTAATCTCTAGGTTATTAAGATCTCTTAAATACAAAAGTGGTCTTTCAAGGAAACTATGTGCTTTATAAAATATAGGCTATGAGTAGAATGTGATGAAGAGAAACATTCCATAAAAGGTTTGGGGTGTTACAACAGCTTTGTTCAAAACTACGTGTGGTATTTTACCGTTAAGATAGAAGAAATCATTTTTATGCATTTCCAAATTATTTTCCTTTGTCTAAAATTAATCACATGATTATGATGATGATGCTAGTATTATGTTATGATGATGATAATTATGATCACCTATGTTTTAACTACCTTATAAATCCTCTTACAATACTTTTAGGTAACCCCTTTCATTGATGTCTATCCTCAGGTTATAACTTGTTCTATGGAGAATGAAAAGGCCACTAAGAATATTAAAAGAAAGAAATTAAATAATGTTTATGTTTTATAAATTATTTTTTTGTGTGTGTGCCAAATTTTCCCTATAAACTATAAATTATATCCTAGCACTATAACAATAGTATTTTTTTATCATAAAATTTTGGTAGTTATTAGGCATGAAGAAAGGGTCACTTAAGTTTGTATTATAGAAACTTTTGTGAAGACCATTAGGATAAGGATATGTATATGTAAATATAAAAGAATATTTATTTAAAAAAAATGATATTCATATGGATCCCATTAGACATTCCTTCATATATAATTATGGAATGAAATAAATTTTTTATTCATTCTTTGAAAACACACCTTTTTAAATGTGCTATCATTTGAACTCTCAATGGTTAATCGGTTTGGGGTTATTTAGGTGCATCCTAGTGGCTGACCTAGGTCATCTCCCAAAGTAGTAGTAATCGAAACAACAATATAAAGGTATTTTGAAAGTAAAATTAAATTTCTCAAACACACTACATTTATGTATGTGCTTTTTCTATAGTTTATAAAACTGGAATATGTTTTCTAGAAGATGATTGCATTTTTTATTGTTTCTATTTTAGAAATAATGGTCAGTTAAAAAGTCACAACAAAAAGTTGTTTTTAGAAAATATTTTAAAATACATAATTGATCTAACTATTCCTCTTCACTTACATATTAATAATTATCATTTTAATTAATATAAACTTAATTATAATTACCTATTTTTTAATCCTCAAATCCTATGGTAGTTAACATTATGACAAATATGAGAAGAGTAAAGCATTAGGCTAGCATCAGAACAGGCAATCAAAACACACTGATTTGATTGATGTCCAAAGACTTATTATGGTCAGTCCTAAATTAGGGAACATATCCATTCTAGAAATAAGGACTAATTGATTTTAGAGATTATATTTTAATTCTATAAATTGATCCTGTGTGGTTTTTAATTTTCGATTATGTTCGTGCTCTCACGATTCACACAATTCTCATCCTCATATGTTTTTGCATGAAACATTAATTTTATTTCTTAATATCAGTTAATTTAAAAACTCAATTCATATATCATAATAATTAAAATATAGTAGCTCATACATTTAAAATTAATTAATTAAGGAGGTTATTGGTAGATTGATTACTAAAAAGAACTAATATTCCAGGGGCTGTGTAATCATAGTAGAAACATTTTGCATTTGAAAAAGATTAGAAACGGTAGAACCCAATTTCGTTTCTACTAATGGTTCTGGATGAATTAGAGAGATTAACATAAGAAGAAATTGGAACACAATAGAAGAAAATAAAATAAATTAATGATGAAAAAATAATTTTATCATGCAAATGAAAACATTACAACATGAATAAGAAAATGAAGGCATCGATGAGGGATCCTTGATTCAAGTGATACCCCTCTTAAAATAGTTAGAGAGTATGAGTTAATCATATTATCCTCTACCTTAAATATCCATATACACGTTCCAATCCCTCCTAATTATAAAAAAACAATTTATATAGTGGATTGGAGGCTTGGATTAAGGATGTTTCAAGCGTGAATGGGTAAATTTGGCCAAATAAATTTATCTAACTCGCACTGCCTATTTTGCAAGAAAAATTCATGAACTATCAGTCCTTCCATAAGGATTATTTATAAGAAACTGAGTCTTATAGTTCTTATCAATATTTAGGCTTAATCCAAGCACTGAAAAATATTTTTTGGCCCTAATACAAAACTGATGTCCAATCTGGCGATTTAAGACTAGATTTGACTTCATCCCCCATTAAGTACAATAAAATGAAAAATTCAGCTCATATGTTTTGAATGAAAGTTGTATAAAATTATGTCTTAAAACACTTAAATAATATTAATTTCAAATAATTAAAATTACATTATTTATGTTCAAAATACTGCAGTGAATTTATAAAGGGTAAAATAGAAATTTTCATCTAATTTTCAAATGAATTTTCTAATAACTAAATTACATAAATGTACATAGATACCATAATGTGAGGAAACTATATCATTTATTATAAATAAAATATTCAATAAAATTTTGATTCATCAATTCTCCCACATATACCCTTTTTTACTCTTGAGAAAAACCGCATACCATGTATTCAAAAAAATTATAACAATAGAAAACCAGTATCAAATAAAAACAAATATTTAAACACATACACTTGAGATCCCAAAATTCTAAACCAAGAAACAAAAGATATCATTCCTTATAAAAAAATATTATATCATATTATTAATTACTTTCATTCAATATATTTCCACTTCATTCATCCCCCCTACACACAAAACACTTACGTCTCTTGAATTTTCTCTTATCACACAATTATAAATTATTGGAAAATATCTTTCTCATCCAAGCATGTACAAGTGTGAAGATAGTTTTGATAAATTCCTACATCACCACCCGATGTGAGTCAAGGACATTTTTTTATCATGAGGTCTTTTATATGTTGTTTTGTGGATTTGAGTGGGTAGGATTTAGATGTGAAACATTCTGAGGCTGAATGAGGAGGTCTTGAATATTTTTTGACAAAAATTTCATTATTTTAATTTTCACATAAATATGGTCTCATCTTCACTCCCCTTAGAATCAATTCAGATCTATCATTTTGAAAATTTGTTTGAATTTTACTCTATTCATCATTTCAGCAACAAAAAATTAAATCTTCTCAAACATAGTTTTTCAGGAAATATCCATACAGGAACAACTTTTTTTCTTCAATGGAATCTCCAAAATGGCACAACTTCTTTTATCATAAAATCTCTAGAAAGGAACATCAATCAATAGATTTATTATTTTTTATATTGAAACAAATGTATTCACAATTTAATTTTCCACCCAATGAATCACAAAATGTGGTATCACAACACCAGACAGCTACCCCCACAATTAAGTTCCACTAGATTATGCTATTTCACTTAAAGAGTTGGTTTGATAGGGAAAATTGGCATGGAATGTGTCTAAACTAACAATATTTTCCTGGATTCTAATTGATAAAATGATTAAATGTCAAGGTAGTCCATAAAAAATGATTCTTTGAAATAAGGGCTTTAATACCAAAGAAATGCCTCAATAATTTAAAAGACCTGTATCCCAAACTAGAATGTTTTGACATGAATAAATCAAATTATAGTTAAATCAGACATGATTTAGTTCTCTCAAAAAGTGAGGTAAATGTATATTAAATTAAAATAACGGTTCAGAAGCCAAATTGGAAAGGGATTTCAAATATAAACACTGTGAGATGTGGCATGAGATTCAAAATTAAGTGTACATTTCATGAAATTAGAAAAGGTCTTAACTCGAAGCAATGTCATTTTTAGCATTCAGTTATGCTCCGTTTCATGGGAAAAAGTCTTTCAATTATTGATATGGATTTCAAAATGGTGATGAGAATCATTTCAGCTCAATGTTTTAGTTACAATGTTTTTTAAAAACAACACACAATCCTTTTTTTGAAAAATAGAAAAACAAATGAAATTACTAAACTAAAAGGTTCCCTCACCCACAAGTAAAATATTAAATTTTAATAAATGGGAACCCATGAGATGATAAGTAAACATGAAATAAATAATTTTAAATAGGAAAAATAATATAAAATTTAAAGGGTTATGAAGTCCCTGATGCACTCAAGTGATGATGGGGTCCTGTAGTGTGATGAAATCCACTACATCAGTAGAAAGTCCCTCAATGCATTTCAAAAAACGATTCCCATTGACTGTAATGATCCTTCTTGTGTCCTTTTTTCTTATATCTACTTCACCATATAGATAAACATTTCTCACAACATAAGTACCTAACCACCTAGAACACATATTACCATGCATCATCTTTAGTAGTTAATTATAGAGCATGACTTTCTCTGCAACTTCGAATTCTCTTTTCTGGATCATTTTTCATCATATGATTTTGATAATTATAAGATAAGCCCTATTTTCTCATATAATGATAATATAATCATCCCAATCCCTTGAATTTTCTACTTTGGTTGAATTCAAATTTGGGCCAAATCCGTGTTTCATTTCCTTATGTCCCAATAAGCCCAATTCTAAACCTCCACAGGTAGATGAAATGCTTTCCCAAATACAATACAAAATGAATCCATACTGAAAAGTGTGTTGTATGATTTAATATATCCCCATATCACATCATCCAAGCACTTTATCCAATCCTTCCAATTCAACTTCATGATTTTCTCCGAAATTTGTTTCAACTCCCAATTTGAAGCCTCAACATGGACATTCATTTGGTGGGTGGTATGGTGTTGATGATTTCTATGTCACCCCATACTTCTGAAGGAGGGATTCCAAATTACGATTGTAGATGTGTGTACCTTGGTCTCTGATGATGGAGTTTTGTACTCCAAACCTACAAAAAATATGTGTCTTTAAAAATTCCACTACAACATTAGAATCATAAATACTAGTGGACTTAGCCTCCTCCCACTTTCTCACATAACCAACAGAAACCAAGATGTACCAAAAACAAAAATAACTTGGAAAATTACCCATAAAATCAATTCAACAAACATGAAACAACTCTCAAAATAATATGGGATGTTGGGGGTTCTTGTGTATCCTATAAATGTTTCCAGTGTGTTCACAATGTGATAAAGACTTTCAAAACACATGAGCATCATTGAATAAGATATGCCAATATAATTCTGAGTTTATGAATTGATGCGCTATCTGTTGGGGTCCAATGTGTCCACCGAAATCATGTGTTTGACAAAAATGTAAAACAAACTCAAACTCATGATCAAGAACACGGTTTTTAATTACATTATCACTACACATGAACCATTGGTATGGATCGTCCCAAACATAAATTCATGACTCACTCTTTAACTATGAGACTTGATGTTTCTTTATATATGTAGGTATTTCTGAATCAACATATCAGTTCACTAAATCAGCATACCAAGGATGTGTACCGGAGGTTGAATAGTGATGCTCATCTGAAAAATTGTCCCAAAGATGTTCCTGGTCCAAGGTGTCATCCCCTAGTGTGTGAGTAAGCTTTTGCAAGTGGTCTGCCACCAAGATTTATGAACCATTATTTTTATTTATCTAAATATCATATTCATGATGAAGTAGAATCCATTTGATTATCCTTGTCTTTGCTCCCATATTGTTCAAGTGGTACCTCAGTTCTTCATGCTCAGAAAAAACAACCACCTTAGATCCCAATAAATATGAATATAATTTATCTAAATTAGATGTGATGGAAATAAAATCTATTTTCATGGTTGTGTAGTTTGATTGGGCTGAATCCAGGGTCCCTTATGCATATTGAATCACATGTGAACGTCCTTCCACCCAATGAGATAAGAAAACAATGACTGTGAAGTATGAGGCATCACATATAAGTTCAAAAGGAATGTCCCACCATTGGGGATGTATGATTAGTGGATTTCTCAAACACTTCTATATCTCATCAATGGTAGTCCGTCAAGGTTCATCAAACACAAAACCAGAATCATTTTGAGGTAATTGTGACCTATGAAGAACAATCTTACTAAACTCCTTGATGAAGCTCTGATAAAATTTTGAATTCCCTAGGAAGATAGAACATCATGCACACATGAAGGATAATGTAAGGATGAAATATTATCTACCATGGATCTATCAAACATTATCCTATGTTTTGACAATACATGCACTAATACGATCCCAGGATCTACCATGAAATGACAATTTTCAATGTTTAAGACCAGATTTTTTTCAATACATCGATTCAAAACCTTTCCCAAAATAGAGATACAATCAGAAAAAGAAGACCCATAAACTATAAAATCATCCATATCTATCTCCGTATAGGTCTTAAAAAAATAAGAATAAATACTCACCATGCATCATTGGACGGCACCTGGGGCATTGAAAAGTCCAAATGGCATCCTTCGGTAGGCAAACATACTAAATGGAAAAGTGAATGTTGTCTTATATTGACCAACCATAGGTATAGGAACCTAAAAATATCTAGAAAAACTATCCCAAAAACAATAATATGTCTTCCTAGCTATTCTCTCAAACATTTGATCAATAAATGGGACATGAAATGGTCCTTGAGAACAGATTGATTTACTTTTCTATAATCAATACAAGCACACCAACTATTTTGGACCCTCATTAGAACTAACTCCCCAATAATTTTGGAAAATAGTAACCCCACATTTCTTAATCATAGCATGAATATGACTCAACCACTAGGAATCTAAAATATCATAAATTATACCTACCTCAGAATGTTTTTCAATTTTTTTTAAAAACTTCTTAAAGGGTTGGATTGAGTGTCTTTTGGTGCTGCCTAACCTGTTTAGCCCCATCCTTCAAAACAATCCTATACATGAAAATATAGGGGCTAACACTTGGTATATAAGACCAGGTCAATTTTATTTCCCAAATGTTCTCCCTCAAATGATGGAAAAACATTTATTCATTTTCAAAAGGTATATAGTAACTATTGTAATAGGTAATTTCTCAGCACATAAAATGTATGTGTATTTGATATTAGGTGTAAATGGATAGAGTTCCTGTGTAGGTGGTGGTGTATAGAAGGTCAAAATCAAGGGACTGTAATATGTTCACAATGAACCTTAGAATCAGAATATATATCATAAAATTCAGAGAATAAATCACCAAATCCATCCTTATACTGAACAACCAATTCAAAATCCGAGTGAACATGATCAAAATAAGTATATGAATTCATATAAAAATCAAATACAAGAGGGGATTGTGTATCATAAACAACTAAGGAAGTTCTCTTAGATATCAAATTATAACCAATACTCATAATCTCTCTATGAATAGGACAATCTGGATTTATCTGGGATTTTATTGGTGGTTCAAAATGGGAGATAACAAAATCAAAATGGTCTTTTAGGGGGTACTTCTTGTATTCCATTACATTAAATATCACAAATATATCTTCAAAACACATGTAAAGTTCACCCTAATGAAAATTTATTATCTTTTTCATAGTTTTGAGATAGGTCCTACATCTGATAATGGGATAATTAAAACATAGCTGATCATCATCCATGCTAAGAAAGTAGAAATCTACTATAAATATCTTGTATGTTACCTAAAAAAGTATATCCTTGTTGACTCATGTGAGATATGTTGTAGCTATATTTGTCAAATTCACCACTACTCTAGTCATTCTCAACTCACAATCCTTTAGAAAATAAAATATAGAGTGTTTCATTACAATTATTGAAGCTCCTAAATAACAAAGAGCATTGGAAAAGTGAAACACCTCTATGTTTAATGGGATGGTAAATGTCCCTAGATCATTGAATTTTGTTGGAATTGCTAGAGTTGGTGTGATGTTTGATGAAACATTCCTTCCAAGATTGATTCTATCATTTCCCTTGTTCCATTTTTTATTGATACAATGTTATTTTAAGAATTTGGAATAGCATTGAAATTTTATTATTACTTCAAGTAGAGGGATTTTGATTGCAACAAGCTTTAATGTGTCCAAAAAATCTTTTCTCGTCGCATGTTCCACCATCTTTATGGTTTGTAAAAATTTATTTCGAAATGGTAGGGGTATATGAGGAATATAATCAATATTTTTATTACCTATATCCTACTCCTTTGGTTTCTCATCAATTGGTATGAAATGAGGTTTTGCCGGTGTTGAGGTGAATCCCGGTGGAATAGTTGTTACAGATGTGTCATTCAGTTGCTTCCGACATTTCAAACAGATGGAACAAAAATTCCCTATGGGATTTGAAGTAGGTTAGGAAAGAAGATTTGTGGATTTCTAACATACCAATTCATGGAGGGCTGTGGAGATCTAGCCCATTTGTGTCTTCAACTACATCAGTTTCAAACCTTGAATCTTCATCTCATTCTATTTATTAAGAAAAATGTTCTTCCAAAGGTCATCAGTGTTAGAATCTACCATAGTTGGTGGGATTACCTTGTTGTTGGCTTGTTGATTCTTGGGCTTCAAATCTCTTTTGGGGTTGATGGAAACCCGCTAGTAAGTTGGAGGCTGCTGGATGTTTTTGATTAAAAGATGGATGTTTTTGATGACCAGAGACATACTTCATGTCTTGATGATCCTTCCGCTCGTAGTTGTATATTGGATCGAAGGAATAAATCTTCTTTTGGGATATGGTTGTTTTTTCTTCTAATATGGTCTCCTAGGAAACACTGCTGCACAATCATTAATTTCTTATAGTTGGCAAAATAGTCAGTTGGGAGGATAGTCTTAGTGAAAATCCCACAAGGCAATGAATAAGGGTGTCAGGATGAATTTTTTTCTAAATAAATATGTCTCACAATAGTTTTCAAATCGTTTAACATTGTATCAATAAAATAATATTAATGAGATGATGGAATTACCTGATATACTCCTCAAACATGTGGTGTACATTGATCACAAAATTGTGGGACATTTTATGCCATCTTTTTGATCAATGCACATGCCACTACTAGTATTTTGTTTACCAATTCCCCACCAGTCGTAGCAACAACCATGATTCTCTATATAGGTGTGAGACCTTCATTGATGTACTAGAGGCATTGTTACTCACTGATTTGGTGATGTTGGAAGATGGAACAAAACTTCTTGAATTACTCCCAGCACTCATTCATTGACCCCCCTTAAGTTTTCTTGATACTAGAGATCCCATTTAGAATAGATATTGTGCGTGATTATGAAAAAAAATCTACATAAAAATAAATTTTAAATCATTCAAACATGTTACATATTTAGGTGGTAAATAATATATCCAATCTTTTGTAGCTCCATCCAGTGAGAATGGGAATGATCTTAGATTTTTTATCATCAGATAAATTTTTTTGTTTAATGTTTTAGAAAACCACATTCTAGTCATTAAGGTTTTTTTTCTCCTCAAAAGATAATCCATGAATCTTTTGATGAAGGATAATTAACCAAAATTTTAGTTCAATGTACGATTCCATATTTCGTTATGAAATATAATTTAGTTGATAGATAAAATATAGTGAATCTACTTATTGAATGGTTATATTAATTTCATTTTTATTATTCTCAACCATTGTTTTTTTTGTATTTTGAAGTGTTTCAAATTTCAATGTTCTTTGAGGGGAGAGATTCTCTAACTGGTTGAATGTGGAAACATTCCATAGACTAAGAATTCCTGATTCGAGCCCAAAAGCTGCATTCAATCTATGGGTCAATATTTATGAGATCATAAGGATTAGTTCTTGTCAAAAATAAAATAAAAATGTAAATAAAAAAAGTATACCATAATATAATGAAAATTATATGTTTGAGTTGATTGTACATAAAAAAGAAGGAGAAGAAAACAAAAGAAGATTACAAATTTAGATTGGGTAAAGAATGATGAAAGAAGAGAAGAAGAGAATAAAAATAAAAATAAAAGGAATACCTCTAAATGGATGAAAACATTACTTCAATACCTAGAAAATGTTATAATTTTAGAGGCCCTTTCATGGGATTTCCCAAATGATGTTTAGTTTGGGGTTATTAAAGTGTAGTAAGGTGGCCTACCTAGGTCATCTTTCAAAGAGGTAGTAATTAAAACAACATTATAATGTAATTTTGGAAATAAAATTAAATATCAAAACCACACTACATGAATTTATTGGGGGTTGTATATATTTTATAAAACTACAAGACGTTTTTAGGAATACAATTGCATTTTTTATTGTTTTTATTTTTTAAATGATGTTCAATTAAAAAGAAACAATAATAAGAAGTTTTTTATAAAATATTGTCAAAGGATTAATCGATACATCACTACATAATAAAATACTTATTAATAATTATAATTAAAATTACTATCCACATAATCATGGTACCATAATTTTTTAATCCTCATACCCTAGGGAGTTAACAATACCATATGGATGGAAAGAGTTAAACATTAGTCTAGCTTCAGAACATTCAATCGCAGCACCCTGATTTGATTAACGTACTAAGTCTAGATTATGGTAAATTGTAAATCGGGACACATATACATTCATAAAATAAGGAATAATTGATTTTATATATTATTTTTTAATGCTATAAATTAATCCTTTGAGGTTTTGAATTATTGATTATGTTCATGCTCTTATGATTCACACAATTCTCGACCTCACACGGTTTTTCATAAATCATTAAATTTCTTTCATAGTTTCAATTAAATTAAAAAAATAACACAAATATTATATAAAGTGAATTAAATTGTAAAATTGATTCACAATAAATGAATGAAGGTGTTTACAGTTATATTTATCACTAAAAAGAACTAATTTTCCATGGGTAGTGTAGTCATACTTGAAATGTTTTCCATGTGCCATGGTTTAGAAAGTTTTGAAACCAATATCATTTCTACTCTTCATTCCAGAAAAATTAGGAATATTAAGACAAGAAGAAATATTAACAAAATATAAGAAAATAAATTAAATAAAAAATAACACTGATGTTTTTATGAAAATGCAAACAATACAACATGAAGAAGAAGAAGGCTTCGATGAGGGGATCCTTGATTCAAGAGCTATTCCTTTTACAATGGTTGGGGAAATTGAGTAAAACTAATTATCCCTTACCTTCAATATCATAATAAACGTCCCAATCCCTCCAAATTACAAAAACACCAATTTATTGAGTGGAGGGGATGCTATGTTTAATGATGTTTAAAGTGAGAATAGTGTAATTCAGAAATATTAATTAACCCAACTTGCACTACCTGTTTGACAACAAAAATGGTTGAAATACAAGTCCATATAGAAGGATGATTACTGAGAAACTAATTCATTGATCTCATCTCAATTGTGGGGAATAATCCAAGGATGGGATAAAAAGATATGGCATTAATACTGAACTGATGTCCAATCTTGATGGTCTAGTCTGTATTTGAATTCATGGACCATTATGTCCAATAAAATGAACTATTTAGATCATATGTCCTAAATAAAACATGTATCACATTATTACGGTAAAACACTTACTATATTTTATGTTAAAAAATTTTAAATAAAATTATTTATGTTTGAAATACTATAGTGAATTTTTAAAGGGTAAAACTGAAATTTCATCAAATTTTCAAATGAATGATCTAATCCTAAATATTCCATAAATGAACATAAATAACACAATTAGAGGAAATTATTTAATTTATTATCAATAAAAATTTAAATAATATTTTGTTTTATAACCCATTTTTCAAACATGTTCTATTTTAGAAAATTGTTGGAACAAAAAATCACCAGGCCCAAAAATCATATGAGGGATAATGCAACAATTTCCCAAATGACATCACCAATTTCAGGGGAGGTGGAGTTGAAAATATTATTGTGAATGATAAAAATATATCTCAAGAAATGTGTAATAACAAAAACTAGGTGGAATATCTTTCTTCACCCAATAAAGAGAAACTATCCATTGAGTACATTATGTGGAAATTACCATTGACATTTAAGGGATCCTATGATCCACTTTTTACAGAACAGTGGGTTAACTCAATGGAGAATATATTTTATATTCAATAAAATTCTGAGAAGGAGAATGTGTATCTATTAATTTTCCATTTATATGTAGAGACCGATCAATTATTGGTGTAACACCCCAAGATTTTATAGTGTGTTATTTTTTCAAAATAATTCAATAACTTGTACTACACACAACACCGAGTTCAATCGCACCATGAATTACCAAAAAATCCATTCAAAAGAGGTTATGAATAGTATTAACTAAATTTTAAATTAATATATCGTTATAATTTTAGAATCCATATAATGATCTTCTTAGATATAATGCAAGAACAAATTCATTTTCAGTATTGCACTTTTATCAAATTTTAATAGTGAACCCTTTTTAAATACAATATTTTAAACTTTTTGACTAAATGAGGACATCAAAAATTTAAAATGAAACATCCCAAGCTTCCATGGAATGCTTTCCTTTGAATAATACAGTAGCGTGTGTTGTACGCAACTTCGAATTTTAACACACACCACAACCGATCAAACTATCCATTATGAATAGTAATACATACTTTTTGAAAATTTATCTCTCAAAATGGACTTCATTTTTGGATTCGGAATATCGAATTTAGCCTATGGTGAAATTTTGGTACTTTTCGGATAATTTTAATATTTTGATGAATAGTGAAAATTTCTAAATTTTAATTAAAAACAATGTTATTAATCAAAATAATTAAAAGTGATAAATAATGAATTTGACTGGTTTTAAAGTATATTTAGAATATATTTTTACCATTTAACACAATTTTGGTCATTGGAGATAATTTTACAATTAAACCGTTAATAAACAAGTGTCAATCTTTTGATAGTTATTATCTCTTAAAAACATGCGTTTTGTTTTAACAACGGGAATTAAATTTAAATTAATTTCTACCACTTCTGTGTTTTGAATTTGGAAAAATGGATTCCATATTTGGAATCAGGATGTTCAAATTGTGTAAATAGGTAACTTTTATTTTTAGATATTTTGAATAATTACTTCGGTAAATATTTTATTTACCATGGTTAAGGGTAAATCCAGTAAATAATGGTTAAAAAATAATATTATAATAATACTAAATTACCCTAAAACGTGTCTTAACCATATTGGTTGATACATGTTCGACCATAGACATCTTTGGGTAGATTTTGGGACCCCATGGATCCACTTGTAGGTGATAGGGACACTTTATTTTAATTAAGTTAAAATAAGTACAAAAATGACACAAGCATATATCTTTTAGAAAACCAATTTTTACATAGGGTTATATATGTTGGATTTTCAACTATAAATATTCATTAGAAATATAAAACGATTTACTACATAATGATATTTTATTTAGAATTTTTAGACTTTAAATAATTTAATTTATTTATGACACAATGATGATGCAGTAATTACCATAATAGTGACAAATTAAAATAATTGATATTATAAATATCCAAATAAATATATTTTTATACTTTTAATGAATTACACTAATTTTCTAGGATAATATTACATATTAGGATTGATTTAACTGACTTTTTTCGAAGTAATAATTCTGTTATGAGTTTCAAAAAAATCAACTATTGAATAGTGTCAAAATTGACATAAAAGAGTTTTTTAAACAAATATTATATTATGAATTGATATTAAATTCCTAAAAAACTAATGATCGGCCACGAGAATTAAATCATGATAGGTATATCATTAATGGACCACTTGGGGGTCTCTTGGATGTATATAGTAAGTTTATTAGATATATAATTTAAATACAAAGTGACATGGTAATGTCAAACTAATTAACTAAGAGTTAAAACTAAAAGATAAGGTTAATATAATGACCCATCAATGTCTAAATTATATTTTTTGAATGTTTTTCGACCTATACACACCTTAAAAGTTAAATAATCTACTTTGGAGCCATTAGAAACCGAATATGAATTTATTATAAATTAATATTTCTAGCTTTTCCAAAGGTGCCCCTCACCCTCTTATAAAAGGGAACTCATCCTTCTCATCTCTTCACACCTTAAAAGCCTTTTGGTTCGTCCATACTCTGCCCAAATACTCTCCCAACGTCCCTCACTAGAACCTAGAGGCATTAGTTTGATCAGAAAGCCATCCTAAGGAGCCCTTTTGATCAAATCAAAGGGAAGAATCCGAAGAAGAGGTAATGATTTCACCACCCTTTTTCAAGTTCATTTCTTCTTGCACTTCTTCTTCATTTGTTGTTACCATTCAAAAATTATAACTCCAGTATCATATATATACTGTGATGTTATTATAAATATGGTACAACCATATTCACTATTCTATCCATCCTTTGAATAACATGTCACCATACGTGCGTACGTACGGCTTACCGTCTCCACGTCGTGGTGTAATTGTTATTCAATAAATTATTATTTGGATGGGTATAATAATGATGTTTAACTCATGTAAATAATAAATATAAAATGATAAGGATTCTGTATATATTATATACCATCCAATTATATATTATTTTAATATCAAAAGAATTAATTATCGCTCGTGCGTACGTACGGACTACCGTCTCCATTAACGTGATGAGATTCATTCTCCAGCGTATCCATTCAAGTATAATTCTCATTTGATGATTAATAATAGTATCTAAGGACTTGATATAATTCTTGATATTAATGAGATACAACCTATCCATTACAAACATGGCTTACGTAACAAAACATATAAAAGAAAACAAGTAAGTTAACACCCGAAACGACGATAATTTTAAGATATTATTAACAAAGCAATGTTAAAAGATCATATATGATATCATATTAATGTATATGATTATTTAATAATTAAATAACAATTATTTCACCATTATACATGAGTTTAACCTACCCCAACCAAGGAAAAGTTCAAGGTAAGGTTTTATTTCGCAATCTCTTCAGTATCCGAGGTTGTTTATACGTAATAATCTACTGGGATCTCTTTATCATCCACTTCCATGTTTCATAAAAATGAATTTCAAAACATTTTTACTATTTACTAGAATATAGGATAAATTCATTTATACCCTTGTTTGACTTTTTATAAGAGGTTTATAAATAAATCTTTCCATCATTTTCCAAACAAGGTGCTTTTTAACCTTTTCAACAAAATTAAGGTAAGAATGTTTTTTTTTAACTTATACGGCGGGTGTGGCTATTTACCGCCATTATAAAATTGTCAAATCTTCCCTTACAAACTTACACAGATATTTTCGAAGTAAATGTTTTTTATAATTATGTGACATTTAAATTATTTCAAAATGAATATTTTAAGAATTTCGGAAAGGTACTCTTTATCAAAATCATAATTCTAAATGTTTTAAAGATTTATCTTTCTAAATATTTTTAATTAATGCCTATGTCTTCCAAATGGTTTTTAAGGATTTATTTATTTGGAAATGAATGTTTTTAAAATGTTAATTCCTTTCAAAAGTTTCAAAGTGGGGTATGGGACACTTTGATTCAAAAATCTCTTTTTAATTACTTCCTTTATAAATGTGTGACTTTTAAATGATTTCAAAAAAAGGAGATATTTCTCTCAAATAGTTTTGATTTCATCTATGTCAACATCCTTTGATGTATTTTATGATTTTATGAAGTTGATTTATTATGATACAAAACTTCCATAATGTATTGAAGGTTTTGTGATATGTTTGAGTATGGATGTGTTATTTTTATACCATTCATGGTTTATAGAGAAAGTATTGAAATTTAGTATGCTAGTTTTAATACGAATGTTTATGTGATGTTTAAACCTTTTCATATGGGAATGAATTGGACATAGTAAGTGATGGGTGGAGCCCGCTATATCTCCTCGATGCATCGGTAGGTCTCATGAGACAAACTAGTGTCTTGGCACAAGGCCTTGGCAAAATATTATTTGTAGTCTTGGCACGAGGCCTTGGCTATGTGGTTATGATAGTCTGGCATTATGCATTCCATCATTATGAAAGTGGTTATTGATATTTCATGTGATTATTAGATTAGTAGAATATACATGTGAATAAGTAAATGCCATTATTTCATTTTACTTTTGCCATACTATGTTTATGTTCATGTTTCAAAGGCTTTTGTTTTAGTTATACATTGCCTTAAATGTTTATGATTATTTTGGAATGTTTCCAATATATTGTTATCCTTACTGGGAATTTGAGCTCACCCCTTTTCTATGTTTTATTTTTCCCAGGATGTGAAGAAGTAAGTTATGAATGACCTGCAGGGATATTATGAGGGGATAATAGTGTGGACTCTAGAGACATTATGTTGTTGTTGTAGTTTTTCACTTTATGATGTAATGTAAAACTTTATGAATATATCTATTGTTTCCAAGGCTAATAAACTAATCGGTCTTTCGAGATTTGATCATTCTTGTGATCATGCCAATGTTATGTAATAATGCACCGACTCTGGGTAACTGGGGTCGGGGCATTACATTTGGCATTTTTAAGGAACACCAATTCGAAGGATTAAATAAAATTGTTGGAGTGGGAAGACATTATGAAAATATTTCTTAACATGTATTTACCTCAAACTATTCTGAGAAATATGGATAGATAATACATATATATGCATAAAAAGAAAGTTTAATCTATCATCAATAATGTAAAAAACATCCCATGTATTTCAAGATACACCTTGGGTTTTGTCATTAACAATGATAGAAAAATATATAGATTCTTTAATATCTTAAAACCACACTATTGAAAGGAAATAGATATCTAGAAATCATGTTTTTTTAAATTGGTGGTTAGGTGTTCTCTCAAAGTTGGGATGGAGTTCGTAGAATATCCCTAGGGCTATGCAAAAAATAAAGGAAAGATGATGTTTCAAGATATAGGACATAATGAAAAAGGTTAAAGGAATGATCAATCAACCACATGTCAAAAATTTGGGAAGACGAATCATGGGAATTACCTCATAGGTATGTTGAAATTATTTAATTGTGGTAGATATATCCACTAATATCATGATAATAGGAGAGAAATTAATAATATGACCAATATTATAGGGGAAAATAGATCACCACCCATGGTTTAATGCATCAAATATATAGAGAAATGGGACTATGAAGAACAATGCACTAATCCACAACTACTTAAGCGTAACTAGCATTATGAGCTACCCAAACCAAATGAGAAGGGTAAATCTTATGCAATCACTACTAATGAAGTGGATAAAGATAATGAAGTCATTCAATGTACACTTCATATTACCTAAATAATGTATAAATTATTATTTTATTTGGGTTTTATATATTCATTTATATTCTATTAGTTTTCTAGAATAATTTAATTGAAGCCTTCAGACATTGAAGTAAATATTTACATAAAACACCTTTTGGTATGATAATTTCAACTTAAGTGTGTGAATATTTTCTTATTAGCATATGTGGGGAGAATATTCTAGTGAATCTCATAATAATCCTCTTATCATAGCTCGATGCCATACTAGGTATGTATTGTCTCTAGTTATATAGATTACACATCAACTGTTAAGATAATGAAAAATCATTCAAAATTTTCAACCATCAAATGCTCCTCTTTAAATCCATCGATGATCATGAATCTCTTGTGGAAAATATATTAACGGTGTTAGTGTTTATGCCTTCCGAAGAGTCATACCTCACATAAATGGGTTATTTAAAGGAAGGTATCAACATAGAAGAAGTTCCCATTGTGGTGGAATATAATGATGTATTTTCCAACGAGTTACCCAATATTACCCCAAATCATGAGGTAGAGTTTTCCATAGATCATATACCTAGAGCGAATCCTATCTCAAACTATATCTATAAGATAGCCTCTATAGAACTGGAAATTTTAAATAAGTAGTTATAAGATAATTTGAAAAAATAATTCATACGCCCTAGTGCATTACGTTGCATTTCAATAGTGATCATTGTAAATAAAAGGATTTATCAATGTTAATGTGTATAGATCATCGAGAGGTCAATAGGATAACTATAAAAAATAAGTATCCTCTTTAAAGGATTGAGGAATTTTTTGATTAACTAAGATGAGAACATTACATAAAAAAGGTGGATCTTTGTTCCTTTTATGATTATCAAAATGTGATGAAAGAATATATTCATAAAAATATTTTTTTAGAAGTAATGGGAACTATGAGTTCATTGTGATTCTCTTAAGACTTATAAATTCCCATGAAATCATTAGGGATAAGATGAATATATCATTAGATACTACATTGAATGTCTTTTGGTAGTATATATTGATGATATTTTAATCTAATAGAAAATAAATAAGTAGCCTGAAGAATATATAATGAATATTTTGGTGACATTATATATGGATAGATTGTATTCCATGTTCCGTATATGTGACATTTGTATACGACATGTCAAATTCTTAGGGAATGTGATGAGAAGTAAAGGAATTTGTATGGACCCTTAAAAAAATTCAAATAAGTAATGGACTAGACCCACTTATGCCATATAAATATATATTTATTCAGGGATTATCATGGTACTGACAACATATTGTGATAAATTTATCATTATTTTCTATCTCATTAATTTAGTTGACAAGTAATGGGGAAATTTGTATTTGGATGGAAGCTATTGGGGAATTCTTGAAGGAGATAAATAAGAGGATAATACCAACGACTTTACTTAAACTAACTATAGATGGAGAAGGTTTTCTGGTATACAGTGTTTCTATGAAGAAGGGATTGTCTTGTGTACTCATGTAGAATGATAATGTGATGGCATGTGCCTCATGTATTTTGGAGATAACTGAGATGAACTACTCGAGGCATGATTTATAGCTATTAGCTATGATTATTTCCTTGAAAATATGGAGGCACTACTTACATGGTGAGATGTGTCACATATATACTAATCATAAGACTCAAAATTATATTTTTACAAAGTACAAACTCAATATGAATCAATGAGCATGGTTGCAGATAAAAAGGTACTACGATTCCTCTATTTAGTATGATCCTAAATAGGTGAACAAGGTATATGATGATCATAGTAAGAAAAAATTACATACTCTATACATGTTTCATAAAGAGAAAGAACATATCATTTTTTATATGATAATGTTGTATTTGGATACTATAATGGAAGTGAATAAAATGAATCTTTACAAAATGATATCCTAAACTTCTATATAATAGAAAATCTAGGAGGTAGAAAGGGTGATATTGAGGTTAAAAAGAAGGTAAAATTCGTAAATTAAGGGTTGTTACAAGAGTTCCATATCAATGATTATGGTGTGTTTCAGTTTGAAACAAGGTTTTGTGCGCCTTCATTACATGAGATAAAAAGGGAGATACTGGATAATACACATAGATCACCTTTTTTACATCCATCCAATAAGTATGAAGATATATTGTGATCTTCAATAACACTTTTGATGGGGAAACATGAAAAATGATATTTTGGATTATATATAAAGGTGTTTTGTATGTCATCATGTTTAAGTAGAAAGACATGTGTTAAAATGGATGATGATACAATTTCCAATATTCATGTGGGAATGACAGAACATCACCATTGACGTTTTCTCTAGTATCCCCAATATTTAAATAGAAATAATGCAGTATGGGTAGTAGTGGATCGGCACCCCAAGACACCCACTTCATTATTATAACAGAATTTTTCAATGCTGAACAACATTCGATGATAAATGTTATTGAATTAGTGATTATGCATGAGGCCCCCTGCCATTCATTTTTTATCATTATCCGAGTTTCTCATCTAATTTCAAGAGAAGTCTTCAATATGCTTTGAGTACTGAGTTGAAATCTAGTATGATCGATGAACCCATAAAATGTGGTTAATCATAAAAGAATATTCATATTATTTAAGACATAATAAGATCCAAATCAATGGAAGTAAAAGGTGTATGGGATCAACACGTCCTACTGGTTGAGTTCTCATATAACAAAAACCTCCACTTGTGTATTAAAATGGCTCCTTATGAAGCACTATAAGGGAATTGATGTATAAATCCTACATGATGTGATGATATTGGGGAATGAATGATACATATACCCCATATTTTACAAGAAATGATTGATTAGATTCAATCGAAATAACCAAAAATCTCTATATATTCAGTATAAGAGATATACTTCCAACCATGTAATGGATTTGGATTATGAAGCAATAGGAATTTTTTTCTTCAAATATCACAGTGAATGAGAATCATGTGGTTCAAAATGAAATGGAATCTTAGCCAAAGGTAAATTAGACCCCTTGAGATCACTGATCACATAGGAGAATCAACCAATTAGTATGAACATAAAAAAATATAGCTCAATTTTGTAAAGTGTTCGATGTATCTCTATTTAAGAATTATATACATGACCCATCAAATGTACTAAATCTGAAGGCAGTATAATTGGAGAATGATCTCTCTTATGAGGAGAATCAGGTGAAGAACTTCGACCATAGAGACAATGTTATACGCAACAAGAATAATCACATTTTCAAAGTTTTTAGGAGGAACAATAAGTATGAGGAGGAGACATGTGAACCATAGGAAGCAATGGAGGAGAAATACCATGACTAGTTTTCACTAAAATTTATAAAATGAAAATTTGATGTTGAAAATTCTAATGGGGGAAGAATGTAAAGAACCAAACTTTTTCAAATGAATTTCACTTATTATAATTATTTACTGTAGTATAAAAACATACATCTCATAGTGAACCCAAAAACAACTTTGTTTCCATAAATAAAGAATAAAATAAGTGGAATTTAGAAAAATTAAGGCAAATAGTCAAATGAAATAATAACTTGATCGCAGACATAGTAATATGATCATTATGAATTTTAATTTGGATTCCTAAATATTAACCACCCTAATGAAATTATAAATAAAATTTGGGTATCTTATACATGAAAATATGATGTAATTATATCGTAGTTTAAGTAAATAAATTTTATAGAAATTAAAAATTAACTGGAGGTATTTTGGTAAAATGTAAATGTTTATTTAAAATTATAGAATTAATATAATTAACTAAAATATAATTTATTATCCTAAAATAAATTCTTAAACTAATATTACATTTTATTATAGTTTTTAAATAATGTTATGAGACCATATTTTATTTCTCAAAATATCATATAATCAATTATATTATTAAAAAAAATTATTTATGAATAAAAAAAATTCTCGTTTAAATAATAAATTTATCTTATTTATTATTTTTCAAATAATTTAGTCCATAATTTAATTAAAATTTTCTAAACATGTCTGTGTTTTTTCTGTGATTTTTTTAAAATAGTTGATTTTTTGGAGAATAGTGGAATGCAACAATTTAAGGTATTTAACATGTTAAGAGAAATACATGAATTTTTTAGAAATAATAGATATAAGAAACCATTACTTCGAACTCAAATTCACTAGTTATATTACTTAGTCACAATATTTTGAATAGTTTATTTTCATTATAAAAAATAATAAACAAAAAAATAGAATAAACCAAAAGGTCCCGCTCCTCCCAATATAAATACCACCCTTACAATCCTTTCCCATAATAGCTTATAAGACTCGTAAAGCTTCTATATAATGTCAAATAAATCTTCCAATAACCATTATCATGTCCAAAATCATCTAGTTTCAAGAAAAGTCCAATATCATGAGCCTTAAGAAGGTTCTGAAGGAGACAATATTCCAGAGGTAAATTCATCTACCTTTCTCTTTTAAATTCATTATTTCTTTCTCATCCTTATTTTCCACTATTCAAAGTGACATGATAACTACATTATTATATATGTATTTTAATATTAGTTTTAAAATGGATTAAACATATTTAAATTTATTCTCTTCTCCTTTTATTCTAAAAATGAAAACATTGTCCGTGATGTGGTAATTCACCACCTTAAGGGATGACGAGTTTTAATTTTCCATTTGAACCATATATCCTGGTCAAAAAACCATTATTATGGTTAAAATATATTTTAATATATATATATATTAACTTTTTTAAGGTTCCAGATCTAATTTATAGACACAATTTTAAAGAAGACAAAACTAGTTCGTGATGGTTGTAAAAATTGACAAAATAAACTAATTTTTTTCATTAATGATATATTCAAGAAATCATCTTCATTCCAGAAATAAAGGGTATATAACAAAATTTTTACATATGGAAGCTAATTAATAATATATAATTTCAATTCTATAGATTTATTGTAAATTTATAGGATTTTTCATACTTATTTACAAGAGAACCGATCTAGAAAACCATGAAACATTCCACTACCAGAATGATGAAAGTGAACATTATATCAAATCAGGACGACCATAAATGAACATAAAATATAATTAATAAGAAAATAAATGTATACGAGGTTCTATTTCATTAATTAATTAATATAGTTTTATTATCTAGGACATTAATTTCAATAAAAGAACACATTCAGAAATAAGTAAGGGGATTCTGGAACCTAACTCCTTTCATTGGGTTGTTCTTATTTCAAGAAAACATTCAAGGTGGATATTCATTTAATATTATTAAAATATAATTTCATTTTTATTACATTTTAATTATTATTATATACATTATTCAATTATTATTTTAGGATAAATATAATTATTTTCATAAATAACGTTTTTTCCAAAACACATCATGACTTATATTGAGTTATTTATTATTCACTCAAAAATGATTATTCTTATACAAAATATGTTCTTTTACCTTTTAAAATTTTCAACAAAAAATGTATTCATGATATCATGTTTAATGAAACCCCTATAAAACACATTATCCTCTATGGGTTACTTCATTACATTTGTCGGTATACGTTTTATGTGGCATGCGTGATTATGTAAATGTTATGATGTGACTGGTGATCCTAGAATTAAAATCCCTCTAATGAATTGGGTAATGTTTTCTATATCAGGAGGTTATGGTTAATATGAATGAACATGAAGCTATCTTTGTTCACAATTATGTTTTTATGATAATGCACATCTGTTACATGTGAACATTACTGTATATTTGCTGACAATTGTTTGTATTATTTGAACACTAAGACATGATATTTCATTTTTAGGAATTTAAAAATTCCATTAAAATATCTAATGTTTAATCTCATGATTAATATAATGATACCATTCTTATGTTATGATGAATATGATTATGATAAACCATGTTTTTTCCCTTATTCATCCTCTTACTATGATTTTAGATCACCCTTTTCATTGATATATATCGTCGTTTGATTACCCATACAAAGTATAATGAAATTACCACAATGAAGAGAAAAATAAATTAATAAAATAAATTTTAATTTTGATTATGGAAAATTTATTCTTGAGAATAATTTATCCAAGTCACTATATCAATTTATCCTAACATAAGAGAGCTATTATTTATTTATCATAAAATTGATATAGTAGTTATGTAAGAAAAACAAGGGTCTCTATATTCTCCCCTACCCTTATACATTTCAACCTCTAAGTTCTAAAATCTAGATCAATAAAGTGGGTTTGAAATATTTAAATACCTTTTTTCAAAACCGACATCATAGAAAAGGTTTCAAATTTTTTTTATTTTTATATGAGAGAATGTAAGGTACCAATGTCACATATGATAACACATAATAGTATTCAATATAAGAAGACCCGGACATGGATGAAAAAATAATACTCCCAAAGATTGAAAGAGTGTGGTAGAGAATGTATCCATGAGAATGTTTATCACCATGATTTTTTAAATCAATGATAGGTTAAAAGTACATTGTTTTCACTATATGAAAATCCAATGAAGATTTGTTTTTGTTTAAATTTTTTTTACTACAATTGAGGGAGTAATTTATGGTCTATACTATAAAAAAAGGAAATATAAATACTTGAAAAGAATAATTTCATAAATTATTCTATTATCACCACAATCTCATAATTAACTCCAAATTACGAGCATGAAATTTTCTATACTCAATCATTATAATCCACTTATATGGATAAGAAAATCCATAAAAATATAATAATATATTCTTCTTGTATAATGAAATTAACCAAAACCATAACTATTAGTATAATAAAACATAATTCCCAAAAATAACAAACATTTATATGAGGAAAACATATTTAATATCTAATTATTAACATAGATCCTACAAAAAATAACTATACTTAAAATTCCTCAGAACTATTATAGTCCAATATTGAAACCCATATATTAGAAGGATTTGATCACATTGTCTTCCATGTAAATTTTAATTATTTATATCCAAACCACATCATTGACTCTTAAATTATCATACCACAATATACATACCAAAATCATATCATATCCCAAATACTGTAACTATTTTTTAAAATTACCTCAAACCCCCTAAATCCACAATAAAATCATATATGCTTCCAAAAAATAATTCATATTTTCCCCCCAAATAAAACATCATACTATTAAATTTACATTTATCATGATGAGATAGAAAATAGTGAATATCTTATAAAATAACATTAATTACTTAACACCAACTCATTTTCCAACCCATGGTTAACTATTCAAAAAAATCACGTGTTCACTAAATGTAATTAAACTTTATCTTTCAAGTATTTTTTTATAATTATTAACAAATTTATACTAACTAGGACATAATATACGACAATGGTAGGCACCAGACCCTTTTCTCCATTAATTTGTGGGTTCATGCATAAAGGCCTTTCCAGATGAGGAATGTTGTAAACTGGGCTGTGAGTTTTCATTTTTTAAAAATTATATAATCATTATATATGTTCCATAAATATGATTATTATCTTGAAAATTAACATTCACAAATTCTAATTTTTAGAGAATGTATTAACATCAATTTTCATACCATACATTTCATTTTTTATCCAAAAAATTTATAAAGATTAATTACCTTAAATATTTCTATGAAAATACAACTAATAACATTAAAATTTCACAAATAAAAGCATTGAAAGGGGTTTATATTTCATTTAAATTATGTCCAACCATAAAATTTTAATCCCATGAATATATGCATTACTATAAAAAATTATTCACATGAAAAAATCAAAATCTCCAATGTTATTTTAGCCATTCTCTATTAAAAACTCTAGGGATCTAGCCATAAACATAAAAAATTCTAGCAAATTTATATAATTAAATTTCATTCATTCACAAAAATGTTTTTGGTCTATATTTTTAGATAATAATGGGAAAATCAGAAAACATTATCACATATATTAAAAGTGGACCCCTCTGCACATTATCTATTTTCTCATTAAATAAAATTATTTAAATTAAAACATGGTTTTTTTTCATGTTTAAACCATCAAATTTATAAATTACCCCATACATATCTTAAATATTCCTTAAACACATTGAAAAAAGTTCAAACACAGGAAGATAAAAAATGATTTTATGGTACATAAAATAATGAAAAATAACATTCCCATGAAAACATTTTCTTAAAAACATATAATTTAACCCCCATAAAATAATTAATCTTTTTAAAAACACCATAATATCACCTTTAAAAATAAATGGATTTCCAAAAAAATTAATATCAAAATTGTAAAATCCATTAATATTCTTTCAGACATCATCATCATAGAACCCATACACAAACATTGTAAATGAGAATGATCAAATGGTCAACATCCAATATAATTCTCTAAAAAAATCATTACCCAATACCTTGGAACACTATATACCGATATTATAATAATTTCCATGAACTATATACTAAAAACCCCCTAAAACACTTTTTAACCCATTTTGAAAACAGTTTTAGTTATCCAAATAACATTTTTTTTAAAATTACTTTTAATATCTAACAACCACACACATAATATTGAAAACATTCTCCTTGAAAGGAACTATAAAAATTAATAAAAGAAAAATTAATTCCTTAAATAACCATGAATGTGTAAAAATACTATCATTATATATATTTAAAAAATATCAATTTTAGGATTTTTTTAAAAATTAATGGGGAAATATAAAAGAGGTGTTTTAGAAGTCAATACCTTATATAAATCAATAAAAATGTCCCTTTTGGGGAAATTTTATATAAATTAAAAGTTACTCGTTAAAATAATACATGAATATATAAATAAATTCATAAATATAATTTGAAAAATTAATCATTAAAGTGAAAAATTTATAAAATAATTCTTTAAAACATTTAAAATGTGGTCTTTTATTTTAAGAGTCCCTTACATAGAGTGTGACTCCACACTTAAATTATTTATATCCCTAAATAATGTACATAGGATAATTTTTCTAATTGATATTAGAAAAAATTTCATTTTTATTATTCATTTTATTTCACTTATAATCATGTTATAAAAATTAAAAACTTATTCATGTTCACATCAAAGACTTGGAAGATATTCAGTTTATAAGTCCAGAATGACTTCAGAAGGTTGAATATGGTCAAATAGATCATCATTTAATCATATAAATTTTTTTTATTAATTAATTATATTTTTTAAAATAGTAATTTTATTTATAAATTCATCCAACACATATGTTAATGAAATAATAACTACATTACAATTATGGAGACAATAAGTCATACGCACCAATGGGTAATGTGTCATTTTTTCAACTATCATAATAGAGAGAAGGAAAGTAAAATATTATTTTAAAATATTGATCGTAATATCATATATATAAAATTTATTTTTTAAATTTAATTATATATATCATCCAATGGATGTGGTGATAAAAACCCACATCACTTCTTGGTGGTGGTAGTCCACACGTATGAACAAATGACATCATCAATTTTATGTGAAATGAAAGGTAAGAATTTGAATGACATATTATCTTTTATTAATGATATATATCTAATTTATATCTTTAATAATCAATAATTCAATCATTATAATACATTTATGATAGAGGGATTTGTAAAATGAATTACATCATTTTACGAGGCAGTAGTTTGTCGTAAAAATGGATAATGAATTCATTTCCCATTTGATCGATGAGGAGATACATGAAGGTCATTAAACTATCATAATAGAATCTTATAACCATGAGAATTTTTTATTTTTTTATTAGTGTCTTAGATGGATTTAGGGATTTGGAAAAATATATAAAATAGAAATTCTCATTCAAAAGTGAAACCTCTCCTTTACACAATTTTGTTTAACCCCTTAATACAAATATGTTTTGTTTTATTTGTAAACCAATTATTCTAGAATGAGGGTAGGTATTTTAGGAATGTATTTGGGATAATATTGTTTTCAGAAATATTGTTTTAATCTTGTAGGATTAGGAAGATGAGGTTCTCTTTTATAGGAAAGTGGAGGATCACTCTTGTAATTAATCCAAATATTAGAATATAATAAAACTATTCTCCATTGATAGACATAAAAAGGGTATTTAAAATAATAGGGTTTAAAAAATTAAACCATATAAAATCATTTTTCTACTTATATAATATTTTTTTGATTTTGTAATAATTTAATTATATATTAATTCCAAAAAATATTGTTATAGTCAAATTTGATACTATTCATTACTTTGGCATCAATAACATCAAGAAGAAAATTAAAATTTTAATTTTTTTAATCATATCCCTAGCATGTCTCGATCATCTATAAATTTTTATGATAACATTATTTATCTCAAATTATATTTTTATTAATAATTTTAATATATTTTTTTAGATTGTTCGATTAAATAGATATTTACTGCATCATCATTGTATAAGAATTTAAGAGAATTATTTCTTCTCCAACACAAAGAAATTACATTGAAGAAGATAAATATTTTATCATTAAAAATCATATTTATGGTGAAATTTCTCTTTTGAATGACCAAATATTAATATTTTTATACTCATTAAAAACAATAGCGTGACATGGTTAACTTTTTATTAAATAAAATAATTTAATGAACTAAATTCCAAACAAACAAGTTCCAAATGGAAAAAAATTAGACACATTTATGATTATGATATATATCTATACAAAACCAATAATATTTATTCATGTTTTTTTCATTAAATGTTTCTTATCATTTTTATTTTAGAATTTTTAAAATATTTTTTCTAGTTTTTCCTCATATTGCAGAAGCACAATGTTAGTGTTTCTTAAGAAATTATGGAACTTAGCTCATATATAAACATTAAAAATAAATTACTGTAATAAAAATAAACTAATTATGTTCTAAAAAATCCATTATATTCATTAATTATTTATATTTTCTTATATCCATTCCAAGAGAACTTATTTAATTTGTTAATTTGACTTTTCTTAACATGTGAAAGCATTCCTAATCATTTGGATTTGATTATTGTTATAAAACAAAATAAAAATAAAAATTATCAATCTAAATATTCAGTTATAAATTTTATTTAATCTAAATTTCATTATAATTCATTATACTTTAAAATTATTAATTACAAGAAATTGAATTTGTGTTTTCCTAATGGTGTGAAACCACCATGTCAGGACATAAAATGATTTTCAAATTTATTATGAAATGAATGGAAATTTTAATGTTATAAATTATTATTGTATGATATTTATATTATAATATCATGCATAACTTATTCCATAATTTTAATTAATTTTTATATCATAATTATGTTTATATCATATAAAATAATATATTTTATAAAAGAACTATACTTATTACTATTCACCAAAATTTAACATTGTCATAAAATTATCAAAATTTATACATAGAAATATTTTTAAATAATGATTTCATATATGGGTTTCAAATTTTCCAATAAATTCTAAAATATTTATAGAAATTAATTATAATATTCTCTAAAAAAATTTAAAATCTGTTTTTGATTAAAACATTTTTCAAAAGAATTAATTGAGTTTACAAATATTTATTTTACAATTTTTTAATATTTTAACAATATATATATATTTAATATGATATATATAAATATATATATATATATATCATAAATGAGTCATTCCTATTCATACCCTCCAATTTAATGGCTATGTTTTAATGGTCTCATTTTTAATAATAATGTTTTTTATTTGTTTGACCTCATTGTTTCATATCATGTACTCTTTCGAAAATAGAGATTCAATTTAAATTCTGAAGATGATTTAAGAATAAAGAGTTCCCTTATGTTGTATGAATATGAATCTTGCATGATGATAATTTATTCAGTACACATTTTACATAGGTTATAAGAAACTGTTTGTTGCCTAATGTGTTGATCACTGTATGCATCATGTGATGAGAAAGAGATAAATTATTTTATAAAGATACAAATATTATATAATGAAAATCAGATCTTTTCATTTCCCCCTTATAAGAAGAGACAATTTGTTTTCCTTTCCCCATGTCATGAGAATGGGGCACTTTTTATTGCATGTATTAGATTCAACTAGTGATGAACCTAAAAATTACATAATATTTGAGCCTGAGAAACCTTTTGGGATTATTTTGAATTTTCTAATGTGAATAAGATGAATCTATCCTTGTGAGTGTAAATATAAAAATTATAAGAAAATTTATATATAACTAATGTGATGAGATTATGTTCCCATGTTTGGGGAGTACAATATTCCATGATTTTTAATCCCATTATTTCATATATGAAATGAATAATAATAACTCATGGGATATAATATGGATGATATTTACTAATTCCAAGCATAACCAATTAACTGAGATGATGGGTATTTAGTTATACACTCAAAAAAATGTATTCCACCTTGCTGATGTACTTAGTGACGTAATTCACTGATGCAAACATCATTATGGAAATAATAATGAGATTAGTGGTCATGTCTTAAAACTATGAGGGGGACATATAAAAAAGGATATCTATAGAATAATCCATTCAAGGAATAGATGATATTCTATCATCAATTTCTGATAAATTTTATTTCATGGTAAAACTCAGTGTTTTTATCTCTCCTATTTTTTCAACGTGCAAATGTGGGTTCAATGGATTGTTGAAATATAATGAATAACCTAATGTTATCATTCCTTATTGAAATATTTAGAAATATAATTAATAACCTAACATGAATCCCCAATTTATTGAAAATTATTTGATGAGTAAAATTTGGAAACAACAAGAGAATATTTCATCGACAATGGGATGTTGGGAATCACTATCATCAGATGTGTATATATGGTTGGATAAAAATGATTCATGCATAATTATAGCCATCTATAATTCTCACCGAGATATTCCAACCACTAATAATTAGATTTGGGTAATAATAATGAACCTTGTGTTAATATCTCAAAATTACACCCATGAAGTGATTATGATGCATCCCACATCTCCTAGGATCCCTATCCCTATCTCTTCATGAGAACTAACATAGTTCACTATAATCAATGACCATATTCACCATTATAAGAAGAATGGATTCATTACAACTTGGGAGTTGGGAAAATGTGATCAAGAAGATGTAATTTCATGCCAAAACTTTTGTATGAAGGGGTAAAATATAGTGAATTCTCATCAATAGCATTACTAAGGGTTATGAGATCCATTCCATAAAACTCATAGACAATTATTTCCCCTATGTGATAGAGGTCATAGACATATAGTCTATAGAAACTTCCTAAAACATCCATGTGTATCTGAAAAGGGATCCCATTATAAAAATTATTAAACAAAAAATGGAATCCAAATTCAAAGAAGAAGATGATATTCCTATCTATGTTCAATCGATGGTCAATAATGTATGGATCCCATGTTAGGGACAATATAATGACCCAACCCTATAGAATGATAGCCTTATATCTACAGTATCCTTGAGAACCATTTATGATTCTACCACAATATATAACATTGTTCAGGTTGATGAACTTTTAGATTGGGTTCCAGACCCCCTCTTCATTACAAGCACACTAGGTTGACTCACCCAACATATGTCTGCATCATTATCCACCCTATACTTTATCCCTAGTTAAAAGGGCCTTCCATTCACTACAGAGGTACTCATCATGGTAGAAACTAAAATGTTATTGGTAGATCTCCATGTGACTCCTAGAATCTCATGATTATGAGAATCCCTCGTAAAAACATGATGTGTAAAAATTAATAGAAACATCATTTAAACCATGATACTTCATAATTCGTATCGACCAGTGATTTAGAGAAGATATTCAACCACAATTGATATAGCAAGGAGAAGGAACCCATCTATTGATGATTTCCATTCCTGCATTCATGATCGAAAATTAGTTAATTTACTATAAAAAATTCTTGAATGTAGAAAGTGTTCTAATATCATTTGAAAGGATTTCCATTGTATAAAATACACCATCATCAACATAACTTCTCTCCACTAATAAAATAGAATTAGTAGATATGTCTATATCTGGTTCATATCCCTCTATGGGAAAAAAATAAAATTAAGACATATGTGATCAAATTCCACTCCTACTAAGAAGTGGCCAAAGAAATTATGTCCTACATGGATATAGTGAATGATAAAGCATCACCTCAGAAGGAAACCTATTCCTCCTAATTAAATGTGTTTTAGAATAAACTTATTTTATATGAGGACTTTTATTACAGTATACTGGTCTACATTCTTCATGATTTCCATCAATATTAGGTGTAATTTAGTTTTGATCATGAGAATAACTTCCATATAGATCAAGAGATTCATTATGATATCCTACAACACATCCTATCCACCTAATACTTATCTGTTTTCATTCTAGCCACATGTGACCGATTATATCACTATCCCTTTCTAAATAAAATAAAACTCACAAAGATCCCCAAGAAAAATCTATGGATGAAACTCCATCATCATTATATATGTTAGTTGGAATACCTAGAAATATCTAATAACCTGTAGGATATATAATTATAGTTTTTAATTTTCTAAAATTATTCGCTTCAAGAGTCTCCTCATTCTAATTTATATATATGTAATTGTAGAGATTGCGAAAATATTTTATATAATTCCTTATAGTTACTCCTCATATCATTGAGAAATAATTGATCATTATGAAAATCATGGGATCATGGTTGTACATAGCACTATATTTTAGTCCCCTACAATTGTGTAAAAATTTCATTCACACCATCCCAAAAGAATAGTCCAGTTACTATTCACACATGAATACAACCCTAATGAATGTTATCTTCATCAATCCCTTAATGATTAGTAGTGTGATGAATATGGTTAAGTGTGAGGGAGAGTATTCATTTAGATGATTGATAATAGAATATGATCCCTACTTCTTGTGTTTAAACACATAAACAGGTATAGGCTATGGGTCCTGGAAATCTGTAAATGTAATGCTGCAACGAAAATTCTTCTGAGTCTTTAATAAAAGTGTTTGAATGGTCAAATCTTCTTTGGATTTGGAATCCACTAATATATATTATTGATTCATTGACATTCTTAATGATCTTAGAATCTCCAAGAAGATTATTATTTCCATCCAATAAGTATATAATTCTAAATTGGGTCATGATCATGGTAATAATATCATGCTCCCAAGGCAGACTAGATAAATATAGCGGTTATTAAATCCACCCAAGATGAATATGATATTTCTTCCTATCAATCCCTAGTTGAATCTAGTGGATCCACTCATTTTAGGCATAACCTAGTCATTATCTATACTCCCTATCTCATGGACCAATATTATATCATATTTTGTACAATAATCACCCTTCTTTATGATTTATTCAACAAATTATAAGGAATATGAATACCAATTTTAAAATCATATTCAAATTCTATAATGATCATTTGATCAGCGATCACACTGCTCGCCATGATTCTATTGAGATATAGTAATCACAATATATCCAAAACAGAATCCATTTATATCATTGGTTGATCATACTGCATGATCACCAAATTATGGAAACCATCTCTTTTCCACCTTCAATGGTACCAGTGACCTAGAGATAAACCTTCCCATATTGCTACATAGTGTGACCCGATACTGGGAACACAATAATTGAAATATGAATCCATGATAAGGTTTTTTTATAGAATATATTGGGAACACGAAATTTCTTATGTAAGTATCTTTTACTAGGATCCATAAACAACTTATAGAATCTCTACTAACCATTTCCATTTCCAGTTTTTCTCCACCTAATTTGTGATAATTTTTTTTACCGCTCAATGTGAGAAAACTTATAAATTTTTTTTACATCATTCATCACCAAAATGGATTAAATTATTCCATTGATTACTATATTCACCAAGAATCATTTTTGTGTTGTTCATAGTGAATGTTTGGGATGATATAAACCCAACCATCACCTATTAAATGTATATAGGATTATTCTAGGAATAAATTTACAGATCTCAATTATACAATGATTCCATGAAGAACAAGAAATAATGACACCTCTTAATACCACCCTTTCTGGTTTGAAATCCAACTTGATTATAAAAATCCACCAGTATGTAAACTCTAAAATATTATATAATCTAGATTAAAGAGGTACCACCGAACATGTCTCATTTGGATTTAGATCACACATATAATTATTACTAAGACATCTTCAGAGGAAATATCCATAGATACATTCACTGAGTGGAAGAGCATGGTCAACATCTTCAAGGATGAGTAAGTCATAGGATTCATTATATACATCTTAATGACTACCATATAAAATCTCTTGATGATCAATTAGATGAATGATTTTGAGTTGAAGAACTAATCCAACTATTTTTCCTTCCAAATATTCATCATAAAAACCATCAAAGAGTGATTTTTCATTATTGACTAGATCTTAGACATGGTATATACCTGGATATTGAACATTGGTCACCCATCAGTGCATTTCACATGAATATCCATCACTTTTGATGATGGTGATGTTAATGGGAAAATGAATAAAGACTCAGATATTGGATCATTGAATATTTGTGACATGATAAATCAAAATTTTATCACTACAGGAGCATGATTATTTAGGAATGACTGAATGAATCAATACATAATGTGGTTAGTTCAACTACTCAAATTGCAATTTCATCTTCACAACCCTTCAAAAGGTGTAGAAATTGGTGTTATCTTCATATAGAGAATTGATAAACCCTCATTGTTCTAAATATTATATAAACCCTCATATACATAATTAAATCCTTATTTGAAGGATGTTATATGACCCATCTTCCTCTAGAATCCTCCTCTAATGTAGTGTAAGTGTTTTTTTTTCTAGGAATGTTAGCAGATTAAAAGAAATTTATACAGATATTAATGATGAAAAAATATTACCAACTACAATATTTCCCTAGAATTGGTCATCAGGTGTGGTAATAAATTCATATTTTTTCTGTAATTCCAATGATGATAACAATAAAGTATTTCTCTTCGACTGAGGCTAAAAAAAATAATTTCTAAAGGTTCTTCATGTACTTATTCTTAAGGATGCATCCATTAGTGAAACTATATATCGCGTTTGATTGGTAGACATCCTGTATCATCCACAATTTTTAGGTCCCAATCGTATTCTTCCAATATTCCAAAGATAGAATATCATTTTATTCATTGACCATCAAATCCATGAGGTAGGACCTCTATGATTCCAATCAATGAGTAACCACCTTGGAGAAAAACACGAAAATTTCTTAGATGTATCATATTATAAACTAAATATATGGTATCCCATGTCATCTCCTGATACTAGATGAATTAAAATGGTCAATGCGACTTAATAAAGATATCATTGAATCATTCAAGAGCTCCTTGAATTTTTAGAATGATATTTTTGATGTTGAATCCTACTGCATATAGGTTGATAACCAAGAACACAACCTAAAATTAATCTCTATATCCATGGATGATTATAGTGTATCAAACCAAAGGTAATATACCATCAATAAATATAAATAAGGATCCTTATTATAGAAGTAAAATGTTGTTTGATGGACACTTTCTCTAGGATAAATCTCATATGAGGAATATGTTCTATGAGCCAGGTTACATAGACACTAATATAACCACCTCTAACCAGGCAAATAAAGTACATTAATAAATCATAATGAAATTTTATGGATGATCACACTGAAAATATAATTTTTATATTTTGTATAAATGACGAGTTTATGGTTATCCCATAAGAAAACACATTTAAATCCTTCTAATGATGGCCTTTCCTCCACCTGCATACTTCCAGACCCTCATTTAATGAACTATGCCTCATGTACTTCCTTAATGGTCTTGTAGGGTTTTTATATGGTGATTACACTCTTTTATACTCATGTAAATCCCATTCCCTTGTCATTGGGTGTTACAAAATGGATGAAAAATAATCCTAGATATAGGACCTGAAAAATGTAAATGCTCTAAAAAACATGAAATCATTCCAAATAGATCTCATATGACAACATGAAGACTAGTTTAATCAAATACCTATACCATATAATAGAAAAAACTAACCTTAGGCACTATTTCATCATTATCATTAATAAAAAATCATTCAATGAAATTATATAATATTAATGGTAGTTTCGTTTTTAGACTAGGAAAATATCTATTTTATACTGGAAGGTTAAAATTCTGAATTATAATTAAAATATTTACCATGTGTTTCCAAAATATTGATTGACCCAATGAGAGATAAAAAAACACTTATTTCTTCAATATCAATGTATCATCCCACTAAAAATTCCCCCATAGGATAGAACACCAAACATCTATTTACATTGTCTTGGTTGAATTGATTATATAATAATCTACTTTCTAAGGATCTTAACATACCCCTAAAGTGGATTCTATCTGATAGTATCTATATTGGAGGATTAATTTATTCCCTGTAATCCACACATTACCAATGATTAATAATTGGATGATTCTCATCTTTACATTAAAGTGGGGTCCCCCACTACTATTGATGAGCTAATCAAATTTAACCTCAATACCTAGTGAGATCTAAGGCCAACATTGATCAGTTCTATCATTATTATAAATGTGAAATAGAGGCATGTTACATTAATGAAAATTCATAATTATGTATTTGCAAAGAACTATAAGGATAATTAAAATCTCCATACTCAAGTTCTTATCCATTGTCTTTGGCTTCTAATTACCCAACATAGAATGAATAACACACCAAGAATGATACATAATTCCTATGGTTCCCAGGTTGAGGAAAAAGTTGACATGATAGTCAAACATGACACCATCATAGACATTTGGTATCCTATGTGGTTTTCCAACCACATCAAATCCATGAATAAGAATAGGTACATTATTTATTTTATCAACTTTTGATACCACCACACAAATTTTACAAATAAAAATTTCACAATCCAAGTCACGATGGTTGGAATTGATGAAACATTCGGTTTTGAGTCTCCTTCCATCATTGAATAAAATTTTAGGAAAAATAATTTCCATATGGATCCATCTGATAATGAAGACCCCACATTCAAAGAAGCTCATGGAAGTTATTTTTATCATGTGATGACATTTATCTTGACGAACACTTGATAATATTATCTGTGAAACATTAAATAAATCATCGAGTCTATCTTCTAAACAATATTTCAACATTAATTGGTAGAAATAATGGGAAATAAAACTAATGAATGGACCACCACTATGATAAAAAAACTGTATGACATTATCTATTCCGACTACCAAAAGTAAGATCACTTGAAATGTCCATTTAGTGTTACCATTATGAAATTCAACATATTTTTTGTCCTATAAATAGGAAACATGATCAAATCATATATAATTAAGACCATCAATGGAATCTCACATTAATTAAATATCTGATAGTTTTATGGACTCTTTGGAAATAAATGCTACATTCTATTTTTTCACAATTTTTTGGAATGTTTGTGCCATTTTCAAGTTAATAAATAAAGGAATATCTTATTATATTGAAAAGGATTATCAAAAAAACATTTGATAAAATCAGGAAATATATTTTGTATCCACTGGTCTTGATTCCTCTTATTTTAGTGAATCATTTGGTCCTCTAAGGGACCAAAATTGAATGGGCCCCAACACCCTCAAATCATAGATGAAAAATTAATTTAATGAAAACACTTTATACTCTCTCAGTCACCTAATTTATGACATTAATAATAGATATTATTTTATCACGTAGAACATTATTTCCATGGACTTCATGGCCTAGGATAACACTCACTATTTTTATCATCATATAGTCCATATTATCTCATAAATTAACATATTGATTTATATATTGATCCATCTTATGATAACATGTTGGTTAGTGTGATGGATAGTGATCCTTTTGTAATTTGACGTAAATATCCTCCCTAAGGAGGATATCAAGGGTCAAATGCTGACAGAATTTCTTAAGGAATATAATAATTGAGAAGTTTTTCATTCGGTTATTGACTTCCAAAATGAGTCCTTTAATTGAATTAACCAATAAAATATATACAAGAAGATTCACTTTTATGGTTTCTGTCAATGCTTGACTAGAAGAAGAGCCGACAACCCTAAACATCAATGTGATGATAGTAGGGTTTCCTTCATCACTCATTTAAAGGACCTCACTACATACCCATTCTTTAATATATAATGAATCATTAATACTAATCATGTTTACCACACTTTGATCACCAATATTAAGCTACACCTCATGGTTTAGGATCCATGATTTAGTATGAATGGGAAATGTATGTTGTTCATTATGAAAATTTTTGGTGACTACACTTTTTTGAAAAAATTAGATCATCCCATGGATCATCAATAATAATGAAATGATAGGAATGTTTCCCTTTGATATATACTATTATAATGTCCCATATTACTATAATGATCATGATTATGACCTAGAAAAGATGGCCCCATCTATCACTGAGCCAGAACAATATGATTTTGTCATCTGGGAAGTGCATCTGAAGGTGATCACCACTGTCACTCATAAAAAGAATTCCAAGAAAAATATAAACTTGCTTCCATCTATCCTGAGGTGGGAGATTCTATTTCCAATATGGTATAATTTTATTGATCTAATCTGACACCTATTATTAATAATCTCCAATCTAGAACTCTTCCTTCAAACTGGTCCAATCAAGAGAAAATCCACTAGTGTATTGAGAATTACACTCATTGTGATTTCCAAAATATAATGTAGGACATACACATGCATACTACAAATAGAATAAATATATACTTTTGTCATGGAATGGAGATAAATCATGTTTTTCTAGAGTTCCTTTTTATATCATGTGGTGAACACTAGTCAGTATTGAATCTCTATCAACTAATCCAATGATTAGGAAACCTGTGACCATCCATGATTTGTGACCATATTCAATAAAAAAATAAATATCAGGCATTTCATATTTATTTCCTATTCATTAATCATCCACTAGATAATATATATATTCTAGAAACTACTCTTTTACCTTCACTATTGGGGAAACTAATTTCATGGGTCCACAAAAACAAGTTATATCCCAACAATTCTGGTTCATCCGAAATTCATTTAATTTCATTTAAAAGTGTGCTAAGGTCAATCCCATCTCGGATATAAAAACCAAATTCTTTATTTTGTCTATGATATTATACAACATTCATCAACTATAGATCCCTCAATCCATTATCAAATAAAATTATACAAACATCCATTAAAATAAGATGAAGATGTTGAACACTAATTTCAATTATCTATAAAACAAAAAAATATTGATATGAGACCTCAACAATTAGACATGTTGAATATGTAATCTAACCATCTCTAAAATTATGAAAAGTATAGTAGACTATAACAGTAAAAGTTTCCTCAAAATATCTCTAATGTACATAAATCCTAATATATAATGATTCATACATTTACCCAAATGACTCTTTATTACATGGTATATGAAATATAAAAAATGCTTCCCATTGAGATTAATCTATCGTGACTACAGAAATTTTCTTATACTAATATGGGTTTAAATTTTTTCATATTAATATTGGTCAGTTATAATGACTAGATTAAAGTGGGATCCCTTGTGAATGTAATATTATTTTCTTCATTCACTCATTTACCTAGGTATAAATGGTAATAGATTGGAGAATACGAATGATACCTTAAAGGAAACCACTAAATATGGAGCCTGAGTGGGAAGTAACCTTCATTATTCTAATGTTTCACAGTAATGGAACATAATCAAGGATCACAATGGATGGTGATCATATCACACCTCCCACCAATGTAATGTTACTCAATAAATAATTTTCAAAACATTCAAAATGGTTCAAATCTTATATGTATGACATTAGAATGAATAAAATATATTTGACAGACATAAGTTATACTGTGTAAAACCACATCCTAGCTACACGATGCTATGAAAAGAAAAAATAAATCTAAGATAATTTATGTTAAACAGAATAACACCAAGTTACTACTATATTAAGTTTAATAGTATAACTCCACATATTGGATACATGATGTTAAAATTTATAGGTCCATGTCTTGGAGATATGAAATTTAATTTCATAACACCATGTCCTATTAGTATGATGTTAAAAACATATCACATTTCATTAAAATTTAGATTAAATTTCCCGATAAAAATCCTTTCCAAAATATGTTAAACAATATATTCACAGTCGGTGAAATGTTTTTAGAAACAAAATGACACATCAATCCATTTTTTATGAAATTAAACAATGTGGAATGTTTCATTATAAATTATCAATAAAATAAATAAAATATCCTATTTAATGTATAACATTAAAATATTTGATCAACATCACCACCACATGGCATTAACCTACATCAACTGTGTTCCTAGATACGTGGCCTTAAATTGGGTGAATATCAAAATTTTATAGAATTTGTAAACTAGATAACTATCTTTTCATATTTTCTTGAGAGGAAACCAACAAATTTGGTTAAAAACAGCTACTACACCATTACCATAACTATGTGTGTATTGATTCCTGTATTCTAGGATACAAAGGGACACTAGGATCACTCATCCTAGGCTTATTAACCATTTATACCTAAAAATAAACAAATTTTCTTTTCGACTACTACAATCTTTTTAGGTTTCTTGTTCTTTCATGTAATCAATATTATTCTCCTCATAGAAGAAAAAATTAACCTTATCCTTTTCCAATAAATATTTTTCCATTCCCAATGAATTATAGTGTAATACACATATTGATGAATGAAAAATTTGAATCCTAAAAAATTCTCCATAACACTTCATGTATTCCTTTATTTGGATCCCTATAATTATTTAAGTCTAAATGGAAACTCCTTTTGTAATGTAACAATGGATTAATGGCCAACCTCTAATATAGGGCACTAATCATTGAAGAATTTTTCTATCAGCATGGAGGGACCCATGTTTTGAATATATTCTTATTGTAATACCCCCATTTTCACTCCCCATCTTTGATGATTCTGTAGTTGAACCTTTGTTTTGAACATGGACAGTAATAGTTCTCAAATCATTTGTCACTTATTTTATATCTAGATCATGTATGTGAGGATTAACATGAATAAATAATCTGTTATTCTATTAAAATTTAATATCCTTTGGAATTTATGCTCTCATTTATTCACAAATATCAAAAAATAATGCCAGTCTAAAATTTTCTTTCCCTATCTCTCCTAACAATTTTCAATTCACATCAGATGGTTGATATGTCATTTAGAGATCAACCCGTTGATCCATATTTTTCACTCTCATGTGACATAGAAAATCAACTTATACTTAATATTTGTCACACAGATCATGGATTATGTTATGTTTTCTTTATTGGTGGATTTTTTATAACATGATAAATGCCGATCGCATCACAATTCAATGCTTCATTTTACCCTTAAATCATTGTTTTAAACTAGATTTGTATTTAAAAATAAATATATTATCTAAAATTTCACATCCAATTTAATTAAATTATGAAATGTTTATCGCTATTATAAAGGGAAATTATTCTTGTTTTTGTGATTTGATTGTAAGAGGTGGTGATTTGGAGGGTCAGAGATGATCCAGAATAGAAATGGGTGTAACAACATGTAAGCCCATGGACATATGTCCACTATTTTTCACATTTATCACAATATGTGACTCAAAATTTGATAATATTTCGTGGGACACTCTGAAATTTCATTTGATATAACTAGTATCAAGAAACCAAATCCCAATTCTCCTATTATGGGGGCCATAAGAACCATGATTTACAGGTTTCAAAATCTGCATGATGTCAAAATTTAGGTTCTGTATTTCTGCTATAGCTTGTGCTTTCTTCCTCATTTGGCAACAAACTTTGAAAGGGTGATAGTAAATATTTTCTCCATCAACAGTTCTCTTTTTTCCTAGTCGAGATAATTCCATTTACTAACCCAAAACTGAGACGCAAGAGGTATCTTAAACCATGATTCCAAATACCACTTCCCATTTTGGCTATAAATTGACACCTTGGGCACCTCATTTTCAAGTTATACTAAGGAGTGTAGTGCTGAAATTTAGGATTTCAAAAGGAGTCTTATCATCACCTTGGAGATTCTATAACTTCTTGTACTCATCGAAGGACCTCTAGAAGAAAGGATCCTTCATCGACACTATCCTCACTTTCTCATGTTGTAATGTTTCTGTTTTCATAATAAACATTTTTGTTCATTTTTATTTATTCTATTTTTTATGTTTTGTTCAAATTTATTCTTTTTTTAATCATATTCATTGGCTTGAAAATCAAAATTATTAATGAGATTGGGTTTTACCCTCTCTCAACATTTGAACATGAAAACTATTTCTTCGATGACTACACTACTCATGAAGGAATAGTTATTTTTAGTAATTGATCAACCACTAACCGTCATCATTAAGTTATTTTGAATAAATGATATAATTTAATTCAAATAATGTGATCTATGATTTAGTTTTCAATTTAACTGAAACTAATCAAGTAATTGAATGATTCACTCAACAAACATGTTTTTCGAGTAATCTGTGAATTTTGAGTGTGTGACCTTAACTGGTGAAACAAAAGAACACTAGATAAATTTGTAGAGTTCAAATATAATCCCTAAAAAAAATTCATCCTAATTTTCCAGAATTTATATGTTCCCCAACTTACCACTAACCATATGCTACATTTATTACATCAATCATAGAAGGGTGTTATGATTTCATGTTCCAAAGCTAGCCTTGGGTTTAATTAACTTTATCCTCATGCTTTAGTTAGTTTTCATATGGTTTAGGGGTTAAAAAATTGTAGGATAATAATTTAGTGGATAATAATTTTAAAAAATATTTATTAGTAATTAATTTAAGATTTAGAGTTATATCGATTTCTCATTTTAAAATAATTTCTACAAAAACATCTTTTTGATGTTATATTTTTATCAAACTTAATTTCCAAAATAAAAAAAAATTATATTCTTCCAGAAAACATCTTATGGATGTATAAATGATATACCCCCCCAAATAATTTCATGTAGGGTGTTTCTTATCTTTTATTTTAGATTTAGAATAACATTAATATGTTTTTTTAATTTACGTCCTCCTTTGAGAGACAACCTTAGTTCTCCACTCAACTGTACCCAAGTACACAAAAAAATCAAACATCATTTAAATGTACCCATGACAATGACTTTCTAATTGGAATAATTTACGAAGAGTACATTAATTAATCTATCCAACTAGAGGTATCTATTTTTATTCACATTATATTTTTTCCTTATCTTCTTTCTTTCTTATTTACCCAATCTGAATTTTTTTTTCTTCTTTTATTTTCATATTCTTCTTTTTAGACAATCGACAAAAAATTATAATTTTTATTATGCTCTGATCTCCTTCTTTGAATTTATATATGATTTATGAGACTAACTAATAAAAAATATCACTTATATCTTACCAATGAGATTGAACAAAGCCTTCGGACTTGAATAAGACATTCTCAGTTTACGAGATTTTTCAACATTCAACCAGTATAGTAATTCCTCCACTCCATGAACATTGAAATTGTAAAAACTTATAAATCCAAAATTGAACAATAAATAATGGCAAAAAAATTATAAGGAACTTAATAGAACCATTCTAGAATTGGATTCACCGTAAATTAATTATCCACCATATTTCATTACTTACCAAAATCTTAAATTAGAAATTGAACTACAATATGGGTTAACTAACCTTCTTCATATGTTAAATGTATTATATGTTGAGTACTAAATCAAAAAACGTTAATAACTTCATCTGGTTTTATCTAACCTTAATCCATGAAATATATCTGAAGATCAAATCAGACTAAGTGGATTACCAATTTCACTTGATGGAGCTGCGAAAGATTAGATGTAGTATTTACAACCTTAAGATGTAACATGTTGGAAAAATTTTAAACTTCATTTCTTGTAGATATTTTATTCTAGAATCAAGGAACACTTCCATTTTTATGTAGATTTCATGGATAAAAAATCATAGATGGAGTCAATGTATGAGTAATGTGAGTGATTCAAGAAGTTGTGCGCAAGGTGCCCACATCACCAAATTAGCAAGCAACTACTCATCTAGTACTTCAATGAAGTAATCACACCAATAGAGAGGAGAATGATGGATTCCATGGCTGGAAGAGAATTTGTTGAAAAGACACCAGTAGATACACATGCATTGATTGACAATATGGCCAAAACTCACAACAATTTGCTGATCGTGGTACACCACATGTCAGGGGAGTAAATCAGGTAAGTCAATTTTCTCAAAAATCCATTTAATTGCTACCATGTTGGAATAATTGACCACTATTATGAGGTAGATTTATTTGGATCAAAATACATCTCAACCCACTCTTTGGAATCCTTGTGGCATTTTCACTGAAAAAGACCACTCAACTGGCTATATTTCCCAATTACAAGAGACAAATGATTGGGATGCCATGTTTTCTAAGAGACCATATTAGAAGAAAAAACAGCCACATCCTTAAAATAAGTTTAATTACTTATAACAATAATAAAACTATTTTTGGAAGGATAAATATGACATGAGGTATTCCTATGGACAATAATAAAGTCCCCTATTCAACAAAACATCCAAAATCCTCGTCCGTACCAATAGGGATTCCAATAACCCCAATGAAGATTTGAATCTCAAGTATCAAAAAGCCATCAACAAGGGACACCGGTACAGAAGATAAATTATAACACTGATGACCTTATGAAACAAATTATTCATAATCAACATAATGAGTCGGAGGGTCAAGGTTAAGAGCTAAGGGATTTGAAGACTCAGATGAGCCAGATTGCCAATGCCCTCCACGAAGTGGTAAAAAATAAATATAGAAATCCACCTACACAACCTACTAAAAATCCCAAGTGGATTTTCAATTCAATCACATTGATATGTGGAAAGAAAAAAACTGATACATCTTCACCTGTCTTTCCACTAGGATTCACCACAACTTTGGAGAAGGCTCATTCCATACCAACAAATGAGAAACACAATGAGAATGATAAATATAAGAAAAATATTGACGATGTTCGTCCTAAAACCCTTCCATTTTGAAATATAGTGGTACTAACCAAGAAGATTTATGAAGAGCCAAAACAAAAATGATGTTTTGGACACATTCACGAAGGTTGTGATCAAAATCCCACTACATGAAGAAAAAATGAAAATCTCACGGTATAACAAATTTTTAAGACAATTGTACCAATCGAAGAGGGCTCAAGGGAAATGAAAGGATCAATCAGGGAAGTAATGTGTCAGCACTCAATACACTAACACTAGAAATGAAATCAATGTGAATGGATATGGGGACATTCACCATACCATGCTCTGTAGGGGAGTTACCCTTTTATGATGTTGTATGTGATTTGGGAGCTTCCATAAATGTTGTCCCTCATTCAGTATTCACTTATTTATAGTTTGGATAGTTGAATATGATAATAATAGTGGTGAAGTTGGATGATATAGCTATTGAATATCCAATTACAGTCCTTGAGGATGTGCGATTCTGGGTAACAGACATGATCATTCAAGTATATTTCTATGTGGTTAAAATAGAGGATGATCATGTTATATCACGTGATCCCATTATCTGAGGTATCCAATACCTAAATATTGCAAAAAATATCATAAATGTTAATGAGGCTACACTTTCCATGGAGTTTGGAGATGATTTTGTGATATTTAATGTTATGGACTCTATGATGTATCCCTTAGAGGACCATTTTTCTTTTTTTGTCACACATTTTTAACCACTAAGTATAACCCCTTGGATTTTGATTATCTTGTGATCATGGAGATTAGGATTCTTGGTTTGATTTTGATGTATAAGATCACTTCTTGATAGGTTTCGGATACCCAATCCTCTATTGGATTTTATTTTTATGTGGATTCATACACTGATTTTTTTCTTATTCACTCTGATTATGACATGGCTATTGAGTATACTAATGGATTTGATGTTTTATTATTTTATTGTGATGATGTCTATTCTAATTCTCATGTTCTTTGTGGACATATTTTAGTTCCTTCGATATATCCAACCATACAACCCCCAGGAACTCAAGCCATTTCCACCAAATCTAAAATACTCGTACTTGTTGAGTGGTGGGAAATTACCTGTTATCATTCTTGACAATATCCCAATTAAAAATTTAGAAAAACATTAGAATCTTTTTAGGGAGAAGATAAGGTTTATTCGGTGGACTTTGTCTAAAATATTAGGCATTATCCCTTCCATTTTCAAGTATAGGAATCTTTTTGAGAATGTGGCTAAACCGGGTAGGCATGTACAAAGGAGACCAAATCCAACAACATTGGAGGTTGTTAAAAAATAGGTTGAAAACTCTCTCGATGTAGTTATAATCTATCCCATTTCAAATTCCCATTGGGTAAGTCCTATTCATGTTGTGCTTAATAAAAGTGATGTTACTATTGTTAGAAATGAGAACGATGAGTTAATTTTAAAGAATTTTCAAAATAGTTGGAATGTGTGTATTTATTATAGGAAACTAATTCAATCCCATCACAATAATAATCCCCCCTCCCATTTATGGACCAAATTCTTGAGAGTCTAGCTGAAAGGACACATTATTATTTCTTGGAATGATTTTATACATATTTTAAGGTATATATAGCCTCGTTGTATTAGGATAATATAATATTCGCTTGTCCATTTAAGACATTTGACAACCGGAGGATGCCAAATGAACTTTTGAACACCCGAGGTACCTTTCAGAGATGCCTGGTGAGTATTTTTTCTGATTTTATTAAGACATGCATGGAGGTATTCATGGATGATTTTATTGTGTATGGGTCTTCATTTGATGATTGTATTTCTAGTTTGAGAATAGTGCTAAATCATTTTATTGAGAAGAATCTAGTCCTAAAATTTGAAAAATTTCATTTTATAGTAGATAATAAACGTTTCATAGGTAATGTAGTCTCAAAACATGGGATATAACTTGATATATATAGGGTAGATATTATTTCACAATTACACGATCCTTCATGTGTACGTGATGTCAGATCTTTCCTATGGAATATAAAATTTTATCAGTGCTTCTTCAATTCTTTTTTTAAGATTACTCTTCTAATATCTTGATTACTTCAAAAATATTCTAACTTTGTGTTTTATTATTCTTGCAGGACATCCATTAATGAGATAATAAATTTTTTGAACACTCCACCAATCATACAACCTCTATAGTGGGAGGTTTTTTTATCTTCTATGTGACGACTCAAACATTGATGTTGGATCTGTCTTATCTTGGAGGGTGGAGGGACATTCACATGTGATTTAATTTTAATCAAGGACATTGGATTCATCCCAATAAAACTAAACAACTATAGAAAAGGATTTTCTTCCATTCATATATTATTTAGATAAATTATATTCATATTTATTGGGCTTGAAAGTGGTAGTTTTTTATTACCATGTAGCTCTGAGGTACCTATTGAACAATCTAGATGCATTTCCCAGACTTATCTGATGGATTCTCCTTCTTCATGAATTTGATATTGAGATAAAGGAGCAGAATATGTCAAAAAACCTGGGGGTAGACCCCATTAGTAGGCTTACTCATGCACTAGAGGATGACACCATAGACCAGGTACAACTTCAAGATAATTTTACTAATGAGAATCTCTATTCCATATAAAGTACACAACCTTGGTATGATGATTTAGTTAACTACCATGTGGCCTCTGAAATTCATAAAAATTTAAAGAAACATGATTTACATTAATTAAATAGTGAGTGTATATTTTATCTTTGGGATGATCCAAATATATGGAGCATGTGTAATGACCAATTTTTTGGGAGGTGTGTTCTTGATCATGAGATTGAATATATTTTTCATTTTTTTCTACACTTGCTTGTGGTGGACATATTGGACCCCAACAGACAGATAGTGAATTTTTATTCTATGAATTACATATTCCTTGATTATTACACTATTATCATGTGTTTCATAAGTCATGTTAACATTTTAAACCCACGAGAAACATTTCTAGGACACATGAGATTCCTCAACAACAAATATTATTCTGTGAGGTTTTTAATGTGTGGGGAATTGATCTTATGAGTCCTTCTAAAGTTCTTTTCATTTCTTATAAATTGTGGTCGATGTTGATTGTGTGAGAAAATGGCTGGAGGGTACGACCACCAGGACCGATGATTCTCATGTTCTATAAAAATGTTGTCAAAATAATGATTTTTTAGGTTAAGAGTACCAATTCCCAAAGTCTGTGACAAAGAGACACAATTCTACAGTCATAATATGGAACCCCTCCATTGGAATTATGGGTCGACATAGAAAACATCAACACCGTACTACCCCCATACAAATGGTCAGGCTATGGTTTCCAATCAAGAGTTGAAACAATTTTTTGAGAAAACTATGTAGCCAAATATGAAGGATTGGAGCAAGAGATTGGATGATGCGCTATTGGATTGTATAAAATCATACAAGACACCAATCAGTATGTCTCCATTATGGATTTTTTTTGCGAAATCTGTCTTCTCCCTCTGGAAGATGAGCGTCGGGCTTATTGGGATATAAAGAAATGAAACATGTATTTGGCCTAAGATGGAATCCAAAGGAATAATAAAATTCAAGAGCATGGGGAGATTCAATTTTATTCATGTGATAACTCAAGGCTCTAAAAGTAATGATCAAAATAATATCAAGATAGAATGATCCAACAAACGGAGTTTCATGTTAGAGAGAATGTCCATCTCTAAATTTCATGACTAAAGCTCATTCTTGGTATGTTTCATTCTAGATTGTTATGTCCTTCTATTGTATATAATGGAATTTTGTATGGAGCAGTGGAGATCTCATAAGAAAACATATGAAGGAGCTTTACTGTCAATGGGAAAAAATTTAATGAAATACATTGAGGGACTTCCTACTGATGTAGTGGATTTTATCATAAGGTGTGACCCCATCATCACTTGAGAATATCATATTTTTCATAAACCTTTCACTTTTATATTCTTTTTCCTATTTAAAATTACACATTTCTAATGCACATATAATCTTAGGGGTTCATACTGAGGAAAATGAAATATTTTAATTATGGGGAGGGAACCTTTTTGTTTACTAATTTTAATTATTCTTCAATTTTACAATATAAAAAATTTGGGTTTTTTGAAATTGTGTTTGTTTCTTTTTAATTTTTTTATGTTTTGGAAGCCTTTGAGACGAAATTATTTTATTTGACATTTTTGAAACCAATTCCATCAAGTGAAACAATTTATTCAATGATACCGATATTAAATGAATGGTAAAAAAATGTATCTCAAGTTCAAATATTTATTAATTTCATAATCATTTCTATAAATTTTGAATCCCATTAAACATATCACTGTTATTATAATTTAAATCACTTTAATATAAGGCGTTTGAACCATTATTTTCATAAAATTTACATTTATCTCACTTCTTGAGAGTACCAAAGCAGGCATGATTTAACAAGATTTTGATTTATTCCCATAAAAACATGAGGGTTTTAGGTTCTTCTGTTTTAAATGATTGGGGAAAATGTATGGTATTAAAGTCCCTATTTCATAATATTCCTCTTTATAGTGGAAGAATGTGAATATTTAATCCTTGTATCCCTTAGAAGCCATGAACATCCTATTATGTTAGCCATACTACAAGCCAATTTTCCGAATCCAACCAACTCTTGAAGTAAAATTTCATAATATAGTTGAACATAATGGTTGTGTAAGTAGTCTTGTGTTGTGATACCATAATTTGTGATACTTTTGGGGGAAAATTAAATTATGAAGAGATGTGTTTGTTACTGTGAAAAATTATTCTGTTGAATGTTGTTCCTTTCTAGAGCTTTAATGATAAAAGAAGTTGTGTCATTCTTGAGATTCCAATGAAGAAAAGAATATTTTCCTCTCTAGATCTTTCATAAAAAACTAGGTCAGAGAAGATTGACATTTTTGTTGCTGAAATGATGAATAGTGTACAATTTCCATGCATTTTCATGATGATAGAGCAGGATGGATACTAAGAGGAGTGAGGAGGAGACCAAACATGAGTAAAACAAAGTTTAATGAAATATTTATTCAAATATTTTCTTTCCCTCCTCATTCAGAATCTTAATGTTTCACATAGAAATACTACCAACTGAAATCCACAGAACAACCATGAAATTCACTCATGATAATCATATTTCCTTAACTCATATCTGGTAGAGATATAGGAATTTATCAAGCCTATGGTGACACTTGTTTATGTTAGGATGAAAAATAAATTGATAATAAAATTGACATTTGTCGGATGAGATAAAATGAAAGAGATTTACGTGTTTTCTGTGCACAGGGGGACAAGTTAAGTGGACATATATTTAATGATATAAATGGAGAACTTTAAATAATGGGTCTTTTTTTTCTTGAGGTGTAAGTGTTGTATCTCAAGGATATGTGTTATAATTTTTTTATTTTATATTAATGTTTACATTTCACATTTTTTTTGGAATACATGATATGTGGTTTTTACAAGGAGTGAAAAAGGCTATGTGTGTGTGGGGGGGGGGGGGTGATCGCAGCACAATTAACTACTTTATTTCACTCTTCCATCACTATTTTAAAATTATTTTGAATTTAAAAGTAAAAATATTATCTCAAGATGAAAATCCAATTTTATTAAATTAAAAAAATTATCACTATTAAAAAGAAAAATTATTCTGGTTTTGGTGATTGCATTTTTGGAGGAGCTGATCTGGAGGGTAAGAGATGATCAATAAGGGAAATGGGCCAAACTACCAGGAATCCCAAGAAAATGTGTCCCCTATTTTTCACATGGATCACAATCTGTGCACCCAAATGGGATAAAATTTTATGGTCCACTCTAAAGCATCATAAGATACAAAAAATATCAATAAACAAAAATCCAATTCACCCATTAAGGGGGGCGTACGAACTAATCTGTCTTGGGGAAGAATCAGAATTACGTCAAAACATTGGTTCTATATTTTAGCTATATTGCATGTTGTAATCCGCCTTCAGCTACCATATTTGAGAAGAAAATAGGAATTATTCTAGCGTACAACTTTTTTTCTTTCTTCCATATCAATATAAGGCCATTTACCGACACACAATTGAGATTCAGGTTGTATGTAGATATCTCGGTTCCCAAAACCACATCCCATTTTGACTATAAATTGACACCTTAGGCACCTCATTTAAAAGTATGACTAAGGAGTGATGTGATTCTATTTTGGATTTCTAGAGGATTCTCATAACCATGAAGATTATAGAACATCTAATACACCTAGGGGTATCTCTTGAATAAAGTATTCCTTCATCGAACCCTTCCTCTCAATTTCATGTTTAAATGTTTGTGTTTTCATAATAAACTTATTTGTTACTCTTCTATTTCTTCCCTTTTCTTCAATTTTGTTCAAATTTATTATTCTATTAATATCCATATTCGGTATAGAAATCATAAGTATAAAGGACATTGGGTTCTAACCTTTTAACCCTTTTCACATGGAAACCTTTCAATGATGACTTCACAGCCCATGGAAGAGTGGTTCTTTTTAGTAATCGATCTACCTCTATCATTCATCATTCATTTATTTGGAATCAATGAGATAATGAAATCTTATTAATATGATTTATGAACTGAGTTTTTAATTTAATTGAAACTAGTTATGAAATTTAATGATTCATGCAAAAACACGCGAGGTCGAGTAATGTGTGAATTTTGAGTTCATGACATTAACCTATGAAAACAATTAAATGGGATTAATTTTTAGAATTCAAATATAATTCCTAAACACAATTCATCCTCATTTTCTAGATGGATTTGTTCCCTATTTTACCACTGAACATAATATGGACATATAACATCAATCAAATCAAGGTTCTATGATTTCATGTTCTGAAGCAGACATTGGGTTTTATTCATTTCATCTTTGTGGTTCAGTAAAATTTCACAGGGTTACGGGGTTAAGAAATTAGTGTATCAGAATTAATTGTATATTAATTTAAATGAAAGTGTTTAATAAATAATTGAAGAGGTAGAGTTTGATCAATTAATCCTATTCAAATATTTTATAAAAAAACATCTTCATTTCTGTCTTTTTAATCAAACATCATTTCAAAAAATAAAAACATACAAATGAAATCTTCTTCCAGGACAAATATTCTAAATTATTAAATGATAAACAAACCCGCTATCCTATCATGTGGTGTGTTTATTATCCTTTATTTTATTTTTTGAATACCTTTTAGATTTTTTTTAAATTTTGTTCTTCATTTGAGATACGACCTTGGTCATCCACTCTGTTATACCTAAGTACCCAAAAAATCACACTTCATTTGAAAGCACCCACGATAGAGCATTTCAGTTTCACACCATGTTCTTATGAATGGAGTTATTTATATCCTGAAAATATGAAATTAAACTACATATCCCCTTACCCAACTCATGAAGTTCTCAGTGTAATATTTTTCACTCAAATTCATGTTAGGTTTCACGAATATTTTTGGGTTAAATAGATGACATTTAATCCTCCTAGTCCAATTAGTATGAAATTGAATAAAATTTCATCACACACATGTGTCATGATAACAAAATACATGGTATATTCCCTATAACATTAATTAAGAAATGTTTGATTCTTTGGATCCTCTCCTGAGATGATTCTCCCTTTTGGTGTTTGTATCCTACCACTCCTTCTAGAACTCAGTTTGGATTTATTCACACACAATGAGATATATAGTTAAACTCAAATTCCATATACCAGGACCAACTATCTATTCATAGCCTCATTAATCTATTATTGATTCATGTAACTATTACATGTTTAATATTTCACTATGTATGTCTAGGGAAAAAATATATAGATCGATATAGTCTATGATATATGACCATTAACAATAGATCACACATGGTCAATGAACAATAAAACTAAACCATGGTCCTTTTCATTTTAAATATTTTATACTAGCATTGGGATCTCTAATTCATGTTCGGATTTTTCTATCACAAAATTGAAAATATATTGTCTCACCATATGTAGAAGATACAAGACCATAAATTATAATCCATCACTCCATTAGTGTGACTACACAGTCATCTATTATTGATTCCACTTTTCTGGGATTCCTCTTCCCCAATACATTTTTAATTACATCTCCCATGTAGTAGATCATTTATGATATTAAACTTTAGTAAAACCATTTCAAATAATTACCATATTATGTTTGAATACATATCATTTATACTATACCCAATGAAGTAAATGACATGTTTTTGTTCCCATCACATGAATTTAGACTACATGATAGTTTAGATCCTTGTATGTGAAAATTATCTTTGGGTGTTGGTATCCTACCATGCATATGTCTTGATTCAATTCTTATATGATACATAGTGATGTTTTTATCTCTTATTACACATGAATTAATATAGTATTCTAAATTTAGTACTCTCTTACTTATGAGGATTATATAGTTAAATATTATTTTTTAACCCCTTTTTTCACTAGATCACATTTCCTATTATCACCATCTCTTCTTTAAAAGTGTAAAATCATTCCAGACATTTCAAGCCTCTTTATCAACAAATTTGTTAATTCCAATACTAAAGGATATATAGTTATGATTAGATATTTTATATCCAAAAAAATAATAATTATACATATACCTAGTCTACATATTGTTTCTTTATTTCACTTTTTATAGATCTTCATTCACCTCTATAAAGTCAATTAGGCATCCCATTGAAAATGGTACTATCCACCCATCAAAAACATAAAATTTTTGTGATCCAATTAGATATATTTTTTATCGGAATTGGGATTTATAATTAACATTTGTTTTCCCTATACAATTCCATACATACTAGATTATCCCTTTTGAATGATCCCTAAACTTATCCTAGGAAAATACATAGTTAAATAAATATGAAAATAAATCTCATCCATTTTCCAGTTTTAATTTCAATGTTATTGTACAAGGTACTTGAAAGGAATAAAATATATGATCAAGAACCCCATTAACCTCTATGTAAATTATATGTGACCAAAAACTCTATAGATTAGTTATTTTGTAGGAATGAATTTGAACTCCCCTTGGGAAAAGTCACAGATGACAATCTATTCAAAAACAAAAAAAAGTGTTTACTTAGGAAATGTAAATACTACCATTGGTAATTCATCCAATTAAGGAATAAAAAAAATAGCATAAATTGAAATGGCACAAATCAAATTGGGATTTCTTTATAGCCCCAACAGATCCCTGACTATACATTATAGACCCACTAGTCTAGAAAAATGATGTGAATATTTTACTCATTTTATCCCTCTATGATATCTATATTAAATTAATATTCATTGTATCTCATCATTGTTATATGATGTTAAAACTCATGGTATGTGTAATAACACTGTATTAATAAATCAAAAGATTATATTTCTATTTCATTACTTTATTAAAACACATAATATAAAAAATAATCAAGTAACATAGGTGTTTTATAAGTATAAAGACCCAGCCTTAAACATTACATAAATTTGAATTAGGTTAATAAATTACAATGAGGATCTTTTAAGGATTAGATATTTATAGAATTATGTCATATATTAATAAAGAATGTAGAAAATTAATTGTATAAACATCAACTCAATATCCATTTTTTTCATAAAATAAAATCTCTTAAAATAAATGAAACATGTTTAGTTCCATGTTTTATGAATCATGATTTTTCCTTGATCCCATACATGACCGTATTACACCTTAATCCCAGTGAAAAACATTTCAAAAACATGGTATTAGCATAAAAAGATATGTAAGGGATACAAAAAGAGTGAATATGTTATTTTTCAAAACAACATGTAAATCATTCATACTTAATCATAAATTAATACTTTTCTCTATAAAAAATTATCAAAAACACTTCATTGACTATATGCTCATTGCTTACCCATTTTGTAACCAAAATATTACCATAAATACCATGTAAAACAACATATAACATATAATCGTAACTTGGTACATATACATACTTAAATGGAATAACCATACAGGCAACTTCCCTACATATCACTAAATTTAATATCCATACGACTGACTTTCATACCCAATTCATTGGTGGTTATAACATAACCTCCCGTCCTTTGTTTATCACGAAACCACCCATAATTGGGTTGATCACATGACAACCCATAAAATTCCCAAGAACCATTAGATAATCATAACCCATAAAAATAGTATAATGGGAAAATAACATTTACAAATTTCAATCACAAGATTTATTTTCTATAAATTCATTTAATAAATTCATTTAAAACATTCAAAAAGAAGAGATTTGAATCAAAGTGTCCCCTATTACATTGAAACTCTTGAAATAAATTTATAGATTAAAACAATCATGTCCATATAAATAAATACATAAACCCCATTTTTTAGACACGGACATGAAATATAATGTTTTAGAAGAATAAATATTTAAATCATTTAAAATGATGTTTTGGTTAAAGAGTCTCTTACCAATTGAGAAAAACATGAATAAAAAACATTAAGGAGTAACATTAAAAAAACTTATAATATTATGATAATATAATAATTCAGTATATCAAAATTTAAAAGGGTTTTATATACACCATATAGAAAAATAAAGGGGAATTACATGAATATATGGACCAACGAAAGGAGATTGAGACGATGTCCCTTACCCCGTGACACACATGACTCATTAATTCTATAATTTCTGGAATAATAAACATATGATAATTTATAATTGATTTATAACCTTTTTAAATTTTATTATTCCTTTTATATCACTAATTTCCTTTTTATAACAATTAGTTAATTAATTTGGTTCTTATCAGACATTTTGTCGCTGTTTTGAACCAGAGTAAAAAAATGAACTTTTTAGGATTATAAATCATCCATGTGGTCAAAATTAAATTTTCTAAAAAATTATATTCATGATTTAGATATCATATTTATCATATATATCCATTATATATATTTATTTATAATAGTATATAGAAATTAGATATAAGAAATTTAATTCATTGTTAATGGAGACGGTAAGTCATATGTACATATAAACACTACATTCTTGTATTTTACATATTTAATGGAATGAAAAAAACAATTCATAAATAAAAGATAATTATAGTATAATTTTTATGTTATATGTTTTACATAAGTTCATTAATTCCATCCTCTTATGATATATGTATAGCAAGAACGTGTAATAACACTTTGATGGGGCGGTAGTTTGCACTTCCTCAAATGAAATTATCATATTTATACATCATGAAAATCATAAAAGTGTCTTCTAAATTGAATTAAAGAATAATAGAGATAATATAAATATCAAAAACAGCATATATAATTAAAGTTACATCATAATTCCCAGCATAATAGGTTGTAGGATAAATTAAACAATCATCATTTCACGAGGCAGTAGTTCATCATCCACAGAAATAATATGTTCTGAATCCATTAGATGGTGGTGTATGTAAGTGTACTTCGAATAAATTTCATAAAAACAACCTAGTATATTTAAAATACTATTTTTTATGTAAACAATGATTAATAAGATCATATAGAGTGGAGAAGGAATATAAAAGAAAAGAACTTTGGAGAAGACGTTTCCTTTAAATCGGGTAACTCCGTTTGGTTTGAACAAAAAGGCATTCATGATTTGCCTTATGCCAAAGGTAATGCTTCTATGTGGAAGAGATAGATGTTGGGGGATTATTTGGCTAGAGGTTGGATGATACCAGTGGGCTTGAGAGGTGTGAGTAAGGGTTAGAGGAGATTGCCTTTTATAAGGGGATGGAGGAGCTTTTTAGGAATGTTTGAATGTATTATTTTATTATAAAATTATTTTCTGTTTAAAAATGCCCAAAACTCAATACATAAAAATATAAGATAACTATTTTTGGATATAAAATCATCCAAAAAAAATTGGATAGGTTTTGTATATTTTTTTATCCATTACCTTTTTTATTTAACCCTTTTTTACTTTTACTGTTTTATCTATCATTATCACTTTGAGAATCAAAATAGTTACAAAAAAATGACAGATATCCAATTAAAGAGTCAATAATAAACTTTTTGACTTATTATATCAATTTTACCGAATTTATTTCTTTTGGAATTTTATAATATTTAATAAAATATTTTATATTTTCTAATACGAATTATGTCAATTTTGACAGTACTCATATCATGACATTTTAAAGATCCATAAAAAATTGATTGAAACATAATGACATAATTAATAAAAAGTTAACATGTAACTATAATCCAAAAAATTTGAGTATGACATAAAAATAACCAATTTTTAATTATTTTATTGTTATAATATAATTTATTTCAATTATTTATTAATGAAATAATCACTACATCATCATTGTGTCGTAATTAAATTTATTTATTTAATCTCTAAAAATTATAAATAGGCTTCCCTGATTTATAAATTTTTTAGTCTTTTAATTAATATTTATAGTCGAAAATAACAAATATATATCCCCATATAACAATTTTATTACTAAAACATATATGATTATGTTTCATTTACCTTAACATTAAATTAATTTTTTGTAAAATGTTATTTCCACTTAGAAGTGGCCTCATGGGATACCCAAATCATCCCATAGATGCCTAGGATCAGTAATATATCATCCAAAAGAGTTAATAAATGTTTTAGGGTAATATAATATTACTATAATATTAATTTATACCCTTATTTACCAGATTTACCCATTAACGATGGTAAATTAAATATTTATTGAAGTTAAGATTCATAATGTCTAAAAATAAAAGATAACTATTTACACAATTTTGAAATATTATTTCCAAATATGAAATCCATTTTTCCAAATTCAAAATCCCGGATTATTAGAAGTTAATTTAAAATTTATTCTCATTGCTAAAATAACAAGCCCTGTTTTTGTGAAATAACAAATATGAAAATAATGACGTGTGTTTGTGTGTAGTTAAAAAGTAAAATTACTTTCAATGACAAAATTTAGATTAAATGGTAAAAATATAATCTAATTAAACTTTTAAACCAATTAAAATGATAATCGAAAAATATAAATAAGTCTGAAGAAAAGACAGTTTTTGAAATAAAAAGCTGAATTTTTCACTATTCATTCAAAATGAACTTTATTTAAAAAATACCAAAATTTTCCCAAAGTAAATTTTGCTATCCATATTCTAAAGAAGAAGAATTATATTTTTTCCAATTAAATATATAAAAGTGGAAAAATCTATATTTAAAAAGGGATCTCCATCAAAAGACGGTAAAACTACATTTTTTGAAAAATAAATCTTTTATCCGAAACAATTATTTTATTTTTATATCATATCTTGAAAAAAATGAGATTAATTTAAAACATTACATTGAATATATATATACACTATATTTTTCATTAAATAAAAATCCATAAAAATTTATATGAAAAAACAATTATTCTCTTTTAAATAGGATTTCTTATAAAACCCTCCCATTATATTCAATTTGTTTTTATTTCCATTTATAAAAAATTTGGAAACCAATGAATCAATATTTAAATATGTGTAAACCATATTTCAACATTTACTTTATACTATTCATTACCACCATTCAAATTTTTAGGCATTAAATACCATTTAAAATAATAATATTATTATTGTATTATTTTTCAGTATAACTCAATGTTGTGTGCAAATGTAAGATTTCAGAGAAGCCTGTTGTTGTTTGTCAAGTACGCTATCAGAAAAAGCATTCCCATTAACTTAAAATTAATATCTTATTCATAAGTATTAATAAAAATAAAAATTTATTATTCTATATATACATGGGTCATTACATACTTTACCCTTTTTGGAAATTTTGTCCTCATAATTTTAAAAATGGGCTTGGAAACTTCATTGATAGTTTCACATCGGAAAACAAAATACAATAAAAATATTAAATTGAATGAAAAAAAAAATATAAAGGGTACACCGGTTAAAAAATACTATGATTCTAGGAAAACATAGATATGTATGAGAAAACTAAGAATCATGTTTTGATGGAGAGTTATAGTAAACATGATCAAGATAAAGTTAACCACTAGAAAACCAAAAACTTGTGATAGGTTAAATAGTATTCTATTCCCCAATAGGAAAAGTTAAGGGACAATGTTTTTTGTTTTAAGATCCATTTCATAAATTTAGATAATTTATTTATGACATTGACTTTGAACATAAGGAAACATACTTACTTTTTAAGCAGAGATTCATCCATTAATAGGGTTCTACCAAAAAGTATTCTTTTATTGAAATGATGAGTATTCAAGATGACTCAGTCACACCTAAAGCACTAGAATGAACATATTTAAAATAACATGATCCAAAAAATATATACCATATATTTCCCCTATATTTAAATATCATCCAAAACCAAATTGGTTAGTATAAGATCAGATAATCCCCAAATGGATAATATTTTATAAAAAAGAAATACTACTCTTAATCTCCAAAATTGAACAAACATTTCCCAAATCTCAACAAAGACCATATAATAAAAAATATTCCTTAATGTTATTCAATATAATAGAATATATGTTTGAAATCCAAAATTCAGAATGATTTGGTCACATAGTCTACCACAAAAATCATAATATTTATCTCCAAATAACATCAACTACTCTTAAAGTATTATATTTAAAATTAATTAACCTAATCACATATTATCTAGGATAGGGTAATCATTTCAATAAATAACCTAAATATATTTTTTGTCCACAATAATAACACATACACTTCAAAAATAAAATTCCATCATTATTCCTCAATTTAATTCCCAATGTATTATATATCCCGTTGACATATAGTGTTCCCAAAAAAGAATACTTCTTCCAAAATAACCATTATATCTTAATCTAAAAATCATTTTCTTATACTAAGGATATCATTTTGATAAAACATAAGTTCCAAAATCAATGTATTCTTGATCCATAAAATCATTTAACTAAAAATAATTTGTTATAATAACCAAGGACTTCACATAGTCCAGTGTTAGGTGATGCACCCTTGTCGCCCTTCGGTTATGGGTTCGATTCCCACGGCTTTGTCTAACGGGACAGGTTGTCGCACGATCTGTGTGTTTTCCTTTTTAAAAAATTATATAATTATATAACATTTCAAAAAATGAGATAAATTCTTAAAAATTACCATATCATATTTTAACCAGAAATGAAATCTCATACCATACATTTTCATCCCAAAAAGTAATAACTTATAATAGCCTCAAATTTTGGGATCATATAAACCCAAACAGTTCTTTATAACTAATTCCACCATAGAAAAGATAAAACATTAGTTTTGCACTTTCTATAAAAATTATTCCAATGTAATATTATCATTAATACATTTAAACATACCATCATCCATAGATCCAACATAACTCTTCAATTCCTAAAATGTACACATCTTACTCATTGAACATTATTCATGATCATTTATCCATGTTTTCCATATTATTCTTTTATATCTCTTTCCTACAAACAATATCATGAATAATGCCCTAAGATTTCAGAAATGTCTAAACATGAGCTATGAAATAATCCATCCATTTCAGAGGTCATTTTCATTTTCCACATTTTCAATTGGAATTGCATTATTAGTTGGTAAACATATATTTGTGTGATCCTACTAATCCCATTCATGAACCATATTTGAATGATATCAATTTGTATAATGACCATGTACACCACATTTAAAACATTTAATTGATCACACAGAATGTACTTCTTTCCATTTCCTAGAGTCATCTGGATGCTTCCTTTTTTCATGGCAGGATCTATCTTTATGAACTTTATTACCACATCTATAGAATCTTCTCATCCTATTGAAGCATTTTCTGAGGAGGTTTTTCCACGTCATTAACACATAGGTTTTTTAATATACATACCTTTATGATTATTATGTGAACTCCCATTGGGATTTGTTTCTCTCAAATACGATGCCTTATATAAATCACCAAGGTTAATGTGGTCTATCATGTCTCCTGATAGTTGGTTAATAAAAACCATAGGAGTTCTCATTGCGGCTCCAATTTCATTCTATATCTCATTCCGAACACCATCAGAGTTTTCTTCACATCTATTTTTACTTTGTTTTCGTCTAGATCCTTCCATTTACTAAAAACAAAAAGGCATGTGTGAGTAGATATGTAAAATCATCATATAATATCTTATAAATGAAGGACCCCGGGACACCCTGAGAGGGGAGCGGTGAATCAGGGTAACAACCTTTTATTTTAATGTGATGGATCTTGTTCAGACGTTGGTATGAACTTGTTAAACCCGTAAGATGAATATGATTACAAATCAAACATTCACATGCACAGAGATGACACATCACTTTTTAGTTGGTTCACCACTAAGGTTTACGTCCAAGGAGCATACACCGAAAAGTTGTCAGTCGAACCTAATTCCCCTAATCTTAACTAGCTATGGATTAAAAAGGATCGGGCATAGTCACTATGTCCCAGGCTCACTGCCTTTACAAAGGTTCAAGGATAGCTCACTGCTTCCTTCCGGTCACTCCCATTGACTCCCCCAGGCTCACTGCCCTTAGGTGAAGTCCCACTCAGTTTATAGACGTGAATGTCTCTTCCTCATTACATAAGAATGCATCCTCTGTCATATGTATATGCTCTGTTGATGTCCAACTTTTACCAGAAGACTAATCTCACTTTGCGCTGATGGTACCGGGCGATCATCCAGCTTTCGTGCAACTTCAGAAGGACATGTGAACTTTAACAACCCTGACATGCTTATCCAAGCCAGGCGCGCATGTTTCAATCCTGGCGCACAAGTCACTTGCATGGTACAAATTCTATTCACAGGTGACATAGAAACTACATGCGTGACACTTCCTCCTTCAACTCCAAACTTGTGCGATGTTGTGCCTTTAACTCCCCAACTGCCTTGGTCGCACATCCAACAATCAGCGCGCAACCTATACTTGCACGACCCAAAAACCACTTGCGCGACTCAACCACTTGCGCGATGAGATTTCGAAAAATCTCTAATTCTTGAACTTCGTTACAAATGAGGTGGGGGGGTCTGCTATTTATAGGAAAACTAGACCCCATGCATGGTGGCGTGTAAGTCTTACCTCGGCGCGCAGGTTCCGGCGCGCAGCTCATCCTCCCTAGCCTCTATCGTGCTACTCACTTGGGAGACCTACACAAATACTTGTGCGAACTTCTATCCATTACCATATTTTGAAGTTATGATATTGAAAAACAAAATGCGCTCAAGTATCCAATCCTCCTAGGCATCGGCGCCCAAGTCTCTTCACGGTGTGCAGGTCACTTGCGCGACCCGACCAAAACATGTGCGGCCCTTATCCCTTTGCCATTTTCACATGTTCTGATCTTTGAAAACATATGGAGTGCAAGTTTCCTCTTCATCCAGTACACGACACGCAAGTCTCATTGCCATAAACAATTTTCTCCATTTGTCGATTTTCAGGCCCAAAAATTTGGCAAACACTGGGACACGACGCCTCTTTTAGTACTATTGTCTGCTTGAACTATATGATCTCTTTGCCGGTACACATTTTGAACTTCAACTGCTGATTGACAACAAACACAAACCATACTCCAAATCATGCATAGAAGACCACGGTTCCAACAATAAAGAGGGTAAATAATAAGATTTAACTATTCATGTTATCTTAAACTCATTAAATTTATATAAAATAACTAAAAAGCTTTAAAATATGTATTCAATTCAAGTTATGTCGCCTATGCATAAATAACACCCTGACCTCTAAAGATGTCTAAACTGACCTCTGATGCCATCAATTAAGACCCATCTATAAATAATGCAAAATCATTAATTATGTTAATAATTCACATTGAGGATCTTTTAAGGTTTAAAGATTTAAATAATTGGGTCACAAAATATACACAACATCTTGAATATTAAATGTAGACAATTCTTCTCAGTATCAATTTTTTTCATAAAATAAAAAGTCTTAAAATAAAAAAACTTGTTTAGTTCCATGTTTTAAACAACATGACTTTTCCATGATCCCATCCATGAGCCTATTCCACCTTAAGCCATATTTAAAAAAAATTCAAAAACATATAATGAGAATAAAAATCTCTTAAAGGGATACAAAAATAAGTAAATCTATTTGTTTTAAAAACAAACTATAAACCATGCATGCATAATCATAATGTAATACTTTTCACCTTTAAGAAGTAGAAAATACACATCACTGAATATATACACATTGCTTAACCTTTTTTAGACAAATGATTAACATACTGCCCATAGAAAAAAATGTCTAACAAATAAAGGTAATAGGGTACATAAAAATTATTAAATGGAATAACCATAAGGTAGACATCCAGACATATCACTAAATAGAATAGCCACATGACTTACTATAATACCCAATGAATTGGAGGTTATAACATAACCAGCCTTCCTTGGTTTATCATGGAAACAACTATCATTTGGTTGATCACATAACCAACCCTCAAATGTAGAAGTACCATAATATAACAATAACACAGAAAATAGGAATAAATGAAAACTAACATTTACACTTTGCAATCACAAGATATCATTTGAATAAATTCCTATAATCAATTCATTTAATACATTCAAAAAGAATAACTTTTAATCAATGCATGACATACCAATTTGAAACATTTAAAAGGAATTTATACTTTAAAATAATCATGGGCATATATAAAATTCCTTAAAAAACATTCTATATCCATGAAAATGAAATATAAGGTTTTAAAATAATAAATCTTTACAGCAATTAAAATGATGTTTTATTTAAACAGTATCTTACCACTTGAGAAACAATTGAATAAAAATTATTAAAGAAAAAAATTAAGCAAAATATTTAATATTATGACGATATAGAAAATTAATGATATAAAGTTTCAAAAAAAATTTTATACACCATATAGGATAATAAATGTTCATTAAATAATGATATGCCTCAACGAAATGAGATTGAGATGAAGTTCTTTGCCTCGTGTCGAACTAGATTCATTCATTCTTTAATTTCATGAATCATTTACATAAGATAATATATAATTTTTTAATAACCATTTTAAATTTTATAATTTCTTTTATACCACTTATTATATCTCTTTAACAATTAGTTAATTATTTGAGTTGATATCAGACATTTTGTCGATGTTCAGAACATGAGTCCAAAATGATATTGTTATAATTATAAATTTTCCATGTGGTCAAAATTACATTATCTACATAATTATATTCATTATTTAGATATCATATTTATCATATATGTACATTATATATGTATTTATAATAGTCCATATCATTTTGATAAAATAAATGAAATGCACAGTTGTTGGAGATAGTAAGTCGTACGTACGCATGAACGCTACATTCATTTGTTTATCATATTTAATGGAATGAAAACAAATGGATACATAGTTATATTATAATTAATATATAATATCTATATAATATATTTTACATATATTCATTAATTTCATCCTTTATATGTTCCTTATATCGCATGATCGATTCAAATTAGTTTGAAGGGTGGTTGTCTGCACTTCCTCAAATGAAATTATCATATTTATACAACATGAAAATCATAATGGTTTGTTTTTAGTTAGAATTAAAAAATAATATAGATAAAATAAATATCATATATAATTACATTACCATTATAATTTTCACCATCAGAGGTGGTAGGGGAAATCAAATAATCATTCTTTCATGTGGTAGTAGTTCACCATCCACAGAAACAGTACGTTCTAAATCAATTAGATGGAGTTGTGTGAAAGTGTAGTTATATTACTTCTCATAAAATTATTCTAGTATATTTAGGATAAATTTTTTGTTATTTAATGAAAGATTAATAATATAATAGTAATTAGATAAGGAATATAAAAGAAAATAACTTTAGAGAAGATGTTACCTTTAAATTGGGAAACTCCCTTTGGTTTGAAAAAAAGCTTTCTTGAATTTTCTTCTACCAAGGGTAAGGATTATAGGTGTAAGAGAGGGATGTTGGGATATTATTTGGGTAGACGATGAATGAGGAAAAGGGGATTGATAGGTTTGAGTAGGGGTTAGAGGTTTTTTCCTTTTATAAGGAGGAGGAGGAGATCTTTTAGAATGTTTGAAAGTATTATTTTATCATAAATGATTTTCCGCTTCAAAAGGTCTGCACAACATTAAATTCGAAGATAATATGACTAGTATTTGAAATAAAATCATCCAATTATAATTGTATAGGTTTTTGATATTTGTTAATCCATATCATTTTTCTTTAACCCTTTTTTACTCTTACCGTTTATTAAGAATTTAACACTTCGAGAAACACAATAGTTAGAAAAACATTAAAAATATCCAATTAAAGAGTAAATAATAAACATTCATACATATGATAAATATTTTTCCAAATCATATATTTTTATGGAATTTTATATTATTTAATAAAATATATTATATTTTAAAATATGAATTATGTCAATTTTGACACCATTCACATCATGTCTTTTTAAAATCAATAAAAACATGATTGAACTGAAAAAACATCATTACTAATAAGAAAAAATGTATCTATAGTCAAAAAAATTTAGATGACATCATAATAACCAAATTATATTTATTTGAACATTTATAATATCAGTTATTCGATTCGTTTATTAATGATGCAATAACTGCATCATCATTGTGTAATATTTAAATTTATTTATTTCTTCTCGAAAAATTTTAAATAAAATACCATGATGAAACTAATCTTATTTATATTTATAATTACTATTTATAGTTGAAAATATCTCTTATATAACCCCTTATTGCAATTGTTTTACTTTACGATATATGTTTATGTTACATTTTCCATAACATTTAATTAATATTTATAAAAACTCATTTTCACATACAAGTGGCTCTATAGGGTCCCAAAATCATCCTAAGTATTCCCATGGTTGAAAATGAATCATCCAATAGGGTTAGAACATGGGTTAAAATTATTTAATATTATTATAATACTATTTTTTTACACATATTTACCAGGTTTACCCTTTTACCATGGTAAATAATATATTTAAAAAAGTTACTATTTATAATGTCTAAAAATAAAAGTAACCAATTTACAAAATTTCAACCTCGTAATTCAAAATATGGAATCCATTTTTCAAAATTCCAAACATATAAGTTCCATAAATTAAATTGATATTAGTTCCCATTTTCAAAACCAAAAAATGTGTTTTTACAAAATAAAAACTATCAAAATATTGACATGTGTTTACGTCTAATTAAAAATTAAAATTACATCCAATGAAAATAATTATATTAAATGATAAAAGAATAATCTAATTAAACTTTAAAACACTTAAAAATATAATCTAAACATATAAATAAATCATAAGAAACGACTATTTTGACTTAAAATGCAGTATATTTCAATATTCATTAAAAAATAATCATTTTTCAGAAAAATACCAAAAATTTACCGAAAGTAAATTTTGATTTCCTGCTTCTAAATAAGAAGATTATTTTTTTCAAATTTTACATATAAAAGTGACAAAAACAATATTTGAAAAGGGTTCTCCATCAAAAGGTGGTAAAACAACATTTTTTGAAAAATACTTCTTTTATCCGAAACAACTGAATGTATTCTAATATAATATCTAGAGAAAATGGAATACGAATTTAAAAAAATTAATTGAATTTGAATCTTATATTTTTCCTTAAATAAAAGTCCATAATGAGTGATATGAAAACATACTTATTCTCTTTTAAATGGATTTTCATTAAAACACATCAATTATATTCCATTGGTTTTATTTACATTCAAAATAAATTTGGTAAAAAATAAATCATCATTTAAAAAGGTGTAAAATATATTTCAGAATTCAATTTATACTATTCATTATCTCTATTAAAATTTCTAGTCTTTAAATACCATTTAAAATATTAATAATATTATTTTATTATTTTTTTGTATAACTCAATGTTTTGCGAAAATGTATGATTTTGGAGAAGCCCATTGTTGCGTGTTGAGTTTTCTATAATAAAAAGAATACAATTTAACATAAAATTAATATATTATTCATAAGAATTAATATAAATCAAAATTTATTATTCTATAAATACATGGTTTGTTGTTGGAAGAGTAGATACATATATATTTTTCTCATTACACATAAGAATATATAATGAATCATTAAGACTCCACTAGATAATTATTATCTCATATAGGATATTATTATAAATTAAAAATAGTTCTCATCATGGTTTCCATGGTAAAGGAATAAAAATAAATCTAACTATAGATGCTTAGGAAGGGGTATCATAAAACAATATATATAATATCAAAATCATTTAAAAAAATTATTCTAAAACAATTATTATAATATTGAAATAATCAAAATGAAATCCTTATATTCTATATCCATGGGCATAAATAAGTACAAGTATAAAAATTACTAGTAAATAATATTGGAATGGACAGTGATGAACACTATATACACACCACCATGTCCATAATTCAAGACATCACACATAAATGGGTAAGGCATATGTCAGTACCCTAGGTAGTTTATCACCTTAGTCAGAATAATTCATTGAGGGTATATCAATACATGGCCCAAACCATTGTTAATTAAGTACAATTATTTTATCATATGAGCTAATGAAGTATTTCAAAACATTAATTAAAATTTTTAACATAATAAATGATATATAAAATAATATATATCCATATAATTTTAGTAAGGAAAATAAATATTTCCATATTCAATGGAAGAATCTGTCTATCTAAGAGAATATCATGAAATCAACCTAAAATATATAGAGTATTCTTAATATAATGATATGTTCCATTTTTTTAGAAATAATGTTATGTGTGGTGGAGAAGGATGTTTAAATGTATTGGGATATAAATATAAGATAATAATTGATATAAGCTGTTTATAAGGGTAGGTGACAAATGAATTGGTAGGAAAATCAATCATAATGGTTTATAAATATCCCATGAATTATGGAAATAATATCTCATATAATTTTCTATCCAGTTTTGAAATCCTATGCCTACTCATCATGAACTTTGTAAATATTATGATGATATACAACAACAAATTTTTAGAGTAATTACCCATAGGCACATTTGTTCTACCAGCAAATAAACATTTTTTGTAAACAAAAATGAATTTAATTTCTAGTAAAATAAAACACACTTTTTATTAAAAAAATTTGGTTTCATGGGAATTATGATGTATTTTCATACATATTAATGAAAAATAAATTGAAATATAGTTCATGTAATAGAACATAATATACTATTAATAAAATGAAATTTATCATCAAATAGATCAAAGAGGTAGTGTATACACCATATAATTGAAATTAGAATCACAATCCAATACAGGTGTCATGAAAAGGAATTTGAGATGAATGGATGCTTACAAACATAAATCATTTTGTTTCAAAACCCCATAAATGATATATTTAAAAATATAACATTAATAAAAATTAATAATTACATTATAATGATAAAAATAATAATGGGGAAATAGATACAACATATAAAAGTCGAATAATAAAAGATATTTCTCCAAAGGTTAAAATTTTAGATAAGAAACCCTTACCGTCATTCCCAATATCCACTAAATAACATGAATCTCTTAGATAACAAAACTACATTTATTAACAACATAAGTTATATTGTTATTACCTTTTATAAAATTTATAAAATTTATTAGAAATTAATTTATAAATTTATATTTTTTTGTTAGTACATATTTTTGATATTATTTTTGAGTAAACAAAATCATTTTGAACTAGTTTCATATAGAGGAATTGTTATTTCACTTTTATCAAATTTCAACATTCCTAGATCATAGAGTTTAATTTAATTTAATATTTATAATCATTTTTAATTTCATAATTTCATTATATGGGAGTTTTTGTTATGATCCATAATGTTGAAATTAGTAATGAGAATGTTTTTGTCCCTTTTAATAAATAAAAAGTTTATCATAACCAATGAGTTGAATATTAATTTTACTATTAATGAAAATAAATCAATCAATAAATCACTAATTTAAATTATTGTTTAATAATGGTATTATTTGGGTTTGAGGAATTAGATGCTTGACGCCCACGAAGATTCAATCTTTCTATTATCACATGCCTCTATATTAGAATTACTATTTTTGGTTCATCCAAATCTTCTAGTCCAGTGGTTTATGTTGAGGTACTCAATATATTTTAATAATTGATAATGTGGGTAAGGATTCTAAATAGATAATCCCAATTTTTCCCTCACATCTGTTGAATCTCTGACCCATTTCCAAAGTTATGCAGTCATTCTGTGTTTCAAACGCAATGAAACAAAGGAATTTACATTGTACTAGAGTATGGGAGTTAAATCTCATAACACCATATTATGGGTACTTATTATTTAATCTAACTCTCTATTATTTATTAGACATTTTTTGTTTATATTTCATTAATATAAATACATTATTTATTACTCTAGTTATATAATTAGCTGCAGAATCTCTAGATATGAAAAAAGGGTACATTAATGACTCCATGTGTAAATATCATAGGTTCACTATATAATTACCTTAATATCTTAGTACAAAGTGACTACTTGTGTTTTAAATTCATATGACCTAGAAATCATTAGTTTATTTCCCGCCAAGAATGTGAGAATTATTTTGATTGTTGGATGAGATCTACATGAGGATTCCTATGTATCATGTTTTAAGAGAAATAATGACCCACATAGTTCATTTGAAAAGGTTTTAGATCATATGATATAATAACTCAGTGTACGTTTACATCTTATGATAAGGATATATGTGTGGGAACAAAGGAATTGGGTATGGAGATTGACCTTTAGGAATTTTACCTACATATACTACTTGTTGATGGTCCAAATGGTTTGATTTTAAATGCACTAGTATAACCACTAGAGAACATTGAGATATCTATGAGTGTCTTACTGACTTGTCTATGGTGTGTTCCCAATATATTTATAGTGTCAACGAAACAAGATATAATACTTTTTAATGAACTATCTCACATTACCAGAGGTAATAAAATGAAATGGATGAAATATATTAGAGAAATCACGTGACCAAGACAAACATGTCCATGTTGATTTGTTTGAAAAATGTCAACATGTCCATGGTGCTTCACCTGACCTTGCTGACATGGCTAGAGATCTGCTCATAATCTAGTTGGAATTTTTGGAGGAATTCGTATATACTTGCTCTCAGAGAAAGATTTATCACATGGTCTTTAGATATATTATGTGATGCACCTGACCCGATCATATGATATTTTAATGTACTCATGTTTGCATGAATTTTCTATAATTTACAATCTTTATTTAAAAATTCCTCAATGTTTTCAAGGTGCCTTCATTTTGAGCCCACATGTGATCAAGATGAAATGTGAAAACTCCTTCACATGATCAACTATAAATATTAGGGGTCCTTCATCAGATCAATAAGGTGATCACGTGAAGTGTAAAAAAATGCATTGTAATCCCTCAATTCATTCTACAAGAATTCCTAGTGTATAACTATTTTTAAAATACAATTCTATGATCTAAAAATTCATATATCACCCTGACACCCATGAGTGTGTTTTTTTAATGTCTGGAGGTGTGTTGCTGGAAATTTAATGGAATTAGCTCCCATATCAACGCCTCTTCACATGACCCTTAAATACCATATATGGTATTGAGTTGATTGAGGGAGTATTTCATCACACGTTTCACATCATCCAGTTGTGTTTAATCAACAATGCAGTATCCACATCATGTGATAATTAGTCACCTCATGATCAATCAAAAATTTCAATATTTATTGAACCAATGGTATGGTAAAAGGATTTTTCATATTCTAATAATCATGTTGAAAATCCTTCATAATATTAGATTGAAATGTTTTGGAGGTTTGAGGATAATATTTTCTTCCAAATAGACAATTTTTTGATTGAGGGATGATTTTTTGAGGGTATTATCATCATTATTAACATATCATTAAACATTTATAATGATATTCTATGAAAATTAACATAACTCCCTCTGCATGAAGCCTCTTATTTTTCAGATTTTATTTTATAATTCTAATGGCCTTTGACCGTTGGTTTTATATCTAGGTATCAAATGATAAAAAATAAATGGTAGATATCCTTTTAATGATTTATTTGACATTCCAAGGGTCCTTCGTAAGATAATTTTATTTAATACAAGAGGGATAACCCATACGCATGAAAAATAATGTAATTATTTTTTCCATATGGGTACTATCATTTTCAGTTTTTATATTATGAATCCAATGAGGTTAACGCACCAGATAACCATCCAAATATTTAATGATCTATAAGATATTTATGAAACCCTTTATATGATGAATGTGGAATATCCAATGTAATTTTCATGATGAATATGGAAGGTACCTATGGATTTGAAGGGATCAAAATTCTGATCATGATAACCACATCATCCATTTTCTTGAAAAATTAGTGTAATCCCTTATATATGATGATTCTACCATCTCATCAATTATTAAATAAATTACTTAGGTGGTTTTCAAGATTCTTTGAGTGTTCATGACACATGTTTGAAAATACTCATCTAATGTCCCACTCATGATAAAACATGATCTATGATGGGAACTTGTTTAATATGATGGACTTTTCTTGGATTTTTCATGAGATTTAGAGGGCTTATCATAGGATATATTTACTGATCATTAAAAGATCACATGAGATGAATAACACATTGAAACCATTTTTCATGGTTCGAGAAATTTTTATGACCTAGGTTTCTAATTCCATTATATTCATACTTATATTTTATTCACTTTTGGAAGAGAATAATAGCTATCCATCATGTATTTATTCGATATTAAAATTTCTTATGTTTAGTTGGAGGGGGTCAAAAAATTCCAAATGAAGTGAGGATCGAAGGAATAAGGACTTGGTTATATTGAATTATATTTATTCCTTATTCACGTGGGATTCTATTGTTCAGTTCAATGACCATTAGTTTGTTTTCCTAAAGATCAATATCATTCTACAAGGTTCATTATACAGAGTGATGTAGAAGGTCAGTCAACTCACTTGTGACCCTGAACTCAAGAAGTCTCGTGATTTCGTTTCTTGTGTGATTTATTTGAACGAACACTTTATATATCCCTGATGTGATAACCATTCAACAGACCATATCATGTCATCTCATCACATGATCACATTGTGTGATCTTCATGTCTTAATGACTCACGCAACAAACCCTAGAACTAATCAATGGTATGTCCCTTTGGAATGTGATCCATGTCCTTTTATGCATGGTATCTTCATGTTATTAACGTGATATGTTAGATATTCATAAATTTTTTGGGTTCATGTTACCTTCCTATGGTCATGTGAGCCACATAATTAACGATGAGTGGAACGATTACATTTTTTGAAGGGTCTTCTGATTCTCATGTCTTGGAATGGGTTACACAATTTTCTTAATGTTTTCAATGTCATGTGTTTCATTTAAATGCATCATATTTATAGAATACATCACTTCTCATGTATTTTTTATAACCTTAAGAAAATTTCATTTTATTTATGCTTGTCACCATATGTGATTTATTGGGGTGGTGTGATTGTCATGAACTGTAATGCTGACCCTCCGAATCGATTATTTTCAAAAAATTTATTAAAAAGTTGCATCTTCTGACTGAACTTCAATAGGATCCACTATCACATAAACAACCATTATATAGATTAATACTTCTATATAAAAATGAAATTCCATCACATAATTACAATCACACCTCTCATTAGTTATCACCCTCTAATAAATTCATTCACATGGAAGTTTAGGAGGTTATTTAGATAATTATGGAACAATTCCTGGGAGAATCCTACATGTTGTATAATTAACCTTTTGAGTCAGGATGTTCATGAACTTTCTCAACAACAAAGGGCTTAATGTTACTCAATATTATTCTTATCCTCTCTTGAGAACCAAAAATTTGATAGAGTTCAATTTTGGATATTCAACATAGCGATAAATTTTCCAATGAATGGGCAAGGGAAATTTCGGTTTTGTTAAGTATCATAGAATTATTTGAACAATTAAATTTTATAATTCTTCACGAGGTGAACTAGATTTCATAGTTATTAATGTTCCATAAATTGTAACTTATCCTAAAGCTAATTATTCAATAGTGTATAGGCACCAAATCTTCTCTTCTAACCCATGGTGAAGTAGGAATCAACCTATAAGATATTTGACCCTTTTTGGGACTAACACCCATGTAAGAAATGTAAAATTAATTTTCTCATGTTTTAGAAATTTGGGATGACCCTCAGTTGATTACACCCTTTAAATGATAAATTCTAGTCATTGTGAAGGTGGAGTTAAATAATGAGTTGAGCCGATGATTTAACATTTATTTCATGGATTGGATCAATATCATCTTTTATCAAACAGGAGATTTAGAAACTACCATAATCCCTCAATATTTCCCTTAATGATATTTTTGGGACACCACATTCTTATATTGTGCCATTCTAGAATCTAGATATTATGCATCTTGAATATACTAGGTGAGAATGAAGGAATCCCTTGTCTTTGATTAATATGTGATTTGGACACTATTTTAAATGAATGGATCTTCTCTATTAGTGGTAAATGGTTGGGAATCTGGGTCATCAAATTTTCAATGAAATATAAACTTGTATATAGAAGCATCATCAATCTAGTTGTGTCAACCCTAACATACCTTTATTAACTTTATGTTGATGTTAATCTAGATAATATTCTCTACTGGATCATAATATATTTTCTAAATTTATTTTTCTTGATAAGAGAACATATTAAATGTAAAAAATATATGAATAATACTAATATTTTTTAAACCACATTGAATGCAATGATGCTAAATTCCTATGGGGTTTAGGATATTCTATTATGTGTTGGTGTGGTCATCAATATGTTAAGATAACATAATTTTATTAAATTTTGTTTCCATACCTAACACCTACACGGTTTATTATTGGAAATATAAGTGGTTCCCTTTACTAGAGATCATATAAAGTCTCACATAGTGATGGGTTTATTAAAGCTTATGTAGATGAACTAATAATATGCTATCCATATACCCCTATAGATTTTCATGCATGTTTTTCTACACAAATATTGTTTTCACTCCCCCTTTATCTTGAATGCTGGGAGAATGGAATCATATAACGATTATCTAATTATATCTTATAATGGAACCTAATGATACAAATTCCAAAATAGTTCTTATGCATACAGATTCCACGAAATTCCTATCATGGGAAAATTCGTAATTTTTGGAGGAATATTACTTTATTGGTATACTAAATTGATTAGTTTATCATGTATAACAACCATGTTATAATAATCACATTTAATGTGGAAGTTATGGGGTTGATTCAAGACTAGGGAGAGCCCTCACGGATGTTATCTCACAATTGTGAGTAGTATTCTGTCAACTATGTAGGTTTTGTTGATGAATCTAGTCCTTCGATATTAATTAATGTTTTTTCAATGGTTGGGGGAACATATGATTCATATTCTATAGATTCCTCATCAGCTCAACTAACCCTTCTTTTAATGGACTTGATTTATAAAAACATCCCACTAACTATTATTCTTTCTGATGTACTCTCTCAAGTGTGTTTTGTGTGTTGATTACCACAAATAATAATTTGAACAAAAAATCCATTGCTGTAACGACCCGAAATTTTGAATAAATATTGTTTCCTAATTTTGTGTGTTATTTTATTTTATTTTTATACTCAACATAAATGTTTCATTTGATAAAAATGATTATAATTAAAATGACACCATTGGGTTCTGACTATTATATGACCATCGGTCAATATGACCGCTATGATCAAAATGTTTTGATTATTGTCTCTAAATACAAGTAATCTTGGTTAATTATTATAGAAAGAAGATTCGATGGCCTCACCTAGTAGTCTTGGACCGATCGAAGCCCATCTAACAGAACTTGGGAAGTAGGTAGCACCATTGGGCTTTGCTCTAGACCAAACCCAAGCCAAACATCATCATGTGAAGCTAGAACGGAATCGCCTTCGCGAGAAGTTCAAACTGATAGAAATTACTACTCGTGCGACGTTAGCTGAGCCTCCCTCAGATTTTCTCACCTTAGCAGACCTTACACTTAGGTCATATGCTGGTGTGATAAGGGGCTATGTAAGGAGACCGTAACTGCCTTGTGTAATCCTTTGTTTTAAATAAAAATTGGGATTTCTTCATATGATGAAGTTTATGAATTTTCAAATGACCGGATAAATATAGTATGCATATTTTTTATGAATTTTAGAAAAAGTATATTTTAAAAATGATTGTGTAAACCTTAAATAATTAAAAATGTGTAATGATTTTCGAAAAATGGTCTTCTACAATTATGTTCAATACGAAATTTGGAGTCTAATAAGATCAACTTGATTTTTGATGAATAGTAAATTATGAATAGTGATTTTATGATTAGGATTAGTAATATGACCAAATGGATTAGTAATCTCACTTAAAGAAAGTTTTAAAATAATATAGGTACCTTGATTAAGTAATGTGATTCAATAAAATGGTTAAATAACGGTTTCATAAATTATTATTCAAGTATTAGTTTTTTTGGATGAATAGTTTTTTAATTAAAATTTTAATTAAAAATATTTAGAAAATTATTTTTATAAAATGGACTTCATTTTTGAACTCAGAGCATCGATATTATGTTAAGGTAATTTTTGGGGATTTTTCTGAAAAAAATAAATTTTCGATGAATAGTGTTTTTAATTAAAAATTTAATTAAAAATATTTAAAAAATTATTTTTATAAAATGGATATCATTTTTGAAATCAGAGCATTGATATTTGGTTAAGGTGAAATTTTGGGACTATTCTGAGAAATGTGAATTTTCGATGAATAGTGAAAATACAGTTTTTAAGTTACGGGTGTTTAATGACATCATTAAATGATGTATTAAGTATTTAATCAATATGGTCGACTTATGAATAGTAATATAATGTATGAGGTGTTCCAAGTGTCCAATACCATGGGCAAATACCATGGGCAAGCCCATGGTTTTTCCAAAACCACTAATGAGGCGTCCCTTGGCCATTAATGCCTTGTCCCCTCACTTTCCCTATAAATACCAAGTCATCCTCTCATCCATTCGACTCCCCACTCTCCCCCAACAAATTTCTGATCTCCTTACCTCCCATGGATTCCTCCCAAGGTTCCCCCAAGCCCCCAAGGTCCAAACCTTTTAGTTTTAAGAGTTACGTTTTAAGGTAAGGGATCTGACCTCTCTCTTTCATTTCAAGTAATCTCTTTTTATGTCATTACTTTTATGCTACATGTTCTTATGTTGGATGATGTTCTTTTATACTCCTCGTACTGCCCTTTTTATGTCCACATAATTAGGGATCCCCTCTTACTCTCATTATTTTGTTTTATGATGTTTTAAGTGGCGCCGTTAGGCTGCCGAAATTTTTGTAACGAATTCTTTCTTCCTTCTCAGTTTTCAAGATCTATTTTCATGTAAAGTATTTCAAGTTCTTTTTTATTATGTTGGGGTATGATCTCTAAATTTATCATAATAATCTTTTATGATCATATTATGAGAGACCCCATTTTATCTCTTCAATTCATTATTTTGAAGTTTTATGTGGCGCTGTTAGGCTGCCAAATTTTTAAGTGGTTCTTCACCCTTCTCGTTTTGAAGTTCTACTTTCATGTCAATTCTTTCAAGTTCATTTTTGTTATGTTGGGGTATGATATCTATATCTATGATACTGTACTCTTATGTTCATATTATGAGAGACCCCATTTGATCTCTTCAATTCAGTATTTTGAAGTTTTAAGTGGCGCCGTTAGGCTGCCGAATTTTTAAGTGGTTCTTCACCCTTCTCGTTTTAAAGTTCTACTTTCATGTCAATTCCTTCAAGTTCCTTTTTGTTATGTTGGGGTATGATCTATATATATATCATACTGGACTCTTATATTCATATGATTAGAGACCCCATTTGACCTCTTCAATTCAGTATTTTGAAGTTTTAAGTGGCGCCGTTAGGCTGCCGAATTTTTAAGTGGTTCTTCACCCTTCTCTTTTTGAAGTTCTACTTTCATGTCAATTCCTTCAAGTTCCTTTTTGTTATGTTGGGGTATGATCAATATATCTATCATACTGGACTCTTATATTCATATGATTAGAGACCCAATTTTATCTCTTCAATTTAGTATTTTGAAGTTTTAAGTGGCGCAGTTAGGCAGCCGAATTTTTAGGGGATTCTTTCACCCTTCTCATTCTTTTCAAAGTTCTACTTTTATTCAAGTCTTTAAAGTTTATTTTTAATTATGTTGGGGCATTATCTCTATATCTATCATACTGAACTCTTATGTTCACATGATGAGAGACCCTATTTGATATTTTCAAATCATTTTTGTTGAAGTTTAAGTAACGTCGTTAGGCTGCCGAACTTTCATAAGTGAAATCTCATTTTTTTCTTCCTTCCATGTTTTTCATTTCAAATGGTGTGTCCTTGAAATTTCATTACCATGATCATGTATCCTTCTTATTCTGTCCATATACTGTTTTATGGGTCATTTATGAATGTTTGACCCATTTTCCCTCTCTTTTTAATGTCTTCTAAAACCTCGTAACATAGCTGTTATGCTGTAGAATTTCCATCTCAAAATGTCTCTCTCTTTTTCTAAAGTTCTTTTATATTATTAAGTGAATACTCAAAGCTATTTCTTATAAAGGGGTATTCACATATATACGAAAATGTTCTATTTTAAATTCTGGGATTTACATACATGTGACTCACCTTCCTTTTCTGTGGGTTTTAAAGTGACGTAAGGATCATGTCTTTAAAGCAGTTTTTTTAACGTTATGATTATGAAATGAAAACCATTTATTTTATGCTATATGGGTTATTTATGAAATGTTTGACGATGATGTATGTGTCTCACATGATAATAAAGGCAAATTTAAGGGTGTGCCCTGATAGCGCTCCAATGAATTGGGTAATGATGTAACCACTAGAGATTACAATTTTCACGATACCTTGGTGAATAACCTTGGTAATTTTCAAATGACTCCTTGGGGATGGACCTTGGTGATATGTTTGTGATTGTCTATGTTAAATTATGTAGCCACATCTTTAAGTTATGAAAATGTTTTATTTTTATTATGATATGCCTTCGGATTTCATTTTCATGCCTTAATGTTCTTTTCATGACTTTATTGATGTATCTCAAGTTCATATGTAAAATGTTTCACTTGTTTCCCTTGCTGGGCCTTCTTCTCACCCTTTCTTTTGATGTATGTCCCCAGGTTATGAGATGCAGTAATGAGCCTAGGGTGAACATGAGGAGAAGCCTTTCAAGTGTTTAAGAAGAATGTTTTTTTTGTTTCATGTTTTATGTTCCTTGTTTCCAAGACACTAAACCTTAAAGATCTTCAGTTCTGTGTAATGGAATGAAAGTTATGTTATAAAAAGGCGGGATGCTATAGTTGGTATCAAAGTATGGTTTAGTTATTTATTTAAATTAGGATATTAAAACTCTAGGAAGAACCCTATAGAAATGTTTAAATATAAGAAATCTTCCTGGTATTTTGGTGAGTATTGAGTAAGGGGCTGCCAAGAAAATACATACCTGTCTGGATACGAGCAGGTAGAGGTGGCTCTAGCATAGATGTACATAGGGGTAAAACCCAAAAACACCGCTTCGAGCAAGACTCAAACAAGAACTGGTACACGACAACGGGCCTTGCTGTACTCTTGGTTACGACACTCCCAGGGGATATGCTCTGGTAAATTCATAAGCTTGGTATGAACCATTGTTAAAGGAACAAAGACAAAATAAAATAAAGATTCACATAAGAATACATGATCATGGATAACCTAGATGGGATCCTAGGGGATCACAAGTTAGGGTATAATTTTCTTCTACAAGTTATCCTTATATGCTTTAAGTTCCTTTTCTTGATTATTGGTTAATTATTTATGCCTCTAATTATACTTGTTCTTCTTAGTTAATGGTGGGAAATGGAATAACGTGTCCCAACAACCAATGTGATAGGAAATGAAACAATTTTTTTATTAATATGACAGAGATGACTAGGGGATTAAAATATAATTATTATTTTGGAAGATGTTCACTATTTTGGAGACCCTATATGATCGAGGTAAATAGATTACTACGGTATTTTCATTGAGGAGTAAGGTTGACTTGTATTTTGAAGAATATATGAATTTAAGGTGGACTTATAGTAATTTAGGTTACTTATGGGAATGATTAACCTATCTTGGGTAAAATATGTTTAGGTTAGATACTTTTGTTATAAGATGTTAGGAGTGGTTGATGTTGTTTGGAGATGAACAATGAAGTTTATTTTGGAAGACTATGTTGTCAAATCCTTCTTGTATTTGGGTTTCAATCTTAGTTTGTTTTATTTTGAGGAATCTAAAGGACCATTATTTATGGAATGGTCTATGATGAACTTTGGGTAGTACCATAGAACTTTGGAGATTTAAAAGTAGTTTCCATTCCTATGGGATTCTGTCTTTTTGAAGAGTTGTTTTACCTTAACCTTTCTGTTTTTGGCATAATGTTTAAAGATAGAAGAAATAGATAGTTAATCTTTTGTAGATTATGTGATTCTCTAGAATATGATTCTTGTGCTTTTCTGAGACCAAGTGTTTTTGAAGTCTCATCATTTGGAGAAAAGATTAGTGTTGGTAGGGACTTATTAAAGGATGAAACTCTACTTGATGGTAGGTATATTTTCTTATGTTTTTGTTCTATGTAGTAAATGAATTCCTCAAAATTATAAAACAAAATTGTTGTTGGTTTACGTTTCCTACTAGGTAATCAAAGACCGTTTACACACATCATAAGTTTGGGATTTTCTTATGGTTAACTTTCTCCTAATCATGTTCTCTATCACTCTCCCTCAGAACATGACCCTTGGTTTTCTCCTCCATGTCCATGTTTTCCTCCATGGAGTCCTAGTGTGGGTTAACTCGGTTGACCATTGTACTTCACTTTCTTTCTTTTAAAGTAATAGTTTTTCTGACTCCTTTTCCGATGTGGGACTTTCAATGAAATATCAAAACCCGATTTTTTAAAATAAAAAATTGCGAGGACGCAATTTCTTAAGGGGGGAAGATTGTAACGACCCTAAAATTTGAATAAATATTGTTTCCTAATTTTGTGTGTTATTTTATTTTATTTTTATACTCAACAAAAATGTTTTATTTGATAAACATGATTATAATTAAGATGAGACCATTGGGTTCTCACTGTTATATGACCATCGGTCAATATGACCAATGTGAAAAAAATGTTTTGATTATTGTCTCTAAATACAAGTAATCTTGGTTAATTATTATAGAAAGAAGATTCGATGGTCTCACCTAGTAGTCTTGGACCGATCGAAGCCCATCTAACAGAACTTGGGAAGGAGGTAGCACCATTGGGCTTTGCTCTGGACCAAACCCAAGCTGAACTTCATCATGTGAAGCTAGAACGGAATCACCTTCGCGAGAAGTTAAAACTGATAGAAATTACTACTCGTGCGATGTTAGCTGAGTGTACCTCAGATTCTCTCACCTTAGCAGACCTTACACTTAGGTCCTATGCTGGTGTGATAAGGGGCTATGTAAGGAGACCGTAACTGCCTTGTGTAATCCTTTGTTTTAAATAAAAATTGGGATTTCTTCTTATGATGAAGTTTATGAATTTTCAAATGACGGGATAAATAGAGTATGCATATTTTTTATGAATTTTAGAAAAAGGATATTTTAAAAATGATTGTGTAAACCTTAAATAATTAAAAATGTGTAATGCTTTTTGAAAAATGGTCTTCTACAATTATGTTCAATACGAAATTTGGAGTCTAATAAGATCAACTTGATTTTTGATGAATAGTAAATTATGTATAGTGATTTTATGATTAGGATTAGTAATATGACCAAATGGATTTGTAATCTCACTTAAAGAAAGTTTTAAAATAATCTAGGCACCTTGATTAAGTAATGTGATTCAATAAAATGGTTAAATAACGGTTTCATAAATTATTATTCAAGTATTAGTTTTTTTGGAAGAATAGTTTTTTAATTAAAATTTTAATTAAAAATATTTAGGAAATTATTTTTATAAAATGGACTTCATTTTTGAACTCAGAGCATCGATATTATGTTAAGGTAATTTTTGGGGATTTTTCTGAAAAAAATAAATTTTCGATGAATAGTGTTTTTAATTAAAAATTTAATGAAAATTATTTAGAAAATTATTTTTATAAAATGGATTTCATTTTTGAAATCAGAGCATTGATATTTGGTTAAGGTGAAATTTTGGGACTATTCTGAGAAAGTTGAATTTTCAATGAATAGTGGAAATACAGTTTTTAAGTTACGGGTGTTTAATGACATCATTAAATGATGTATTAAGTACGTAATCAATATGGTCGACTTATGAATAGTAAGATAAGGTATGAGGTGTCCCAAGTGGCCAATACCATGGGCAAATACAATGGGCAAGCCCATGGTTTTTCCAAAACCACTTATGAGGTGTCCCTTGGCCATTAATGCCTTGTCCCCTCACTTTCCCTATAAATACCAAGCCATCCTATCATCCATTCGACTCCACACTCTCCCACAAAGATGTTCTGGTCTACTTACCTCCCAAGGAGTCCTCCCAAGATTCCCCCATGCCCTCAAGGTCCAAACCTTTGAGTTTTAAGAGTTACGTTTTATGGTAAGGGATCTGACCTCTCTCTTTCATTTCAAGTAATCTCTTTTTATGTCATTCCTTTTATGCTACATGTTCTTATGTTGGATGATGTTATTTTATACTCCTCTTACTGCAATTTTTATGTCCACATAATGAGATATCCCCTCTTACTCTCATTATTTTGTTTTATGAAGTTTTAAGTGGCGCTGTTAGGCTGCCGAAATGTTTGTAACGGATTCTTTCTCCCTTCTCATTTTTCAAGATCTATTTTCATGTAAATTATTTCAAGTTCTTTTTTATTATGTTGGGGTATGATCTCTAAATTTATCATACTGATATTTTATGATCATATGATGAGAGCCCCCATTTTATCTCTTCAATTCAGTATTTTGAAGTTTTAAGTGGCGCCGTTAGGCTGCCGAATTTTTAAGTGGTTCTTCACCCTTCTCATTTTGATGTTCTACTTTCATGTCAATTATTTCAAGTTCCTTTTTGTTATGTTGGGGTATGATATATATATCTATAATACTGGAATCTTATGTTCATATGATTAGAGACCCCATTTTATCTCTTCAATTCATTATTTTGATGTTTTAAGTGGCGCCGTTAGGCTACCGAATTTTTAAGTGGTTCTTCACCCTTCTCGTTTTGAAGTTCTACTTTCATGTCAATTCCCTCAAGTTACTTTTTGTAATGTTGGGGTATGATCTATATATCTATCATACTGGACTCTTATATTCATATGATAATAGACCCCATTTGATCTCTTCAATTCAGTATTTTGAAGTTTTAAGTGGCGTAGTTAGGCTGCCGAATTTTTAGGGGATTCTTTCACCCTTCTCATTCTTTTCAAAGTTCTACTTTCAGGTCAAGTATTTAAAGTTACTTTTTAATAATTTTGGGGAATTATCTCTATATATATCATACTGAACTCTTATGTTCACATGATGAGAGACCCTATTTGATCTTTTCAAATCATTTTTGTTGAAGTTTAAGTAACACCGTTAGGCTGCCGAACTTTCATAATTGAAATCTAATTTTTGTCTTCCTTCCATGTTTTTCATTTCAAATGGTATTTCCTTGAAATTTCATTACCATGATCATGTATCCTTATTATTATTTCCATCTACTGTTTTATGGGTCATTTATGAATGTTTTACCCATTTTCCCTCTCTTTTTAATGTCTTCTAAATCCTTGTAACATAGACGTTATGCTGCAGAATTTCCATCTCAAAATGTCTATCTCTTTTTATAAAGTTTATTAATATTATTAAGTGATTACTCAAAGCTCTTTCTTCTAAATGGGTATTCACATATATACCAAAATGTTCTATTTTAAATACTGGGATTTACATACATGAGACCCACCTTCCTTTTCTGTGGGTTTTAAAGTGACGTAAAGATCATGTCTTTAAAGCAGTTTTTTAACATTATGATTATGAATTGAAACCAATTTATTTTATGCTATATGGGTTATTTATGAAATTTTTGATGATGATATATGTGGATCACATGATAATAAAGGAAAATTTAAGGGAGCGTCCTGATAGCGATCCAATGCATTGGGTAATGATGTAACCACTAGAGATTACAATTTTCACGATACCTTGGTAATTTTCAAATGAAACCTTGGGGATGGACCATGGTGATATGTTCATGATTGTCTATGTTAAATGATGTAGCCACATCTTCAAGTTAAGAAAAAGTTTTATTTTTATTATGATATGCCTCATGATTTCATTTTAATGCCTTAATGTTCTTTTCATGACTTTATTGATGTATCTCAAGTTCATATGTAAAATGTTTCACTTGTTTCCCTTGCTGGGCCTTCTGCTCACCCTTTCTTTTGATGTATGTCCCCATGTTATGAGATGAAGTAATGAGCCTAGGGTGAACATGAGGAGAATCCTTTCAAGTGTTTAAGAAGAATGTTTTTTTTTGTTTCATGTTTTATGTTCCTTGTTTCCAAGACACTAAACCTTAAAGATTCTCAGTTCCGTGTAATGGAATGAAAGTTATGTAATAAAAAGGCGGGATGATATAATTGCCTAATTAATTGACTCCCATGGATATGATCCCTGAAAAATGGGAATTCCTTTACAAACTAATTTGTGATTTTGAATCAGATGTTTTTGACTATGAGTGATAATAAAATATCATGCCATAATCTGTTCTAACATATAAAAAAGTGTCTTTTTCTTAGACCATATGATTTTACAGATTAGGTTATTTTAACATAGTTTTTTTGGGGGAAATATAATTTTTGAAGGATTGATATTCAAGAATTGTTTGGACACCCCACCTCCCTACTAAGATTATGATGTGTGGTTATTCTTAATGTGTTCAAATGCCCTACATCCTTACAGAGATATTATTTGATGTATGGTGCATCAATGTTGGGGATAATAAATTCCAATTGATAGTTTGGATATGTATTATATAATAAATATATCTTCATGTTTGAATAATGGTTGAGTCAATGGGGCATACATTTCAGTGATGATCATAAAACACTATAAGGCTCCATGTTTTACTATAAAGTTGTTGGGGCCTCCGAAGGATTGATTTTCTTTTCCTGTTATGAGTAGTTGCCTCTAGTTGATGTGTCTATGTCCATTATTCATATATATCTCATACATAGTAATAATGATGGTTCCCCCTATATTACATGGGGTTTTGGGGATTTATGAAGATTCAACCACTTGGATGGTGATGTAGACTATACAATAAAGTCTATCCCAGGAGTGTTTTGGAATACTAAGGGTAATTATCTGTACGGTTGTTGTGTATAGGCCCTACACAATGTGGTTTTGGGTCATGAGGTGCATGTAACAACCCTAGATTTCATAGTAAGTTAGCTATTTAAAGTAATTTAATATCCTATGTTTCACGTAACATCGACTTGGCCTGTGTTATACACTTGATTGAGTTTCTCCAAAACAACACAATTGTATTATAATTATTTAAATGATATAATTATATATCAATTAAATATTGTAATATGAATATTAACATATAAATTTTAAATTTTATTTATATGGTTTTTAAATAAATAAAATATAATTATAATTAAATGTATTTGTTTTGTTAAAATATTTATATATTTATAAAAACAATTTTCATAATAGAACTAGTTTTGATGTCTTTTTTGTGAACAATAATAAAATTAATTTTACACACTGCTAAAAATTGAATTTGGTAAAATGGTATTCACTTTTGACATTATATTATCTAAATTAGAATAGGGTGAATTTTGGGTATTTTTCTAAAAACATTCAATTTTGGATGAATAGTGAAAGATACTGTATATTACATAAAAAACAACCTTTCCATTTAAATAATTATTTTTAATTAAAAATTTAACTGAAAGTAAAAATAGATACATAATAGATATATTTGTACAGTGTAGGTCATACGAGTCATTTTATAATAAGATTAGATATAAAAAATTTTATTAAACCTTTGTAATGTCTTTTTACGCACCTTCTAAGCACATTTACCCACAATCTAGGAACATTTTCAAATTTTCATAAAATATAATTTTACTTCTTCTATGAATTGAATTTAAAAAATATGAAAGACAAGGTTGACATTAGTATGTAAACTATGTTTCAATAGGATGAATTTGTTTTGGTGAATAATAAATTATGAATTTTGTTTACCACTTGTAAAAGTAAATAAGGTAATTAAAGGTAAACATAATATTAAAATAACCCCAACACATTTCCTAATTTTATTGGATAAGTTTATTTGGACAAAAATATACCTTTTAACAAAAATAAGTTCCTTTTCATCTATTTGGGTAATATTATGACATTTACTATATTTTATTTTAAGATGAGTAAAAAGTGTTCAATTTAATGTTTATTAACTAAATAATTTCTAATGTAGGGTTACACATTAGATAAATTAGACTATAAATATTCAATAGAAATATATAAATATTTTACACATCATGGTATTTTATTTCTAATTTTTAGACATTAAATAATTAAATTTATTAATGACACAAGTATTATTCGGTATTTACCTTATTAATGAAATATTAAATTCATTGATGTTATTTGTATTAAAATAAATGTAAATTGGAACATTTTATGCCGTAAAAGAGTTTTATAGGTTAATATGTCATGTTGGGGTTGAATAAATGAATTTTTTACTCAGTAATAAAGTTGTTATGACTTTTGAAAAAAAACCAAATACTAAATAGTGTTAAAATTGACATAAATGAGTTTTAAATAAAATTATATATTATTATATGATATAATATCCTTAAAAATATATGATTTTACAAAGGACTTATATAATTCTAGATACGTAATTATTTAACAACTTTATGTTCCCCTGTGATTTTATATTATCTATATTAAGCATGTAATATAAAAATACAAAATTACATGGTAAAAGTTAGTCTATTTAACTAAGAGTTAAACATGGTGATCTAAACATTCCAATAACCTATTTGTTGAGAAGCTTTAGACCTATCCCATCCTTATACTCGAAATAAATTCATTTGGGTTTATTAGAAACTGATAATTATTTAATAATAAATTAATATTTCTATTTTTTCCTAATGTGCCCCTTACCTATATTATAAATGGGTACTTCTCCTTTTCTTAAATTCACACCTCCAAATCCATTTGTCTCGGTCATCCCATACTCAAATATCCTCCAAAAAACCCTCACTTAAACCTAGTGGCCTTACATTGATCTTAAAACCTACCTATGGATAGCTTTTATTAAAATAAATTGAAGAACACAATGAAAAGGTAATTATTTCATCACCTCATTCAAAGTTCTTTAGTTCTTCCACTTCATCATTCTTTGTGTTCCATACAAAAATAATAAACATGAATATTATACATACTTATCTGTTATTATAAATATGTTACAACAATATTTATTATTCTATCAATCCTATGAATGAAAGAGACACCATATATGTGTACGTACGGCTTACCGTCTCCAAGTCGGGGTGCAGTTTGTTATACAACACTTCATTATATGAATGAGTATAATAAAGATGTATAGTTAATGTATATAATAAACATAACATGTCAGTGATTCTATATATAGGATATACCATCCAATTACATATGATTTTACCATCAATAGAATGATATTTTTGCTCATTCGTACATACGGATTACCGTCTCCATGAACACGATGAGATTCATTCCCCATCGTAAGAATTCAAGAATAATTTTCATTCTAAAATTAAAAATAATATCTAGGAACATAATATAATTATATATAAGAATCAAATACATCCTATTCATAATAATCATGACTTATGTGACAAAACATATAAATGAAAACGAATCAGTTAATAATTGAAACAATGATACTAATGAAACATTATTAACAAATAAAATTTAGAATTTCAAATATGATATCATTTTTATGTATGTGGTTCTTGTATAATTTAATAACAATGATTTAACTATTATATAAGTGGTTAACATACTCTCAACTAGGGAAACAATCAAGTTAAGGGTTAATTTCACAATCAATTTATTATTTGATATTGTCTATACGTAATTATCTACAAATACTTCTTTATCATGAACATCCATGATTCTTAAAAATGTATTTCAAAATTTTTTTACCATTTCCTGGACAATGAGTTAAAGTCATTTATTCCATTTTTTTACTTTTATAAAATTATTTGAAAGGAATATCTCCATTCTTTTCCAAACAAGTTAATTTATGACCTTTTCGACAAATTAAGGAAAGAATTTTTTTTACTTATATGGTTGGTGTGACTACTTTCCTCCATTATAACACCTTCTACGCTTCCCTTGAAATATTATATGAATATTTTAGAAATAAATATTTTCATTCATTTTAAATGATTTCAAATTAGAAAGAGATATTTCACTCAAATTTTTTTTTCGATTGATTTCATCTATGTCAACATCCTTTGATGAGTTTTATGATTGTTTGAAGTTTATTCATTATGATACAATCATCCATATTTTATTGATGGTTTTGTTATATGTTTGACTATGGATGTTCCATTTTTATACCATTCATGGTTTATGGTAAAAGTATTGAAATTCACTATGCTATATTTAATATGATTGTTTATATTATTTTTCAACCTTTTCAAATGAGGAATCCGTTAGACATAGTATGTGATTGGTGGGTCATGTAATTGACCATCGAGGCATCAGTAGGTCTCATGAGATAAACTAATGTCTTAGAACAAGGCCTTGATGAAATATATATTTAGGGTCTTGGCATGATGCCATGACTTTGTGGTTAAGATATCAGACAATATGCATTCCATAATTTTGAGATTAGATATTAATGTTATGTGTGATTATTCTACTAGTATAATATCAAAGTGAATAAGTAAATTGAATTATTTAATTTATATTTACCCTATTATACTGATTTTTATATTTATATGGATTGTGTTTCTATTTTATATCTTTCCATGAAAGTTTATGATTATTTATGATAAGATCCACTATATTGTTTATCCTTACTGAGCATCTGAGCTCAACCCTTTCTTATGTTTTATTTAACTAGGATGGAAAGATGTATATTATGATATATATGTAGGTTTAAGATAATGGAATAATGGCATTCTGAAATGATTATTTAAGATGTGTTTTATGTTAGAAATTGGAATGTAAAGTTCATGTATGTAATCTATTTTTCTAGACTGCTAAACTAATCTGTCCTTCATGAGTTGATTCCTTGTAATCATGAAAATGTATTAAAATAATTCAGCAGATCTGGGATTCTAGGGTAATTACGTTATAGTTTGGGTCATCAAAAGTTTTTAAATTTAAATATTTCATTTATTCTATAATAAATGGTTTAATATAAATTTATGTATCATCAGGTATGTTGAATCATCTTCGATATTCTAGTGATGGGGATTTTATATCATCGATGATAAATATCTAGGTCAACTGAAAATATTGATCTAGTATATTCATGTAGACTATTATTTATCATGTAAACCAGCAGAACATATAGTCATGAAAATATGACATTGATTTAATAGGGGCCTTTACTACAGGGACTAAGACTCCCAATAAGAGAAGGTTTTGGGTGGCAGTTAATCCTAGTGGTATCCCGTTAGAGTGGTTATTCATTGTTAAAATTACACTACAGGGAAGACGAATAATAAATTACTTAATGAAATGGTGTTCAAAGATTTGTGTATCAAAGCAATGAATTAGTTTATGTAATCTAATACTTGAAAAAAATAAAATTTATTTTTGGGAAATGTAATATCCTAGGAGGATTTCAACATGCTAAAAGTTCCATATCCTCATAGTAAACATGTTATTATAGCATTCATATGTTATAAGTCATTATTCTGTCACATTTATGTACCAGGGGGTTTAGTGAGTATGGATCATTTCATACAAGGGAAAAATGACGGACCAATGAGATTTATTCATTTTTATTTACAATCCATACCTAGAATAAACTCTAGAGATGATGAGTTCAAAAAATGAAGATGATATTTTTTTTCTCCGTACTGCCTATGAAGTTTTCTATCATGACAGGTCATCATTTTCACAAGTAGTGTAATGTATTTTAATTTGGACCTTGTTTCAAGGGAGTTTACAAAACATACTAAATAAAATTATGCTGGACATTAGTACACAATGGACCTTCCTAATAATGGTATGTAATCATTTAAATCAAGGATTCGGGTTCCTAGATAATGAATAAGGGTAAGGGAAATTCATTATGAGAAGGTCCATGAATCAATCTATGGTGACGAGTCTCAATGTAATTATGTGAGTACTCAAAAGGATATAAAACATATTTTCTAAGACAAAGACTAATTTAGTTAATAGGAAGGGAGCTCATATTTTGGATCTATTAGAAGAAATACATAGTCAATTAATGGTTCCAATAAATATATGTGTTCTTTCCAAGGTCCATGGATGGTATATGGTAATTTGTGGCACTAAAGACAGGAATTGTGGTTTTTCGGATGACATTATCTAAAGGAAATTAAACCCCTATGAACATTTGTTTACTTGGTTCCGAATTTTATGATCATTTATTATGGAGAAATTATGGAATACGGGCCTTATAGTTTTAATGTCATCCTAAAAAGATGAAAATATCATGCAGATTAACATTAGGAATTGAGAACATTTTCCATGTTGAATAACATCTTTCTATAAGGATATGGGAAAAGATGTTAATTTGGAACTTATATCATCAAGGACACATTGAAATGGTTATGGGTATTTATATGTAGGTGACATATTTTATCCTAGTGTTATCTTATTTGTGGATATTCATATTCTAGAACCCTTCTAAATAGTTCTTTCTCATGTGCACGAAAGATTTATGTAGATCTAATTCATATATAGGTGAAGTGATTCTATATGACATGGCCATACTTACATATTAGAAGGGTATTCATGGTAGAGAAAAGATTTTAGGAATACGATTCGTCTATAGCTAGTCTTCTTGTTTGTTTCACTATATATGTTGTGATTTGAATGAATCATTCTATAGTTATCCCTTTTAATGAGATCACATTATGAAGATGTGACTCATATGAAAGGCATAAGGGACTGTCTCCCCTAAAAGGGTGGTCACACACTGTCTTTCTTGTGTGTTATAACTTATTTTTTATTATACCCTTGAGGAAAAGGTTTCCCTTATTTGTATAGGATTTTAGTAATGGGATAATTTTTACCAATATTTAAATCAACTGAGGTATACAATGTTCCATATAAAAAAGAACATGTGGAGGTTATAATATTATAAAACTATGTCTAGGACTATGGAAATATATCTGATTGCCACTACCTATCCTGTTATATTAGGAATTAATCTTCACAATGTTATTTTAAAAATAAAATCCATGTATATATCTAAATAATATGCAATATGGAATTTTTTTCATCCATTAGTGAGCCTCAACATCATTGATGTCTATAGAATTATCTACATAGATCATTTACATATATATAGAAAGAGAATTTCCATATTTCATTATTTAATAGAGGAAACACTACCATCTCTATCACTGATTTGTTGATTGGAATACTTAATAAAACTATTTTTAAATCTTGTGGGATGGACTACATGTCTTGTATCATAAAATCATGTAATTTGTATGTTTTTGGGTAGTATAAATTCATACGACTAGGATGCTTTCTTATAATTGAAAATCATGATACATTGAAATTGTCTGGTAGTATAAAATATTATTACATTGAATTAGCACATATAGGAATGACTAACTCGTGGAAATTGGGATCCACAGTAGATGTATACCCTAGGATAGAGGGTTACAACAATACAATATTATAATCTTGAGTTGAAAATGGTTACGATGGACATAGGTGTAACAATGAGAGAATCTAAATCAACATCAGTAGTTAGTTTATGGAATGTTTAAATAATAACACATTAATATATTATTCAACTATGAGTGGAGGATGGTAGGTAGAAGTTATCCATTTACTAATGGTGGAATACCATATTTCTCTTAGTCCAGGAAATTGATCATGGATTTAACAATGGCCTCTCTCACAGGACCAAAACTCCAACACTATATGAAATCTTTGATGTGTTTCATTATTCACCATTAAATCCAACTAGTTTCTCATTTGTTATGTACTCTATGTTACTAATTCTCTATATTTGAAAACAATAATAAATAGATCCCACGGTTCATAGTGTTCCAATAAATGGATATAGACTCAAGTAATTGGTTGGAATCAATATAGTTATAAAGGATATGTAGTCGGTTCACGAAGAATATAATATCTTGTATGGGTTTAAGAAGCCTAACATCTATTCCATCATGTATTGAAAAAATTTATAGGTCAAATAATTGAAAATTTTATTCTTTAATAGACAAACATAAGAGGGGGTAAACCATTCAATGTAAATACCACTTTTCATGTTGCTTAACAGCAAGTGATAAGGAAGTTTTCATAGAGTTTAACATCATGAGACTAGGATGTTGTCCACTACCCTTGGATAGAGCACACCTCAATCACACTAATTATGTAGAATTTCAAGGTTCCATTATCTCACATGATTCAATATCATTGTGTGAAAAAAGAGAAATTGTGATTGTGGTTTGAGCCGCATGAGAGTACATTACATGGAAAATTTAGGAATATTTATATTTTAGTATGATCAGGAATCCCTATACCAATTTGGTTTTCATCAAGGGACATGGTTAAGAATGATGAAAATTTGTGGCCAATAATGTAATAGAGAATCTAAGAATAATTTTGCATAAAATAGTTTACGAATCAAGACAAAAATATTTCTTATACTGGATCCTTGTATATGGGGATGGTTCATTTTATCATTGTATAATAAATAAAAATTATATTGAAGAGCCGAGTGTCACTAAAATACATATGGTAACTAAAATCATGCATCATATAGTTCTTAGATGGTCAATTCGCTATTCTTATATGACCCATTCATTTATACGTGAATTCTTTTTATTTTGACTAGCCCCATGATTCGAAATGTGGGTACCACAAAGAATCCATAGGGTAACAGGAATCAAGACAGACATTGTTCTGATTTAGATGCTCAATTGTTTACAGTCCCATCTCCATGACTTGGAATATGATGGTATGAAAAAATTGAGATATTCTTAATCCCACATGGACATGGGATAAATGATTAAATGAAATCTTGTCCTTATATTCCTATATTAATAATGATTTTTTGATGACACGATAGACCAGTTATACACAATTAGATTGATTGATCATGGGAGTAAGGGGGACATTTCCATTGAGATCAAAATAATGGAAATTTAATGTCAATTTAATATTTCAAAGGTACCAAAAAATTTAACAATGAAGTGAATTTAAATACTATTCTGGAAAAAAATTAATCCTAAATATTCAGAGGAAGAATAATGACGATATCAATACGTCATATTTCAATTAGTATAAGAATAAGTTTTATTGTATTTGATGAATACAAATTCCATGAAAATAACATTAAAACATTATTTATGATAATAACCTTCAAACATTCCAATGTGTCCCATGCCACTTTGGGATATTTGAATACGATACAACAATACTAATAATCATCAAAAGAGACATTTAAATTTCATTAGATAAAAAAATTCCAAATGTAATATATCAAAATGGAAAGATTATACATCAATGAAATTATTTATGTGGTGAATATGTAATTTATCTCATAGATGTAATAAGTGAGATCAAAATCCCTTACATTGAGTCTGAATTGTAACATGTGTCTTTATCTTCCTGAATGATCAACATATATTATTTATTTATTTTTTACAACCATTTTAATTTTTAATATTACTATTTATTCAACTATTGACATGTTATATACAACTACATATCAAATTATGTTTAAGTGGAATGTTTTTACCATACTTGGTTTATGTCTCAAAAACGACATTGGTAGGTAGACTATGGACAAAGGGGTTATTATTTAAAAACTAATAGGCTAAAAATCATGAAATAATTATGATATTGATAAATCAATTATACCTTTAAATTCAGTCATGGAATATGTTATATATCCTATAGTTTTAATGCTTAAAAATAATACATAACTATACTAATAAGGATTTATCAATAAACAATTTGTTTAATCAATTTCAGTTATACTTTTAACCTCTGGTGATAGTAGTTACATCATAAGTCATAATTACAGATTTTTGTTAATAATGAATTACTGATATGTTTTCTAACGACAGACAAGTCATTGATACATTTGTTACAGATGACATAATCTACAGATACGTTTAGTCACCAGCATCTTGACCTGCTGACATCCAACCTGCCAAAATCTTACATACAGATCGAGTGACTAACAGACACTCAAAATTTCTCTAGGTCTGTCTTACCTATAGCTGGTCTAGTGATGCATCACCTAATAATAGTCGAGATATAACCACACCAAATAATGACATTCAAGAAATTGACGCATCATCTACCAACAACTCGATTGACCAATGCAAGTATGACCTACAGACAAAGTGATCCACCAACAATATGATTTACCTACAGAAATGATATAGCAATAGAATTATATAGTAATTGAATGATCTATCGATAGAATGAGACACTGGTAATATGAGCTACCAACAGACTGGGCTACTGATGATATATCTCATAAATTCAAACATACCAATGATGGTCATATTTATGAAAATTATTACTACTTTTTATATTAATGAGAAATTATATATTCTGTAAAAAAATTTTAATGATGTCATAAAAAATGAGGTATGAGGTAATAGAGAACTATAGAGGCCCAAAGCATGGCGTACATGGACATTACATTACTTTTATGGAATACTTAATACATAATAAAAACAGACACACAAGGATCGTAATAGTTTAGTGTCTTTGGAAAAGTGGAATATAAACTTCTAATCATGAAGAAAGATCTTAAACAACTCCCATAACGATCTTACCCTTTTTGTTTCCTTAACTAAAACCTTTCATTATTTCTTGGGGAAAATAAAAAATAAAAACGGTGATCTCAAATGCTCAGTAAGGGAAAACATAGAGATCATAAAACAATCTATAAACATTTGAAAGCAAAAACTTGAACATGAAATTTAAACGTCAAAATCTTGAGCAAAGACATAAATCATGGATGCACGTAAGGCTTATATCAGAATGGAACATAAACCATGATAAAATATAATGGGAATAAAACATGTAATTGTGGAAATCATTTAGCACATGTTATGACTTCTATAGTAGCCAATGCATTGCTTCCAAGACCATCTTAGTGGACAAAGTCCCTTTCTGAATCGAGTTCACTCCTCGTTTCAGTCCTGTAACACTGAACCGGGTTAACTTACCGTTCTGGCCATGTCTATCTCATGAGATATAAATCTTTACCCAATGCATTGGAGGGAGATATAGGTCTCACCCATGTCATAATGAAATCATTCTTACTTGTGCCACAAAATAAACATACATCATTCATAATAACCCAATAAATAAAATGGGTATCATAAACATCATCCCATCATCACATAATCCATATAAAAGAAATGGTTATCATTTCATAGTAAGAAAAGTGAAACCATGTAAATAATAGAGTAATTATACTTGAAACATACACATATAAAATAATGTAATCTTAGATGGAAAATGGTTTTGATAAAACACTTGAAATGAATTCTTGAGAAAAAATATGCTTTCTTCTTCAAAATCAATTTCTTTTCACAAAATTCCATGAAATTTTAAAAGAAAAGGGGTTTGTTGAAAATAATCATGCAATATTTTAAGGGAAGCTTCATGAAAATTAGGCATTATGAAACCGTAAAAATCCATTCACGCCGTATAAGTTAAAAAAACATTATTCTCATACTTTTGCTGGAAAGTCAAAAAGTATCTCGTACGACAAAAGATTCCTTACATACCATGTAGTAAAAGTCAAAATGGGTAAAAAGGACATTAAAAATACATAAAAACACTTTTAGAAAACATGGATATGGATGATAACAATAACCCCAGTAAATACATACGTATAAGCAATCTCGAATGAAAATGAGATTTGCAAAATTATCCCTTACCTCAGGTCCAATATGCTTCATATGGATCTGAACCTCCTGTATAATGATTTAAATAATTTCATTGACTTATTAAATAATCATATTCATTGTTATGATATCATACATGTTTCAATTATGACTTTATATTACCCGTTCTTTTGTAAATTCCATGTTAAAGCAGTGTTTTGGGTAAAATCATTTCATTTATCGTATATGTTTCGACTTGTCATTCTTGATATTATTACTTATATCCTGATTTACATAATTCCATAATGTAAAAAATGATTTATATATAATATATATATTCATCATATACATATATATTATATATCGATAAAAGGAATGAAATACACCATTCATGGAGACGGTAGGCCGTACGTACGCATGAACGCTGTTTTCATGTCCTTATTGAATTGAATGAAACTAAATAGATGAAATACATATATATATATATATATACATAAATCTAGTATAATTATTATTTAATATATTTTATTATTATTCTTTATATAAACTTTATGGTCATTCATGTCTGGTTAACATGGAGAATGAATCTCATCTCGTCATGGAGACGGTAGTCCGTACGTATGCACGAGCGATGATATCGTTCCCATAATTATTGAATAGAATTGGGGTGGATGGTATAATATATCAGAATCAGTATGATGTTATAATAACCATATATAGTTATTCTTTACACCATTATACCCATCCATGTATGGTGTTGGTGGAAAAACATATTACACCACGGTGTGGAGACGGTATTCTGTACTTACGCACGCGTGGTGATTTTGTTTTCTGTAGGATGGATAGAATGTGAAATAGGGTTGTTTCATATTTATAAAAACATACCAGTATATTAGTGATACTGATGTTATTACTTCATAATGAAACAACTAAATAAGAGGAAGTATAAGAAGAAATAAATTTGAAAGAATCGGTAATGGATATTACCTCTTCTTCGACACTCCTCTTTGAAATTATAACAACTAATTAGTTATTTTAAACATTATCAACTTGATTTATCCTTATTTAATCAATTTAATTATATTTGTGGTAATAATATTCTAAATTTTAAATTATAACAACTAATTACTTATTTTTTGTGAATTTTCCATAACTGGATACTATATAACATTTTCAACCAAATAAATTAAAATTTGTAATTTTTAAATAATTTTCTGATTTTTAAACAATTTTATAATATGTTAGTTTTATAAAATAACAATAGTGTCAATTTTTACACTATTCTTTTATTTGAATTTAAATAAAATATATATAGAAGATATGTTAGAACTAAAAGCTTTAATAGATTCATAAAAGGTCATATGTACCTAGGAAATTAGAGTAGAACATTAAATAGTTCATATAATATTTATTTTATTATTTTTAAAACCATTTATTTGGTTTATCTCTTAATAAAATAATTACTACAATATTTTTGTATAATTATTTAATATACTTATTTGTTGCATGAAAATTAAAAATAAAATCCTAAGATAAAGATAAATCTATTACCTTTAAAAATAATACTTTTACTCGAATTTATCATCTTAAAATCACAATATGTAAATTGTTATATTTATTAAATTATGAAGGTGACAACTTTGGAATCATTTAAAATAAAATAAGATAAGTGTCATATTCTCTTTTATAAGGCTCCAAATGATCAAATATTCGACCATTGGATGATTATGGTTTAAATATACATTACCAATAAGTTTTGGTCAGGGTGTTGTGCCTTTTATGGTCACTATTATTTTAATAAAAACTATATTCTTGATTTTTCTATAGATAAACAATTTTTTCATCACTATTGTGTCACAATTAATGATAATTATTTAATCCCTGAAAATAATAAATAAATTCATATGTTGTAGATAATTTCATTAGCATTCTGGAGAGTATACATGTTCGAAGATTCATGAAGTTTATCACTAAAATAAAATTAACATACTTATAAGATTTAAGAGAGTGACATGTTGTCACTTTCTTTGGTTTTAATAATAATTAAATTATTTTTATGGTAAAAAGTCCATAAAATGAATCTAATCTGACCCTTAGGTGATATGGGTCGACATTTATCCATCCAATAGAATTTTTGCAGGTGATAGGTTAATTTTATAATCTTAAATTTATCATTAATTACCAGATTTACCTTTAACTATGGAAAATAAAATTTATCGTAGTTACTATTCATAATGACCAAAAATAAAAAGTATCTTATTAAAATAATTTGGACCCACTGATTCTAAATATGGAATCCATTTTTCCAAATTCAATACACAAAAGTTGCAGAAATTAAATTAAAATTAATCCCGTTGTCGAAAGAAAACAGGTTTTTGTTTAAAACATTGCAAAAGACTGAATTGATTTAACCTACAAATTCAAGGTAAAATCAATTCTAATGACATAAATTATATTAAATGGTAAAAATATATTCTATTTGTACTTTAAAACCATTCAATATTATAATTTAACCATATAAATTATTACGATGAAAAGGAGTTGTTTTTAATTAAAATATAGCGTGTTTTTACTATTCATTAAAATATGAATGTTATCAGAAAAATATCAAAACATTATCCAAATTAAATTTTTATATGATGAATCCATGGAAGAATTTTATTTTGTCAAATTTATCTTATAAACATGTCAAAAACTATATTTAATGTGGGTGTGCCATCAAAAGGCGACATAATTGCATTTTTTGAAAAATAATTATTTTACCTGAAATTTTTTATTTTATTCTCATACCATGTTCTAGAAAATATATAAGATGAATAATAATGTTATAAAATTAAAAATGTAGTTAATATTACTCATAACAGCTAGTCCATAATAATATTATAAGAATATATCGTTGTTTAGTGAAACCTAGTATTGTGTACAACACACGCTATCGCGGAAGGTCGTGATTGTGTATAATGCAACCCAAATCAGGGTTGCATCTAGTGAAAAACTCCTTTGTTGTTGCATATAACAAAATACAACCATATTTCATTTATACATTGAATATATATATATATGTACACACACACATACAAAGTCAATGTTGCGTAGAATAACAACTATCAAACAAACTTAAAATTGTGTGTAACACGATCCAAGAATAATGTTGCGTATACCGCAAGCTAATACGGTGTTGCGTATAGTTCAAGATAATATTGGTGTATCATACAACAGAAGATATGGAAGAAATTAAAAATAATACATCTTATAAAATCTCTGGTTGTTACATTCTACCGCCCTTAAAATGAATTTCTCCCTCAAAATTCGTCGGGGTTATAAATGGTTTTCTACTAGAAAGTTTCTTTAATTGAAACCCATATCGTAAAAAGGAATACCAAAACTTATCTTTAAAAACTATTGTATGAAACATAATTGTACCCAAATAAACTAATCACTAGGTTTCCACGTAGGAGAACATAGGTGAAAATATGGATGTGGAAGAGAAATATAACCATCAAGTTCTGATGGAGAGTGGTAGAGAACATGGCTATAAAAAACCCAACAATAACAAAGTCATAGATTTGTGATTATCTAAGCTACCATCTGATTCATCATATATAAGGCACTAGGACAACATTTTTTGTTTTCACGATCATTTCCCTAAAGTTTATGAATTAAAAGAAATACTTACATGATTTTGGTACAATCTCACTATTGTTCATGAATTAAACAATTTCCACTTCATCTCCTAAAGAAATGAAGTTGAATTAGTTTTTTGTGAAGTGTTAGCAGATCATGTGATATAATGATGGGTCAGTCCATCAGTTTCAAACAAAAGGTTAGAAAAAGTTATAAGTCCATCTTATGGTGAGATTAATCGTATATGGTTCCAAAAATGGACTTATACTTTATTTATCATACCGCTTAATAAAATAAAACTAGTTTCCACTAACTAGGGACATCCTGTAGGCCAGTGGTAGGCGATAAAGGCCAGTTGCACTTCGTTTGTGGTTTCGATTCCCATAGCCTTGTCCGACGTGATGGGATGTCACCTGTTCTGCAGGTTGTCCTTTTTCTAAAACTATATTACTATAACATCCCATCAATAATATCGAAAAAAAGTTCTATCCTTAAACAATACTAACTTATTTCGAACATAATCCATTCCAATATTTAGGCTTTTCTAAAATACTTTGGTCCAACCTCATAGTATAAAGAAAACAATTACTAGAAAGGTTATCTACCAAGAATGTGAATACAAGCATTTATCCCACATATATCATAAGATATATCTTGTTGGTTGTATTCAAAACACATGAATACCTTAGTCATATATTCTCTTAAAACATAAATTACCATATAACCTTAGTGAAAACATGAATAATTTCAAATGTTAACTCTTTCCACATACCAAAATACCAAAATTTCTATATACCCAAACCATGATATAACTTTTTCCTTTTATCAGTCATGAGCTCATTTCATTTTCTCTTTATCCCTTCAATATGCGCTTATCATATGCTTTCCAAAAATATCTGAATAACCATTCATTGTTATCAGTACCATTGAAAATATACTTCCAAATACTTTACGAAAAACAATAGTGTAACAATACTTAGATGATTCTTTATTCGATAGTACCATTAACTATACAACATAACACTTGATAAACATACAATCATTCCACTACCTTCTTAAACACCTGACTGAGCTTCAACACTTCTTTCATCGCATATATCATTTGTAGTCTCCTCATCATAATCCATATTAATACTACCCATATGACCAAGCTGATTCTCTTCATGAGATTTTCCCTTAGGTCATTGGTTTTCATAATGCTCTTACATTCCACATTTAAAACATTTAACCATTGTTGATGTCTAAGAAATACCATTATCCTTGTCCATTGTGTTAACTAAACCTTTTCCTTTGAAATTACTGGATTTGTGTCCTTCTTTTCCACACCCAAATCATCTTCCAGTTCCTTTGAAACATTCTCCATGATGCCTCTTCCCACATGATTTATATGAGGGGAATTGAACTTTCTTTCCTCTATGATAATCATGAAACTCCATCTTTCTCTTATTAGCTGAGTCAGGAAACTTACCAAAGTTGAGATTATTGATCATATTATGAGATTTCTTATTAGGAATAATAACGATATGTGGACCTCCAGATCCAATTTCATTTGGTTTCTCATGAAGAATATCATTAAATTGTCCATTATATCCTCCATTATCGTGAATCTTCCTATTTCCAGGAATTTTCTAAAACCCAAAAAGAATAGTGTGAGAGGAAAAAATCATGCTAGGGAAAACCACATAGTAAAGGGGAGTACTGTCAATATCTAACATCTTAGGTTAAATTCTAATATCGTTACCGTAGTTCTAGGACTATATCCTATACGTATACTTATCCTTAGGGACATCCCTAGACATACCTTAGAAATATCTATAGGGATCTCCCTAACGTTTTCGCATCCTAGTTTCCAAAGGTTAACTAGAACAATCCTATGATACCAAATGTAGAGGCCCGAAGCTTGACATACATGGACATTACATTACTTTTGCGGAATACTTAATACATAAAAAAAACAGACACACAAGGATCGTAATAGTTTAGTGTCTTCGGAAACATGGAATATAAACTTCTAATCATGTTGAATGATCTTCAACAACTCCCATAACGATCTTCCCCTTCTTTTTTCCTTACCTAAAACCATTATTTATTTCCTGGGGAAAATAAAACATAAAATGGGTGAGCTCAAATTCTCAGTAAGGGAAAACATAGAGAACATAAAACAACCCATAAACATTTGAAAGTAAAAACATGAACCTGAAATTTAAACATCAAAATCATGGGCAAAGACATAAATCATTGAAGTACGTAATGCATATATAATAATAGATCATCAACCATGATAAAATATAATTGGAATAAAAAATGTAATTGTGGAAATCATTCAGCACATGTTATGATTTCCATATTAGCCAAGGCATTGCTGCCAAGACCATCATAGTGGACAAAGTCCCTTTCTAAATCGAGTTCACTCCTCGTTTCAGTCCCGTAGCACTAAACCAGATTAACTTACCATTCCAGCCATGTTTATCTCATGAGATATAAATCTTTACCCAATGCATTGGACGGAGATATAGGTCCCACCCACTCATAATGAAATCATTCTTACTTGTTCCACAAAATAAACATACATCAATCATAATAACCAAATAAATAAAATGGATTTCATAAACATCATACCATCATCACATAATCCATATAAATGAAATGGATATCATTTCATAATAAGAAAAGTGAAACCATGTAAATCATAGAGACATTATACTTGAAACATACACATATGAAATAATATCATCTTAGATTTGAAAATGTTTTTGATAAAACACTTGAAATGAATTCTTGAGGAAAATATCCTTTCTTCATAAAAATCAATTTCATTTCACAAAATTCCATGCAATTTTAAAAGAAAAGGGTTTTGTCGAAATTACGATGCAATATTTTATAGAGAGCTTCATGAAAATGAGGCGTTATGAAACAGTAAAAATCCATTCACTCCGTATAAGTTAAAAAAACATTATTCTCGTACTTTTGCCGGAAAGTCTAAAAGTATCTCGTACGACAAAAGATTCCTTACATACCATGTAATAAAAGTCAAAATGGGTAAAAATGACATTAAACATACATAAAAATAAATTTAGAAAACATGGACATGGATGATAACAATAACCCCAGTAAATACTTACGTATAAGAAATCTCGGATAAAAATGAGATTTGAAAAATTATTCCTTACCTTAGGTCCGATATGCTTCCTATGGATCCGAACCTCCTGTATAATGATTTAAATAATTTCATTTACTTATTTAATAATCATATTCATTGTTATGATATCATATATGTTTCACTTATGACTTTATATTACCCGTTCTTTTGTAAATTCCATGATAAAACAGTGTTTGGGTAAAATCATTTCATTTATCGTATGTGTTTAGACTTGTCGTTATTGATATTATTACTTATATCCTGATTTACCTAATTCCATAATGTAAAACATGATTTATATAAAATATATATATTCATAATATACATATATATTATAGATCGATAAAAGGAATGAAATACACCGTTCACAGAGATGGTAGGCCGTACGTACGCATGAACGCAGTTTTCATTTCCTTACTGAATTGAATGAAACTAAATAGATGAAATACATATATATATACAAAAATCGTGTAGAATTATTATTTCATATATTTTATTATTATTCATTATATAAACATTATGATCATTCATGTTCTGTTGACATGGAGAATGAATCTCATCTCGTCGTGGAGACGATAGTCCGTACGTACGCACGAGGGATGATATCATTCCCATAATTATTGAATAGAATTGGAGTGGATGGTATAATATATCAGAATCAGTATGATGTTATAATAACCATATATAGTTATTCTTTACACCATTATAACCATCCATGTAAGGTGTTGGTGGAAAAACAGATTACACCACGGCGTGGAGACGGTATTCCGTACGTACGCACACGTGGTAATTTTGTTTTTCGTAGGATGGATAGAAGGTGAAATAGGGTTGTTTCATATTTATAATAACATAACAGAATATGAGTGATACTGATGTTATTACTTCATAATGAGACAACTAAATAAGAGGAAGTATAAGGAGAAATAAATTTGAAAGAATCGGTAATGGATATTACCTCTTCTTCGACACGCCTCTTTGAAACCTCCTCTTAGGGAACTAAACGTGGTCTTTGAAGAAGACCAGAAACTCAGAAATATTTATAGGGAAGTTGAGAAGGGAAATGGGCAGGTTTTGGCCGAGATTTAAGGATCAATGTTATGTAAAGATGAGAGGGATGAGGTTCCCTTTTATAAAGGAGGAGAGGTGCACCTTTGGAAATCTTAAAAATATTAATTTATAATAAATCTAACCCCACTTAAAAACCTCCAAAAATGACTCATATTAAAATATTATTTGTTATAAGGTTGTAATATCATTAACCAATGGAATTTAGACATGTTATCAATTTATTTTAAACATTATCAACTTGATTTATCCTTATTTAAATAATTTTATTTTATTTGTGGTAATAAAATTATAAATTATAAATTATAATAAATAACTAATTATTTGTTGTTAATTGTCCATAATTGGATACTTTATAATATTTTAGACCATATTAATTAATTTTATAATTTTTAAATATTTTTGTGATTTTTAAACAATTTTATAATTTGTTATTTTTATAAAATAACAATAATGTCAATTTTGACACTATTCATTTATTTGAATTTAAATAAACTATATACAGAAGATATGTTCAAAATAAAATGTTTAATAGATTAATAAAAGGTTATATGTGTCTAGAAAATTAGTGGAGCACATTAAATAGTTCATATAATATTTATTTTATTATTTTTAAAACCATTTATTTGGTTTATCGCTTAATAAAATAATTACTACAAATTTTTTTTATAATTATTTAGTATACTTATTTGTTGCATTAAAATTTAAAATAAAATCCTATGATGAAGATACATATATTACCTTTCACAATAGTACTTATACACGAATTTATCATCTTAAAATCACAATATTTAAATTATTATTTTTATTAAATTATTAAGGGGACAACTTTGGCATCATTTAAAATAAAATAATATAAATGTCATAATCGATTTTATAAGGCTCCAAATGGTTAAAAATTAGGCCATTGGATTCTTATGGTTTAAAGTTACATGACCAATAAGTTTTGGTCAGGGTTTTGTATCTTTTATTGTCACTATAAGTTTAATAAAAACTATCTTCTTGATTTTTCACTAGATAAACAATTTCTGCATCACTATTGTGTCACAATTAATGATAATTATTTAATGTTTTAAAATTAAAAATAAATTCATATGATGTATATAATTCCATTAGCTTTCTGGATACTATTCATGTTCAATGTTTCATGTAGTTTATCACTAAATTAAAATTAATATACTTATAAGATTTCAGAGAGTGACATGTTGTCACTTTCTTTGGTTTTAATTGTAATTAAATTATTTTTAATTGTAAAAAGTCCATAAAATGAATCTAATCCGACCCTCAGGTGATATGGGTAGACTTTTAGCCATCAGATATAATTTTTTTAGGTGTTAGGGTAATTTTATAATCTTATATTTACCCTTAATTACCTGATTTACCTTTAACTATGGTAAATAAGATTTACCGTAGTTACTATTCATAATGCCCATAAATAAAAAGTAGCTTATTAACATAATTTGGACCCACTGATTCCAAATATGGAATCAATTTTTACAAATTAAATACAAAAAAGTTGTAGAAATTAAATTAAAATTAATCCTATTGTCGAAAGAAAACGGGTTTTTGTTTAAAACATTGCAAAATATCGAATTGATTTAACCTTCGAATTCAAGGTAAAATCAATGCTAATGACATACATTATACTAAATGGTAAAAATATATTATATTTATACTTTAAAAGCATTCAATATATTAATTTAACCATATAAATTATTACAATGAAAAAAAGAATTTTTAATTAAAATATTGCATGTTTTTACTATTCATTTAAATATAAAATTTATCAGAAAAATATCAAAAATTTATACAAATTAAATTTTTATATCTTGAATCCAAGTAAGAATTTTATTTTGTCAAATTTAACTTATAAACATATCAAAAATGAGATTTAAAGTGTGTGCGCTATCAAAAGGCGGCACAACTGCATTATTTGAAAAATACTTATTTTACCTGAAAAATTTATTTTGTTTTAATACCTTGTTCTAGAAAATATGTAAGATAAATAATAATGTTATAAAATTCAAAATTTATTTAATAATATTCATAACGGCTAGTCCATAATAATATTATAACAATATATCATTGTTTAGTGAAACCCGGTATTGCGTACAACACACACTATCGAGGAAGGTCACGATTGTGTGTAATGCAAGCCAAATCCGGGTTGCGTGTAGTGAAAATTTCTTTTGTTGTTGCGTATAACAAAATAAAAGCATATTTTATTTATAAATTGAATATATATATATATATACACATACACACTCAATGATGCGTAGAATAACAACAATCAAACAAACTTGAAATTGTGTGTAACACGATCCACGAATAATGTTGCGTATACCGCAAGCTAATACGATGTTGTGAATAGCGCAAGATAATCTTGGTGTATCGTACAACAAAAGATATGAAAGAAATTAAAAAGAATATATCTTATAAAATATTGGGTTGTTACAAGAACATGTTGATTTTATATATTAAAGGAATATCTAGATCATAGATAAAATGTAGAAGACCAAGAATAAATATAGAGAGTTGTTTGTGTACATTAGAGAAAAACAAAAGACCACCCTACTGTGCTTAAAAAAGAGACTACTAAGAATAAATAGACCAAAAAAATCTGCAGTGACAAATTATAAGAAAAAACACTTCAAGGATCACTTGGAATAGATGACAGAAGAAAAAAATGTCTCTCAGTTTTGCTGTGTATTTCAAGAAGATGAATCTAGATTCACTTTTACTATCCAGAAGCTGTCTGAATGCATCATTGAACATTACATAGAGATTTCTAAACACTATTCTCATTAAATTTCTCTACTGGTGAATATTATTTACATTTTGAGTTGGGTGTGTATATATATTTTTACAAACAGACACTTATTCCAGTTATAAAATAGAATATACATTGAAATATTCGGCAAAATAACTTTTTATACTTGAAATACCCATGAATAGTGGTGGAAGAGGCCCCTGTGTGACGTGTCTATTTTTTTGGTACTCCCACTTATACTATGGAAGAGGTATAGTGACCTGAATGTATTTATAGTATTGTTACCCCAAACCATGTTGTGAATCAAGTTTAATTAATATAAAATGCATAGAGGTCGGTGATCACCAAGTGGATAGTATTATGTCTTGGATTGATAATGAACCTCTTGTTTATTTCTATTATGTGCATTCATGTTCTGATTTTACAGTATCTATATTAATTTTATAATACATAACTTTTCTTTGATAGTTAGTCATATATTGTGTATATATTAAAACTTAATTTACTATATGGTTTTTAATAGTAAAAATATTAATCTATATTTTATTAACTTAGAACTAATAATTCATTTATAAATCATTCAAATGATAAAATATTTTATAAAAAATGCTACTTTGGTTAACTGTCATGTATTTGTATTGAATTTTGGGGATTTCTTTTATAATAATTTTTGGATATAAATTTTTATATGAACTCCATTCACCCCGATTTAGTGTCCTACTATGACAAACATTGGTACCAGATGTTGTTTTTTATCATATGTTATCAATGTTTCAAAATCATCAAATCTATTTTCAAATGTGGTTTTTATTATGTTTTAATGATCTCTAAATTTACTTTAGTATGAAACAATTTGTGGTACTATAAAACATGTCTCTTAGATTTTAAAAAAGATAATAGCCAATGAGGTGTTTCTACCAATATAACTCTATACATTAATTGATCAAAATTGGTCATTGGAAAATTAAAAAGAAAATTATTTTGGAATCTATGTGTTTTGAAATCTTATCTTCAATTTTAGATGAATTTAAGAATCCTGATATTTCTAGAAACCTAGGGATTATTCCAGTAATGTGTCCTATAATAATTTTAATGATATGAATTACATATACTTGTCTTTATGGGATGAAGAAATTTATCGGGTTTTTGGATGTAAAACAACACATGAAATTTGGATACACTAGATATTTCCAATGAAGGAACCACTAGTGATAAATAAATGAGACTTAATACATAAACAATTAAATTTTAAAACATTAAGATGAGTCCTGATGAACCCATTTATGACTTGGATCATTGGTTCAATTAGATAGTAAAAATGGTGGTCTCCCTAGAAACGATAGTCACATCCATGGAACATGTAATGAAAATTTATAGATGTTTACCAGGAATATAGAGAGGAATCCATTTACTAATAAGTGAATCAGGTGGCATTAACACACTACTGGTAAAAAATATTATATGTTGACAAATTATGTATCTGGATGAGATGAAGGTAAATTGATAAGAAGATTATGAACCAAAGAGACTGTTAGTGGCTATCAAAACCACTACCTTCAAACTAAAATATTAAATGAATGTTCTAGATGATAGTTACAGTAATGAAGAATCACCAAGTCACAGTGATGAGGAATTGGATTAGATAACCAGGAGATTTTAGAGGTCTTTAAAAGGAAATATGCTCTTCAAAAATCCATGTTATATAGGTATATATGAAAACAAATTCTACTAGAAAAAGGATTAGAAGATAAATGAAAAAACAATTCAAATAGTCTACTATGAGTGTATGAAAATAGGACATGTAAAAGATGAATGTCCTAAATTAAATTTTAAAAGTAAAATATTAGGAAAAGTATTGAATGTTCAAAAAGGCAGTAAAGGCCACTTGGTTTGATTTTACGGATATATCAAGGGACTATAAATACTCACATGATGACAAGGCTATCATAGCCAGTATGGGTTTCCTGAAAATTTTTTCTAAGGTCACCCTAGAGTCTCTTGTACAAAATTCTAACTATTCTGGTGATGAATCTGATTATGAAAACATAAAATATGTTGAAATGTTTTAATACTATAAATTTATTGGTGATACATGAAATGAATTGAATGATTAATATAAATCAATCACGAAACAACATGATATTACTATTTATGATCAAATTGAACATACTATTGAAATGGAAAAGAATCCACAGTTTCTCAATGAGAATAATGATCTTAAACAGTTTAATGAAAAATTAATTAATGCCCTAGATGTATTGAAAAATGTTAAAGGTACAATATTTTAAATTATTTGAAAAAATATTTCTACAGAATATTCTACATGTATTGGTTATCATCCTTGAAATAGAAAATATTCTTAAAAATAATATTTGATTCAAAATTGGAAAATTTTGGGTTTTTCCCAGTTTTGGAAAATATTCTTCAAGTTCATGAACCAGAACATTTTTTACAACCTCTTGTTTTTATAAAACAAATAATTTTTATATTTCAAATTTCATAAATGATTGATTATAGGAAACTCATGAATAAAATTTTGGTTCCCAAATCATTAATTTACAATGCTACTAGACCGATGACTGTCAAGCCACCAAAATATTTAATTATTTGATTTATTTTTGTGTGAAAAATATTTAAAGAGTTTTTGTAAAATCATTTGGAACATTGATACTAGGTGTTCAAGACATGTGACATTGGATTATTCAAACGTCAATAAACCTATCAATATTTGAGGTGGGCATGTCACCTTCGGTGATAATAAAAAATGAAGTATAATTAACCTTGAACAAATTGGTAACACTAATTCAAATTTAATTTCTAAATTATTTTTTATGGTCTTATGTACAATCTGATTATTATTTCAAAATTTTGTGATGACGGATTTTAGGTAAAATTTTAAAATGATCTTCTAATGTTTTTAAATCTATTAAGGATTTAGTATTCACAAATTTTAGAAATAAAAATGTTTATACTATGAATGTAGATTAATTATTTTCTGATAATTTATCTTTTTTAAGTTCCTTTCACAAAATTCTGGGCTCCAGCAAAGGATACAAGAACATTGATATATTCAATCCCTTATAAATATAACTATGAAAGGACTATTCAAGGATATACCTAAAATTTAGTTTCTAAATGACAATGTCTATAACATTTGTTAAAAATTTCGACAATATGAAATATATTTCAATAAAAAGATAGAAGCTTCAAATTTTTAACCTCTAGTGTTTGTTCACATGGATTTTTTTGGAAGTTATTGAGTTTTTATTTTAAATGGGATGCATTATGTCTATGTTCTAATAGATGACTTTTCTACTTATACATGGACATTCTTTTTGGATCACAAATGTGAATCTTGTTCCAACTTAACCAAGTATTCTTGGTCAGTAGAAAACCTATCTTAATATTAAATCCTTAAGATGTTACCATGGTCATGAGATTGAAAAAAATAGAGTTTGAATCTATTTTTCCAATATAATGTCTAAATTCATAACTTCTCCTCTCCTAGGATACACCAAGAAAATTGTTTTTATGGAAAAAAATGAATATAAACTTAAAATAAATTGCCTGAACTATTATCAATGAATAAGTGTTACCAATTTATTTTGGGAAAAAATATATGAAAAAAACATGTTATATAATGAATATAATTTTAATTTGACCAATTCTAAAAAACACTTATATGTTATGGAAAATATAGAGTTGAATTTTAATTACATTAGTGTTTTTGGTTGAAAATTATATATCCATACTACCCAATATAATCTTGACATGTTTTCCTCAAAAAGTGATGGTGAAGTTTTTCTAGGATATTCAACCTCTATAAAATCCTATAGGGTATTCAATAAAATAACCAAGTGTGTGGAAGAATATTTACATATCAAATATGATGATAAAAATCCACATGAACCTAAAACCTCCGTAGGAAATATTAAGGATGATCTGAAAAATCATGACATAAATACTGAACCTTCTGACACTAGTTAAGAATGTTTCGAAATCTGGAAAATCTCCAGGCTTTGATCACACTGAACCTTAGCCTATAGAATAACCGATTGTAACTAGCCCTTCTTTTTCTAAATCTTTTATAACCCTTATAAACCACCCCTTAAATGTTGTAGTGGGCTACTTAGATAAGGGAACACAAAATAGAACTTCTCTAAGGAACCAAGTTGAACATCAAGAAATCTTGTCACTTCATTAACAAATGAATATCAATGTTGTAATAAATGAGGAATTCTGGGTAATGTATATTAAATAATATTTGAATCAGTTGTATGAAATAATTTCTGGAAATGAGTAGATAGACCCAAATACATCATGGCAATATGCACTAAATGGGTGTTTAAAAATAAGGTAAATGAAATTGACATTATTTTGAGAAATAAGTCTAGACTAGTTGCATAAGGATATTTTAAAGAATAAGGAATTGACTATGATGAAACATTTTCACCAGGTTCTAGAAATTATTGCATTATAATTATGAAAATATATGTAGCATATCTCAGTTTCAAACTATATAAAATTGATTTTAATAGTACTTTACTAAATGGGTATATAGTTGAGGATTTATTTTTTGAACTATCCCTAGTTATAGGAACACCCATTTTCAAAATCATGTATTGAAATTAAAAAAGTGTTGTATGGTTTAAAATAAGTATAAAGAGCTTGGATTGATAGTCTTAACATGTTTCTAATTTCAAATGGGTTTTCAAAAGGTATACCGATCCTTCACTTTTTATAAAAATAATTTATAAAGTTGTTTTAGTTGATTAAATATATGTTTATGACATTAATTTTGGATCCTCAAAAAATTCCTTATGTGTTGATTTATAAAAAATGATGCAACATGAATTTGAAACTAGTTTAATGGGTGAAATCAATTTCATTATGGAATTTCAAAATTTTCAAAATAAGGAAAGTATTGTTTTAAAATAAAGTTATTAAAATAAAGATATTTTGAAACAATTTAGCTGGGATAGTATAAAATGTAGTGATACTTTATTTAGTACAACATGATAGATAGATCGTAATGAAAATGGAAAATCTGTTGATCAAACCAGTTAAAGATGGATGATTGGAAGTCTATTCTACTTGACTTCTAGCTGAACTGATATTATGTTTAGTGTGTACATGTGTGAACATTTTCAAGAAAAACGTAAATAATCTTATTTAACTACTATAGAAACAATATTCAAATACCTAATGTATACTACAATATTAAGATTGTTCTATCCTAGATGAAAACCTTTTGATTTAGTTAGTTATTCTAATGACGATTTTGGTGGTTAAAAGATATATAAAAAAAGAACCTCTTAAACATGCCACTTTTTTGGAATGTCTCTAGTATCATGGTTTAGTAAAAGAGAAAAATTAGGTTTCATTATCAACTACTGATGAGGAATACATAGCTGTTGGTTGTTTTTGTTATCAAAATTTTTAGATGAAACCCACATTACTGGATTATGGATATTAGTTTAAGGATTTCCCAATAAATGGTGACAATGAAAGTGTTATTAAAATTTATAAAAAATAAAGTTTCTCACTATATAAATAAAAATATTGATATAATACATCACTTTTAGTGAGATACTTATCAAAAAAGTGATATACCTCTTTAATTCATTATCATAGAACATTATGTTGCTGATATATTTACCAAGCCTTTAAACTCAAATAGGTTGAGTTACATAATACATGAGTTAAGGATGATAAAATTTTTAGGACATACATTCTTTGACTCATTGATGATGTCTCCCGGAAGTGAATCACTGATGATATCTGACCAACAAGACTCTTTGATGATGTCTCTCTAATAAGACTCACCAATAGTGACCTACCGATGGATCTCATCAATGTGTCTCACAGGATGATGGTAATTTATTTCTTTTTTTGGAATTTTAAGTGTCATTGTTTTTTGTTTTTTATATTTTATCATCCTATATTTAGTGTTTTATTTTTTAAAATTCTTAAATGAATTAATTAAGGGGTGATCCAATACTTTTTACCCTCACACTCATACACTCAGACTCTTACCCTCAAACCATTCTCTATCGTGCTTCTACCTTTCTCTATTAAATTGATCCCATCAAACCTCTCTCAATGGATCATTTCAAGAGTATCCTTCAAGGATCTGATGATGAGTTTCATCAATCCAAAAACTAAAGCGAAAAATATAGACAGCCTAAGCCTTATACTAGACATTCTCATCCAGAAATCATGAACCGTATAGTAACCCCTACAAAGGAAGTGCATTCATAATTGCCACTGTCATGTAATTACGTTTTTATAGATGTATTAAAAATGCAAGGAAAGTTTTATTGGTTATCCATAAATGATAGGCTATATTATTTGATGTTGGTGCATCAGTTTTTATAGTATGCTGAGTTTCTTCTAGAAGGATCAATGATTTTTGGGGAAAACATGAAAGTGGATGGAAAGAGAATTTCATTTTCATCCAAGCACTAAGACGAGTGCCTAAAGTTACCCGATGAGGGTGTTTGTGATGACCATTAGATAAGTGCTCCTACAACAAGTGACCTCTTCATATATGAGGCAAATTTGGCTAAGTGATAGGAAATAGAGATCTTATGAGGCCAATTGCTACAGAACTCAGTAATGAGTATAGACATTTGCTTAATTTCATCCAGAATCACTTATTCCTTAAAAAAGGGGACATTAATTCTCTTATGTTTATAGATTTTTTCTTACTGTACATTTTGTTGAAAGTATTTAACCTTTGATATTGAAAATATCTAATGTTTCATAACAGTTATATGATCAAGACCTATTTCAAGAAATACACTTTTTTTATCCTTGATTTATCTCTTCTATGATGAAGGATACGGTCTTTTCAAATGAAGATAAATAGAAAATATATACTAGTGGTGGTTTCTGTCTCCAAAAAACTCTCTATAAGAGGATGAAAATTATTTGGAATACCTGGAAGAAGTCGTCGGTTGAGAATAATGACAAGCTGTTTGAGAAATTTGACCCTATTGAGCATCCCTCAAGTGTGAGGAACATGGTTGTTCCTTGTTTTAGGCTAGATGAAACCGGTATGTTTTCTAATTAGGTTTTTGCTGAGTAAGGTTAAAGAAATGAGTATACTATATATAATAGAAGTGATCCTAACATTTCTAAGAGTATATCAAGGATTTATTGTGGTCTTACATGTCCACATAGAACTCTACCTTCTAATGAACCACTTATATATGAGAATTAATGTGTTGAGATAGAGGAGTTAGAAAATTCTGAGTATGTGATAAGATCTGGGAGTACAGAATATTCTGGTGAAGAAGAAGGAAGTGGTAGTGATGAATAATATGATGGTGAGGATTATAATGAAGCTGGGAAAGAGGATAAAGAATATATAGAGGATAATAGAGAAGATTAATGTGAAAGGAAAGACACAAAAATTGATGATTCTGATAGTGGATCAAACCATGGGGATGATGACCAATGTCTTGGTAGAGATACAATTGATCTAACCCTATATCATGTTGATCATGAGAATACATCGGGTCACACCTTAGTGGAACACAAACATGTTGATGAATCACATGGAGCTGCTGAAAATTTGGTGATTGAGGAAATGGGTCATGTTGATCATGTTGAACTTGATATGGTTGAAGATAGATCTTATACTATCAATGTTTAGGAGGATTTTTAGTCTATAAAAAATGTATATATGATTCAAGGGAAGGAACTTTTATATTCATGAAATTGGTGATAATCTTAGGGGTTGAGACAATCTAAAAAAACAATGGCTGATGTGTGTGCTCTATTAGATGATATTGTGGTACCAATCTAAAGGAGGGACCCATGGTATATGACCCTTGGAATAGATTATATTAATGTAGAGGATATTACTTCACATACTCCATTAGTTGGTTCATAACCTATTGAATATATAACCAATTCATATTTTAATACCTTCAAAGATGTGTTGTTGGATGCTGTTTGATCCACCCATTCACAACCAAATACTCCAGTTTCCATTATTAGTGATAGATATACTGATTTGATTTTGGATATAGGAGTATCTCATGTTGATCCATGGCTGGTCACTCTTGCAGAAGGTGTTTTTTTTCAGATAATCAAAAGATGAATAATTAGTTAACTTCTATGGTTTCTGTGATTAACCTTTTGACAATTGAATATAGATCTTCTTTTGAAAAATTTCTTGTAAAGACCTATAATTTCCATGTAATGTTTTTAAATATATGGGAATTTTACGAGTTCACAAAAATTGACAGCACATGATTCTGAGGCCTGAAGTTCCTGGAATGAATTTCTGAACTTTTTTTGGGGTACATTCAGTAAATGCATGAGACAGCTTTTATTACTTTTTAACGGGTGCTCAGAATTGAAATCTAAGTGCACCATTGAACTCGTAGTTCCCATTTTCTCTAATGAATACTTTCATCTCAATGCTAGTCGGTCATGGGTGAAAGTTTTTTTTTGGTTTTTTGTTTAAGAATAAAATAAAAATAAAAGTGTATGACATTTTTATTTTTATTTGCAAACAACCATGTGGGTGCTGGAAGGTGGGGTCCACTTGAAGTAAACCTCCATGTAGTAGTTGAGGTGTGGGGACCACCAGAACATAACCTCTCATGAGATGTTATGGTGGAGGGGACCACCCAAACCGTAACCTCCCATGAGAGGTTATGGTGGTGGGGACTACATGGGCCTAAACCCCGCTTTGATTCGGTGAAAATATTATCCCCCCTCATTAATGTGGAGGAGCCTCTTGACTTCCTCCACATTAATTGTGCCAATGCACAAACCTTTATTGGTTCCAACCCTCAAGCATTAATTTTTCTACCACTATAATTAATGAAACTTTTTGAATTCTGCCAAAAAAATAATAGATTGCATAACCTATTATTTTGGAACACGTTTAATTTTGGTGGAGCCTTGGTAGAAAATCTCTCCAACGAAGAACTACTTATATAAACTAAGAACATGTTCTTCCAAAGAAGAACTCCAATGAAGAACGTTGACCCAGACTTCAAACTTCTTCCTCGAGACTTGCTCTGACATAGGACGTCTTTGACTATGATGAACTGACGTCCGTCTTTTACCAACAATTTTTCTTCATCCCTGTCACTCAGTCGATGTATCAACCTGAGGTAGGGGTTTATTTGTGAGATAATACATTCCATGATTTCTTTTGTGGTTTGGGAAAAAATTGTTTTGGAGGCTGTAAAATTTCAATTTCATCATTATTCTTTCTTGGTGAGCCAAATGCTACAACCCTAAATGTGGAGGTTGTGGGCCATACCAACAAGGCATGACCTCTCCGCCATTCTGCTTTGGTGTACTCTTCGAAATGAAGGATGATGACGAAAATGAAAAAGGCGATGAATGCAACATCATCACCACCCACAGCCACAGCGAACCGCACCGCCCCTGTGGCGCTCTGACCTCACTCGTAGTTCCTCCCACCAGCCACATACCCTCACCATGCCGCGCCGATCTAGCCAAACTGGACCAATGCCTCGGATCGCTCCTCCCGCCGGTCGATACACCACTTTCACGCCGCCCGTCATCCGCACCGCCTTCTGGCCGTGCTGCCCTCGCCGGCCGCACCGCCCGCCGGCCGAGCCACCCTAATCGCGCCGCCTTCCGGACTCGCCACCCTCACTGGCATTGCTGCCCGCCGGCTGGGCTGCCCCGACCCCACCTCCTTCTAGCTGTGCTGCTCACCGACCACACCTCTCGCCAGCCGCGCCTCCTGCCGTCTGCGCCACCCACTACCCTCCATGCCACCCCGTCTCGTGCCACCCGAGGCCCTCTGAGCCGTCTCACGGCCTCGTGCCCTTGTGGAATCCTCAACGGTCGAGCCTCCCTCACATCTCTTTATGTCCCCTCAGGGTTGGCTCGGTCAAATCGAGCGGGCCGGGCCGAAAAGAATGGGCCAAGCCGCCCAATGGGCTGGGTCGTGTCGTCCCAGTCCAGGTCGTGAAGGGTTGGTTAGACCAGGTCAGACCGGACACGGGCCCACTATGCTCCTTTACATTCTTTTGGTTATATCGTTGACACCAGACATCCGTTTGATGATTCATCAGTTGTGGTAGAAATCTTGGACCAAGACAGTCCCTTTGAGTATACCCCACTTGATTTTTGGATTGAGATGAGAAACAATCAGGTTGGATCATTCACGAATCCAACCGGGCCCTGGGGACTCAATGGATAATAACTCACTAATCGAATGTCCATTTGACACATAGTCTCTTTCTTTTAGTCCCCTATGATGTAGCGGAACTTTATGATACTTCTTCACGGGACTTCGTGACAGTTGTAGTATTGACCAGTAGCTCGTGGAGTGGATCCTCTCGGAGACTAGAAAGAGTTGTGCAGAGAACCAGTACCTGGCTGAGACCGGACCACTGGTGACAGTTTTGACCGGGAGTGACTCGACTGGCCAATGGGAAACACCTTGGTTCCATGGTAGACCCACAGTGGGGAGTGACTTGGTGTCATGGTAGAACCATGATCCTCGATACGAGGATTACCTGAGTAGGCTATGAGGGGTAGCGCTCTTGGTGATGCGGTAGATCCACTATACTTGACAGGAGGAGTACCTCAGCAGTCCAAGTTAGTGTGAAGTGCGTTTGGTGTCATTGAAGGCCCACTATACTCGATAGAGGAGGAGTTCTCCATCATCCAAGGTTTCGACAATATGATAGGGAATGTTACTTGATACTACCCCTAGAATAAAATCTAAGTTTTAGTTGAGTCTGTTTTTCTGTGTTTTCCTAATGATTGAGATAGATCACTTGATATCTTAGATATATTAATAAGCATATACCAAAACAGGGTTATATGTTGATTTCATTATTTTTGGTTTATTCTTGGTAGATTTTTTGTGACCTTGAGGTTCACGTGGTCCTTAATGAGTATCTTCATACTCACCCCTACACAGGCTATTCTCGCACCTTTTTGTGTTGGATGCAGATGACGGACAGCACTGACTACGTCTGAGAGTACAAGGACTGGATGGTACCTGAAGGTGGACCATACAACGGGATGGTACACAGAGGAGATGGTCAGGCATGGAGTGCTGAGGAGGCTATCTATAATAACCCTTTAGGTAGGAACCCCGGTGGACGATCCAGTGGCTGTCTTCCCTCATCTGTCAGTTGTATTGTATCACTGTTGTACTTGTACTTTCCAGTTGGTCTTGTATTCTTGCCCCTTTTTCATTCAGAACTCTTTTGGTATATAGTTTACTGGGTGTTTCATCTAGCTTTGTGATTTCTTGTGTGTGTGTTTACAGGTTATAAAGGAATTTCCTTCCTAGATATAGGGAATTACTCATTTGGTGCTAGTTTCCATCCCCTGGCCTATGGACGGCGGGCTTGGGGTAGTCACGACACGGACCCCGGGGGACGGGTCATGAAAAATTGGTACCAGATGAGTTAGTTCTAATGCAGAACATAGGACTCTAATATTTTTTGTTAAGCAATAGTGTTAAGTGTAGTAAGTGCGGTTTTCAGTTCAGGAAGTCTAGTTTTGGTGCGGTGGCTGACATATCCATACACCAGGACCCTGACTTCTGATTTTCCGACTCAGTGCATGAAAACCCGGATTATGTGTGTGTTTTCAAAAGTTTTATTTAGGTCTTCTCACTAGGTCATCACACCAGTTATAGCCTTTTAACCGTGGCACTCCATTTTCTTTTTATGATGCCTCCACGCAAATATCCAGCTAGAGTTTTGAGAGTTTTATCCACTGATACCCACCGAGCAACGAGGCCTCGGTGTAGGGCCCTTTTATAGTAAAGACACCAGCGGTACCACTCCTCGTTGATCCACCGATACCACCAGCCCTAGTAGCAGATAGAGCATTTCGCTTGAGCACGTTGCATGAGTAACAACAAAAGAGGCCACCTAGGTTCAGTGGATAGACGGACCCACAGACGACTGAGGATTGGTTGGAGTTTGTGGTGAGAGTTTTCTGACTGGTAGGGACACGAGCCGATCTCATGGTGATTCTTGATGCCCTAATTCTACAGGAAGTAGCGGGTAAATGGTTTAGCTTGATGATTCAGGTCCATGATGAGGTGACACTTCTCTGGGCAGCCATTGAGAGCGTGTTTCGGGCAGAGTTTGTCCTAGCGACTCTTCATGTAGTGTGCATACATGAGCTTTTTCATCTACTGTAGGGAAGAATTAATGTAGCCCAGTACACAGTGAGGTTCAATAACCTCCCACGTTACTCCACTCATATGGTGTGAGGCCCATTATTCAGGGCCCATACCATCGTGAAGGGGATTAGGTGGGAGATCAGGGCTTCGAGGGTCTCACTCAGCATCCCAATGTAGGCATGGGTGTTAGATAGGGCCCTATTGGTGGAGAGTTTTCTTGCTATGTAGTCACCAGTAGTGAGACCCCCCACCAATTGTCATGTAGCGAAGTTTTCTGCAGCTTGCAGCAGATAGACATCGCATATGACCTAGAGGACCAGACCTATAGGTGGACGACTGCATGACTCTGAGTCGGTTGTGTGGGGCACTCTAGGTGGAGACATACATGCTAGGAGCGAGTAATGTTTCTCATTCTGTGGGTAGGGTCACATGGCTAGTAACTCTCCAACCCCTCATACGGATGATCAGCCGACGGTTGAAAACCCGCCTAGATAGAGACAGAGGTTCGATCGAGGTGGTACATAGGGAGTATGTGGAGGTGGCATAGCAGCTGTTTGTGCAGCTAGCGGTGAGTGAGGGTTTGAGATTTTACTTCCACCAAAACCAGGAGGTCCACCCCGACCGCAGGGAGCAGGTGGATAGGGGAGAGCTCAGCTCCAGGCAGCTGAGGCCTACGGTCACGATGCTCCGGAGATGATATGAGGTACGATCTGTGTCTACTCCACCATAGTTGTAGTAATTATAGACACTGGTATCAGTCATTCTATTATTACCACTTCCTTCATTTGGAGCTTGGAGATTTCGACGGATCCATTGGCTCGATCCATAAGGATAGAGACTCTTACAGGAGAAGATTTGACGATTATGCACTGGTGTCGGTAGGGCAGGCTTACTCTAGGAGGTGAGAGCATCGACTGGGATCTTCTAGTAGCGGCATCGAGGCATTATGGAGTCATCTTGGGTATGGCCAGGTTATCTACATTCCATGCTCTGATTGATTGTATTCGGATCCAGGTGTGGTGTGTCTGGATGGATGATACCAGGTTTACCTTCACTGGAAAGAAGGGAGACTTTGGAGTTCAGGATGGACTCACCCAAAGGAGAGTGCATCCGATCACTCATCAGTTGGCTAGCCTTACCCTTAGATCTATTGATGTGGATAATCTGAGATATCATTTAGTAGTGGACCAGTATATGGATGTTTTAACTGATGATGTCCCAGGTCTATCTCTTAGCAGAGAGGTGGAATTTGACATTGACTTGTACCCTAGGAAGACACTGATATCAACACCAACATAATGGATGGCTCCCGCGGAGCTTCACGAGCTACGAGTACAGTTAGAGGACATTCATGGGAAATGATTCATTTGGCCCATTTTTCTCCCTGGGAAACCTCGATTCTGTTCCCCAAGAAGGAATATGGGTGCTTGAGGCATTTTGTGGACTATCAGCACCTGAACCATATGACAGTGAAGAACATGTTCCCACTCCCGAGGATTGGTGGCCACTTTGATCAGCAGAAGGGAGAACAGTGGTTCTCGAAGATAGACCTCAGATCAGGCTATTACTAGCTTAGAGTACGAGATGAGGATGTGTAGAAGACAACCTTCAGCTGTCGGTACGACCATTTTGAGCTCTTGGTTATGACATTCTGTGTAACCAATGCTCCAGTAGTGTTCATGGGGCTCATGAGTAGGATCTTTCAGCCATACCTCGATTGATTTTCTGTAGTCTTCATCAATGAAATTCTGATATACTCCACTACTGTGTAGGAGCATGCCTATCATTCGTAGGTAGTACCAGACAGGCACCGAGAGCACCGTCTTTATGGTAATCTCTTGATGTGCTAGTTTTGGATACGAGAGGTTTACATTCTAGGACATGTCATATTGGAGGCTGGAGTTATACTAGATCCCGCAATGATTGAGGTGGTACTTTCATGGTAGCCACCCAGGAGTGTGACAGAGATACAAACTATCTGGGGTTTTGCTGGATACTGTCAGAGGTTTGTGGTAGATTTATCCAGAGTTGCAGCACCACTATCTGCCTTGACAAAGAAGGGGCACCCTTATTTAGTCAGAGAAATTCCAGCAGAGTTTTTAAGAGTTGATGTAGAGGCTGAGTAGTTCCTCCATCTTGAGGCTTCTAGAGGATAGCGTAGGGTATGTATTCTACTGCGACACATTAGGGACCAGGATCAGATGTGTCTGGATGTAGAAGTGAACTGTGATCGCATATGGTTCTCAACAGCTGAGAGAGAACAAGTAGAACTACGTTACCCATAACCTGGATTTAGTAGCATTAGTCTTTGCCTTTATGATGTGGTGACACTATCTATTGGGTGATAATTTTACAATGTACTTTGATCACAAGAGTATCATGTATAACTTATCTCATAAGGGCATGAATATCATACAGTGACGTTGGCTTGTGTTCCTCTAGGACTATGACTTTGAGATAGTCTATACTCTTGGGAAGTGGAACGTTGTAGAAGATTCACTCTACAGGAGGACAGGTATAAAGCTTCTAGGTGAGGTGATGGAGCAGCTTACCACTTAGCAGATATCCTTTGTGGATATTGATGTAGAAGCTTTCCTTCAGACTCTTACAGTCACTCCCCCACTTCTTTATCGAGTCAGGGAGGTGCAACGTGGGGATGCTGACTGTGAGGATCGACATGCTCAGATATCCATTGGGCATGCACCTGATGGATTTTCTAAAGGCGGAGAGCACGTCATCCACTTCAGAGGATGTACCATGGTACCAGTGTCACTTCAGGAGGTACTGTTGAGGGATTTACACACATCCCCTCTAGCGGTACATCTAGGAGTGGCATATATGTACCAAGACCTCTGACGACAACACTTGTGGCCGGGAATAAAGAGATCAGTTGTAGAGTTTGTCTCTCAATGCCTCACTTGTCAGCAGGTGAAGGCGTAGCATCAGGTACCAGCAGGCTCGGTTTAGCATTTAGAGATCCAAGAGTGGATGTGGTATGGGATAACCATGGAATTTGTGATGTGTATTAGACATTCATCAAGGGGTCATGAATCTATTTGGGTTATCGTCGACCGACTCACCAAGTCATCCAACTTCATACCGATCATAGAGAAGGGTTCAGTAGAGATCATGGGATGCCTCATTGTGCAAGAGATTGTGCTGCTACCTGGAGTATCTTCGGCGATTGCCACCAATCATGACACATGATTTACTTCCCAGCTATGGAAGGGGTAGTAGGAGGCTTTCGAGACACATCTTTGTTTGAGAATCGCCTTCTATCCGTAAATGGATGGTCAAACTGAGCGGACCATTCAGACCCTCGAGGACATTTTCTATGCTTCTTTCCTTGACTTAGGTCACAGCTGGGTGGATCATTTTCCTTTAGTGGAGTTTGTGTAAAAAAACATCTATCACTCCAACATTGGGAGGGCACCTTTCGAGGCATTATACGGTCAACCGTGCAGATCATCTTTGGGTTGGACTGACCTAGGGGAGTCAACACTCATTAGACCCGAGATGGTTCGGGCTACCACAAAGAAGGTACAGATCATCCATGAGCGGATGAAGACTGCACAGAGTAGACATAAGTTGTATGCTGACAGGAGATAGAGGCCTTTAGAGTTCGAGTATAGAGACCACGTCTTTCTTTCGGTCTCACCTCGATGAGGTCTATGGAGATTTAGCTGAGGTATCAAGTTATCTCTGAGGCTCATCAGATCTTTTCAGGTCCTCAGCATAGTTGGCGAGGTGTCATACCGCTTATGTCATCCACCTTAGTTGCACTAGGTACACAACATCTTCCATATATCCTAGCTGAGGAGATACGTGCATGACACTTCTCACATCATCGGCCATGGAGAGTTGGACATTGATGATGGGGAGAATTTTATGGAGGTTACAGTAGAGAATGAGGATCTACAGGAGTGGGTCCTTCGTGGATGGTCGATACCTCTGGTGTGTGTTCGATGGTAGCACGCGAACCTACAGGAGACCACATGGGAGCGGGAGGCTGAGATGCATTCTCAGAACTCCCACTTGTTTACGTAGTTTGAGTTGTGGCTTATAGGGATGTAGAGCCTAGAGGTGGGGAAAATGTAAAGACCCGGAATTTCCATGTTATTATTTTAAATATATGGGAAATTTATGAGTACGTAAAAATTGAAGGCACATGATTCTAAGGCCCGGAGTGCCCGAAATGAATTTATGAACTTTTTTCAAGTATGTTCAGTAAACGTATGAGAGTGTTTTTAAAACTTTTGATCCAATGCTCAAAATTGAAATCTGATTGCACCATTGAACTGGTAGTTTCCAGTTTTCACTTCAAAAGACTTTCACCTCGATGGCAGTTGGTCGAGAGTGAAAGTTAGTTTTTGGGTTTTTTGTGTAAGAATAAAATAAAAATAAAAGTGTATGACATTTTTATTTTTATTTGAAAACATCCATGTGGGTTTTGGTGGGTGGGGTCTACCGGAACTAAACCTCGATGATGAAGTTGAGGTGTGGGGACCACTAGACCAAAACCTCTCATGAGAGGATATGGGGGTGGGGACCACCACAACTATACCCTTCCATTAGATGTTATGGTGGTGGGGGCCACCCGGGACTAAACACCCATTTAATTGGGAGAAACTCTCAACACCCCTCATTAATGTGGACGAGCCTCTTGACTTCCCACATTAATTGTTCCAACACACATACCTTTATTTGTGCCAACCCTCATGCTTTAATTATGCCACCCACAATAATTAATGAAATTTTTTGAATTATGACAACAAAATAATAGATTTCATAATATATTTTTGTGGAACACTTTTCATTTTCATGGAGCCTAGGGAGAAAAGCACTCCAACAAATAAATACTTCTCCGAACGAAGAACATGTTCTTCCAACGAAGAATGTCGACGAAGAACGCCAACCCCTACTTCGACCTTCCTCCTTGAGACTTCGTCTGAAGTAGGATGTCTTCAACTACAATGAACTGATGTCCATCTTTTCCCAATGATTTGTCTTCTTCCCCACCACTATATTGACGTATAAAACTGAGATAGGGGGTTTATTTGTGAGATAATACTTTCCTAGATTTCTTTTGTCGTTTGGGAAAGAACCATTGCAGAGGTTGTAAAATTTAAAGTTCATCGTTCTTCTTTATTATTGATCCAAATGCTACCACCCTAAACATGGAGGGTAAGGGCCAAAACAACATGGACCAACCCCTCCTCTATTCTTCTTTGGAGAACTCTTTGATATGAAGGAAGGTGATAAAGATGATGAAGGAGACGAAGGCAATGATGCTGCCACCCGCAGCCACCGTGACCCACGCCGCCCACGCAGCGCTCCGGCATCGCCAGCTGCGCAGACCACCCGCCACACACCCTCACTACACAGCGTCGCCAGGCCCGAACTGGCCTCGTGCCCTGGCTCGCACCACCCACCGGCAGAGCCGCACAGTCTGCGCTTCCTACCGGCCGTGCCCCCCGCCGTTAGCGCCGCCCTCGTTGGGCCACCTGCCAGCCGCACCACCCTTACCGGCCTCACCACCCGCTGGATGAGCCACCCCGACCGCTCCCCCCACCAGCCGCACCACCCACCGGCTACGCATCTCACAGCCTGCTGAGCCACCCCGGCTCACGCTGCCCACGCCCCTCTAAGCCGCCCCAGGGCCTCATGCCCTCACGACACCCTCCTCGGCCGAGCTACCCTCGCGGATCTTCATAGCCCCTTGTGGCCTGTTAGGTCAGACCTAGTGGGCTAGGACAAACCCAATGGGCCAAGACGTCCAATGGGCTGGGCCAGATCAAATGGGTCTGGCATGATCGACCTGAGGAGGGTCGGTCTGACAGGGTTGGACCAGACCCGGGCCCACTACACCTCTTTACATTATTTTGGCGAGATCATTGACACCAGACGTCTGTTTGATGAACCCTTAGTGGTGATAGAAATCATGAAGTGAGATAGTCCCATTGAGTAAACTCCACTGGAGTTTTTTATTGAGAAGGGAAACAATCTGGTTGGATTGAGCATAAATCCAACTGGGCCCCCGGGACTAAAAGGATACCAACTCATAGACTGAGTGTCCATTTGACCCGATGTCTATTGAGTTGACATACCTATGACATGGTGGACCTTTGAAATACATTTTCATGGGAATTCGTGATAGTTAAATTATCGACTAGTTGCTCGTGGAGTGGATCCTTCTAGAGACCAGTGGGCATAGTGCGGAAACCATGTAGCTACCTGAGACCTGACGAATGCTAACTATTTTGACTCGAAGTGACTCGACTGGCCTACTGGGGAGAGACTTGGTGTTTCAGAAGACCCATAGTGGGTAGATCCTTGGTGTCGCGTTAGACCCATGGTACTCGATTGAAGGAGTACCTCAGCACGCTACCAGGGGGATCGCGCTTGGTGACGCGCAAACCCACGGTGGGGAGCACTCTTGGTGACATAACAAATCCACAGTACCTGACAGAAGGAGTACCTTAGGTGTCCAAGGATAGTGGAAAACACACTTTGTTTCATGGAAGGCCCACTGTACTAGATAGAGTATTAGTTATCCAATAGCCGGGGTTTCGATAATGTGACTATAATGTTACATTATACTGCCCCTAGAATAAAATCTTGGTTTGAGATAAGTTAGTTTTTCTATGTTTTTTTCATGATTGATATGGACCACATGATAACTTAGGTATATGTATGGGAATATATATATATTGGGTTATCTATTGATTTCCTTAATTTTGGTTTATCCTTGGTGGATTTTGTGAGACCTTGAGGGTCTCAGGGTCCCTAATGAGTATCGTTATACTCACCCATGCACGGGTTATTCCCGCACCTAGTTGTGTAGGATACAGACAACGGACATCACTGACTGAGGCTAAGAGTAATAGGACTAGATGTTACCTGGAGGTTCGCCAAACAATGAGTTAGTACATGGAGGATATGGTTAGACGTGGAGTGCTGAGGCGACGATCTGTACCTAGCCTTCTGCTAGGAACACCGGAGGACGATCCAATAACTGTCTTCCATTATCTTTCAGTTGTATCCTATCACTGTTTTACTTGTACGTTCAAGTTGGGATTGTATTCTGGATCCTTTTTCTTTCATAACTCTTTTGTTACACATTTTACTTGTTGTTTTATCCTACTGTGTGATTTTGTGGTTGTGTGTTTACAGGTTATAAAGGCAATGCCTTCTATGTTTTAGGGAATTACACCTTTGGTGCTAGTCACTAGCCCCTGAGCTATAGAAGTCATGCTTGGGGTAGTCACGGCATAGGCCACATAGGATGGGTCATGAAATTTATAAAAATTCTTAGATACACATATTTTGAATAATCTAAAGAAGATAATCCTTCTCAAACTCCATCTCATGAACTAGCGCAGTTGAAATGCAATATTTGAGATATAATACAAGGTTCCTCCAATAGTGGCTCCTATTTCCCACTCTCTTGAGGTTGATACGATAAGAAATATGATTAGGGAGGATCTTCATACAGTGGTGGGTAGCAATGAATTGGATAATATCTCAAAAAAAAAAACTTTGATCATATTTATGACATGGTTTGGTTTTATTCCACTGGTTCTATGAAGGCTGAAGAAGAAATTAACATGAAATTTGATTTATATTTCCATTGAATTTAAACCAATAATAAGGTAACCAGTCACATCAAATATATTTTTTAAAATTTCAGGCTACCTCCTGTGACCCATGAATTGGAGGAAGTAGTTAAATTGTTGAAATATTATAGTCCAAACCTTCATAAATTCATGGAAAATAATTATGATTTTGAGAAGGAAATTGAATATTGTGGTGAGGTAATTAAGGAATTCATAAATTTTCTCAAACCATACCTACATCATCACACCACAGTTATTAATAAACCTCCTGTTGTTCCTTCCAAACCAGTCCTGCCCACTTCTACCTCATATTCTTCTACCATTTTGTCACCTATAAACCTGACTCCCTTCCCAATATCTCATCCATATTTGAACTATCATCTAACATGAACTCACAAGACATTATTCCCCACCTTGAACCATCCTTGCTGTTTTAGTCTTTACTAGAGTTACTTCTTCTTCCCTCATTGTTATATCAATGACTTCTAGCACTACTACTATTGGACCTTATGATCCGCCCTCATCTGCTTCTGATAAAGGTATGTAAGTGATGTACTATACTATTCCCATGAAATAGTTGGATCACTTTTTGATATAGATTTTAGGTACTCTTTTATTTTATGTTTTGTCTTAGTTGTTTATGGATTGATTAATAGAATACCTTCTCTCATTTTATCTTATTGTTAGTTACTTATCTATTATTTATTTTTCTTTCAGTGTTTCCTTTTTGATAATCCAAAAAGGTGGAGATATAACATGGAATCTCTCTTAGGGGGAGTATAATATTAAGATTTATGTTTAAAGGGGAACATATAATTGAAAATTTATATTTAATAAGTAATTTTTACTTTTGTTTATTTTTGAATTTCATCAAAATAATCTATGTAATATATTAAAAATATTATTACTATGATCATCATATATTAATTAAATTATTTATATTTATAATTCCATAATTTTTTAACATAAAAATGAAGAGATTGTTAGCTCCTCTAGTTTTATTTCTCACAAACCATGCTTAACTATGCTAATTATGATTTTTTAAGATAATGAATGTTTAACCAAGTTCAATTATACCTTTAACCGATGGTGTATGTGGTTTCTTCATAAGACAAAATTACATATTTTAGTTCAGTACGAGCTACTAATACTTTTCTTACTTTTAGACATGTTAATGATACATAAGATATTGATGATATAAGCTATCGATAAGCTAGGTTACCGATAGGTTGACTTAAAAATGTCTGACAAAACGACATCAGACCTACAGATAGAGTGACCATACGACACTAATAATTTTTCTATGTACGATCTACTAAAAGTTAAGCTACAGACACATCACCTACCAACATCCAAGATAACGACACATCACCTACCGATAATCGTGCTATCAATGCATTTTTTATCGATATATTGATTCAAAGATGAATGTTTGACGTACATATAGAGTGATCCAACAAAAATCTGATGTACCTATTGAATTTATCTTTTGATAGAATGAGATACCAATAGAATAATCTACTAATACTAATAAACACAAAAAGTCTGAGAAACTGACCGACTGTGTGACTAATGATCTGTCTCTTAAATATGAAATTACCTATAATAGTAATATATATGAACCTTAGAACTTCTTATTAAATTATTGAAAATGTAAATTTTTTGTAGAAACAATTAATGATGTCAGATACCAGTAAGGGGTATGAGGTACCATAGAACATGCTTCTTGTATGTATAACGAGAATATCTAGATCATAGAAAAAGGGGGGAGACAAGGATGAAATATAAAAAGCTTTTATTGAACCTTATATAAAAACAAAAGAGCTCCATACTAGGCTTACATGAATATACTACTAGGTACCAAAAGACCTAAAATAAATACAACAAATTCTTATCAGCAATGAATATTTCAAGGCTCACTAGGAATATATGACAAAAGAAAAAAATAATATTCATTTTCTAGTATATATCTTGAAAACAACACCAGCTTTACTTATATTATTTTGAAGGAGTCGAGAATATTTTTAGAACATCACAAAGATAATTCTAAACCAAATTCTCATTATATATCAATGCAGGATCATACTATTTATATTCCAAGTAGCGTATATATTTCTATTTTATAAACACACATTGACTTTTGTTCTTAATTTAAGATACATAGTTATCTTCACCAACCTATCTTTTCATACATTACATTCCAATGAATAATTGTGGAAGAGTTAATTAAGAATCATTATTATTTGTTTGTTTTGAACTCCTGCTAATACTATGTATTTGGTATAGTGACCTAGATAATTTTTATACTATTGTTACCCTGATCCAGAGTGTGGATCATGTATATTTTATATAAACTTCTTGGTCATAGGTGATCACCAACTAGATGGGATTAGTTCTTCACTTGGGATTGAACCTCTTTTTTAATTATACTGTGTGTTTTCACTATCATTGTAATTATTTTAGAAAACATAAATTTTAATTGATAGATAATTATAGACAGTGTTTATATTAAAATTTTAATTAGTATACTATTATCAAATGTTAAAATAGTAATCCATGTTTTTTTAATAGAGAAATAATCAATCTTTGAGAAATATTTCAAAAGAACAAATTTTTTGTAAATATGCTATATTGGTAAACTGGACTGTATATGTTTTGAAATTTCGAGATTTTTATAGTAATAATTTTTGGAAAAACATTTTTATAGGAACTCAATTCACCCCCCTCATTAGTTTCATAGTATGACCAACAATATGGTTAAAAATGGACTAAATGTATATTCATGAAGATGGTGGTCATACGACTACCTAAGTAATGTTTTCATTTTTCAATAATTTTTTTGGATATAAGGAATGTAACATTAATCATTAAAAAATGATCATTATATATTAAATACTATTTTATTTATATATATATATATAAACATTTAAATGGAATTGTTGTGATGAAAAATGAATCACAGTGCTTTGAGGAGGTGGAAGTTCACACATCCATAAACGATGTTATCAGTTTCTTAGTGTGTGGATGTGTAGTAAATAAAATGATTTATTATATTACGAAAATTTAATTATTTCATAAATATTATAATGTTTTCCATTATTTCATACATATAAAATTTATATTTATTTTTACTAATATATAATTTATAGTGATAGTAAAAAATAATACATAAATAATGGAGACAGTAGGTTATATAAACGCATGAACACTGTTTCAATTTTCATGTCATATTGAATGAATGAAAAGTTACTGATATATATATGAATATTATAATAATAGTGTAATATTATAATATATATATTTATATATCATAAATTTATTAAAACCACCCATAATACTTTACTTGAGAAGCGTGAATGAATCACATCACTTTTTTGAGGTGACAGTCCACACGTCCACAAATGATGATAAATTATTCTCCAAATATAGATATAATGAAGTTATGTGTTATAAAATAATTATAGAAGCATAAATAAAATATCAATATCGTATATAAAATAGATAAATAATAATTCCATCATTATTTTCTCCCTTAAGAGGTGAAAAAAAATAATAAATGACATTTGTTCATGAGGTGGTAGTCCGTCGTAGGCACGAACTATGATTGCACATACCATTTGATGAATTATATAAAGGTGTAGGTAATAAACATTATACAAAAACTTATTTGTATATTTTGGATAATTATGTTATAATATATGAAATATATAAGAATAATTGAAGGGGTGTATAATGAAATAAATCAAAAGTGGTTGTTGAATAAAGTTACCCCTTCTTCGGGTAACTTTTTTTGTTTTACCAAATAATTCCATTGCTGGATTTCATACAGAAGTTAAGAATGTTGGATGAGTGAAGAGAAATATTGAGCTAATTTGGGTAATTTTTTATGAGATATAAGGGCTTGAGATATGTGAATAATTGATGGTAGTGGGTTCCTTTTTATAGTGGATGAGGAGTGGAATTCTTGTAACTATAAAATGGTAAATTATAATGAGGGGTTTCCATTAAATAGTGTTCCTCAAAAAAGAAATATAAATATATCCAATGAAGTTTTAGGTATAAATATTTCCATAAAATTTATTTTGGATAATTTACTTGGTCATATGGCCCCATAATATTAATGAATAACCACTAAGTAAACTCATTTAATCCTTGAATGTTGTAATAAAATTTTATTGGTTTCACTAATATTTTTTATAGATTTAGATGAATTTACTTGAAATTATATATAATTATTATAAAAAATATGGAAGCTATTTTTTTAATTTAAAATTATAGTGTAGGTTAAAATTAATTTAAAACTAATCTCATAGAAAATAGGGAAAGTTGGATTTTAATGATAACATGTTCAAGAGTTCAATAAGTTTTTATATTTAAATTCAATATAAAAATTATTTAAATTATATAAATTGAACTAATATATGTAAATTTTATCTAATTATAATTTTAAACCAATTTATAATACAAGTTATTGCTATAAAATATTTATAAGAAAAGTCAATTTACTATTAAAATGTAATATTTTTATCTATTCATTAAAAAATTGAAACTTCAGTGAAAAATACCAAAAGTCCACCCCACTAAAAATTTGAAAAAATAAATTAAAAAAGAAGAAAATTTTATTATATAAAATTTATTAAAATTTAAAAATTGAGTTTTACAATAGGTGTTCCATTAAAAGGAAGTGAAATTTCTTTTAATAGGACATTTCTTTTTAAGCATAAAATGAGATTGGTTCTAATCTTATACTTATGTTACATATTGTATTGATGTAAAAAATAATTGATTGAATGTATAATATACATATTTCATTAATATCATCCAATAATTGAAATTAATTTAATTTATTTTTACAAAACACCTTTGTGGTCATAAAATAGTTTTGTTATAAATAAATTCATTTATATTCGGTTGGATTATATATTAATTTATATGACCAAAAAATTATATTAACATATGTAAAACTAATTTCACAAATTTAGTTAATCCTTTTCATAAATGTCATTAAAATATATGTTTTATAACTATGATATAGAATAATAATATTAAAACAATATTTTAGTTTGGAAAAACTCGTTCTGGCATGTAATGCATGTTATCAAAGGAACTCAGTTTAGTGTGTAATAGAAGAGAAAATAGTGGTGTTTATACCATAAGTAATTATTATTATTTTGTTTAGAATAATATTTACTTGTTGTTGTGTATAAATAAATCTACAAAAAAATTAAATTTATTCTAAAAGGAAAAATTGTACTGTATGGGGGTGTTACATTATCCTAACCCTCAATAAATTGCATCCTCAAAATACCAACATGTTCTTGATAATATAGGGTTTTATATTCGAAATTTTTATTGTAAAAAATGACACATAATAAATAGTGTTAATAAAACATATTATTAATAATATTGGAATCTTAGTAAAATTTTTATATTAAATAATCACATAAATAGGGTTCCATATAGTATGACATATGTTGGAAATGAGAACATGTACATAGAAGTGAAAACTAAAACTCCAATACATATAGAGTTCAATAAAGGTCATGTTTATAAGAATGTTATTAAACACAAATCCATAATACATATGTGGGAAAAAATCATCGATATCATAAATAAGGATGATAATAGGACACATTTCTTATGTCATGTACGTTTTTATAGATTTATAGAGATATTTTATTGCATAAGAATATAAATAAATATAATTACTTGATACATTTATTTTTCATTATCACAACCATACTGTTTGGTTGTGAAATGAAATATTTCTTCTTCATCTCCTAGAAATAGATTCATAATATAGTGAATTAATATATATATCACTAAAGAAATGTACAACTATCAACATATACCATTTCATAAGGGGTTAGAATTATATCCCTGAAAAAATATCAATATTCAAAGCACAATAAGATCATTAATGTTTCAATTTGAACATATCATTAATCTGAAAAACATAAAGTTGAACTAGATTATAATATACCAAATATGTGAATACATTTATTATGAATCCACATGAAATATGGAGATAAAATAAATTAACCTAAAACATTATTTAAAACATATATTATTACTTATTCCTTTTTTAAAACATAGGTTATTGTATATATTCATCAATTCTAGCAAACTCCATCTTACATAGAACACTTTGACAATAAATAATTAATTAGTTCCATGGTAGTCGATAATATCTAATTGAAATTTTCCTCATCAAGTATTTTTTATCCAGAAATAATTATATCAATATTAGGAATTGTAACACACAATTCATCCATGGTACATTTCCTTTTAAATAATACAACAGCTTGAATTGTATAAAACTTCAAGTTCTAGCACACCACGACCAATAAAATTAGCTGTTATGAATAGTAATACCCAAATTTTAAAATTTTATAAATTTTATTTTTCTAAATGGAATTCATTTATGGGTTCAGAATATCAATATTAGCTTAGGGGGAATTTTTGGTATTTTTCTGAAATCATTCAATATTTGATGAATAGTGAAGAACAATGCGTTATTGTTTAAAAATGACATTTTATTAAAATAATTATTTGTTTTTGTTAAGTTAATATTTTTTAAAAATAGATACATAATACCTATACATGTTTAATTTAATTCATTGGAGACATTTTATATTAATATCTGATATATAAAAAGGTATTGAACATTTTATCGTCTTTTACCCACCTTCAAGGAACATTTGCAAATTTGGATAAAATTCAATTTTACCACTTCTATGAATTGAATTTAAAAAACCCAAGAGACAAAATTGACATAATTAAGTAAAATTTTGTTGAATAATATAAAAATAATTTATTTAGAATAGTAACTTTTAACTTTTATTTACCATAGTAAAAAGTAAATCTGTTAATTAAATGTTAAAAATATATTATTATTACCCTAAAACATGTACTAATCATATTTTATAAATCTATTTCAGCATGAAACATCATTGGGAATAAAATACGATCCTTTTGGTCAATAAGGATTAGATCAAGACATTTATTAATATTTTATTTAAACAAGAGTTAAAAGTGTTAAATTCAAATTTTCATAACAAAAACATTTTTAATATAGGGTTAGAATAAGATAAATTCGACTATAAATATTCATTAGAAATATAGAAAATATTTCTTACATTGCGGTATTTTATTATTTATTTTTAAACGTTAAATAATTAAATTTATTTTTGACACAATGATGATGCAATAATTACCTTATTAATGAATGATTAAAATACATCATATTATAAATATCCAAATAAAGTAAAATTCATAATTTTGATGAATTAAACAAATTTATAGGTGAATATGACATTTTAGGGTTTATTAAATCAATTTGTTCGATGTAATCTAGTCTTTAGGACGTTAAAAAATCAAATACTAAATGTTTCAAAATTGACAAAAATGAGTTTTTACAAAAAACAATACACTATTAAATGATATAATAATCCTAAAATAAAAGGTTTGACAAAAGGACTTATATAATAATAGATATGTCATTAATGAACCACTTGGGGTTTTATTTTCATTTTATAGTTTGTTTATTAACCATATAATATAAAAATACAATGAGACAAAGTAAATATTAAACAATTTAACAAAGAGTGAAATAAAAAGATAATGTTAAAATGGTGACCTAATCCTATCTAAAACATATTGATTAATTGATTTTTGACTGATCCATACCATATCGTTGGAAGAAATCCTTTATGATCCATTATTAAATGAATATGATTGTATAATAAAATAATATTTCAAGGGTTTCCTATGGTGACCCTCACCTCTTTTATAAGAGAGTCCTTCCCCTTCTCTTAATTTGACATATCCAAACCCATTTGGCTCAGCCAAACCCTGCTCAAATATCGTCCCAACTACCCTCACATAGACCTAGAGGCCTTACATGGATCATAAATCCAACCTTTGGATCCCTTTTGATCAACTCAAAAGGAAACGCCCAAAGAAGAGGTAATAATTTTCCCCCATATTTCAAAGTTCTTTTCATCTTCCAATTTCTCTTTCATTATTGTTTCCATACCACAAAAATAACTCCAGTACCTTATACAAATATAATTTCATTATAATTATGGTATAACCATATTTATTATTCTATCCATCCTATGAATGATAAGTCACCGTACGTGCATACGCATGGCTTACCATCTCCACGTCGTGGTGCAGTTTGTTATTAAAACACTTCATTATTTGAATCGGTATAATAATGAGTATAAATGATGTAATCAATAAATATAACATGTTAGGGATTATTTTTATATGATATAAAATAAAAATAACATATGATTTCACCATCAATATAATGATATTGTCTCTCGTGCGTACGTACGGATTTCTATCTCCAAGAAAGCAATGAAATTCATTCTCCATCATGACAATTCAAGAATAATTTTTATTTTATGATTAAAAGTAATTTTTATGTACTGAATATAATTTTTGATATGAATAAAATACATATTATCCATAAAAAACATGGATTATGTATCCAATCATATAAAGGAAATCAAATTAGTTAACAAATGAAACAATGATACTACTGAAATATTATTAACAAAGCAATATTAGAGGATCATATATGATATCATATTTATATATGTTGTTCTTGTATAATTATAAAACAATAATTTAACAATTATATACGAGGTTAAAGTACACTCAATCAAGGATAAGTACATGGTAAGGGTTAATTCTACAATATCTTCATTCTCTGAGGTTGTTTATACATGAGTATCTACTATGATCTCTTTATCATACACATATGTGTTTCTTCACAATGTATTTCAAAACATTTCTTATATTTCATAGACTATGGGTTAAATACATTTATACAATTTTTTGAAATTTTATGATATTCTTTTAAATTAATCTATTTGTCCTTTTCCAAACAAGTTCTTTTACGACCTTTTCAACAAAATTACAGAATGAATGTTTTTTAACTTATATGAAAGTTTTGAATGTTTTAAACCATTGTAACACCTTCAAAGATTCCCTTACAAGTTTATAAGATTATTTTAAAAAAAAATTCTCTTTTATAATTATTCAACTTTTAAATTATTTCAAAATAGAAAAAAAATCTCCCAAATAGTTTTGATTTCATCTATGTCAACATACTCTGATAGATTTTACACTTATTTGAAGTTGATTTATTATGATACAATCTTCCATATTGTATTGACAATTTTCTAATATGTTTGACTGTGGATGTGTTATTTTTATACCATTCATGGTTTATGGTTAAGCTATTAACATTTAATATGTTTTTTTTAATATGAATGTTTAGGTTATATTTAAATATTTTCATATGGGGAATGCATTGGACTTTGTAAGTGATGGGTGGATCCTCCTATAGCTCCTCGATGCATCGTTCGGTCTCATGAGACAAACTAGTTTCATGGAACAAGGCCTTGAAATAATCTTATTTTTAGTCTTGGCACAAGGCATTGACTATGTGGTTATGATGTATGGAATTATTCATTCCATCATTATGAAATTAGAAATTGATATTACATGTGTTCATTCGACCAGTAGAATATCTATGTGAATATGAAAATGAAATTATTTGATTTATCTTTTCAATTTTAGGATGAATCTTAAATTTAAAAATGTTAGTGTTTTAGTATTATAAATTTCATTAAATGTTTATGAATATTTAAGAATGTTCCCACTATATTGTTATCCTCACTGAACACCTAAGCTCAACCTTTTTTTTATTTGTCCCAGGATGTGATGAAATATATTATGACTGAACTTTAGGGATAGTCTGAGGTATATGAATGTGTTCAAAGGAGACAATTTTGTTGTTGTTTTTCATTTTATATGTAATTTAAAACTTATGTTTTTATCTTGTACATCCAAGGCTACATAACTGATCAGTCTTTTGGAATTTGACATGATGTGACCATGCTGATGTTATGTAATAATGCACTGACTCTGGGTAAGTGGGGTCAGGGTGGTACAGTTGGTATCAAAGGAAGTTCAGTACAAACTTGGAAGCAAGATTTAGAAAAACTATGATTAGATTACATTACCCTAGGATTGAAATTGAGGAATAGTATATAAGAACTTCCTAAAAAAATTTGTAATGCTGAGATTTTGTGATTTTTCCAAGAAATACATCTCTTCCTAGATACGAGAAGGTAGAAGCGGCTCTCACATAGATGTAACAAGTAGTGAAATCATCGACAAGGAGTTTCAAGCTTGACTTAGGGTATCCTAGTACATGACAATGGGCCTTGCTGCACTCCTGGTTATGACACTCCTAGTGGATATTATTAGGATAATTCAAGTTCTCTTTAAAACCCATTATTAAGGATTTATTAATATATAGCTCCTCAAGGAATACATTTTTATTATTATGGATTATATCCATAAACTGTTCACTTTACGTTAACTTGTTTACATGTTTGGAAATATGTATTGTGATTCATAAACTAATCTAGTGTATGCCATTGTTTGGAAATGGAACCTAGTGAAAGGATTGGAACCAATATCAGCACATGTAGTCCATATAGGTATTTCCCTGCAACTCAATATAATTTTAGCAAAGCTAGTGATGCAACTGGTGCTGATGAACTCATCAATATACTAGGAAAACTCACTCAGGTTATGAATAATAACCTTACTCGTATGGAGCACACTGATCCACAATGCAGAGGATCAATGCTAGAATGCTTCATGAGGAAAAAACCCATAACATTCAATGGGAATACAAATCCATTTGTAGCTGAGCAATGTATAAGTTCTTTAGAGAAAATATTTCTTTCTTTTTGGAGTAGAAAAAAAGAAAAAGTTGTTATGGTAGTGTATCGCCTCATGGGAGATGCAGGTCAATGGTGGTCATTAATTCAAAACATAAAGGCTGATAAAGAATAATAAAATATGGAATTATGTGAGTTTAAAGATCTTTTCATAGAAAAATACTTTCTTCATGACAATCGAGCGGATATGGAAAGGTAATTTCTGAGTTTGAGGCAAAAGGTAGATGAGAATGTCGCACAGTACGTGTGCTAACATTAAAAGGTTATAAAGGCATGCATCATATTATATACATAACCCAAGGAGTATGATTGATAGATTCATTGATTAGTTAAATCCATTTCTTGTTTGAGCATTAGTCTCACAATACTTTTCATCATATGAATATATCGTCTCATGTGCTATCAAGACAAAAAAGGTATTGTCTCTGTCTTACAACTTTAAAGTAAACCAAGAGAAGAATATATCTACTAAAGACTCTAGTTGGAAATGAGGGGAATAAGGGAAAAGATGAATATTAAATCCTATGCTAAATGTGGGAATAAGAAACTCTGTACTTGTCTAAAGAGATTGGGATTCTCTTACAAGTTTGTTGAAAAAGGCCACCAAGCTTGTTATTTCAAGGAAAGAGAGGGGATTTCAATGTTGAATTCTAAAATTGTAGAGAAAAGGGGAATTTTGGAAACGAATGTCTTAATCACCAAGGAATCATAACTCCAATAAGGCCAAGGGAGCAAGGGAAATATTATCAAATCACTACTACAGAGGTTGAAACTCTGAAAGGCATGGTTGCAGGTAATTTAATGGTTTCCTCATGTTTATTCAATGCTTTATTTAATTCTAGATCATCACATTGTTTCATATATTCCCAGTTTGTACCAAAAATTAGATAATTCCCATTTTATTTAATAAGGGATTTGTCAGTCAAAACTATGAATGAAGTATTTTTGTAATAAAAGATTTTGAATGAGTTCCCATTAGGGCATACAAGTGTTCTTTATATGCCGATGACATCGTTATACCCATTATTCAATTAAATATATCCTCAAAATGGATTGAAATTCTGACAATGATGTAGAAATTTATTATAAGAAGAATGAGGTTACAATTTTTTATAATGATAAGGAGTACCTTATCTTTAGAGCAGAAACGCCACCAACTGATTCTTTTCTAGATCCATCCATAGTAGATCTAATAAATTCAATTATTTTAGAGAAAAAAATGAAATAAATATGGGTGAGGGAAGGATTGTTCAAATAGAGGATATACCTATCATGCATGACTATTTTGATGTGTTTCCAAAGAATTTACCTGGACATCCTGTAGAATGATAAATTGAGTTTTCCATTGATTTAATTCCGGGTTCAAGGCCCATATCAAAGTCACCAATTAGAATTCCCAATGTGGAATTAGTGGAAATCAAGTAACTACTATATTAATTGAGTAATAAATGATTTATTTGATCTAGTTTTTTTCTTTTTGGAGCCCCTGTTATTTTTGTTAATAAGAAAAGATGGATCAATGAGGATGTGTATTGACTATAATGAGATTAATGATATAACAATAAAGAACAAATATCCCCTTCCCTGTAGTGATGATTTATTCAAACAACATCATGGAGCTCCATATTTTTCAATGATTGAACATCGATCCAGATTTCATCAATTGTTTATGAAGAAGGAATACATTCAGAAAATAGCTTTTCGAACAAGGTATGGGCATTACGAGTTTACATTAATTCCATTTCGACTGACAAAATCACACTTTGTTTTCATAAATCTAATGAATTGAGTTTTCAGAAAACATCTGGATTAAATTTTAGTGGTATTTATTGATGATATATTGGTTTACAAAAAAAGAATTGAAGATCATGAAAATCCCTTGCGCACTATTCATAAAACACTCAAGAAAAATTAATTATATGGGATGTTTAGCAAGTGTGAATTCTAGCATCATGAAATTTATTTTCTTGGCCATATTTTCTCTATAGATGGAATATATGTTGATCATTATAAGACAAGTGCAATAAAATATTTTCAATCATCGATGAGTATAAAATAGGTACATTGTTTTATTGGTTTAGAAGGTTATTATCGGTAGTTCATCCATAATTTTGCCTGATTTTCTAACCAATTAACAAAGATCACATGTAAAGGGGTTATTTTTTTTTGGAAAAAAGAATCTAAGAAATGTATTGAAGAACTGAAGAGAAGATTATTCAATGATCTTTTATTGACTCTACCATCAGGGAATGATTGGTTTTTTATTTTTAGTGATGCTCCAAATAATGGACTTGGTTTTGTTCTTACGCAGAATGATAGAGTTAATGCGTATGCATCATGGAAAATAAAAATTCATGAACAAAACTATCCAACTCATTATATTGAGTTAGCATATATAATCTTTTATTTAAAGATATGGATAAACTATCTCTATAGTGAAAATGTGAGATATATACATATCAGAATAGTTTGATGTATATTTTTCTACATAAAGAACTCAACATGAGGAAATGATGATAGTTGAACTACTCAGAGATTATTATTGCGCTATACACTCCCACACAGGGAAGAAAAATAAGGTTATAGATTCTTTGACAAGAAAATATGATGGAGTTTTGAACAAAATGAGAGTTAAAAGAGATCTTATTTTTAGGGATCTAGAAAATATAGATATGGGAATAACCATGGAAGATGAAACATCAATACTTTTTCAAATGGTTTCCAAACCATTTTTAATAGAATTGAAATAAAGTTCTCAGACTGATGATGATGAGTTTAAAAATAATATTGAAGCATTGAATGATGGGATATTGAGTGACATAGTATATAAAGATAGAATTTTGAAATTTGGGAAGAAAATTTGTGTTCCCAATATACCTCAGCTCAAAATGGAATTGTTGGATGATGCTCTTAGCTCCAATTTCTCTATACACCATGGTAACACTAAGAGGTATATATATTTAAAGGAACAATTTTGGTGGGACAACATGAAGAGGGAGATTTCTGATAGTGTGTCAAGATCTATGGTTTTCCAATAGGTGAAGGCTGGAAGACAACATCCTCGAAGGGTCATACAACCTCTTCCCATACCTGAGTAGAAATGGGATGGTATTATGATGGAAAGTTTAATGGAACTATCAAATAATCCTAGAAGGAATGATGCAATATGGGTCATTATTGGCCATCTTACAAATTTTTCACTTTTTCATGTTATATGAGAAGATTTTCCACTTAAACGTTTAGAAAGAATATATATTAATTATGTTATAAGACATCATGGCGTACCCCTATCAATTATTTCTTATCTTGATCTTCGTTTTACATCCAAATTCTCGTAAAGCCATCAGAAGGACCTAGATAGTGAACTTCATTTTAGCAATGCCTTCCACCATCAAACTGATGGAAAACTTGAATGGTCTATTCAAACCATAGAATACATGTTGAGATCATTCTCACTTGATTTTCAAGGAATGTGGGATTAGTATTTACCTCCAGTATAATTTTTCTATAACAATAAATTACATACAAGCATTTAGAAGGCAAAATAAGAAGCATTATATAGAAAGAGATGTCGCACACCAACTTTTTGGGATGATGTTTTTGATAGAAACCTTTTTGGTCCATAACTTTTTGATGAAAAAATAGAAAAGGTGAAGGTTATCCAAACCCTAATAAAAGTATCTCAAAACAGGAACAAGATCTAGGCTGATAACCAAAAAAAGGATTTGGAATTTCAAGCAGGTGACCATGTTTTCTTGAATTTATCTCGATGGAAGTGTGTTACATGATTCAGTAAGAAGAGAAACATAAGTCCTGGGTACATCAAAGCAATCAAAATTCTAGAATAAATTGGATTTGTAGCTTATCGTTTGGAAATATCGACAAGTCTCTTCAAAGTTCATGATGTGTTCCACGTACCACTGTTGAGAAAATACTTGCTCGACCCAACACATATACTCACCTATAGGGAAATTGAACAAGAAAATTATATGTGTTAATGTGAAGATCCTATCAAGATTCTTGATACAAGAGAACATGTGTAAAGGAATTGGACGACTTGTCTTGTTATAGTTCTATGGAAAAAACATAGGATGGAAGAGGCAACATTGGAATATAAGGAACGCATGATTAAGAACCACCCAAATATTTTATTGTAGTAGTATTATAAAAATTTTGAGGAAAAAATAATTTGATGAAGGGGAAAATAAAACACCCATATCTTCCAAAGTATGTTTCCCTTTAAATAATACAACTTCTTGTGCTATACACAACTTTGAGTTTTAGCACACCACTACCAATCAAAATTGCCGTTATGAAAAGTAATACACACTTTTTGAAATTATTGAAATTTTATTTTTTTAAATGTACTTAATATTTATATTCGTAATATCAAAATTAGCTTAGGGTGATTTATTTTGTATTTTTCTGAAAACATTCAATTTTTTGATGAATAGTGAAAAACACTATTTTAATGTTTTAAATCGAATTTTTATATAAATAATTAGTCATTTTATTTAAATTTATATTATTTAAAAATAGATAAATAATACCTATATATGTTCAATGTAATGTTTTATAGCCATTTGATAATAATATTAGATATATATTTTTTTGAACTTTTTACCTTTTTTTCCCACCCTCTAGGTGCATTTGCAAATTTTCATAAAATTTAATTTTTGAACTTCCATATATTGAGATTTAAAAATATGAGTGACACATTTGACATCATAATTTTATATTTTGTTCAATAAGATGAAGATAATTATTGGTGAATAGTAACTTTTGACTTTTATTTATCACAGTTAAAAGTAAATAGGGAAATTAAATGTTAAAATGATATTATTATTATCCTAAAACATGTCCAAATTATATTGTGTAAGTTTATTTATACCAAAAAAAAACCTTAGGAAATAATATGATCCTTTTGGTCTGCTTGGATTAGATTAAGACATTTATTATTATTTAATTTAAAGAAGAGTTAAAAGTGTCAAATTCAAATTTTCCTAACTAAAACATTTTTAATATGGGGATACACATATGATAAATTAGACTATAAATATAAATTAGAAAGCGACAAATATTTCCTCCATAATGGTATTTTGTTTATAAATTTTAAGCCTCAATTAAATATATTTATTTATGACACAGTGATGATGCAGTAATTACCTTATCAATGAATGATAAAAATAATTGACATTATACATATAAAAATAAATGTACATTGATACATTTGATGAATTTTAATAATTTAATACCTTATTATGGAATTTTATGGTTTATTAAAGATTTTTTTGATGTAATCATGTTTTTATGACTTTAACAAATATCAAATACTAAATAGTTTAAAAATTGACATAAATGTTTTTCTTAAAAAAAATATTATATTATTAAATGATATAATATACCTAAAAACTAATGATCAGAAAAATGTCTTATATAATTATTTATATGTCATTGATTAACCCCTTGGGGTTTTCTTGTAATTTTATAGTACAATTATTAAGCATAAAATATAAAAATACAAGGAGACATGTTAATTGTTAAACTATTTAACCAAGAGATAAATCAAAATGATATGGTATGTATGGAGACATATACCTATCTAAACCCTATTGGTTGAGATCATTTCTAACCACCCCAACCTTATCTTTTAAATAAATACTTTTTGAACCATTAGGAACCTAATATTATTGTTTAATATGATAATATTTGTAGGTTTTCCTAAGGTGACCCTCACCTTTCTTATAAAAGGTTACATACCATTCTCTTAATTTCACACCTCCAACGCCATTTGTATTGGCCAAAACTTGCTCAAATATCCTCCCAACTACACACACTTAGACCTAGAGGCCTTAATTTTATCATTTATCTAACCTACAATGCCCTTTTGATCAACGCAAAAGAAAACACCTGAAGAATAGGTAATAATTTCCCCACATCTTTCGATGTTCTTTTCTTCTTCCACATACTCTTTCATTGTTGTTTCCATAACAAAATAATAACTCCAATATCTTATAAATACCGTTTTGTTATTATAAAAATGTTATAAACATATTCATTATTCTATCCACCCTATGGATGACAAGTCACTTTACATGCTTACGTATGACTTACCATATCCACGTCGCGGTCCAGTTTGATATTCAAACAATTCATTACTTGGATGGGTATAATAATTAGTATAAATTATGTAAATAATAAATATAACATGTTATGGATTATTTATATATGATATAACATCCAATTAAATATTCTATTACCATCAATAGAATGATATTTTCACTCGAACCTATGTACGGATTACCGTCTCCACGAACGTGATTAAATTCATTCCCCATCATGACCATTCAAGAGTAATTGTCATTTTATGATTAATAATAATGTTTAAGAACATAATATCATTCTTTATATGAATAAAATACATCCTATCCATTAAAACATGGCTTACATAACCTTGAATATAAATTAAACTGAATCTGTTAACACCAGAAACAATGATACTACTGAAATATTATTAACAAATAAATATTAGAGGACCATAAATGATATCATATTTATGTATGTGGTAATTTTATAATTTAATATCAATGATTTAAAGATTATACGGGAGGTTAACATAACAATAATCAATTAAAAGTAAAATTTAAGGGTCAATTCTACACTCTCTGAATTATCCGTGATTGTTTATACATGAGTATCTACTGGGACCTCTTTATCATCCACATCCGTGTTTCTTAAAAATGTACTTCAATTTTTGTTACTAATTTATAGACTATGAGTTAATTTTATTTATACCACTACAACAAATGCCGGTCCTAGTGGCGGTTTTTTTTCCCGTTTAGCGGCGGTTTAAACCGCCGCTATATTGTGTGGCGGCGGTTTACAAAAACCGCCGCTAAGTTTGGCGTCGACAATCTATTAGCGGCGGTTTTTTCGATTCCGCGGCGGTTTTAGAAATGTGTTGTAGGTCCTTCATTTAGCGGCGGTTTCTCTTCATTTAGCGGCGGTTATATGGGCAGCTTATTCGCGGCGGTTTTAACCGCCGCTAAATTCAGGCGTTTGATGCGCCTATTTTGCGGCGGTGAATACCGCCGCGAAATATCAGCATAATTAATTTAGCGGCGGTTAAAACCCCCGCTAAATTCTGCCCAGTTCATCATTTAGCGGCGGTTTGAACCGCCGCTAAATGATTCCTTGTTATTTAGCGGCGGTTTGAACCGCCGCTAAATGTTCACAGGTATGGCATTATCGGCGGTTAAAACCGCCGCTAAATGTTGAACTGGAAAAAAAAATATGTTGGATCTGCTCCACCACTGCCCTAAATTTTCCAAAACTACAGCCACATCTCACCCATCAGCCCCACATAATATCACATCCACACATATTTGTAATGTACAACAGCTTACAACATTATTACATCATCACCATTTCATATTCCATCACTAAAAGAATACTACCACAAACCACTACACACAAAAACCAACATCCTCATAATAGTGACCATAACATCTCTTACCATAATAAAAACCAAAATTAAAAACACCATCCCTCATAGACAAAACCACACCATAACAAGAAACATGTATCTCACTAACTGAACAAATACATTGATTGAACTACCACATGACTAATAGGAGTGATTGTTTTTATTCAAAACCATCCTCAAAAATCAACTAATTGATATCATAACCAACCCATGTAAACTAATGAAGGAACATGTGACCCAAGATTTAGATCATGAAATCTCATGATGGAATAATTGACTATACAACCAACATGAGAAAATTAATAATGGAACACAAGGCTTCATGACCAACTCAACTGAATACATGAATGAATGAGAAACCACAATATGAAAACAAGAAACATAATGATGTAACAAACAAAAAATGACCAATTTAAAAGACGACATGATCAAACTAGTGGTCGAATGAATAAATAGGGAATCTATGAGAAAACCCATGAATGTTTCAATGTGAAATGACTCATAAAACCATATTGAAATATCCAAAATCCAATAAAACAAGTAGGTGGGTTTTATTAAAATTGGATATATTACCTAGGATACCACTAAAACAGTTATCATCCTCATGTTCCAATGAAAATAAATGGTTCCAAAATAGAACCCTTGTGGGAAACCTCTCAAGGATAATATAATAATTTGATCAAAACTAATCATTAAATAAATAAACACATAACCATGTGTCATAACCAACCAATTAAAGGGACCATATTCATATTATGACAAAAAATAAAATAGATTTACACAGTTACATTGAAAAAAATGAATGAATTAAAACACTTTATGACATTATTCATTCATCTTTGAATATGTACCAAAAAATATCTCCTCCAAACCACTATTCCACCATAGAAAATGATAAAATGGATTAACATTCCCATGAAGAGTAATCTACAAATGATCCATGATTTCCATTGGGTTCACCAAATCATTACCTCATCCTCATCATCCAACTCTCTATATTTGAATATATGGGATGAATCATGATTATTTCAGTAATGTTGGGATACATGGATGATATTGTGAATTATTTTTATCAGTGGTTAGAGCTCCAACTGATATAACACCTCACCAATGTTCACCAAAACCTAAAAAATCCAGAACAACCTAGGAGAATCCACACTCCCTCACACAAAATATGCCTACACCATCATGGAAACAACCTCAAGAACACATGATCTTTGAAATATAACTACATGGGTCTACATCTATATTATACAGTGGTATTGAAATGATCCTGATCTTCTTTTATATTTTATATAACTATTAGGATATTTTAAGTCATGCATTACACCACACTAGAAAAATATTTTTTTATTCCCTTACATAGACACATCACAATGTAAAAGTATACAACATCCAACACAACTCATAGAATATATACACAAAAACAGATGAATGCTGTATATTTTTATCGGAAAACAAAAAAAATTGGTGTTTTATTCACCCATAATGCAACTAGGTCAAAATTAATGTTCCCAAAAAATCCCACAACTTATGGAAATTCAATTCCAAATTTCCATCGATTAGGGGATTGAAATTCATTTTAAAGAGTGTTTAGGTAATGGATGGATTCCATATTCCTCCCAATAATGATGATATGAAATAGGAATTACATTCTAAAAAATTAATTATGGTATCATGGGGAGTCCTAAAACCTCATCCATGTACAATCATTCTTAATAATGTATTTAACTGGACTCCTTGATTTCTATATAATGTTATGAAATCATTATTCAATATATGATCACATATCCTCCCTAATATTGGGGATACATTGTGACCATCACAATATTTGACCCTCCACCAAAAGGATTTAATGATTGTATACATAAGGAAACATGAGAAATCAAGAAAATGTTAGGACATGGAAATGTTTGGTAGCAACTATGTGTCATAAATGTTACATATACAAACCAACTGTTATCATACTTGTTCAACACATCAACAATACTACTACTCATCATCTGATGCTGCATCGTCACCCTCTCCACCTTCATCTCCACCACCTGCTGCCACCTGTAAGAACATTATATTGAAAATTAAATATTGTTTCATATTTATAATAAAAATTAAAACCAATAAAAGTTTGCAAACTAAATGATTTTGATTTTTTTGTGATTTACCTGCTCACCACTACCCGATGCACTACCACCGGGGGCATATCTGCTCATATGCTGACGTATTTCAAGCAACTCTTTCTGCAAATCAGATATCTGATTCCCCTGCTGGTGAACTGTGTTTCGTAGAGTAGACATCTCCCTCTGAGCATCTTCAGGTATGAAATGACTATAACCAGGAGTAGATGAGGCCGAAATCCCTGATGGCATGCGAAAGACCTCAGATGGTACGAGTCCCAAACCCATCCCGCGCACTCTACCAGGATGCTCCTTCCCAAGGACTTGACCAATCGGGTCATCCTGGGAGACTGAGTAGGATTTCCCAGGATTGGCATCCCATATTTCTTTAATTTTTACCTATAAATCAAATATTAATATATATTAACACAGTAAAAACAGATATTAAGTTATTATAATAAATAATTGACTTCATACCCCAACTTCTCTGGCAGGTTCATTAACAAAACTTCCATCTGTTTTTTATGAACATCCAGCCACAGTTCTGTTCGGGATGCTTCATGCCCTAAACTCTGTGACTGCATTAAACAAAGATAAATCATAAATCAAATATGTTAAATAGATAATATTATCTTATAAATATTTAAACTAATTAAAAGATTACAAATGACATTCGGCTTCTTGAAAAGCTTTTTGAACCCGCAGTGTGCGGGATTACCTTCTTCGCCCGGTTTGAAGCATTCTTTCTTGAGAGATCCTGAAATAAATAAAATTCAATTTAACATTATTGTATTCAATGTCTATCTCCTCTTCATGTACATGTATAAATGTAAAATGAGGATAATATAATAATATATATTTCAATACCATCCGCTTCTCATCACGATGTCTATCGACAAAAACCTTCCACTGTTCTTTCGGTACCCCACTGAGTATCTTCTCATACATCTGTTGCACGGTCAACGAAGAATCGTTGACATCACACCACAACCTCCATTTGAAATCTTTCCATTTTTTTCCAAGATTTTTCAATGTCCACTTCTGTGCTATCACATCAGCAACGGTAAAGTGGAAGAACATCTGTATACAGAAATTCATTTTGAATATATTAGTAAAATGACATTCAATTAAACCATAAAGGAATAAAATTACCTTTATCTGAGAATCATAAACTTCATTTTTCCAGTTTGGAGGCATATGCCTCCAATCATCATACGAAATAGGCAGGGAAACGGGCTCCGCTGCCAGCTGACCTATAATCTGACCAAGTAAACATGTGGCGTCATCCGTCGGGACCCCATAAGAATCAAATGGCACCACTATCTTCTTGCCATGCATGTTCCAAACATCAGAACTTTTTATGTCTCTTTCCACGGTTTCATTGTCTTCATCTGCAATGAGAAAACAATTACTATAAACAAAATGCAATAAATTTATTTAATTAAAATTTGTACCTATGACTGCGACCCTCCAGAATGTCCGTGATGAACTGGAGGGGGCGTGTCGCTGCCCCGCTGCTGAAGCTCCTGTAGGGGGAGGCGATGACTCATCCTCTAATGAGGGATCCACTGATGGTGTCAGAGATGGTGCAGGGGGAGATGATTCCGTGGGGACAGACGGATCGTCATCTGTCGCAGAAGAAGAAGGAATAGTGTACCGCTTCTTCCTTGGCATTCCTGTCATTTAATCACATAAAATTATGTTCAGAATATATATTTCAAAAAATTTATGCAGAAAAAAAATTAAAAATGATAATAGATGCCCAGTATTAACAAACAAAATATATATAACAATGATAATGAATGACTACAGAAATGAAACAAGTAGTTGCTGAATGAATAAATAATTGTACATACAATCATTTTCCCCTTCAATCATGTCGGTTTCCTGCTCCATTGCTTCATCCACTTCATTCATCCTTGCTAGACCAATATTTTCAATATCATGATGGACAAATAATTCTGCTTCCTTTTGTTGATGAAATTCAGTTGCAGAGGTCAAATCTTCCACTTCATCACCCATATCATACAAATCTCTTTGTATTACGTGAGTAACTACACTCCACCCTTCATCCAAAACATCATTCACATAATATACCATTTTTTCCTGCGATGCTAAGATATATGGATCATGCAGTTCACGATCACCAACATCCATCAAGCAAGAGAAGTTTACAGAAGTAAATTGCAAGGAATCTCTTTTAACACCTCTGATAAAATCGACCCATTTGCATTTGAATAAAACAACAGAAAAATGCCCGTGGTAGTTTAATTCAATAATATCATGCAGCTTTCCATAGTATTCCACTTCAGCAAATGTAAAAATACCACTATTCTGTGTTTTCAAACCCACTTCTCGATCGACTGTACGAAATCTAAAACCATTCACATTATAAGCGTTGAACTTTCTAACTTGTTTTATAGGACCTCTAGCAAGAAACTTCAAATCTTCTGAAAAGTCAGCTCGAGTATCAGTATTCATGATCTGAAAAAAAATATAATTTAATAGATTTGCAAATTGTATGTGTCAAAGTAATATTCGTATTTATTGCAATATTTATAAACTTACACGTCGTGCAAACCATTCTACCAGCTCTTTATTCACAGCTTTCGTTATATCTTTTTCATTTCGTATTCGGCTTCTCATTCGTCTCTTTGTTTGTATCCTCAACTCTTCAATAAATGGATCTGAAACTTCACTATTCAGCAGCACATATCTATGTGCCTGTAATAATTCCAATTCTGTTAGTGTCGCGTATGAGGTCCTCCCAACTGATCGGCCAATAGCAGGAAATATTTTTGATTTCTGATGCATTTGAGATTGAGTTGATGTGTCGTCAACACGTCCAACTCGAGTAAATCTTGTCTCAATATCATCCAAATATCTGGAACAAAAGGTGAGACACTCCTCGGCCAAATAGCCTTCAGCAATAGAGCCTTTTGGTTGAGATTTATTTCTCACGTATGCTTTCAGATGCCCAAGATATCTGTGAAAAATAATAATAATATTATGCATTTATTTAAATGCCAAAAAATGTTTACTTAACTGGAAACATATAAATAAAATACCTCTCAATTGGATACATCCATCGATAATGAACGGGGCCTCCTAATTTAGCTTCGTCAACCAAATGCACAGTTAAATGCATCATGACAGTAAAAAACGATGGAGGGAAGATCATCTCCATTGCACAAAGGGTCAATACAAACCTCTCCTGTAGGTTGTAAAGCTGAAATGGATGTAGAGCTTTCTCACATAACTGTCTGAAAAATGTGCAGAAATGGAGTACAACAGCAGTAACTTTTTCAGGTAATAATGTACGCAATGCCAATGGTAGTAACTGTTGTAACAGAACATGTGAATCGTGACTTTTCAATCCATATAACTTACGATTCTTCAAGTCAACACACCTCGAGATGTTACTCGAATACCCATCAGATACCTTCAAATTCATTAAAATTTGAAGGAACGTATCTTTATCCCTATTTTTCAATGAAAAAATGGCCGGAGCATACTTTTCATTCTCATCTGGCCAGATATCACGTTTTATGTTCATTACTGGTAAGTCTTTGCAAGCATTGAGATGATCCTTCGACTTTCCATGCTCATTAAGTAATGTGAAAATCAAATTATCACATACATTCTTCTCAATATGCATCACATCAAGATTGTGGCGCAAAGAATTAAATTCCCAATACGGAAGTTTGAAGAATATACTTTTTTTCTTCCATTGTTGCGTTCTGATTTCACTTGACGATGCACTTCGCACTCGTTTTCCGCTATCATTCAAATGATGAACCTTCCCAAATTCTGTTTTAACATTTTCAAGCTGTGTCAATATTTCAGAACCGGTTAACAACTTTGGAGGTGGTCTACGATCAATGCAACCATTAAATTTTGATTTGTTCAGCCGAAATCTATGAGATGCATCAAGAAATCTTCGATGGCACAAGAAGCACCATTTTCTACTGTGAGGTAGCCGTTTGGGCTCGAAATCAAAGTTACAAACGGGACAAGCCAAACCCATATAAGTGTTCCAACCAGATAAATTCCCAAGCCCATGGAAGTCACTAATGGTCCACATTAAAGCAGCATGCATTTTAAACATTGTTTTAGAAGAAACATCAAATGTCTCAACACCGTTGCTCCATAACTCCTGCAATTCTTCAATCAAAGGATGCAGGTATACATCAATATCATTTCCAGGCATTTGTTTTCCAGGAATAATCATCGAAATGATAAAAGATGTTTGTTGCATACACATCCACGAAGGCAGATTATAAGGGATCAAAACAACTGGCCAAATGCTATAACTCGTACTCAGAGTCCCAAATGGGTTGAATCCATCGGCAGCCAATCCCAATCGAACATTCCTAGGATCAGCTGATAAATCTGGATGTAATGAATCAAATGTCTTCCATGATTGGGAATCTCGTGGATGTCTCATTAACCCATCATTGTTATTATCTACAGCACGCCACTTCATGTGTTCGGCGGTTTTTGATGACATGAATAATCTTTGCAATCGAGGCTTCAAAGGAAAGTAACGCAAAAATTTTGCAGGTGTGTTCCTTTTCTTCTTCTCCGTGAAATTATGTTCAGTCATACTTCCAACATCACCCTTTGACTGCCATCTAGAAGAAGAACATTTCTTACAATTCTGTCTACTTGAATCCTCTCCCCAGTAAAGCATACAATCATTGGGACACGCATGTATTTTTGTATAATTCAGACCAAGCTTGTTAACAACGTTTTTCATATCATAAAACGATTCTGGGATTTTTGCTTCAGGAAATGCATCACGAATCAATTCCAATAACATGGACATTGCCTTATTTGTAATTCCACATAGACATCTGATATGGTACAACTTTAGTAGAAATGAAAGCTTTGAATATTTCAAACACCCACTATACAACTCTTGATTTCCATCGTCAACTAAATCATGAAATGCATTTTCCTCACTGAAGTTTTCCCTTACATTTGGCTCCATAGAATCAAGAGGATCCAATGATATGTTACAATCTTGATCTGCTTGTGTTACAGTCTCAGAAACATCACTTGTCATGTTGCAATTTGTAGCACCCTCTTCTGTTTGTTCTGATATGTTTTGATGCTCATAGTGGTGTGTTGCAGTGCCGAATGCATCATTTATGAGGTTTTGCATTTCATTTTCCATTGTCGAAGAACTTGGGACCTCATTCTGTGGATTAACATCATTTCTCAATCTTTCTATATTGTTTGATTCTCCATGCCAAATCCAACACAAATATTGCTCAGGGAATTTCTTTAGTATTAAATGTTCATAAACTTCATCTCTCTTCAACCATGTTCTAAATTTACATTTAGGACATGGACATCTTATTCTCCCTTCAACGGATCGATTAGAAATTGCAAAATCTAAAAACCCATTCAAACCCTTAACATATTGAGATGTGTTCCTTGGTAATGTGATCCAGCTTTTATCCATGTATATCACAATGTGCCTACACAAAATATACGATAGTGTAAGATTACAGAAACATAATATTATAAAGATGAACCATTGACCATAAAGTATTCATAATATAATAAAGATGATTCATTGACCACATTTACCATTTCAGACCAACTGAACCAGTCTGGTCCATAGGAGACAGCGTCAACACCTCATTGAGGAGAAATAAGAATATCGGGATACGCACTTATCATAACACCATCGATGACACATTTATGTTGCCTCAAACAACACCCCTTTGATGTGTGATCGAAACTGATCATAATGCATTTTAAATCAAGTTAACTACATTCACTGAAACCATTTTCACAATGGGTAATGTTTGTTTTATTGTTCTAGGGAAATCTAAATGGCCACATTTAAGTTTTGGGGTTCATCTTGTGATGGAAGCATGAGACATGGTGTTTGAATTTCTTGAATAAATTAGTGATAATGACCCTCCTAAGGTGGATAGAATTATGTTAGTCATGGAAATGTGGAGAAAACTGTAGAGTGGATGTGGAGGAATCAAGGTTCCAAATAGAAACCTATAAGGGACATGTTTGGGGGTTCTTAGGGAAGGCCAGGTGGAACTTCGATATGGTGTGTGAGGTAAATTAAGTAGGCCACCACTAATGGTTTCTAATGTATAATCTATTCCATGAATATAAAACAAACAATAGTTGTTGTACCCCTCTCTCTTGGATTTTAATGATCACAATCACTCTATTTGTGTTCTAACTTGTTTTCAAGTGTTTCTGATGTTAGGAAAAAGATTTCCTAGGAGCTCGCCCAAGAAAGCTGAAAATAGATTGACTAAGTCTACCGGCCAACCGGTGGATTTCCACCGGTCAGCCGGTTCCTACCCACCGGCCAGCCGGAGGAGCCAGGCAGTAGGCCTTCCCATTGCCTAGTGTCACCGGCCAGCCGGTGGATGACCACCGGCCAGCTGGTGAGACACCACCGGCCAGCCGGTGTGCCCAGTCAATCCTTCTGGTGGATCCTAAACTGCGGAAAGTACTAATTATGGATGCCATTTTTCATTGCTACGATCCTGTGCTTACCACTGTGGTCGGACGTAGTGTCATGGATACTTTAGTTCTTCCTCAAGATAAAAAGCGCTTTAGCTGTAATGGTAAAATCTAGATTTTCTGCAAAGGATTACAGTGATTGTTTGGCACTTCATCTGATTTATGAGAGATGGAATGAAGTTGAAAAGAAAGGATCAGTGTATGAGTATTGCTGGGAAAAAGTTCATCATGTGGAAACTTTAAAGACAATTCATTCTATTCAAAAGTAATATTTTAGAAATGCTGGACTGTTGGATAGAAATGCGGGCTAGTCACATGATCTTCGATAAAGCCTGTATGGTTTGTTAAGTCATGCTATAACCATGAGGAATGGGTTATCCATTTCCACTTGGTTTATTCTCCCCCTTTCCTTATTTTTTCATTGAATTTACCCCACCTCTTGTAAATCATGGTTAGGGAACACAATAACTACTAACTGGGCTCTGATCGTATTACTTGAGCTGGATAGGCACTTTTTCAACCTTTTATGTCCTAAAAACCCTGGACACCCCAAAAACTGTTCATACATCCAGTAAACATTTTGATATCCCAAAATTATCTATTTAAAGTAAAATTGAAATGAGAAAGTACCTGAAAAAATCATAGAATATCATACCCTCCCTAACATGAAATGTCTTAGCTTTGAGCCACATTTCAAAGTATCACTAAGCTTTGTCAGAAAAGAGATTGAACCACTATGCCTACATATTCATCTCCCCTACCATGTCTCTTCTTTAATGGTACTATATAGTAATAAAAGCTTTGTTAAAAAAGATATTGGACCATTATGCCTACATATTCATCTCCCCTCCCATGTCTCTTCTTTAATGGTACTATGTAGTAACAAAACTAGAACAAAAGGTACAATACTACCTTGCAAAACCATCCCATTGTGATCCATAAAATGAACTAGATTCTCTTAAAGGATGATTCAGCCTCCAACAAAAATTCAGCCACATGGACTCTATAGATAAGTCTAGGAAACATCACCTAAAATGAAACATAAAGAAATAATTCACATAAAGTCATACCATCATGGAATATCCAATATATTCCCCATCGGCCCGATCCTCTTCACAACACATTACTCAAAACGCTTGACACCATCTTACCATTTTTTCAAAACATTATCTCTAAACAAAAAATCACACGATAGAAAACTCACTTTGAAATCATTCTTTACACCTTAAAACACATTTTAAATGTTTAGGATAATTTCTATCAACCACATTGGGAGATACATTCCGAGAAATAAAACCAATAATATATATAAAAAGATATACAATATTCAATTGATAAAATAATGAATAACAGATTAAAAAACATCCATGCTATCATGGAATTCAAATAATGGTTACATGAATATGGAAACTACCTAAAACTCAAGCCATGCTAAAATAGATGATGGAATCTCAAATTTTAATATTTTCAAATGCACACATATTCACCTTAACTTATATGTAATGATACCTAGTCCATATATACATATTAAGGTGTACAAATATGTATAAGGGATCTATACATATTTGACTATACTTTTATATACCCCTTTTCAATGATACACATATTCATCTTCATATACACATATAAGCACATATAGCCCCATGATATATATTAATACTTTCAAGGTTGAATATATATAAATGGAGAACTTATATATAGATTATTAATTATGAATACACATGTAATCTTTTGATGATGACAGCTCAAACCTGCCAAAATGAAGACCAAAACACACTACAACGATATTTGGAATATAAAAATCACAATATCACTAATTAAAATGTGCAAAAAATAAAAATTATATATAAATAAACCTGAAAATTATGGTGGGAGGACTGAAATTATGGTGCGGGGTTGCCGGAGGCCGCGAGGGGTGTGGCGGTAGCCGGAGGGCGCGGGGGGCGCGGGGGGCGCGGGGGCTCGGGGGTCACCGGCGGTCGAGGGGGGGTGCAGGGTTCGCCGGGGGGCTCGGGGGCCGCGGCGGCCGCCAGAGGGCGCGGGTGTCGTCGGAGGGCGCGGGTGTCGCCGGAGGGCGCAAGTGTCTCTGGAGGTAGCGGGACAGGGATCAGGGAAGATGGGAGGGTTTGTCAGGGGGATCAGGGAAGACGGGTATGCGATAGGGGAGGGGAAAGCGTCGCAGCTTTTCAAAATAGATAGGGTTTCGCGGCGGTTTTTATCAAACCGCCGCGAAATCTTTCACGGATAACGTTTAGTGGCAGTTTTGTGAACCGCCGCCACAAAACCGCCGCTAAACACTGTTTATGTTGTAGTGTACCCTTGTTTTACATTTTATGAAATTTTTGTAAATAAATCCTTCTGTCGTTTACCAAACAAGGTCCTTTACGACTTTTTCGACAAAAATAAGGAAAAAATATTTTTTCAAATTATAAAGAGGGTGTAGAAATTCTCTTCCATGGTAAGACATTAGAAGCATCCATTAAAATATTATAATATTATTTTCAAAATTATTGTTTCCTTTTATAATTATGTGACTTTTATATGAAATCAAAATAGAAAGAGATATTTTTATCAAATAGTTTTTATTTTATCTATGTCAAGATCCATTGATGGATTTTAAACTTGTTTGAAGTTGATTTATTGTGATACAATCTTTTATATTGTGTTGAAGGTTTTTTGATATGTTTTATTGAAGATTTGTTAGTTTTATACCATTCTTGGTTTATGTTTAAATTATTAACATTTTTTATTCTAGTTTTAATATGAATTTTTATGTTATGTTTCAACCCTTTCATATGAGGAATGCATTGGACTTAATCAGTGATGGGTAGAGCCCATTGTACCCCCTCGATGCATCAGTAGTTCTCATTAGAAAAAATAGAGTTTTGGAACAAGGCCTTGATAAAATATTATTTTTAGTCTTGTCACAAGGCCTTGACTATGTGGTTATGAACTATAGAATTATGCATTCCATTATTATGAAATTGGCTATTGATATTAGATGCGATTATTAGACTAGTATAATATCTATGTGAATATGTGAATATAATTATTTGATTTACCTTTTCCATATTATGCTTAATTTTAAGAATACAAAGGCTTTTCTTTTTGTATTATACATTGCCTTAATTATTTATACTTATTTATGAAAGTTTCCTATGTTTTGTTATCCTTACTAACCACCAGAGCTCACCCCTTTATATGATTTATTTATCCCATGATGTGAAGAAGTATATTATGACTAAACTACAAGGATAGTCTAAGGAATATTAATGTGTTAAAATGAAACATTTTGTTTGTTGTTTTTCATTTTATATGTAATGTAAAACTTATATATGTATTTAGTACTTCCAAGGCTACTAAACTGATCGTTCGTTAAGGATATGATCCTCTCTGATCATGAAAATATTATGTAATAATGCACAGACTCTGTACAATAGGGGTCGGAGCATTACACGAATATATTAAGGGTTTTCATTTCCTCAATAATTTGTTTTCATGATTTTAATCTTCTCAATGAATAATATTTTTAGTACCATTTAAATGCGTTATACAAATTACTTTATGAAATAGTACTGAATTACAACCCCTATACATTTCATAATTACAATTACTTGTTCATTATTCACTACATAATTCTTGAATTCAAATATAAGCACATTAATAATCCATCTTAACCTATGGTAATTAAATAATAATGAACATTATCCATTGGATTCTTCTTAGGTATCATCCCATGATTCATGGGGAATTCATCTTTATAGTGCCTCCTTTCACTATAGGTGAAATTTTTAATTACACTATTTTACATATTTCCCATTAATTATTTAACCTATTGGAACTTTTCTACAAAATTGTTTCAAAATCCAAACCCATGTATGAATTTATGAGGGTGATTTTTTCCATAGTTGACACAAGGTGGTAATTGCTTCATTCCCATCATCTTTTTTAAATCATTCAATTTTTCATGTAGTTCTGAATAAATATTTTTCTTTTTCATCCCCTAAAATATATATTACTTGGAAAATTATTTCATTATCATAATTTCCTATAATCCTATTTAATCATTTAAGTAAATTTCTTGTGAGAACATAACCCTTTAGATACATGTCTTAATCTTTCAAAGAAATGTTTAATCACGTCCCTCGTGTTGGGTATTCAATCCATATTATTCAAAGATAAACATACAATTTTAGATTCATACTCTACAGCAGATTATTATCCATTATTAATTAATATAAGGAACTTAATATTCATGTTAATTTTTTCCTAATGAGGGAAATAATTTTCTCAAATTTTATCATTAAAAGAATTAAATATGGAACGGTAGATAACAAAAAACATATTCTATTTAATCAATATACTTTAAATGAAATGAATCCATCTATTTTTTCACATTGAAAATCCTTATGATAAAAATAATTTAATACTGAATAATGTTAGTTCATAAATATTAGATTTCATGTTTCTGAGGAATATAAAACCTTTACCACTAAGATCTATTATTAAGATAGTTTAAAACTATTCATATTTTGAAAAATGATTTGGCTCATGAGGCTATTAATGCATCAAGAGGATTTCCACATCTTGTCCCAAATCTATTTCATGCATGTCTAAATCATTCCTCAAATAGAGAATAATCAATATATTTAAAAAAAATGTGTGTGATACAATATCTATATGGAGTAAAGGATACAGATTAATCAATATTTTTCTATTTATTTTATTAACATTAAACATAAATATATATATATATATATATGAAAATGGTTTATAAAATTATCCTATCCAAGATAATTTTTTCCCATACTAAGGGTAAATTTAATGTCTAGTGAATATTTTATGGGGACTATACAAATCATTCATGTAAGTGAATGTAAAAACTATCCTTGGTCAAAATAATCATAAAAAATAAAATGGAATAATAAATATTACATCAATATGATATATACCCCTTAGAGTAAAAAATATTTTCTTTCATTGATGAATATATGTCCAATCAATAAACCCTAAAAACAATCTTCAGTAAAATAATCATTAAACATTCCAAAGTGTCAATATATCATTAAATTTTTTGAATTATTAGCTCCAAATGTAATAATCATCAAATTAAATACAAAAATATCTTTATTATAAAATAATTAATTTTATTATATATCAAAATTGTTTTTAGATTCACTAGAAAATTATATTATGTGGTGAATCTTACATTTATCTCATTGATGCCAAAAGTCGGATAAAAATCCATTACCTTGAGTTTGGCTTTATAGGTGTGTATCTATACAACTAAAAAACACATGTTAATTATTTACATTATTGATAAAATTTATCATGTTTATTAATAATTTATTTCTGAAATTAAAATGTTATATACATCTATGTATCCAATTAATTTTAGGTCTGATGTTTTGGCCATATTTGATATGTGCGTAAAATAAGAATTTGGTAGGTAGAATATTGTAAAAATAATCATTATTTAAAAATACCAAGAAAGATAATCATTAAAAAGTTATCATATTTTTACATCATTTATACCATTAATACCAATCATGGAATATGTTTATGAAAAATAAACCAACATTACATTCATGGAAACCGTTTTCGTACACACGCTTGAGTAACTTTTCCATTTTTCAATGATGATTAGGGGAAGAAGGAATGAAAAAATTTGTATTTAAATATTTATCATTAAATTTTAAATAACATATTATATAATCATATTCAATTATATATATAAATATTGTGATGAAAAATGAATCACAACGCTTTGAGGAGGCAGTTGTCCACACATCTACATATGATGTTATCACTCTTTTTGTCTGTGAAAGGGTAACATAGAGAAGTTTATATTATATAACCAGAATAGTAATAATGTATTAAATATTATAATGTTATCATTTATATATATATTGATTATATATATTTATTGTAATTCATAATATTTAGTTTTTGGAAATAGAATACAACATTCATGGAGACGATATCATGTATGTACACATATATGTTGTTTCCATTTTCTTATCATATTAAATGATATATTTTTATGTTATAATAAAATTATAATATTATGGAATATATGTATCACATATTTCTATTAAAACCATCCTTTATACATTCCATGTATAGTGTGAACTAATCACACCACTTTGAGGAGGCGGTAACCGCACTTCCACAAACGATGTTATCGTATTATCAACAAATGTGAATCATAATAGTATGTTTTATGAAATGATTCTAAAAGAATAAATAAATTATAAATTTAATATATATCATATATTAAAAATAAATACATCATTATTCCCCACCACGAATGGTGGAAATGAACGAATGAACAACATCAGCTCATGAGGAGGTAGTGTACCTTAAATCATAATGTTGTTTGTGTATCCCAATTAAGGGGATTGTGTGATTCTATAGGTCATAATGTTAAGATAACAATATATCAGAATATTTTGGATTGTTATTATATTATATAATCAGAATATAATAATAATAAAATGGGTTGATAATGACATATAACAAAAGCGATCGCTGAAAATATTACCACTTTTCCAAGTAACTCCTTTTGGTTTATACAAATATAAAACCATGGTAATTCCCATAGTTATGCATCTAGGATGACAGACATGATTTTGGGTTATTATTTTATCATGTTTTTTATTATTCAAAATGCTTTATGGGTGTGAAAATGTGAGTGGGTGAGTGAATTTTATATAGTGGAAGAGTGCCATTTTTGTAAATATAAAAAGATAATATCTATAGGGAGGTATCCATTTTATCATGTTTCTCAATTAGTGAAAAAAAAATTATAAATTGGAGGATATGGAATAAATATTTCCACAAAAAAATCACTAGGAATGTGTCTATGTCATTTGTCGATATAATATTATTGTTTAACCACTATGTAAACACATTTCCACCATAATTATTATGAATTACAATAAATATATCTAAATGTTTTAAAGTGAAAGTGTTTAAAAGTTCAAAATGTTTTTATATCTAAATTCACATAAATTTTTTTCCAATGATATTAATTGTATTAATATATCTAAAATTCATATAATAATACATTAAAAAATTAATAATAATAATTTGACACTATAAATTATAGAGACTATATGTCACTTTTAAATTGAAATTTTAGTATTTTTAACTATTCATTAAAATATACAAATTCATATGAAAATTAAAAATCACAACCTAAGATAATATTATCATTCAATTTCAAACATTATTTTCATTTTTTCATATAAAATTTATACAGTTAAAAAATATAGTATTAAAATATATTCTTAATAAAAAGATAGAAGAACTACCTTTTAAAAAATGTAGTTTTTATGCATAAAATTAAGTTTCTTATTATATTTTGCTTATCAGAACTATTGGAGTAATTTAAAAATAATTAATTGAATATATAATATATTAATATTTCTTTAATATCATTCACTAATATATGTTACTTTAAATTATGAAGACAGAATGCCTCAAAAATCATAAAATATTTATCATATAAAAACATTTTCTTTGTATTCAATTGGAATTTATATTCATTTATAAAACCCAATAATTATATAAAAATATATAAAATATATGTCAAAAAATTTGGTTAATCCTTTTTGAATATTTTCTTACACCTTCTAGTTGATAACATTCATATTACATAATAATATTAATAATATATTATATTTTTGGCAAAACTCAATCTTATATATAGCACATTTTATATAAGGAACTCGTTATTTTGGGTGAAATAAGAAAAATTAGTATTTTTTATTTTGGAAATAATATCAGTATAGTATGTAGCATAATATTAACTTGGTATTTTGATTAAAGAGTGATAGGAATGAAATTAAATTTATTCTAGAAGGAAAATATTGTAAATACTTATATGTTTATAGTCAATCAACTCATAGTTCATTAGACAATTACGTACATTGGTCCAATCCATATACAAGGAGGAGTGAATTATTTAATATATGACATGGATAGGCCCATGATTTGATATTTTGGTGTCAAAATATTTCGTGTAGAAACAGTTATCAATCCACAGATAAATGTTGATAATGTATCCTGCATAGGTTTAGCCTAAACTAAATGAGTAGTTCATTTTAAAATGTGTTATTCTTGGTCCCACGATCCGGGAACTTCACATAACTACTTATCCCATGTAAATATGAATCAATCCACACATAGTTATTGAATTTTAAAATCCCTCATCCTGGCCTAACAGATACATAAAGTGGGGGAATTTTTTCCATTTTATATTTTGGGTGAACAAAAGAATTGACATCAAAGAATATCAATATATCTTGTAGGAATATGAATCATGGAAAACATAGCTCTTGAAGACTGATATATATATTTTACACAAACATTGGGATGGGGAACTTCATTTTTCTTTTAAAATTGGTAGAGCTTATATGCCTTGAATCGTACATGTAGTAATATGATTTATGTAGTTTAAGTTAATGTGTTAGGTTATCTTCCATGAATATTAACATCATGTAGTATGAAATATTCTATTTAATATATAATCATGTGTTTTTAGGTCATTATTTTATAATAACAACATGTGGTATGGATACCTTCCATGAATTTTAACGCAATGTGGTAAGGGTGTAGGATTCCTTGTAGATTAATGTCTTTCCATCGTGAATTATATTTCATAAAGTAATGTATTCAGTGTAACTATTCAGATACATCACATTGGTGGGGGGAATTAAAAATTCCATATCCATTTTTATATTATTAATCCCAATTGTTGTAGGCCTTAATTGGGAAGTATGGGACTTCCCACTAGGGTTCTGGTTTTTGAGAATTCATCTGAGGTATCCCAAAGGTTTTGTGAACCAATATCATATCTTCTTGATGGAATGAGCAGAGGAGAACCATTTTTTTGAAGACTTATGTGGTTTGATTAAGATTAACTTCATGTTTTTCCATCATTTCAAACATTTTCTCTTCTATTCTTTATTACTCATATTTTTGTTTCTTGAGAGTTCATTATATGAGAGTTTTATATAGATATCTATTCAATGTTGGGGAAACTAGAACATGATTGAAAACACATACTTAATAATATAAACTAATAAATAAAAGGTTTCTTGTGTTTAAAGGTTAGTGTTGTTAATGTTGGACTATATATCATAAAGGATCACATTCTTAAAAGAAATTTTATTCTTTTCTAGCATCCTCTAGAGTATATATAAAATTGGTAGTTTAAAGGCCTTTATATATTCATTTTCCATTGCTTGATAGTAGATTCCTTGTTGTTCATGATTTTTTCCTCATGATTCAAATTTTTCATCTCATAAGAATAGAAATTGGTGGAATTGTCTGCCAATATAGTGTTTGGGTCACCAAATCTGGGTATAATATTATATTTTATAAATATGATTATATGATTCATCATAAAAACATTGATGTGTATGTCCTCAAACCATTTATAAAATATTTTTGTAGCTGAAGTTATGCACTTAAACTACGTGTATGTATCTTGGGTATATGGTCTCACATTTTATATTACATATATGGAAAAAGACTTGGAAGACATAGATGTAGGTTGAAACATAGGGTGTTCGTGGATGAATATCACATGGATCTGACATGTGGGACACAACCTAGTAAATTCGATTCAATATTTAAAATTTTTCCCTATAGTAACCAAGTATCCAAATATTTTATAAGAGCGTGGTTCTAGATTGGTTAGCACTATAAGAATGTATGTGGACTTCTTCCATGATGGTTCTAATCTCTCCATATATAAATTATCATAGGTGGATTCCATTAAAGCCCCATTGTATAGGTATTTATAATAATTTAGTATATCCCAATGGGTATATTTTTCTAGTTGGTGTTTAAAGTGCTCCCTATTAGATCTATCTGATGGGAGGGTTCAATTTTTTAGGTAATGTGTTATTGGATTGATCCATCTAGGGGTGGATGTCAATTAATTACACTCTAAGAAAGTGATGATCTAATTGATTCTATCCATGACACATCTGAATGTTAGGGTGACCACCCATTGGGGTGTGAATCATAAAACCAATTCTTTTTTATTTGAATCATTAAGGAATCTGGTTTCATTAGAATGTGCATCAACGTGATAAATATTTTTTCAAGGTATGTGAAGTAATGTTAGTTCAAATGGGAATTATATCATCAATATAATGGAAAAACTAATTAAAGGGGTAAATTATTCATTCTGTATAGTCTAATCATTGTTAATTTGTTTGATTAATGCCTCTAAAAAATTGATGTTCTTGTAGGATATCATTAGCTACATGTGTATTTCCAATTTGGTGGAAAGGGCATGATATTTACCTTTAATATTTGTGAATCCATTAGAATATGAGATGAAATATGGGGAATTTTCATTCCATGGGGTACCCATAAAACCCCATGATGAAACCAGGTGAGTTTTTCCTCTTCGAATTGGATTTTTTTATCTTAAAAATATAACCCCATCATTATGGGAGCATCGAGGTCAAAGAAAACTTCTTTATTTGAATATTTGGAGTCTACTTGTTCGGTTTCCAAGGTTGGATATTTTTTATGGAAATCGAATTGGGAATTCACACTATAAACCTTATATGACACAAATTAGCTTTCATACTATTACATGTTAAACACCCTTTTAGAATGATTCCCACCTAACATACGGATTTCCAGAATAATATGGAGCGGATTGATATAATAGTCTAGGTGGACATCAAGAGGTCTCAATTAATGAATCATCTCTTTCACTACAAATATAAGATAAGGGAAACTATTTTTATCATCATGATATCACGTTTCAATATCTATCATAACTAAACTGAGATAGTGTAGGATAGTTTTTTTCAGGGTTATGAGGGACCCAAGCTATCATTCCATAGTGGCCAAATATGTGACAATTGGATCACTAATACTGATAGCATCATAACAAATTGATGTAATATGTACTGATTGATGTTACCATATGGTTTATATTGGTACTCTTCATATTGGTCAGTAACTCCTTTTTTCATTTACATAGTGAAGTAAACTAATAATATATCCAAATTAGCTATGAAACACAGAATATAATGTTGATTCTCTTGGATAGCCCTATGTTATTTAAGATTCTATGTGTGATAAGATTTCAATGAAAAAATTAGTATTTTTTGGATCAACCTAGATATTGTTGTTTAATACAAAAATACATTGATTTATCAAAATGGTACTCCTAAAGGTGAATTCAAATGTTTTACCTCTAAATTGGGTTATTGGAATTTTCTAATGATTGATTGATGATCAGTGAGTTGATCACATCACTATTAATATTTTACTACCAAGTCATCAATGTAACACTCCATAATTCATCACAACATTGGGTTAAATATGTAGTTCATGGTGTGTTGATATGAAGATCAAGGGTTATTTATCCAAAGGGAGTGAATTTGTAAAATAGACCACATAATGTGTTATGAATGTCATGACTTCTTCATCATTTGGGAAAATATATATCTGATTACACCATGAATTATCATTTCTAAATGTTAGGTATTGCGAGATTAATGTTTCATTAATCAAAATATTTGTGATCAATAATGGAAAGTATTTATTTGGGATGTGTCAATTATAGTCTCTAAAATTAAAAGAAACCACGAACTTTGCATTGTTTTTCAGAATGGTGATGAAGTTGGAAACCCAATTTGGGAACATCACCTCATAGAATAAGTTTTATTTGATTAATTTTTTAACTTATGATTTAATAATAGTATAATTATAGGGGAATTATCCTGGAAGACATTTTGAATCCTTGATGGTCATCAGGAAAACCTAGGTGATATGTACCAACATCAGGGATCATCCTGGGCATCTCATTAAAATAGAAATAGAACACATATTGATGCTACTTTATAAATGAAATTAACATCCCATTCTACATTAGAGGAATGGTAAAACTAACCCGTTTATATTATGGGTTTTTATGTATTCCAGGATTCACTAGGCTGATATCATCGATGGTTGTTGATATGACTTGTTAAAATTCAAAGGGAGTGTTCCAAAGTTCATTCTTCTAATCATCCACTTTTGAGTATTCGAGGGAATGTTGAAGGATGGTGTATAATTTGAGGGAATTTTCATCTTAATAAAGATAATATAGTCTATGAAATGATACATTGACATTAAAAACATTTATAGTAATCATAGAGATATTTTGGGGAAGCCTATCTTCACATACGTGACTACTAATGGCCTGATAGAAATAGACATCATGAGTTATGGAGAAATCAATGGTCGTATTTTAAATTTTTTCTAATGGCACAAGAATATTATATGAGCTTGATGATAAAAAATTCTGATTTCTCAATAAAAACCATCTTTAGCTGATGTGACTTATTTTATATGGTCAAGGGGCAGTAAATTTTGTGGATCACAACATCTTTGTTGAATTTACTCTACTATCATGACAAGGTTTATGTATTGTGCATAATTAATAGCAAGTATGATCTAGGTATTCATTAGTCTAGGGATAGTCACCCACCGATGGTAGAAATATTTGTGGGCCTTGAAGTTAATTGTGATGTCCACCAATAGGACCACATCAAAGAGTTCCATCTCTAGGATAAAGAAATCATATTTCAACTGATCCTAGGAAAAAGAGAAAAAACAAGATCACCCAATGAAACCCAACTATCTCTTCCTACAACATTGTTTAACTAACTCCATGATATAATAAATTAATTTAGTTAAACGAATAAATCGATAAAAAGTATGATAAGAAATAAATGAATAAGAGTATATGTGTCATATAAAGAAACAACAACAAATGATTTTAATAGAACATTTCCCATGACTATAATAAGACCTTCACTAGATTCCACCAATTCTGAATATATAACATGATAACACCTCACCTCTCTCTCTTTATATGGTATATTTTAAAACTAAAACTCTACCTTTTATTGGATATTCCAAAAAAAATATTTTATCTTTCAACTACATCAATAATAACGATACCCCATATCATTTATTACATCATAAGGAGATACTTTTCCCATAAGAACTATTAATCCCACACTGGGAAGAAAAGGTCGGTAAACTATAGATATTATTTTATGATGGAACATACATGAATAAATATTGAACATCCTGGGTCGGATGATATATACAATGTTCATTCCCAGATATACCATAGTGATGACATAAAATAAATCCACTATTATAGTCTACTTATGTAGGTGGTCTGGCTGAACACCTAGAGTTTCTATAAACCTTATATTTACATTATGAATTCTTCATTTTAATTTTAGATGATCCAATCTCACATTGGATTTGTGTTGGAAGTATTCATTGAAATATTAACATATAGGTCTGTTCAATCTTCACCTTAGAGATTAACCAGTCACCTCACCAAAGGTCTTAAACAATAACCAGTAGACCTGAGAATGGGTATCTTGCCAAAAACTTATTTCAAAAAACTAGGATTACATGTTTTCATTGGAAATTTTATCAAGAGAAAATAATATTAGAACCACGATGAAATTGGCATAATCCAATATTGAATTCTCTCCCATAATAAGTTCTAGAAACTCCAAAGACTCAGCGAGGTCCTGTCATGACCCATGTTTTAGTATTATTAATTTCTTTACTAAATAAATGTGTGTTTCATTATATTATACACATATATAATATAAATAAATTAAATAATTAATTAATTAAATACTAAATATAGTTAAATTAATCACCAATACAAAAATAAAAAATCCAAACAATACAAATTCACAAAAAAATTAATATAGAAAGGCTAAAATGGAAAAATTTGGATCACCAAAATCTACAAGAATCATCCCTGATAAAAAACACTACAGAAAATAATATAATATTTTTAAATAAATAAACATCACAAAAATGGAAATATAGAACCATGAGAGGAATTTAATGGAATATATAGTGAAAGAATGATGTGTCATATATAGGAGGTAATTTGACAATGGGAATAGTTACCAGCCCGTTAGTAAAAGTAACCTAACAGTTGGAATAGTAATTTTACCTAAAATTATTAAATCTTTATATGAATTACATTTAAAATGATTAATTTTGGAAAATATAATTACTATTATGGGCAAAATTAAATATTATGATTGAAAAACTCAATTGAAATATGAACCCAATTTTAATAAACAGCATTTATATATATTTTTTTATAAGTCATAATTTTTTTATTAAAAATATAATTACATATTATAGAAATTATATTTTCATATAATTTAAATAATTTTTGAGATTGTCATGTTGAACATTTCCACTGGTTTTTATTTGGTAATTTTATGTAATACAACAATTTTTGGGTGAATAGTCAAAATAGAGTTTTGCAATAACTATTGTATCTTAAATTAAATCATGAATGAAATAGTAATTAAATAATCATCTATAGGACAAGAGTTTATTCCATTATATAATTAATTTCATAAATGATCCATTAAAATATGAAAATATTACCTTAAAAATCTAGAAAATAACCTTTAAATACCTAAATTCAAAAGTGATACCGTAAAATAATTTTTTTATTTCAGATTTTCTTTTTAAAAAAATAATGAATTTGATTTATAAAGGGGATTTAAAGACTTATAACTTATATATATATATATATATATTATTTAAAATATAACTATTAATGTTTTACCATTGATATATTTTTTTCCATATATTATTCTAAAAATACCCCTTTTCATTGTGTTAGAAAACCAATCATAACCCCCATTTGAAAGAAAAATATATTCCAAAATCATATCTATTAGAAACATTAGAATACATACAACAATTATGTATAAATCCAACTCCAATCAACAAGGAGTTATAGTGTCATAAAATAGAAGATACACCAAGGAGACATTAAGACTCTATTAACTCTTCCCTCATTTCAACTACTCTTTCTTTGTTGTCTAAATTCCATTTAAATCCTTATATTAAAAATTAATTATTATTTTATTTGAAATTATTTCAATGATTTTATGACACATTAATTATCATGTTTATGAAAAATATAAATCCCATTCGTCTCTTTCTTACTCTTTCAATAATGTCCAGTAAAAAGTTGGTTAACCACCAACGATGACAGTGAAAAGGCAATTCATAAAACCACATAATGGATATATAGTATTAATTTTATATAATATATAAATCATTATTTAAAATTTTATAATATATTGTAGTAATCTTACATTTCGATAAATGAATTTTAATGAAAGTAGATAAATCGCAGATAAAAATGAACTTTTTAAAAAAAGTATATAAAAATGCTTCAATTTCATCCACAAAAATGATGAAATAAATCCCAATGGATATAATTGATAAATATCTATATAAATGAATTTAATTAACATTGGGATCACAATTTTAGTTAATGTGTTTTACCAATTTCACTCCAATTTCTATATGGATATTTATTTAATTCACTGTATATTACATTTAATTATTCTTCACTTTTTATTTTTGGGGATATACATGTTTCCGACTTTATTTTAGGAGGATTAATATGATTTTCCATAAGAGCAATATTTTCTAAAAATGAATCTTTTACTCCACTTGATTTTTGTATTCTTAAATAAATGATAATGATAATAATAAAAAATATATTTTTCCCTTATTAATTTTGGGACACCATTTTTACTATTGAAATAAGGATGTTTTAAATCTTTCTGTAACCCATTCATTTCCTTGGGTTAACTTGTGACTATGATTAAAAATAATTGTATGTGGAATATATGTTTATGTAATTATTATGATGTGATGGGTGGGCCTTGAATTATATATCCATCTAATGTAAAAGGTAATGTGATGTATCTATTAATATAATGTGAATTATCTATGATCTGGAGGAATTTTTTTACAACTATGTGTGGTTTTGGACAACTATGAAATGATATTTCATATTTATGAATTTTACCATTCCAATATTTTATCAACTATTTCCATTATGATGTTAATGAAGATCAAATACTTATATAATGATGATTATTTTTATGCTCAGTAATTTTATATTCATACATTTCCCTTATTCATCATATTCTTAAATATATTTATGCTCAACATTTTATTTTATATATATTATCAAGTGACTATGAGTACTAAGGATAATGTGAGTTTTAGAAGGATTAAAAATAATTATTTAAATAAATGTTTACATTTTATTATTTATAGGATATTAGTGAGCCTAATTATCCAAGGAAACTAAAAAATTGGATCCTAGATTTGTAACGACAATAATTTTTTACCTTTAAAATTATGTAATAGTCATTCAATAAATAACTAGGTCTCTATAGTTGGTATCGTAATATAGTTTAGTTAATTTTTGTAATTAGGAATAGAAAATAGTGTGAAACACATTTTTATATATAAATGTCTATTTAGAATATAATATAAGATTGTTTTTATAAAAGAAAAATCAAGGGATCCCATATGAAATGCCTTTAATATTAAATTTTATAATATAATTTTTAGTAATTATTTGTCGAAATTCATTTTTTCAATCCATTTATATTTTAAAAAATAGTTGAAACCAATAGAAACTAGGCCAGAATTACATGTGAGGAACAATGCAACAATTATCCAAACAAAATCCATAATTACATGTGAATTGGAGTTCCAAACATCTTAGGAATTCTCACCTAATTTTCGGAGGGCATGAATAATTACATAAACCATCTAAAACATCAAACTTCACCCAGTAATTATCAACTATACATTGAGAAAATTATGTTGAAATAACCTCACATGGTAAGTGGAATATTTGATCCACTTCTCAAGTAATAGTTTGTAACTGAATGGAGAATATATTTTCAGTGATCCATTATATTGAGAAGTAGAATATGTCTTTACCATTTATCATTAATATGGAGAATATTATTATTGTTCTATTTTGATAAATAATACCCAGACAAAATAAGAAATGAAAAATATGGAGTGGGAATATTTTAATATTTTTTTAAAAATATTTCCATTAAAATATTAAAAAAAATATATGGAGAGAGAATTCCTAAATCTAATTCAATAGGTTGGAGAATCTATCAATGATTATGAGGAAACATAGAAGGATTTCACGATACACCGTGGGATTTTTTATCAATGATGATAAAAATAGAATGATTTTTAGTTCTTTAATACCACACCTTTGAAATTATACAGCTATCTGGGACATTTGGAGTTATGAAGAAGTTGTTTTATGTGCTATCAATGTAGATATTGATTTCAAATAAATGTCCCATGTTTACAGAGATAAAAATAGAAGAATCTATTTTCAGACAGTTGAGTCAAATAAAAAAGGAGGAACGAGAATTCAACTAACAATATATAAAATATATGGGATGAAAAATAGTGGAAATTTACTCAAAGGGATAGATAAATTCTTCAATTGTAGGAGAAAATGGTATCATGATCACAAATATAAAAAAGACATGATGAATGAAACCAACATAATGGAGGGAAGGATGAAACCTCTGGAGGCACCACCCATGGTTTAATGCTTCAAAAGTTGTGGGTAAGGGTACTATGAAATATAGTTCATTAAACCCTAGGTACTTCAGGGCAATCATTATCAACAACATCCCAATATAAAGGAACTTGGAAAATATTACACCAATTCTATTTCTAATGTCCGTCATGAAAATAAAGTCATACAATTTACACTTCTTAATCACACTGTAATGGAAAATGTTATGTTTTGTTTATAGTTTTGTACATTACATTATTTACTGAATGTTTTCATGAACTATTGAATCAAATCACCATTACGTTTATGAAAAAATATATATATAAATCCAATAGGTTCTATAATTGAAACGGATATGTTAGTATATTAAACTATAAGAATATTTGGGAATATTCTTTGAGAGAATTTCTTAAGATATCCCTTGGTGGAATTTGACACAATAATAGTCATGAATTAGATATCATTATATATAGAACACATAAAATATTGGGAAAAGGAAATATATTTTTGTATTCCAACCCATCCCATGCTCCACTATACATTAATATATGATCATGAATAAACATTGGAAAACCTCTCAACAGTGTAGTCATTGCCATCCAATGAAGAAGCATACCATTCCCAAATGGTCGAATCAAAGGAAGGTATCAAACTAGAGGAAATAACAATTTTTTGGAATATATTTATGTATTTACCAATGAGATTAAAATTATTCCTTATTATGGTATGGTAGTGTTCTCATTAGAACATACACTCAGAGGTACTCCTATATCAATATTACCCTATAATATAGCCCAATCAAACAGAAATATTTGCTGAATTAGTTTCATGAGAATTTTGGAAAAGGGTTTATATTCCCTATGTCATAACCTCATGGGGTTTTACTTATCATTACTATGTATATGGATAGTTAAATGTGGTCGTGTATCAATTTTGAGGAGATAAACAAGATAACCATAATGAAAGGGCACTCTCCAGCAAAGATTGATGAATTTATTTATCAACTAGAATGAGAATAGTTATTCCCAAAGCCTAATATTAAATCCAGATATCATAAACTAAAGGTGAATGAGAAAAATAGTCAGAAGCAAGATTTTTTTATAATGTTTGGGCACTATGGGTTCATATCGATGCCCTCAAAAATTACCAATGCCCCTGAAATCATCATGGATTTGTTGAATATAGTCATATATTCCTCCTCCGTAAATTTTTGGTAGTATTTATCATATATATTCAATTTTAATACATGATAATGGAAGAAAAATATTTCAATATAAAGAGTTTTTTGGTGTCAATAAGGATATAAATTATTCAATGATTAGAAATTGTTACATTTGGATGCAAAAAAGACATAATCTTGGGGTGGGTGATCACAAGTGTGGGAATTTTTATAGACCCATAAAAGACAAAGAAAATTGTGGAATGGCCTATCTGTACTAATTTAATGGAAATCCATTTTTTTTAATATATCTGGGTAGTAATACTGTTTTGTGACATATTTATCATTATTTAATTTCCCTCTAACTATGTTAACAAAGAGTGGTGCAATTTATGTCAGCATGGAAGAATGTGGGGATGTAATTAAGGAGATCATGAAGAGTGTAATCACTGCACCTATACTCACATGACATATAATTAAATATAGTTTTGTGATATATATATATATATATGATTGAAATAATGACTTGCTCATTTTAATCATGTATAATTAAAAATTGATAGCCTACACCTCATGGGAGTTAAATATCCCGTTTGATTTAGAGTTAATAGTTGTGATCTTTTCCTTGAATATTTTTTTGGCACTATATGTATAGAAAAAATATTATATTTAAAATGGTCAAAACCATTTAAATTATATTTTCACATAGAAGGATCATAAAATTAATTAAGGAAAATGTATATATAAAATCACAAAAAATTATTTCTCTATTCACAACCATCTAAGAAATGTGAAGAAGGTAATTGATGCTCTTATGAGAAAAGTACCTACTACAATAACCATGATGTAAATTGAGAAATAACCTATATTAATGGATATTAAAATAATGGATCTTTAAATCATAGTGGAAGTGAATAAATCCTAAAATCTCAAAATAATTCCCAATAATTAAACCAAGATAAGATCATGGAGGCACAAAGTGATGATATGGAGCTACAAAATAATCTGGAAGAATTAAAGAAAGCGAATATACATGAGTTCCAAAATTATGGTGATGATTTGATTTGTTTATTTATTGATCTTTTATGACCCATATTCTCTAGAGATAAATATATAGCTATTGGACATTGCAAAAAGCTCATTTTTCACCATCCATCTTCGAAGTACTATGATATACCATGATCCTTGAGAGCATTTCAAGTGGGAAAATTGAAGAAGGATATTTTGGAGTATATCTCAATGTTTTTTGGATGTATAGAAGTTAATGTATAGAAATATAAGTCTAAAGGGTTGATGAAACCACTACCTATACATACATGTAAATGTGTGAATTTCACCGTGGAATTTGGCATTAGTCTGAGGAAGAAACATAGAGTAAATAGTGTGATATGGGTGTTAGTGGTTAAACTCAACAAGACTACCAAATTTATATATGATTTAAATGCTTTCCAATATATATGGGAATGAAGTTGTGAGGATATAATGGGTACAATATTACATCATCTATAATCATGAACCATGGTTCACATAAAAATTTTGGTTAAGTATTCAACATTATTTGCTTAGTGATTTAAATTTTTGAATGACATATCCCCCTCAAACTGATAGCTAATCTAGGAGGAATATTCATATGCCTGAGGACATGATAAGAGCCTTCTTAGTAGAATTAAAAGGATTAATGTATCAAAATCTCCTTTGGTTCGAGTTCTTATATAACAAAATCTATTCTTTAGTACTCAAATCGCCACATATGAAGTGATGTAAGGGAGGATATATAGAACTCAAACATGTTTGGGATGATGTTCGAGAATTAAATCTATTTGATAAAATATTGTGGATAAAAATTATAGAGATGGTTAAATCCATCTAATAACATATGAAATATACTCTATGTTGGAAAAAGATCTATGCTGAAAACTATCAAAGGGAATAAAATTTTTATTATAGAGACATATTTTTAATTTAAATATCTCCATGTAATTGAGTTGCACAAATTTTAAATAAATATTATATTATTCAAAAATACATTGGGAACTATGAAATCATTGATCTCATATGATTAGTGGCATGTTTTTTTTCATTTTCACCAAGAATGGATATAGGTTATGATGTGTTCCTTGTATCAATCATGGAGAAGTACATACAAGATCTATCACATATATTGAATTCATAGGTGGTATAAATAGAAAATAAACTCCAATGAGAAGATAATCTAGTGAAGATCTTGAAACATATTTACAATGTTCAAAAAGAAATAAAAATCCCCATGTCAATGTGATGTAGAAGAACCATATGAATAAAGAGGAGAAATGAGAACTAGAGAAAACAATGAAATAGAATAAAGGTCATCTATTCTCAACATAGAATATGAGTTGAAATTTTGGGGATGGAATATCTAAAGAGGTGAATAATGTAGCGTGCCAATGTATGTCAGTAATATTTTTTTCTTGAATAAATGTGTATTGTATTCTTTGAATATAAAATATTGAGAATCCAACAAATAATTTATTTCACTACTAAATTATATTACATTAATCAGTAATAAAACCAATTAGAAATAAAAAAATTACAAGTTAGGAAAAAATATAAAAAAGATTTTATAAAGTTTGAAAATGTCGATCTCCCTAATCTATTAGATTCATCTCCACCACTATAAACACAATATATAAGGAAAAAATATTAATAAACCAACCAACATATTTGAAAATGAAAATATAAAACCATGAGAGGAATTTTTTTAAATATTTATTGTAGGAATAATGTTTTATATATAGGGGCAATATGACCATTAGAATAGTAACTGACTATTGGGAAGAGTAACATGATCCTTGGGAAAAGAAACCTAATAGTTGGAAATAGTAAATCAATTATCAGGATAATAATTTTACCTTGAAGTAATAAATTATGAAATAAATTATATTTATCATCATTATAAGATGTAAATATAAATATTATATTTCCAAAAAATTTATATTATAATAAAAAAAGTATCTTTTTTAATAAATTTTCTATTAAATTATTTAATAAATTTAATTATTATGAAATTAAAAAAAATAGAAATTTTGAAAATTAATTTTGAAATAATGGGAATAATTTTTGAAATAATAATTTCAAAATTTTCTACAGTTTATTTTATGGTAATCTTCTGATATACTTCAATTATTAGGGGAATAGTAAAAATACCGTATTTCACATAACATGTGTAACTTAAATTAAATCATACATGATGTGATAATGAAATAATACATTCTAAAACATTATATTCAGACATTATTTTTTTTCATATTTTGGTTTCATTAAAACATGTTATAACAAAATTTCAAACATGAATAGAACATTCCAAAACCTAAAGTCAAAAGTGATTCCGTAAAATAACATGTTTTCTTTCTTTCCACTTTCCATTTTACTAAAATAATAAATTTGAATTATAAATGGTATTTAATGCCTCAAACACACTATATTATATTAATAAAAAATTTATATAGTCAAAAATTTATTATTAAATGTTTTAACATTAGTATAATATTTTTTTCTAAAATACCCATCTTCTGTTGTATAAATAACCCCTCTCCCTTCCCTTATAAAAATAATCCACATTCCATTTACAAAGCCCATTTCCTACTAAAATAATCCATATCAATCCAAATATAATAATTAGGGTTATTATATAATAATATAACTCCAATATTAAAGGATTTATATTTTCATCTAATAGAAGCTACACTAAAGAAAGTGTGAGTCTCTATTAACTCTTCCATATTTTATTCATCTATTTATTATTTTTCCAAATTGATTTTTAAAAAATATAATATAAAATTATATATAGATTAATTTATTATTATATTAATTATGTTAACCTAATTTAATTATCATTTTTATGAAAAATATAAATGTCATACTTTATTTCCCCGATCTTTCGACAATATCCCATTAAAGCTCGGAAGACCACCTACGTAGGCATTTCTGTCAAAATAATTATATCCCAATTCATGGATGGATATTAGTAATTAAATATATATATATATATGTATAAATTAAATGTATTATAATATTCTAGATTAATCATACATTTCAACCAATTACTTGGAATGAAAACATTTAAATCTATGCTAAGAAATAATTTATTAGGAAAAACAAGAGATCAAAATGCATAAATTTCATCAAAATAAATTATGAAATATAAACCAATGGTTGTAATGGATAACTATTTGTATAAATGTGGATAATTACGTTTTTCATCAATTTTTAAATAAATATATGTATATTTTTTAGGAAGCGCAAAAGAAAAAAAATAATGGAGAAATTAAGGTTAGGGGATTCTTGAACCCACCTCCCTTTGTATGGGTTTTACCACATTCATACCAATATTATTTTTTATATTCCGTTAATTTTCCTTAATTTAATTTTTATTATTCTTCCCTATTTATTTTGGGGGATATTCATGTTCCTATTACAATTTTATGACAAATACAACTATTTTCCAATTGAAGTGTTCATTATAGAAGCACTTATTTTAATCTTCTTGATTAGATTCTTATTCACACAATTATGTTTATGATTGTTAAAAATATGTATTAACTTATCCATTTTGGAACCCTATGATTTGTCTCGAAATTATGAGTGATGAAATACTTAAGAGACCCTTTCATTTACATGGGTTATGTCATTAAAATTAGTTTAATACATTCTATATGGAATGTATGATTAAATTAATATTATGATGCGATAAATGTTCAAAGAATTATATATTTATCTACTGAATTGGTTAAATTTATGTCTTCTTCAAATTATGTTTGTTTTTTGTAACCAAGGTGATAGATTTTCTCACAACTGTGTGTGGTTTTTTTCAAAAGTTACATGATGACTCATTTTTATGAATTTACATGTTCTACGACTTTAAAAAATGTTTTCCTTTTTATGTTAAGGATGTTAATATAAATATTTTATGATGGTCATTTTTATTCTCGCCCATGTTATATTGATCCAAGTACATTATTCAACATTTTACTTGGATTTTATCTTACCACTTTCTTTGATGTATAACCTCATGTTACTACATGTACTAATGATAACATGAGCATTAGAAGGTTTAAAGATATTGATTGAAATAAATGATTATGTTTTATTATTTATTGGATATGTATGGTTCTCATTTGGCTATGAAAGTAATCCTTTGGATCCGGGACTTGGAACACAATTATATTGTTTATCATTAGAATTTCTTAATAGTCTTGTGACAAAAAAAACAAGGTCTCTATAGGTCAAAATTCAAAATAGAACACTGCACATAGAAGAGTGTCTTGATTTCATTATAGTCCATAATATCATGATTCCCTACCTGCAACAATGTCTCATGGCACCCATGATAGAGGCCTTCCAACCTAAACATTGCATACATTGACACTAGGGCTCCAGGAAACATGATGAACTCAAAGATACACTAAATCAACTCCCTTTAATATTCCACTTCATGGGGGTCCATGCATCCCAAGAAAAAATGAACATATGATTAAAAAACTCCTGAGGTCTCTCTTATTCTATACCTGGTTCATCATTCTTAATCGAGTGGGTTCATAGCCCGCTCCATGATCATGGGCTCAAACAACCCAAACCCCCAACTCTAGAAATATCTTATCATCATCTTATGGAAAACTATAAAGAACCCATCCATATTATCAAAGAGGCGGTGGTTACTATATTAAATTGTCACTTTATATGTGAAATCACCTCACGAATGACCAAATAGTTTTATTGTATTCAAAAAATTCATACATAATTGAATTGCATAGAACATTCGAAAACATTAAAATACACCATAGTATTTTATTCAAGAACACTATAAATCACATTATCATATCCCAACATATACACTTCTTGGTATTTTAGTGAAAGGAATAATAAGAAAGGTGTGAGGTAAGATTCATTACAAGGGAATGCGTGAAAAATAATTTTCTTAGATAGATAAATTAATATCAATATTGAATTAAATATAATAGAAAGACAACATAGTTAATAAATAACTTGATTGTGAAGAATAATACGAATGGAATAAATGATGGTCAAGATTTAAATGTTCTCATGTGATATCCACTAATCCATAGATATCATAATAAATAAAATTATCTCAAAGTCATATGTAAACAATTTTATAGTAATGGAATTCTTAATTTTGAAAATCTAAAACATATTGTCAAGGCCTCATGTTATGAAATCTGAAAATTCCATCATGTTCATATTCCAAGAAATCTATAAAAATCAATATGTCTTCGGCCAAAATAAAATCTAGTTTTTCTCATAAGACCTACTAATTAATAAAGGGACTATAGTAAGATGCACCCATCACATAATTAGTCTAATTAATTATTCATATGAATGCTGTGAAACATAATCAATCTAGACATTTTTATTGATAAACTACAATAATAAATGTTAATACTTACCACAATATATTGACATAATCGTAAACCATGTAGAGTAAAATGGGAATAGTATCAGAATAGTACATTCCAATCAATATAACTATAAACCATCTGATTTATTAATAATAATTTAATCATTTAAACATATAATTATTGAATTATATATTAAATAATGGGTTATGATGTTGATTAAAAGAAATAGAAAAAAATATGTAAAAACCTTATTTAATAAATATCATTTTTTATATTAGAAATCATTATTAAAATTTAAAAAATACCATAAAATTAGGAATTTTTTTCTTAATCAAATATGGGAACATGTAAAGTTAGATTCAATGTAAAGAGATGTTTTGATGATAATAAATGTTTCTCATGTCTTATAAGTTAAAAACCATTATTTTCACTGTATTGTAAAATAGTAAAAAAGTAAATCATTAAGAAAAAAAATAGATTCATTTTGAACTATTTATTAAAATTATACCATGGATAAAAGAATGAATAATATTTCATTTGGAGGATTTTGAAAACATTCATGAATTTTTCTTAGAGAATATTGATATTGAAGTAAAAATATTTTTGACTAAAGTGTGAAATAAAGTCATATTTTATTAAAAACATTTCATTAATAATTATAGGTAACAAAATGTTTAATATTGTACTATTAATTGAAATTTTAATAAATAAATATATTAGAATATAATTGGATGGTTTTGTTAAATTAATATCAAACAATTCCCAAATCTTATGCTTATAAAACCTTGAATATTCATTATATTGTGAAATAAACCATTACCGCTTTAGAATGATTTGAATCATAATCCGTATATAACAAATAAAATACAATTTTTTTTAAATACAGTAAATATAAATATATACATGATATAGAATATAAAAAAACAATATATACACAACAAAAAATTATTATGTTTTTGATATGAAGTATTAATAATCGAAGTAAAAGTTAGGTGATAAATCCCATACCTCATGTTTGGCCTCATTTGTATTTTTTTGAAACTCACATATAAGAAATATATATTTATTTTATATCTATTTTACAACAATAATAATACATATTATAAAATATATATTTGTACTTATAATCATTTTTACCAGTTTATTAACGATTCTTTCTTAAAATCACTTTTCTATGTAATAACTGTTTTATTTTCATATATATTTCAGTTTGGTAGTTCCATTCCATTTAATTTTATAATGTGTACATAATCCATATAATTTAAAATATAATATAAATATAATATATATTAATTATATATTTCTTTATATTAATACATAAAATATAATGATATGAAAATGAATTACACCATTCATAGAGAAGGTATGAGGTACAGACGCATAAATACTATTTTCAATTTTTTATGTTGGAAATAAATAATGGAAAATAATAATTCCATTTTATATTACAATAATTATATCATATATATCATAAATATTAACCAAATTCATACTTATTACAATCAATGAATATATATAATGGAAAAATGGATCACATTGCTTCATGGAGGTGGTAGTCCACACCTACAAACGAGCAACATTATCATTTTACAATTGATTAGAATGTAATATGGAAGATATAATATTACTATTTCATAATTATATTTTAATTAATAAATATCATATATATATTCATTATATTCTTCTTTATAACTATTCTAGTATAAATGTAATGAAAAATGAATTACACCACAACATGGTGACTATTAGTCATACATACGCCCAAGTGACCCATCTTATTATTGACTGAGGGAAAATAGATGGAAAATAGTTTTCCATAATGATAATAAAAACATATAATTATATTTATTATTATCTATTTATTAATATATGATGGATAAAACTCATTAAAATTATGTAGAATAAAAAATGAACTTGAAGGACCCAATAGCTTTGATAACCTATTATTCGATTGAATTTCATTAAATCACATCTTAAGGGACAAATGGTATGAATTTTGGAATGAACATAATCACTAAATATTATATAATGGTTATTATAAGTGAAATGAGTAGGTTTTGGTTGATATATATGACATAATGTGGTGTGATGAATTGATAGAATTGGTGACTATTTATAAGATATGGGAGTGAAATGCAATGAATTTCTTAATGTATTAAATTAAATTAATTTATTTCTGATGTAAAAATGGATCTATATTTATATAATTATAATATAATATATATAATTTTATAAACCCTACAATATAAAAAATTAATACCTTTTTATTTGTATTTTCATCTTTATATTTTTGTTTAAACTTGTTGTCTACCATTTGGACAATTACTACAATATTAATGTTTTCTAGCCATTTATTGTTAATAATGCTAATAAAAATTACCTAAAATAGAAAAATGGATTTTGGATGATTTTTAAAGTCACATATATTTAATTTTTATGTATATAATATTTTTATAAATTTTAAATAATGTAATAAAAAAATTATTATAAAATATCATTAATGATCTTTATGGCACTACACATTCAATATGTCGTTAAATGAATCACAAAAAGGGGGAATTAGAATATACTAAGTTAATACAATCATAAAATTTAATATAGACCTATAAAATTCATGGGAAAATATAGTTCAATCAAATTATATTAGATTTTGTATTTTTAAACACATTTATCATAATTTTCTTCTATTTAAATAAATATTATTGTCAGTTTTGTGTAAGTATTTAACATAATTATCTCTTCACTAAAAATTATATATGAATTTCCATGTTGAAATAATAAATTAAATTTAAAATTAATAATTAGAGATAAACATAACCTCTCTTATTCACTATATCAGAAATTAAATGTTAACAAAACAAAGAGAAATCCATATTTTACTTTTTATTATGAAAAATAATATAATTTGAAAAAAACATAGAAAAATGAAACAAAAATGCCTAAAATTTACTTTTGGATAACACATACTCATACAATAAAATTAAAGAATGTTTATGTTAAACTATTAATCCATGACATATAATTTTAAACCGCAAGAACCTTATTTACTCTTTAATTTGGTCAAAGAATTACTAAATAAACTATTCATAATGTCAATAATTTAAAGGGAACTATTTAAATTATTTGTACCATATAAATAAAAATAATTTTTCCATTTTTAAATATTTAATTTATTGATTTAATAGAGAAAAAGGTAAACATAAATGTGAAAATCTAATTAAACACAAATTATAAGAAATCATTTTTAATCACAAAAATGTACTCAAATAAAAATCATGTATATTGTTGATTATGTAACACCACAAGATTCCATTGTACGTTTCCCTTTACATAATGCAATAGCATCGTTGTACAAAACATCGAGTTCTAACACACCGCGACCTACAAAACTAGCCATTATAAATTGTAACACCCAATTATTATAATTATAGAAATTTTATTTTTCAAAATGGAATTCATTTTTGGATTCGGAATATCAAAATTAGCATAGGGTGAATTTATGGTATTTTTTTGAAAAAAATCAATATTTAAGGAATTGTTAAAAACACTATGTTATTTTTTAAAACAAGAATTTTATTTAAATAATAATTATTTCATAATTAAATTTATTAAATTCAAAATAGAAACATAATACCAATATTAGTTCAATGTTATTCATTGAGTCATTTTATAATAAAATTATATATATAATATTTTATTGAACATTTTACCGTCTTTTACCCACCTTCTAGGCACGTTAGCAAATTTACAGAAAACGAAATTTTACCACTTCTGCGAATTAAATTTAAAAAATCCAAGAGATATGGTTAATATCAGTAAGTAAATTGTGGTTCAATAAGATCAAAGTAATTTTAGTGAATAGTAAATTTTGAATTTTATTTTCCACGTTTAAATGTAAATAGGGTAATTAACGGTAAAAATGTTATTATTAAAACCCAAACATATGTCCTAATTCTATTGGATAAATGTATTTTGACAAAAAACAACCATAGGAATAAAATATAATCCTTTTGGTCAACTTATATTAGATAAGCCATTTAGTATTATTTTATTTAATGATGAGTTAAAAGAGTAAAATACAATATTTCATAACTAAAACATGTTTAATATTGGGATACACATAATATAAATTCGACTATAAATATTCATAATAAAGATGAAAAAATATCCTACATAATGTTTTTTATTTATAATTTTTAGATAATAAATAATTAAATTTATTGATGACACAATGATGATGCAATTATTACATTATTAATGAATTATTAAAATAAGTGATATTATAAATATACAAATAAATGTAAATTGACACTTTTGAGGGATTAAAATACATTTATAGGTTAATATGACTTTTTAGGTTTGATTAAATGGTTTTTTTAAGTAGTCATATTTTTAGGACTTTAACAAAAATCAGATACTAAATAGTGTCAAAATTTATAAAAATGAGTTTTTAAATCAAATAATATATTATTAATTGATATAATAGTCCTAAAAATATAATTTTCATCCAAATACCTAATATAATAATAGATATGTCATTAATAAACCACTTGGGTATCACTTGGCATTTTATTGTATGTTTATTGACCATATAATATAAAAATATTAGGAGACATTGATAATGTTAAACTATTTAACCAAGCATTAAATCTAAAAGATAATATTAATAAGGTGACATAAACTTGTCTAAAACTTATTTGTTCATAGGGTTTCCACCAATACCCACTATAGCCTCGAAATAAATCATTTTTGATCTATTTATAATCGAATAAGATTATAAAAAACAATATTTCATGCTTTTCCTAAAGGGACCCTCACATCTCTTATCAAAGAGTACTTCCCCTTATCTTAATTTCACACCTCTAAAGCCATTTTTTTCAGCCAAACCCTACTCAAATATATTCTAAACTACCCTAAAATCGACATAAATTACTTACCTTGATCATAAAGACAACCTAAAGATCCCTCTTTGTAGAGACCAAAAGCTTGACGTACATGGACATTACATTACTTTTGTGGAATACATAATATATAACAAAAATAGACACCAAAGGACTGTAATAGTTTAGTGTGTTTGGAAAATTGGAATATAATCTTCTATTATTGGTGAATGATCTTCAACATCTCCCATAATGATCTTCCCATTTTATTTTATTACCTAAAACATTTCTATAAATCCTGGGAAAAGAAAACATTAAAAAAGGGTGAGCTCAAATGCCCAGTAAGGGTAAACATAAAACAATTCATAAACATTTGGATGCAAAAACATGAACATAAAATTTAAACATCAAAATCATGAGCAAAGAAACGAATCCTGGAAGTACGTAAGGCATATATCAAATGGGAACATCAATCATGATAAAATAGCAGGGGAATAAAACATGTAATTGTGGAAAACCATTAAGCACATGTTATGATTTCCATAGTAGCTAAGGAATTACTGCCAAGACCATCTTAGTGGACAATGTCCCTTACTGAACTAGGTTTACTTGCCGTTTCATCCCTGTATTACCGAACCAGATTTACTTGTCGTTCCATCCATGACTATCTCATCAGATATAAATCATTACCCAATGCATTTGATGGAGATATAGGTCCCACCGATCTCATAATGAAATCATTCTTACGTGTTCCACAACATAATCATAAATAATTCATCATAACACAAATAATAAAATGGGTTTCATAAACATCATCCCATCATAACATAATCCATAAAAAATGGATATCATTTCATCATAAGAAAAGTCAAACCATGTAAATCATATAGAATTTATACTTGAAACATACACAAATGAAATAATGTAAACTTATATGGAAAATCGTGTTTATACAACACTTGAAAATAATTCTTGACGAAAATATCATTTCTTCTTAAAAATCATTGTATTTTCACAAAATGTCACACAATTTAAAAAAAATTATTTTAGTGAAAATAACCATGATAACTTCTAGAGGAAGAAACTTGAAAATTAGGTGATATGAAACAGTAAAAATCTGTTCATGTCGTATAATTTAAAAATAACATTCTTCATGTACTTTTGTCAGAAAAGTCAAAAAGTACCTTTTATGGTAACCAAAGGAAATATTCCTTCCATACAATGTGGTAAAAGTCAACAAGGGTAAAATGAATTTAAAAATTCATGGAAGAATAGTGAAAATTTTTAGAAAACATTTTTAGAAAACATATACATGGATGATAAACATAACCCCAGTAAATACTTACGAATAACAATCTCGGATAAGAATGAGAATAGAATAGTCATCCCTTACCTTATGTATGATATGATTCATATGTATCCAATCCTCCTTTATAAATATTTAAATAATTTTATTAACTTATTATAGAATCATATTCATTGTTATGATATCATATATGGTTCAATTCTGAATTTATAATACCCGTTCTTTTATAAATTTCATGTTAAAGCAGCGTTTTGGGTTAAATCGTTTCATTTATCGTACATGTTTTGATTTTTTCTTCTTGATATTATTATTACATATATCATGATTTAATTAATCACATAATGTAAATCATGATTTATATATAATATATATTATGTATATATATATATAATAGATAGAGGAATGAAATGAAAAACACTGTTCATGGAGACGGTAGTCCTTATGTACGCATGAATGTTGTTTTCCTTTCCTTATTGACGTAAATGGAATTAATTAGATGACATAAATATATATATACATAAATAAAGCCGAATTATTATGTCAGATATATCATGATTACTTATTATATATTCTTTATAATCATTATTTAGTTGTTAACATGGAAATGAATCTCATCGCATCGTGGAGACGGTAATCCGTACGTACGCACGAGCGATGATATCATTACCATATTTATTGAATTGAATTTTAGAGGACGATATAATATGTTTGAATCAGTATGATGTTATAATAATCATATATAGTTATTCTTTACACCATTATACCCATCCAAGTAGGGTGGTGGTGGAAAAACATATTACACCACGGCGTTGAGACGGTATTCTGTACCTATACACGTGCCGTGATTTCGTTTTCTGTAGGATGGATAGAATGTGAAATGGGGTTGTTTCATATTTATAATAACATATCTTTATATGACTGAAACTGATGTTTTTACTTCAAAATTAAACATCCAATGAAGAGGAAGTAGAACAAGAAAGAAACATGAAAGAGTCGGTAGAAGAGATTACCTCTTCCTCGACGCACATCCTTTAATCTCCTTCTTAGGGCACTGTATTTCGGCTTTTGAGAAGAACAGAACCTCTATGATATAACTAGATAGGTTGAAAAGATGAATTGGTAGGGTTTGGCCGAGCTTCAAGCCTCAAAAGGTTGTGAAGAGAAGAGGGAAGGGGTTCCATTTTTATAAGGGGGAGAGGGGCACCTTAGGAAAACTTAAAATATTATTTTATAAAAAAGTAATATTCGGTTTTTAATAGCTCCCAATTGATTTATTTCGAAGGTAAGGTGTGAATGGGTCTATGTACTCTCAACAAAAAGGTTTTAGACAAGTTTAGGTTACTATTTTGTCCTTATCATTTAGATTTAACTCTATGTTAAATAATTTAACTTTTACCGTGTCTTTTTGTTTTCTAACACTATATGGTTAAAAACATACTATAACAAGCCAAAAGAACCCCAAGTGGTTCATTAATAATATATATATCATTATCTAAGTCATTTTGCTGAGCCATTGATTTTTTAGAATAAAATAACAGTTAATAATATAATATTTGTTTTAAAAACTATTTAATGTCAATTTTGTTACTATTTGGTACTTTTTTTGTGAAAAATATAACAGCATGATTAGTTCAAAAAAATTCAATTAAATAAATAATAACATGTCATATTAACCTATAAAATTAGTGTAATTCTTAAAAAGTCTCAAATTACATTTATTTGTGTATTTTTAACATCAATTATGTTAATATTTCATTAATAATGTAATTACTGCATCATCATTGTGTCATAAATAAATTACATTATTTAATGTATAAAAATTATAACTAAAATATCATTATGTATGAAATGTTTCTATCATTCTAATGAATATTTAGAGTAGAATTTATCTTATGTGTAACCCTATATTAAAAATTATTTATTTATTAAACTATGATTTTAACTCTTTTAATTCATCTTTAAATAAATTAATAATAAATGTCCTAATCTAATCAAAGTGGACCTAAAGGGTAATATTTTATTCCTAAGGTTGTTTTTGGTCGAATTAAACTTTTCCAATAGAATTAGTACATGTGTTAGGGAAATAATAATATCATTTTTACACTTAATTACCCTATTTATTTTTAACCGTGGTAAATAAAAGTAAAAAGTTAATATTTAAAAAAAAATTATTTTTTTCTTATTGAACTACATTTTAATCCTTTATATTAATCGTTTCTCTTGGATTTTTGAAATTCCACTCACAGAAGCGGTAAAATTAGGTTTTATGTAAATTTCTAAATTTTCCTAGGAAGTGGGTAAAAGACGGTGAAAAGATCAATAAAATTTTTAAATATCTAAAATTATTATAAAATGACTCCAATAAATTAGATTGAACTTATATAGGTATTATGTATCATTTTTGACTAAAAATAAATTTAAATAATTATTTAAATAAAAAGTCCGTATTTAAATAGTAACCTAGTGTTTTCACTATTCATCAAAAATTGAATAAAAAAATACCAAAAATTCACCCTAGGATAAATTTGATATTCCGAATCTGAAAATGAATTCCATTTTGAAAAATAGAATTTTAAAAAGTGGGTATTACTATTCATAACAGCTATTTCATAATAATATTATAATAATATCTCATTTAGTGAAACATGGTATTGCGTACTACACACGCTATCATGGAAGGTCACGATTGCTTGTAATGCAAGCCAAGTCAAGGAAGTGGGTAGTGCACGCTATTTTAGGTGTTGTGTACATCACAAGACATCAATGAAATTAAAAAGAATATTTTTCATAAAATCTCGGGGTGTTACATTCTACCACCCTTAAAATGAATTTCGCCCTCGAAATTCGTCGGGGTTATAAATGGTTTACTACTAGAATGTTTCTTTAATAGAAACCCACATTGTAAAAAGGAATACCAAAACATATCTTTAAAAACTAAAGTATGAATCATAACGGTTACCCAAATTAACTAATCAATGGGTATCCACATAGGAGAACATATGTGAAAATATAATTATAGAAGAGAAATCTAATCATAATGTTCTGATGGAGAGTGGTAGAGAACGTGGCTATGAAAAATCCAACAATCAAAAAGCCATAAAATTGTGACGATTTAAGGTACCATATGATTCATCAGATATAGGGACAGTAGGACAACATTTTTTTTGTATTCAATATCATTTCCCTAAAGTTGAAAAAGTGTTGAATTAAAAGAAATACCTACATGAGTTTGGTACAATCTCACTGTTGTTTGTGCCTTGAACAATTTCCACATCATCTCTTAATGAAATGAAGTTGAATTTGTATTCCGTGAAGTGTTAGCTGATCATGTGATATAATGATTGGTCATTCCATCTGTCTCAATCAAAATGTTAGAAAAAATTATCAAATATACATAAGTCCATCTATGGTGAGGTTAATCGTATTTGATTCAAAAAAGGACTTATACTTCATCTATCATACCGCTTAATATAATAAAACTAGTTTCTCCTAACCAAGGACTTCTTGTAGTCCATTGGTAGGCGATAAAGTCCTGTCGCACTTCAGTTGTGGGTTTGATTTCCATAGCCTTTTCCGACGCGATGGGTTGTCGCCCGTCCTGCATGTTGTCCTTTTTCTAAAAATAATATCGAAAAAAGTTCTAGATTTAAACAATAGTAACTTATGTCCAACATAATCAATTCCAATCTTTAGGCTTATCCAAAATTCTGTTGTCAAATCTCATATTATAGTGAAAAAGATTACCAGAGAGGTCATTTAACAAGCATGTGAATACCATCATTTATCCCCATATATCATAAGATATGTCTTGTTCGTGACATTCCAAACATTCGATGGCCTTAATCATGTATTCTATTGAAAAATGCATAACCATTGAACCTTAGTGAAAACATGAATGTAGTTAAAAGTTAACACATTCCACATACCAAAAACCCAAAAATTCTATATACTCAAACCATGATATCACTTAGTCCTTATATAAATCATGAGCACATGAATACTATCAAACATATTATTTTATCCTTATCCATTCATTATGCACAAATCATCTACCTTCCAAAATATTTGAATCACTTTTCGTGGTTACCGGTACTATAAAATTATTTAAAACCACAATAGAATAATACAAAAATATTCTAATATACCAAAAAAGTACCAAAACATCATTATTCATGAATACAAATACATAAACACTTCAATCCATCTTCATCATTGATTGTTAGGGAAGAAGTCCTTCCTTGATTTATAAGTAACCTCTTAGGTCAGGGCATTGAGTTGGGTAATGACCATGTTCTCCACAAAAAAGACATTGAACTCCATATCAGTCTGTCACTCTATTACCCTTTTCTCCACACAAATAACATCTTCCCCTCCAATTCAGGTATTAACCAAGGTTCTTCTTCTATTCTTTAAAAATCTCAATCTTCCTTTCTCTATGCTCCTCACCATGAGAACATGCATAAAATTCCATATACCACTAATTTGACGACATAGGAATACCACCAATGTTCACCTTGTTAATCATATATTGTAATGAATGATTCTACATAATCACAATATCTTTATCTCTAGGTATTAAACAATTTTTTTAATCACATTCACCAATTTGTCCATCAGAATCAACGTTAACTGAATTCTTTCTCGTTTCCTCCATTGACTAAAACCAAAAACCATAGTGTAAGAAATATTTAAAATAACGAGGAACCACATCAGCATTAAAAGTCACTTATGGGATTTCTATCTTATCACACATTCTTTAATCCATGACACCTTAGGTTCACCATAGGTTATTCATGATCGTCAACATAACTCTATGAATATAACCTATAGTTATACTAAACCTTAGGGAAATCCCTATACATACCTTAGAAATATCTTTATGGATCTCACTAATGTTTTCACATCCTAGTTTCCAAAGGTTGACTAAACCTTTCCACTGATACCAACTGTTGAGACCCAATGCTTTACGTACATGGTCATTACATTACTTTTGAAGAATACATAATACATAACAAAAACAGAACCCAAAGGACCGTAATAGTTTAGTGTCTTTGGAAACTCGTAATATAATCTTCTAATCTTGGTGAAAGATCTTCAACATCTCTCATAAAGATATTCCTCTTTTATTTTCTTACCTAAAACCTTTCTTTAAATCATGGCGAAAAGAAAACACAAAAAAAAAGAGTGATCTCAAATACCCAGTAACAGTAAACATAGAACAATACATAAACATTTGAATGCAAAAACATGAACAGGAAATCTAAATATCAAAATCTTGAGCAAATACATGAATCTTGGAAGTACATAAGGCATATATCATAAGGAAACATCAATAATGATAAAATAGAATGGCAATAAAACAGGTAATTGGGGAAAACCATTAATAACATGTTATGATTTCCATAGTAGCCAAGGCATTTCTGCCAAGACAATATTAGTGGAAAAAGTACCTTACTAAACCGGGTTTACATGCCATTCCAGCCCTATATTACTGAACCAGATTTACTTGCCGTTCCAGCCATGTCTATCTCATGAGATATGAATCTTTACCCAATGCATTAGATTGAGATATAGGACCCACCCATCTCCTAATGAAATAATTCTTATGTGTGCCACAATAGAAACATAAATCATTCATCATAACCCAAATAATAAAATGGGGTTCATAAACATCATCCCATCATAACATAATCCATACAAAAAAATTGGATATCAGTTCATCATATGAAAAGTGAAACCATGAATATCATATAGATTTCATACTTGAAACATACACAAATGAAATAGTTTTGTCATAGAGGGAAAATGGTTTTGATAAAACAGTTGAAAAGAATTTTTAAGGAAAATATCCTTTATTCTTAAAATTCAATTTCTTTTCACAAAATGCCACACAATTTTATAAGAAAAGGATTTTTTTTTGAAAATAACCATGAAAACTTGTAGAGGAAGCTTATTTAAAATTAGGCGATATGAAACTGTCAAAATCCGTTCATGTCGTATAAGATAAAAATAACATTCTTCTCATACTTTTGTCAGAAAAGTCAAAAAATAGATTATCCGGTAACCAAATAAAAGATTCCTTCCATACAATGTGTTAAAAGTCAAAAAAGGGTAAAAATGACTTTAAACATTCATGGAAGAATATTAAACACTTTATGAAAACATAATTAGAAAACATTTACATGGATGATAAACATAACCCCAGTAAATACTTACTAATTACAATCTTCGATAAGAACGAGATTGGAATAGTTATCCCTTACCTTATGTCTGATATGATTCGTATGTATCCGGACCTCATGTATAATGATTTAAATAATTTCATTGACTTATTACTGAACCATATTCATTGTTATGATATCATATATGGTTCAATTATGACTTTATAATACCCGTTATTTTCTAAATTCCATGTTAAAGCAGAGTTTTGGGTAAAATCGTTTCATCTATTGTACGTGTTTCGATTTGTTGTTCTTGATATTATTATAACTTATACCATGATTTACTTACTTCCATAATGTAAATCATGATTTATATATAATATATATTCAGTATATATATATATATAATAGATAGATGAATGAAATGAAATACGCCGTTCATGTAGACGGTAGGTCGTACGTACGCATGAACATTGTTTTCCATTCCCTATTGACTTGAATGGAATTATGTAGATGACATACATATATATATATACAAAAATACAGTATAATAATTATGTCATATATTTCATGATTACTTATTATATATACTTTATTATCATTCTTGAATTGTTAACATGGAAAATGAATCTCATCGCGTGTCGGAGATGGTAATCCGTACGTACGCACGAGCGATGATATCGTTACCATATTTATTGAATGGAATTGGAGTGGATGATATAATATCTTAGAATTAGTATGATGTTATAATAATCATATATAGTTATTCTTTACACCATTATACCCATCCAAGTAGGGTGGTGGTGGAAAAACAGTTTACACCACGGCGTGGAGAGGGTATTCTGTACGTACGCATACACGATGATTTCATTTTCCGTAGGATGGATAGAAGGTGAAATGAGGTTGTTTCATATTTATAATAACATATAAGTATATTATTTATACTTATTTTATTACTTCAAAATTAAACAACTAAGGAAGAGGAATTAGAAGAAGAAAGAAACATGAAAGAGTCGGTAGAAGAGATTACATCTTTCTCGACACACCTCCTTTAAACTCCTTCTTATAGCGCTAGATTTGGGAATTTAATAAGACCAGAATATATATTATATAACTAAATAGGTTTAGAAGATGAATTGGTAGGGTTTGGCCTAGCTTCAGGGCTCAAAATGGTGTGAAGAGAAGAGGGAAGTGGTTCCCTTTTTATAAGGGAGGAGAGGGGCACCATAGGAAAACATAAAATATTATTTTATAATAAAGTCATATTCGGTTTTCAATAGCTCCAAATTGATTTATTTTGAATATAAGGTGGTTATGGGTCTAAAGCCTCTCACTAAATACGTTTTATACAAGTTTATGTTACTATTTTATCCATATCATTTATATTTAACTCTATGTTAAATAATTTAACTTTTGCCGTGTCATTTTGTTTTCTTACACTATGTGGTTAATAAACATAATATAACAAGACAAACAAACCCCAAGTGGTACATTATTAATATATATATCATTATATAAGTCATTTTTCCAATCTTTATATTTTTATGAATAAAATAAAAATTAATAATATAATATTTGTTTTAAAATCTATTTTATGTCAATTTTGACACTATTTGGAACTTGTTTTTTGTAAAACTCATTTAAGCATGATTAGTTCGAAAAAAATTAATTAAATCAATAATAACATGTCATATTAACCTATAAAATTAGTGGAATTCATAAAAAGTCTAAAATTACATTTATTTGGGTATTTATAATATCAATTATGTTAATATTTCATTAATAAGGTAATTACTCCATCATCATTGTGTCATAAATAAATAAACTTTTTTAATGTCTAAAAATTATAAATAAAATAAAATTATGTATTAAATCTTTTTATCTTTCTAATTAATATTTATAGTCGAATTTATCTTATGTTTAAACCTATATTAATAATGTTTTAGTTATTGAACATTGATTTTAACAATTTTAATTCTTCTTTAAATAAAATAATTATAAATGTCCTAATCTAATCCATGTGGACCAAAATGGTAATATTCTATTACTAAGGTTTTTTTCGTCGAATTACACTTATCCAATAGAATTAGGACATGTATTAGGGTAATAATAATATCATTTTTACCCATAATCACCCTATTTACATTTAACCGTGGTAAATAAAAGTAAAAAGTTACTATTCACCAAAAATTATTTTTATCTTATTGAACCACATTTTACTTTGGATATAACCATGTCTCATGGATTTCAGAAATTCTACTCACAGATGTGATAAAATTATGTTTTATGTAAATTTTCAAATTTTCCTAGGAGGTGGTTAAAGACAATGAAAAGATCAGTAAAATTTTTATATACAAAAAATTATTATAAAATGACTCCAATGAATTACATTGAAATTATATAGTTATTATGTATAAATTTTGACCAAAAATTAATTTAAATAAAATAAATAATTATTTAAATTAAAAGTCGGGTTTTAAATAGTAACCTAGTGTTTTCACTATTCATAAAAAATTTAAAATTTTCAGAAAAATACCAAAAATTCATCCTAGGATAATTTCGATATTCTGAATCCAAAATTGAAGTCCATTTTGAAAAATAAACTTTAAAAAAGTGGGTATTATTATTCATAACAGCTAGTTCAAAATAATATTTTTTTTTGACAAAATAAGACGGATCCATTAATGATAGAGATCAGCAGAAATACAGTAGCATAACCACAATGGAAAATGATTGAACCAAAGCAAATCCTCGTAAGGAGGGCCAATGCCTGCCATCTTGTGAGAGGCTTCATTCGCTTCCCTTCTAATAAATGAGAAATTGTAGGAATTGAAGCCTTGTCTCCACGAGTGAATACACCGGATAATGGGGCTGAAAGGTTGAAGCCCGCCGTCAGTGAGATTGATGGCATTGATAACAGTGAGACAGTCGAATTCGATGTGAATGGAATCCCAACTGCGATCTTTTGCGAAGTTTAACCCAGCAAGGATGGCGGCAGCCTCCGCGACTGAGGGCTCCCAAAGTGCATAACGTGCTTCATATTTGGCAGCGATAAGATTTCCCAGGTTGTCTCGGGCCAGTAAACCAAGTCCAACTGGGCCATCCTTAGGGAGAGAGGCATCCACATTGATCTTAAATATCCCTTCCAGTGGGGGCACCAATGTTGGGGAAGAGGAGAGGGGGTGAAAAGTCTTTGTTGCTCAGGGTGGTTCTGCCAAACCGCAATCCATGACAATGCCCGGTCAATCCAAAATCTGGGGGGCCTCTGGAAATGATTGAAAATGGCCTTGTTCTGCCTATCCCAGATAATCCAAGTCAAAATACACAGGGCGCCTGCTTTAACCGGCGAAAAGGAGGAGCACCATCGCATCAGGAGAGATGTAAGATCTGAGGCGGCGTCCAGGGACAACTCTATAGTTGATCCCCATCCATTCCAAACCTCCTGAGCCCCGGGACATTGAAAAAGAGCATGGAGAGGGGATTCAGCCATAGAAGGGCAGAAAGGGCATGAGTTGTCGTTTGAAAAGTGTCTGTAGGCAAGGAGGCTCTTAGTTGGAAGGATACCGGTACACACCTGCCACCAGAAAAAGCGAACATTAGGGGGAACATTAAGCTTCCAAATTGATGTCCAGGGCCTGGCATCTCCTTCTGTAATTTGAGCAGTGAGAGCTCGCCGGTAACCAGCTTTCACCGTATACTCTCCTGAGCTGTCGTTTGTCCAGTAGAGATGATCTGGCCCAGCGTCTGGCACACAGGGGATACTCAGAATAATTCTCCTATCCCTCTCATTAAACCATGAGAAGAGTTTTTCCAGACACCATCCCGCCCCTTGATCATCAAAAAGACAACAGACTGTGGCATGCTATCATGGAAGGTCACTATTGTGTGTAATTCAAGCCAAGTCAGGGATGTGTGTAGTGCATGCTCCTTTTGGTGTAGCATACAACACACTACATCAATGAAATTAAAATGAATATTTTTCATAAAATCTCGTGGTGTAACATTCTACCCCCCTTAAAATGAATTTCGCACTCAAAATTCGTCGGGGTTATAAATGGTTTACTACTCGAAATATTCTTTAATAGAAACCCACATCGTAAAAAGGAATACCAAAACCTATCTTTAAAAAGTAAAGTATGAAACATAACGGTTACCCAAATTAACTAATCACTGGGTTTACACATAAGAGAACATAGGTGAAAATATGAATATGGATGAGAAATCTAATAATTATGTTCTGATGGAGAGTGGTAGAGAACATGGATATGAATAAGACAACAATCACAAAGCCATAAATTTGTTATGGTTTAAGGTACTGTATGATTCATTGGATATAAGGACACTAGGACAACAATTTTTTTTATTCAAGATCGTTTCCCTAAAGTTGAAGAATTGTTGAATTAAAAGAAATACTTACTTGAATTTGGTACAATATTACTGTTGTTTGTGCCATGAAAAATTTCGACATCATCTCCTAGAGAAATGAAGTTGAGTTTATATTTCGTGAAGTGTTAGCTGATCATGTGATAGAATGATGGTTCATTCCATCTATCTCAAACAAAAGGATAGAAAACGTTATCAAATATACATAAGTCCATCTATGGTGAGGTTAATTGTATATGATTCCAAAAATGGACTTATACTTCATCTATCATACCGATTAATATATTAAAACTAGTTTATACTAACCAAGGACTTCTTGTAGCCAGTGGTAGGCAATAAAGGCATGTTGCACTTCAGTTGTGGGTTTGATTCCCATATCATTGTCCAACGTGACGGGTTTTCTCCAATCCTGCAGGTTTTCCTTTTTTTAAATTAATATCAAAAAAATTTCTAGACATAAACAATACTAACTTATGTCCAACATAATTAATTCCAATATTTAGGCTTATCCAAAATACTGATGTCCAATATCATATAATAGTGAAAAAGATTTCCATAGAGGTCATATATCAAGAATGTGAATACCATCATTTATCCCCATATATCATAAGATATGTCTTGTTTGTCACATTCCAAACATTCAAAGGCCTTAATCATGTATTCTCTTGAAAAATGAATACCCATTGAACCTTAGTGAAAACATGAATGTAGTTAAAATTAACACATTCCACAGACAAAAAGCCCAAAAATTCTGTATACTCAAACCATGATATCACCTAGACCTTATATCAATCATGATCTCATGAATACTATCAAACACAATATTTTATCCTTATCCCTTAATTAGGCGCATATCATATGCTTTCTAAAATATTTGAATCACTTTTTTGGTTACCGGTACCATATAATTATTGAAAACCAGAATATATGAATACAAAAATATTCCAATATACCATAAAAGTACCTCAACATCATTATTCTTGAATACCAATACATAAACACTTCAATACAACCTCTCCAATTATTATCATCGAATATGTCCTTCCTTGATTTAGAAGTAACCTCTTAGGTCAGGGCAATGAGTTGGGTAATGCCCATGTTCTCCACAAATAGGACATTGAACTCCATAACAGTCAGTCACTCTATGACCCTTTTCTCCACACAGATAACATCTTCCCCTCTATTTGAGGTATTCCTCATGGTTCTTCTTCCCTTCTTTAGAAATCTCAATATTCAATTATATATGCTCCTCACCATGCGAACATGCATAAAATTCCATCTTCCTCCTATTTGACGACAAAGGAGTACTACCAAAGTTCACCTTGTTAATCATATATCATTATGACTGATTCTTCATAATCACAATATCTTTATATATAGGTATTATACAATTTTGTTAATCACAGTCACCAATTTTTTCATCAGAATCAATGTTAGCTGAATTTCTTCTCGTTCCCTCCATTGACTAAAACCGAAAACCATAGTGTAAGAAATTGTTTCAATAACGAGGAACCAAATAATCATTAAAAGTAACTTATGGGATTTCTAACTTATCACACCTTTTTTAATCCATGACACTTTCGGTTCACCCAAGGTTATTCATGATCGTCAACATAACTCTAGGACTATAACCTATACTTATACTAATCCTAAGAGACATCCCTAGACATACCTTAGAAATATCTCTAGGGATATCACTTAAGTTTTTGTATCATAGTTTCCAAAGGATGACTAAACCTTTCCTCTTCTACCTACTGTAGAGACCCAAAGCTTGATGTACATGGACATTACATTACTTTTGCGGAATAATTAATACATAAAAAAACAAACACGAAAGGACCGTAATAGTTTAGTGTATTTGGAAACTCAGAATATAATCTTATAATCTTGGTGAACGATCTTCAACATCTCCCATAAAGATCTTCCCCTTTTATTTTATTACCTAAAACCTTTCTTTACATCCTGGTGAAAAGAAAACATAAAAAAAGGGTGAGCTCAAATGCCCAGTATGGCTAAACATAAAACAATCCATTAACATTTGAATGCAAAAACATGAACATAATATCTAAACATAAAAATCATGAACAAAGACAAGAATCTTGGAAGTACGTAAGGAATATATCATATGGGAACATCAATCATGATAAAATAGAAAGGGTGTGGAAAACCATTAAGTACATGTTATGATTTCCATAGTATCCAAGGCATTGTTGTCAAGACCATCTTAGTGGACAAAGTCCCTTACTGAACCGGGTTTACTTGCCGTTACAGCCCTGTATTACTTAACCGGATTTACTTGTCGTTCTAGCCATGTCTATCTCATGAGATATAAATATTTACCCAGTGAATTTTAGGGATATATATGTCCCACCCATCTCATAATTAAATCATTATTACGTGTGCCACAACATAAACATATATCATTCATCATAACCCAAATAATAAAATGGCTTTTGAAAAACATCATCCCATCATAACATAATCCATAAAAAAATTGGATATCATTTCATCATATGAAAATTGAAACCATGTAAATCATATAGAATTTATAATTAAAACATACACAAATGAAATAATTTCATCTTAGATAGAAAATGGTTTTGATACAACAGTTGAAAAGAATTCTTAAGGAAAATGTCATTTCTTCTTAAAAATCATTTTCTTTTCACAAAATGACACAAAATTTTAAAAGAAATGATTTTATTGAAAATAACCATGAAAAAATTTAGTGGAAGCTTCTTGAAAATTAGTCTATATGAAACCGTAAAAATCTATTCATGCTGTATAAGTATAAAATAACATTCTTCTTGTACTTTTGGTGGAAAAGTCAAAAAGTTTCTTATATGGTAACCAAAGGAAAGATTCCTTGCATACAATGTGGTAAAAGTAAAAAAGGGTAAAAATGACTTTAAAAATTCATGGAAGAATAGTAAACATTTTATGAAAACATTTTTATAAAACATATACAAGGATGATAAACATAACCCCAGTAAATACTTACAAATAACAATTTCGGATAAGAACGAGATTAGAATAGTTATCCCTTACCTTATGTCTGATATGATTCATATGTATCCAAAAATCATGTATAAAGATTTAAATAACGTTATTGACTTACTACAGAATCATATTCATTGTTATGTTATCATATATGGTTCAATTATTGCTTTATAATACATGTTCTTTTATAAATTCCATGTTAAAGCAGCGTTTTGGGTAAAATCGTTTCATTTATCATACGTGTTTTGATTTTTTGTTCAAGATATTATTATTACTTATATCATGATTTACATACTTATATAATTTAAATCATGATTTATATATAATATATATTTACTATATATACATATATATATATATAATAGATAGATGAATGAAATGAAATACACTGTTCATTGAGACGGTAGGCCGTACGTATGCATGAACGCTGTTTTCCTTTACTTATTGACATGAATGGAATTAAGTAGATGACATACATATATATATACATAAATCCAGTAGAATAATTATGTCATATATTTCATGATTACTTATTATATATTCTTTATAATCATTCTTGAATTGTTAACATGGAAAATGAATCTCATCACATCGTGGAGACGGTAATCCGTACGTACGCACGCGCGATGATATCATTCTCATATTTATTGAATGGAATTGGAGTGGATGATATAATATCTTATAATTAGTATGATGTTATAATAATCATATATAGTTATTCCTTCCACCATTATACCCATCCAGGTAGGGTGGTGGTGGAAAAATAGATTACACCACGGCGTGGAGATGGTATTCCGTACGTCCACACGCGCGGTGATTTCTTATTCCGTAGGATGGATAGAAGGTGAAATGGGTTTGTTTCAAATTTATAATAAAATATAATTATATTAGTGATACTTATTATTTTACTTCATAATGAGACAAGAAAAGAAGAGGAAGTAGAAGAATAAAGAAACATGAAAGAGTCGGTAGATGAGATTACCTCTTCCTCAACGCACATCCTTTAAACTCCTTCTTAGGGCACTAGATTTTAGCTTTTGAGAAGACCAGAACATCTATGATATAACTAGAATTGTTTAAAAGATTAATTTTTAGGGGATGGATGAGCTTCAAGGCCCAAAAGGGTGTGAATAGAAGAGGGAAGGGGTGCTATTTTCATAAGGGAGGAGAGGGGCACCTTAAGAAAACATAAAATATTATTTTATAATAATGTCATATTTGGTTTTTAATAGCTCCCAATTGATTTATTTCGAATACAAGGTGTGTATGGGTATACATACTTTCATCAAATAGGTTGTATACAAGTTCAGGTTACTATTTTATCCTCATCATTTAGATTTAACTCTATGATAAATAATTTATCATTTACCATGCCTTTTTGTTTTCTTACACTATATGGTTAATAAACTTACTATAACAATCCAAACGAACCCCAAGTGGTTCATTATTAATGTATATATTATTATATAAGTCATTTGGCTGATCCTTAGATATTTAAGAATAAAATAACAATTAACAATATAATATTTGTTTTAAACCTATTTTATATCAATTTTGACACTATTTGGTACTTGATTTTTTTTAAAACTCATAACAACATGATTAGTTAGAAAAAAGTTAATTATATCAAAACTAACATGTCATATTATCCTAGAAAATTTGTTTAATTCATAAAAAGATTAAAATTACATTTATTTGGGTATTTATAACATCAATTAGGTTAATATTTCATTAATAAGGTAATTACTGCATCATCATTGTGTCATAAATAAATTAAATTATTTAATGTCTAAAAATTTAAATAAAATATAATTATGTATTAAATATATTTATCTTTCTAATGAATATATATATTCGAATTTATTTTATGTGTAACCCTATATTAACAATTATTTAGTTATTAAACATTGATTTTAACTATTTCAAGTCTTCTTTAAATAAAATAATAATAAATGTCCTAATCTAATATAAGTGGACCTAAATAAAAATAATTTATTCTTAATGTTGGTTTTGGTCTAATTACGCTTATCTAATAGAATTAGGTCATGTGTTTGGGTAATAATAATATCATTTTTACCCATAATTACCCTATTTACTTTTAACCGGGGTAAATAAAAGTAAAAAGTTACTATTCACCAAAAATTATTTTTATCTTATTGACCCACATTTTACTCCATGATATTAATAGTGTCTCTCAGATTTTCTAAATTCCACTCACAAATGTGGTAAAATTATGTTTTATGTAAATTTTCAAATTTTCCTCGGAGGTGGGTAAAAACGGTTAAAAGATCAATAAAATTTTTATATATCTAAAATTATTATAAAATGAATCCAATGAATTACATTGAACATATATAGTTATTATTTATCATTTTTGACCAAAAATAAATTTTAATAATATAAATAAGTATCTAAATAAAAAGTCCGATTTTAAATAGTAGCCCAGTGTTTTCACTATTCGTCAAAAATTGAAAGTTTTCAGAAAAATACCAAAAATTTACCTGAGGATAATTTCGATATTCCAAATCCGAAAATAAAGTCCATTTTGAAAAATAAAATTTCAAAAAGTGGGTATTACTATTCATAATTGGTAGTTCATAATAATATTATAATAATATCTCGTTTAGGGAAACTTTGTATTGCGTACTACACACGCTATCGTGGAAGGTCGTGATTGCGTGTAATGCAAGCCAAGTCAGGGATGTGTGTTGTGAAAGCTCCTTTAGGTGTAGCGTACAACACAAGACATCAATGAAATTAAAAATAATATTTTTCATAAAATCTCGGGGTGTTACATTCTACCCCCCCTTAAAATTAATTTCACCCGCAAAATTCGTTGGGGTTATAAATGGTTTACTACACGAATGTTTCTTTAATAGAAACCCACATCGTAAAAAGGAATACCAAAACGTATCTTTAAAAACTAAATAATGAAACATAACAATTAACCAAATTAACTAATCACTGGGTTTCCACATAGGAGAACATAGGTTAAAATATGATTATGGAAGAGAAATCTAATCATCATGTTCTGATGGAGAGTGGTGGATAACATGGCTATGAAAAAGCCAACAATCACAAAGCCATAAATTTGAGATTATTTAAGGTACCATATAATTCATAGGATATAAGGACACTAAAAAACAACTTTTTTTGTATTCAAGAGCATTTCCGTAAAATTGAAGAATTGTTTAATTAAAAGAAATACTTACTTGATTTTGGTACAATCTTACTGTTGTTTGTGCCTTGAACAATTTCCACATCATCTCTTAAAGAAATGAAGTTGAATTTGTATTCCATGAAGTGTTAGTTGATCACGCGATAGAATGATGGGACATTCCATCTGTCTCAATCAAAAGGTTGCAAAAAGTTATCAAATATACATAAGTCCATCTATGGTGAGGTTAATCATATATGATTCCAAAAATGTACTTATACTACATCTATCATACCACTTAACATAATAAAACCAGTTTATACTAACTAGGGACTTCTTGTAGGCCAGTGGTAGGCGATAAAGGCCTGTCGAACTTCAGTTGTGGCTTGGATTCCCATAGCCTTGTCCAACGCGAGGGGTGGTCTCCTGTCCTGCAGGTTGTCCTTTTTCAAAAACTAATATCGAAAAAAGATCTAGACATAAATAATACTAACTTATGTCCAACATAATCAATTCCAATATTTATGCTTATCCAAAATACTATTGTCCAATGTCATATTATAGTGAAAAGGATTACCAGAGAGGTCATATAACAAGCATGTAAATACCATCATTTATCCCCATATATCATAAGATATGTTTTGTTCGTCACATTCCAAACATTCGAAGGCCTTAATAATATATTCTCTTGAAAAATGAATATCCATTGAACCATAGTGAAGACATGAATGTAGTTAAATGTTAACACGTTCCACATACCAAAATCCCAAAAATTCTATATACTGAAACAATGATATCACTTAGTCCTTATATCAATCATGAGATCATGAATACTATCAAACATATTATTTTATCCTTATCCATTTATTATGTGCATATCATCTGCTTTCCAAAATATTTTAATCACTTTTCATGGTTACTGGTACCATAAAATTATTGAAAACCACAATAGACTAATACAAAAATATTCCAATATACCATAAAAGTACCTCAATATCATTATTATTGAATAACAATACATAAACACTTCAATCCATCTTCTTCAATTATTGTCAGGGAATAAATCCTTCCTTGATTTAGAAGTAACATATTAGGTTAGGGCATTGAGTTTGGTAATGCCCATGTTCTCCACAAATAAGACATTGAACTCCATAACAGTTGGTCACTCTATGACCCTTTTCTCCACATAGATAACATCTTCCCCTCCATTTGAGGTATTCCTCAAGGTTATTCTTCCCTTATTTAGAAATCTCAATCTTCTTTTCTCTATGATCCTCACCATGAGAACTTGCATAAAATTCTATCCCCCTCTTATATGACGACTTAGAAATACCTCCAAAGTTCACCTTGTTAATAATATATCGTCATGACTTATTCCTCATAATCAAAATATTGTTATCTCTAGGTATTAGACAATTTTGTTGATCACAGTCACCAATTTGTCCATCAGAATCAACGTTAACTGAATTCTTTCTCATTCCCTCCATTGACTAAAACCAAAAACCATACAGTAAGAAATAGTTAAAATAACGAGGAACCAGTTATTTATTAAAAGTCACTTATGGGATTTCTATCTTGTCACACATTCTGTAATCCATGACACCTTAGGTTCACCATAGGTTATTCATGATCATCAACATAACTCTAGGACTACAACCTATAGTTATACTAAACCTAAGGTACGTCCCTAGACATTCCTTAGAAATATCTCTAGGGATCTCACTAAAGTTTTCGCATCCAAGTTTACAAAGGTTGACTAAACCTTTCCTCTGATACCATCTGTAGAGACCCAAAGATTTACATACATGGAAATTACATTACAGTTGCAAAATACTTAATACATAACAAAAACTATACCAAAGGACCGTAATAGTTTAGTGTCTTTGGAAACTCAGAATATAATCTTATAATCTTGGTGAAAGATATTCAACATCTCTCATAAAGATCTTCCCCTTTCATTTTTTTTACCAAAAACCATTCTTTAAATATTGGGGAAAAGAAAACATAAAAAAGGGTGAGCGGAAATGCCCAGTAAGGGTAAACATAAAACAATACTTGGACATTTGAATGCAAAAACATTAACATAAAATCTAAACATTAAAATCTTGAGCAAAGACATGAATCTTGGAAGTATGTAAGGAATATATCATAAGGGAACATCATTCATGATAAAATAGCATGGGAATAAAACATGTAATTGTGGAAAACCATTAAGCACATGTTATGATTTCCATAGTAGCCAAGGCATTTCTGCCAAGACCATCTTCGTGGACAAAGTCCCTTACTGAACTGGGTTTACTTTCCGTTCCAGCCTTGTATTACTGAACAAGATTTACTTCATATTCCAGCCATGTCTATCTCATGAGATATAAATCTTTACCCAATGCATTGAAGAGAGATATAGGTCCCACCCATGTCATAATGAAATCATTCTTATGTGTGCCACAACATAAACATAAATCATTCATCATAACCCAAATAATAAAATGAGTTTCATAAACATCATCCCATCATAACATAATCCATAGAAAAAAATGGATATCATTTCATCATAAGAAAAATGAAACCATGTAAATCATAGTGAATTTATACTTGAAAAATACATAAATGAAATAATGTCATCTTATATGGAAAATGGTTTTTATAAAACCCTTGAAAATAATTTTTGAGGAAAATATCCTTTCTTCTTAAAAATCATTTTCTTTTTGCAAAATTCCAAAAAAAATTAAAAGAAAATGATTTTGTTGAAAATAACCATGAAAAATTGTAGAGGAATCTTTTTAAAAATTAGGCGATATGAAACCATAAAAATCCTTTCAGGCCGTATAACTTAAAAAGAATATTCTTTTCGTACTTTTGTCGAAAATGTCAAAAAGTACCTTATATGGTAACAAAATGAAAGATTCCTTCCATATAATGTGGTAAAATTATTAAAAGAGTAAAAATGAATTTAAACATTCATGTAAGAATAGTAAACATTTTATGATTTTTTTTAGAAAACATGCTCATGGATGATAAACATAACCCCAGAAAATACTTACTAATAACAATCTCGGATAAGAACGAGATTCGAATAGTTATCGCTTACATTATGATCAATATGCTTCGTATGTATCTGAACCTCCTGTATAACGATGTAAATAATTTTATTTATTTATTAATGAATAATATTCATTGTTATGATATAATATATGGTTTAATTATGACTTTATAATACCCGTTCTTTTTTAAATTCAATGTTAAAGCAGCATTTTGGCTAAAATCGTTCCATTTATCGTACGTGTTTTGATTTGTTGTTCTTGATATTATTATTACTTATATCATGATTTACATACATCCATAATGTAAATAATGACTTATATAAAATATATATTCTGTATATATATATAATATATAGATGAATGAAATGAAATACACCATTCATGGAGACAGTAGGCCATACGTACGCATGAACACTGTTTTCCTTTCATTATTGACATGAATGGAATTAAGTAGATGACATACATATATATATATACATAAATCCAATAGAATTAATATGTAATATATTTCATGATTACTTATTATATATACTTTATAATCATTCTTGAATTGTTAACATGGAAAATGAATCTCATCACGTCGTGGAGATGGTAATCCGTACGTATGCACGAGCGATGATATCATTCCCATATTTATTGAATTGAATTGGAGTGGATGATATAATATATTAGAATCCATATAATGTAATAATAATCATATATTGTTTTTCTTTACACCATTATACCCATCCACGTAAGGTTGTGGTGTAAAAACAGTTTACACCACGGCGTGGAGACGGTATTCTGTACGTACGCACGCACGCACGGTGATTTCGTTTTCCGTAGGATGGATAGATGGATAAATGGGGTTGTTTCATATTTATAATAAAATAAAACTATATGAGTGATAATTATGTTATTACTTCAAAATTAAACAACTAAATAAGAGGAAGTAGAAGAAGAAAGAAACTTGAAAGAGTCGGTAGAAGAGATTACCTCTTCCTCGACGCACCTCATTTAATCTCCTTCTTAGGGCACTAGATTTGGGCTTTTGAGAAGACCAGAATCTATATGATATAACTAAATAGGTTGAGAAGAGTAATTTTTAGGGGTTTTCTGAGCTTCAAGGCTCTAAATGGTGGGAAGAGAAGAGGGAAGGTGTGCCCTTTTTATAAGGGAGGAGAGGGGCACCTTAGGAAAACATAAAATATTATTTTATAATAAAGTCATATTCAGTTTTTAATAGCTCCAAATTGATTTATATAGAATATAAGGTGGTTATGGGTCGCAATCCTCCAAACCAATAGGTTTTATTCAAGTTTAGGTTTCTATTTTATCCTTATCATTTAGATTTAACTCTATGTTAAATAATTTAACTTTTACCGTGTCTTTTTGTTTTTTTACACTATATGGGTAATAAACATACTATAACAAGCCAATAGAACCCAAAGTGGTTCATTATTAATATATATATCATTATATAAGTCATTTTGAAGAACCATATATTTTTAAGAATAAAATAACAATTAATAATATAATATTTGTTTTAAAAACTATTTTATGTCTATTTTGACACTATTTGGTACATGATTTTTGTAAAACTCATAACAGAATGATTAGTTCCAAAAAAGATAATTAATTCAATAATAACATGTCATATTAACCTATAAAATTAGTTTAATTCATAAAAAGTCTAAAATTACATTTAATTTGGTATTTATAACATCAATTATGTTAATATTTCATTAATAAGGTAATTACTGCGTATCATTGTGTCATAAATAAATTAAATTATTTAATGTCTAAAAATTAAAAATAAAATACCATTATGTATTAAATCTTTTTTTACTTCTAATAAATATTTATATTTGAATTTATATTATGTGTAAACTTATATTAAAAATTATTTAGTTATTAAACTTGGATTTTAACTATTTTAATTCTTCTTTAAATAAAATAATAATAAATGTCCTAATCTAATACAAGTGGACCTAAAGGGTAATATTTTATTCCTAAGGTTGTTTTTGGTCGAATAACACTTATCCAATAGAACGAGGACATTTTTTAGGGTAATAATAATATCAGTTTTACCCTTAATTACTCTATTAAGATTTAACTGTGGTAAATAAAAGTAAAAAGTTACTATTCACCAAAAATTATTTTTATCTTATTGAACCAGATTTTACTTCATGATGTTAACCATGTCTCTTTTATTTTCGAAACTACACTCATAGAAGCGGTAAAATTATGTTTTATGTAAATTTTTAAAATTTCCAAGGAGGTGAGAAAAAGACGATGAAAAGATCAATAAATTTTTTATATTTATAAAATTATTATAAAATTACTCCAATGAATTACATTGAACTTATATAGGTATTATGTATCTATTTTGACCTAAAATAAATTTAAATAAAATAAATAATTATTTAATTAAAAAGTCGGTTTTTAAATAGTAACGCAGTGATTTCACTATTCATCAAAAATTGAATGTTTTCAGGAAAATACCAAAAAATCACCCTAGGATAATTTCGATATTCCGAATCCGAAAATGAAGTCCAATTTGAAAAATAAAATTTAAAAAAGTGGGTATTAATATTCATAACAGCTAGTTCATAATAATATTATAATAATATCTCATTTAGTGAAACTTGGTATTGTGTACTACAAACGCTGTCATGGAAGGTCGTGATTGCGTGTAATGAAAGCCAAGTCAGAGATATGTGTAGTGAAAGCTCCTATTGCTGTAGCATAGAACACAAGATATTAATGAAATTAAAAGGCATTTTTTTCATAAAATCTTGGGGTGTTACAATCTACCCCCCTTAAAATGAATTTCGCCCTCGAAATTTGTCAGTGTTATAAATTGTTTACTACTTGAAAGTTTCTTTAATAGAAACCCACATCGTAAAAAGGAATACCAAAACTTATCTTTAAAAACTAAAGATTGAAACATATTGGTTAACCAAATTAACTAATCACCGGGTTTCCACATAAGAGAACATAGGTGAAAATATGAATATGGAAGAGAAATATAATCATTATGTTCTGATAGAGAGTGGTAGAGAACAGGGCTAAGAAAAATCCAACAGTCACAAAGCCATAAATTTGTGATGATTTAAGGTACCCTATGATTCATCAGATATAAAGACAATAGGACAACATTTTTTTGTATTCAAGACCATTTACCTAAAGTTGAAGAATTTTTGAATTAAAATAAATACTTACTTGATTTTGGTACAATATTACTCTTGCTTGTGCCATGAAAATTTTTCACAATATATCTTAATGAAATGATGTTGAATTTGTATTCCGTCAAGTGTAAGCTGATCATGTGATATAATGATATGTCATTCAATCTATCTCAAACAAAAGGTTAGAAAAAGTTATTAAATATACATAAGTCCATCTATGGTGAGGTTAATCGTATATAATTCAAAAAATGGACATATACTTCATCTATCATACCGCTTAATATAATGAAAGTAGTTTCTACTAACCTGGGACTTCTTGTAGGCACGTGGTAGGCGATAAAGGCTTGTCGTACTTCAGTTGTGGGTTTGATTCCCACAACATTGTCCGACGCGACGGGTTGTCGCCCATCCTGTAGGTTGTCCTTTTTCTAAAAATAATATCGAAAAAAGTTTCAGACTTAAACAATACTAACTTCTGTCCAACATAATAAATTCTAATATTTATGTTTATCCAAAATACTGTTGTCCATTATCATATTATTGTGAAAAATATTACTATAGAGGTCATATAAAAATAATGTGAATCCCATCATTTATCCCCGTATATCATAAGACATATCTTGTTGGTCACATTCCAAACATTCGAAGGCCTTAATCATGTATTCTCTTGAAAAATGAATACCCATTGAACCTTAGGGAAAACATGAATCTAGTTAAAAGTTAACACATTCTACATACCAAAATCCAAAAAATTATATATACTCAAACAACAATATCACTTAGTTCTTATATCAATCATGAGCTCATGAATACTATCAAACATATTATTTTATCCTTACCCATTCATTATTCGCATATCATCTGCTTTCCAAAATATTTGAATCACTTTTCATGGTTATCGGTACCATAAAATGATTGAAAACCACAATAGACTAATACAAAAATATTCCAATATACCATAAAAGTACCTCAACCTCATTATTCTTGAATACCAATACATAAACACTTCAATCCATCCTCTTCAATGATTATCAGGGAAGAAGTTCTTCCTTGATTTAGAAGTAACCTCTTAGGTCAGGGAATTGAGTTCGGTAATTCCCATGTTCTCCACAAATAAGAAATTGAACTCCATAACAGTATGTCACTCTATGACCCTTTTCTCCACACAGATAACATCTTCCCCTCCATTTGAGGTATTCCTCAAGGTTCTTCTTCCCTTCTTTAGAAATCTCAATTTTCATTTCCCTATGCTCCTCACCATGCGAACATGCATAAAATTCCATCTTCCTCTTATTTGACAACTTAGGAATACCACCAAAGTTCACCTTGTTAATCATATTTCATGATGACTGATTCTGCATAATCACAATATCTTTATGTCGAGGTATTACACAATGTTGTTTATCACATTCACCAATTTGTCCATAAGAATCAACATTACCTGAATTCCTTCTCATTCCCTCCATTGACTAATACCAGAAATGACAATGTATGAAATTGTTAAAATAACGAGGAACCAAATAATCATTAAAAGTCACTTAGGGGATGTCTAAATTATCAAAGATTCTTTAATACCTGAAACCTTATGTTCACCCTAGGTTATTCATGATCGTCAACATAACTCTAGGTCTATAAAATATAGTTATTCTAAACCGTAGGGATATCCCTAGACACACCTTAGAAATTTTTCTGGGGACCTCACTAAAGGTTTCATATCCTAGTTTCCAATTGTTGAATAAACCTTTCCTTGGATACCAACTATAGAGACCCAAAGCTTGATGTACATGGACATTACATTACTTTGCCAGAATACTTAATATATAAAAAAATAGACACCAAAGGACCGTAATAGTTTAGTGTCTTTGGAAACTCGGACTATAATCTTATAATCTTGGTGAAAAATATTCAACATCTCCCATAAAGTTCTTCCCATTTTATTTTCTTACCTAAAACCTTTCTTTAAATCTCGGTGAAAAGAAAACATAAAAAAAGGGTGAGCTGAAATCCCCAGTAAGGGTAAACATAAAAAAATCCATAAACATTTGAATGCAAAAACATGAACATAAAATCTAAACATCAAAATATTGAGCAAGGACATGAATCTTGGAAGTACGTAAGGAATATATCATAATGGAACAAAAATCATGATAAAATAGCATGGGAATAAAACATGTAATTGTGGAAAACCATTAATCAGATATTATGATTTCCATAGTAGCTAAGGCATTGCTTCCAAGACCATCTTAGTCGACAAAGACCCTTAATGAACTGGGTTTACTTGTCGTTCCAGACCTGTATTACTGAAACTGTTTTACTTGTCATTCTATCCATGTCTATCTCATGAGATATAAATATTTACCCAATGCAATGCAGGGAGATATAGGTCCCTCACATCTCATAATGAAATCATTCATACGTTTGCCACAACATAAACATAAATCATTCATCATAACTCAAATAATAAAATGGGTTTCAAAAACATCATCCCATTATAACATAATCCATACAAAAAATGGATATCATTTCATTATAAGAAAAGTGAAACCCTGTAAATCATAGAGAATTTATACTTGAAACGTACAAAAATGAAAAAATTTCATCTTAGATTGAAAATGGTTTTGATAAAACACTTGAAAATAATTCTTGAGGAAAATATCCTTTCTTCTTAAAAATAATTTTCTTTTCACAAAATGGCACACAATTTTAAAAGAAAAAGAATTTTTTGAAAATAACCATGAAGACATGTAAGGGAAGCTTCTTGAAATTATGTGATATGAAACCATAAAAATCCAGTCATGCCGTATAAGTTAAAAATAACATTCTTCTTGTACTTTTGTTAGAAAAGTCAAAAAGTACCTTATATGGTAACCCTAGGAAAGATTTCATCTATACAATTTGGTAAATGAAAAAAGTGTAAAAATGACTTTAAACATTCATGGAATAATAGTAAACATTTTAGTAAAATAATTTTAGAAAACAAGTACATGGATAATAAATATAACCCCAGTAAATACTTACGAATAACAATCTCTCATAAGAACGAGATTAGAATAGTTATCCCTTACCTTTTGTCCGATATGCTTCGTATGTATACGAACCTTCTGTGTAATGATTAAAATAATGATATTGACTTATTAAAGAATCATATTTATTGTTATGATATCATATATGGTTCAATTATGACTTTACAATACCTATTCTTTTATAAATTCCATGTTAAAGCAGCGTTTTGGGTAAAATCGTTTCATTTATCATACGTCTTTCGATTAGTTGATCATGATATTATTATTAATTATATCATGATTTAATTAATTAAATAATTTAGATCATGATTTATGTATAATATATATTTAGGATATATATATAATAGATATATGAATGAAATGAAATACACCGTTCATGGAGGCGGTAGGCCATATGTACGCATTAACACTGTTTTCCATTCCTTATTGACTTGAATGGAATTAAGTATATGACATAAATATATATATACATAAATACATTAGAATTATAATGTCATATATTTCCTGATTACTTATTATATATACTTTATAATCATTCTTGAATTGTTAACACGGAAAATGAATCTCACATGTCGTGGAGACTGTAATCCGTATGTATGCACGAGCGATGATATCATTCCCATATTGATTGAATGGAATTGGAATGGATGTTATAATATCTTATAATTAGTATGATGTTATATTAATCATATATAGTTTTTCTTTACACCATTATACCCATCCAAGTAGGGTGGTGGTGGAAAAACAGATTACACCACGGCATGGAGATGGTATTCCGTACGTACGCATGCGCCGTGATTTCATTTTCTATAGGATGGATAAAAGGTGAAATGGGGTTGATTCATATTCATAATAACAGATCAGTATATTAGTGATACTGATGTTATTACTACGAAATGAAACAACTAAATAAGAGGAAGTAGAAGAAGAAAGAAACTTGAAAGGGTTGGTAGAAGAGATTACCTCTTCCTCGACGCACCTCCTTTAAACTCCTTCTTAAGGCACTAGATTTTGGCTTTTGAGAAGACCAGAACCTCTATGACATAACTAGAGAGGTTGATAAGAGTAATTGGTAGTGTTTGTACGAGATTCAAGGCTCACAAGGGTGTCAAGAGAAGAGGGAAGGGGTGCCCTTTTTATAAGGGAGGAGAGGGACACCTTAAGAAAATTGAAAATATTATTTTTTAATAAAGTCATATTCGGTTTTTGATAGCTGTAAATTGATTTATTTAGAAGATATGGTGTGTATGCGTTGAAATACCTTCAACCAATAGGTTTTAGATATGTTTAGGTTACTATTTTATCCTTATAATTTAGATTTTACTCTATGTTAAATAATTTAACTTTTACCGTGCCTTTTTTTTCTTACACCATATGGTTAATAAACTTATTATAAAAATCCAAACGAACCCCAAGTGGTTCATTATTAATATATATATATATCTATAATTATCTAGGTCATTTGGCTGAGCCTTATATTTTTATGATTAAAATAGCAATTAATAATATAATATTAGTTTTAAAAACTATTTTATGTCAATTTTGACACTATTTAGTACTTGATTTTTTTGAAACTCATAACAGCATGATTAGTTCTAAAAAAGTTAATTAAATCAATACTAACATGTCATATTAACCTATAAAATTATTTTAATTCATAAAAAGTATAAAATTACATTTATTTGGGTATTTATAACATCAATTATGTTAATATTTCATTAATAAGGTAATTACGACATCATCATTGTGTAATAAATAAATAAAATTATTTAATGTCTAAAAATTATAAATAAAATACCATTATGTATGAAATCTTTTTACATTTCTAATAAATATTTATAGTCGAATTTATCTTATGTGTAACCCTATATTAAAAATGTTTTAGTTATTAAACTTTGATTTTGACTATTTTAATTCTTCTTTAAATAAAATAATAATAAATGTCCTAATCTAATCCAAGTGGACCTAAAGGATAATATTTTATTCCTAAGGTTTTTTTGGATGAATTACACTTATCAAACAGAATTAGGACATGTGTTAGGGTAATAATAATATCATTTTTACCCTTAATTACCCAATTTATTTTTAACCGTGGTTAATAAAAGTAAAAAGTTACTATTCACAAAAAAATTATTTTTATCTTTTTGAACCAAATTTTACTCCTTAATTTTAATCGTGTCCCTCAGATTTTCAAAATTCCACTCACAGAATTGGTAAAATTGTGTTTTATGTGAATTTTCAAATTCTCCTAGGAGATGGGCAAACGACGGTGAAAAGATCAATAAAATTTTTATATATCTAAAATTATTATAAAATGACTCCAATGAATTACATAGAACTTATATATGTATTATGTATCAATTTTGACCTAAAATTAATTTAAATAAAATAAATAATTTTTGAAATAAAAAGTCTGTGTTTAAATAGTAACCTAGTGTTTTCACTATTCATCAAAAATTGAATGTTTTCAAAAAAATATCAAAAATTCACCCTAGGATAATTTCGATATTCTGAATCTCAAAATGATGTTCATTTTGAAAAATAAATTTTTATTACATGGGTATTACTAGTCATAATGGCTAGTTCATAATAATATTATAATAATATCTTGTCTAGTGAAACTTGGTATTGGGTACTACACACGCTATCATAGAAGGTCGTGATTGTGTGTAATGAAAGCCAAGTAAGGGATGTGTATAATGCAAGGTCCTTTTGGTGTATCGTAAAAAAAATACATCAATGAAATTAAAAATATATTTTTCATAAAATCTCGGGGTGTTACACTCTTGATCAACTGAAAAAGGAAACAACTGAAGAAGAGGTAATAATTTCACCACCTATTTCAGTGTTCTTTTCTTCTTTCACTTCCTCATTCTTTATTGTTTCCATAACAAAATAATAAGTCCAGTATATTATATATAATTTGATGTCATTATAAATATGGTATATCCATATTCATTATTATATCGATCTTATGAATGACATGACACCATACGTGCGTGCGTACGACTTACCATCTCGACGTCCTAGTGTAGTTTGTTATTCAAACACTTCATAACGTCGATGGGTATAATAATGAGTATAATTCATGTAAATAATAAATATAACTTGTTAATGATTGTTTATATTTTATATACCATCCAATTACATACGATTGCACCATCAATATAATGGTATTTTCGTTTATGCGTACATACGTATTACCGTCTCTGCAAACACGATGACACTCTTTCCCCATCGTAACCATTTAAGAATAAATATCATTTTATGATTAAAAAATAATATTTAAGAACTGAATAACCTTATGGATACTAATCAAATAATTCATATTTATAACTAATATGACTTATATAACAAAACATAGAAAGAAAAACGAATTAGTTAACACCTGAAATGATGATACTACTAAAATATTTTTAACAATACAATATTAGAATATCATATATGATATCTTATTTATGTATCTAGTTCTGTTATATATTAATTACTAGAATTTAACAATTATAATAGAGGTTAATGTACCCTTTACCAAGGAAAAGTACAAGTTAAGGGTTAATTTTAAAAACTCTTCGTTATCTGAGGTTGTTTATACATAAATATCTACTGAGACCACCTTTTCATCCACATCCGTGTTTCATTAAAATTTATTTCAAGACATTTTTAATATTTCATAGACTTTGGGTTAATTTCATTTATACCATATTTTTAATTTTTATAAAATTTTGATAATGGAATCTTTCTGTCATTTTTTAAATAAGGTCCTTTACAACCTTTTTGAAAAAAATTAATGAAGAATGTTTTCTATATAGATAGTGCAGCTATTTTCCACCGTTATAAAACCTTCGAAGCTTCCCTTACAATCATATAAGAATATTTTCAAAATAAATTTTTTCTTTTATATATATGGGTCTTTTATATGATTCAAAATAGAAAGTGATATTTCTCCCAAATTGTTTTGATTTCATAAATGTCGACATATTTTGATGGATTTTACAATTTTTTGAAATTTATTTGTTATGATAAAATATTCCATATTATATTGAAGGTTTTTTGATATGTGAGATTTTGGATGTGTTATTTTATACTATTCATTGTTTGTTGGTAATGTATTAAAATTTCGTATGCTAGTTTTAATAAAAATGTTAATGTTATGTTTCAACCTTTTCATATGAGGAATGAATTGGACTTAGTAATTGATGGGTGGAGCCCACTATAATTCATCGATGCATCGGTAGGTCTCATGAGACAATCTTCTATCTTGGCACACAGCCTTCAAAAAATTTATTTTTATCATTGGAAAAAGGCATTTACTATGGGGTTATGATGTCCGACATTATGCATTTCATCATAATGAGATTGGATTTTCATATTGCATGTTTTTATACAACAAGTAGAATATCCATGTGAATATGTAAATTGAATTATTTGATTTATATTATCTATATCATGCTTATGTTTTAGTTTAAATGGCTTATGTTTTAGTCTTATACATTTTCATTACTGTTTATGAATATTTATGAATGTTTCTGTTATATTGTTATCCTTACTGGGAATATGAGCACATACCTTTCTATGCTTAATTTTTCACATGATGTTAAGAAGTATTTTATGGTTGACCTGTAGGGATAGGCTAAGGGATATAAGTGTGTGGTCAATGGGAAAAAATGTTGTTGTTGTTTTTATCTCAGGATGTAATGTTAAACTTATGAAATAATCTAGTACATCCAAGGCTACTAAACTAATCTATCATTCAAGACATAATCTCTTGTGATAATGCCGAAGTTATGTAATAATTCACTGACTCTTGGTAACTAGGTTTAGGTCATTATAGTTGGTATCATAGGATGATTAGTACAAACCATGGAAGTAAGATTTAGAAAAACTATGATTAGATAACATTACCATAACATAGAATTTGAGGATTAGTATAGAAGAACATCCTATAATTTTGGTAATGTAGAGATTTTGTGAGTTTTCCAAGGAATACATCCCTGTCTGGATACGAGCAAGTAGAGGAAGCTCTGGCACAAATATACATAAGAGTGAATCATATGAAAAGGAGTTTTGGGCTTGAATGTATGTATCATGGTACACAATAAGGGGCATTACTTCACTCTTGGTAACGTCCCTCCCTGGGGATATTCTTAGGGTAATTCACATTTTATTTACAAACCATTATGAATTATGTATGAGTAGATACATCCTCAAAGATAAATTTTTTATGATTATGGATTTAACCATAAACTCATTAATTTATGTTATGCTTTTTACAAGTATGGAATTATGTATTTTGATTCATAAAGTAATCTAGTGTATGCCTTTGTTTAGAAATGGAGCCTATTTAATGGAAAAGAAATAGTATCAATGGATGTAATCCATGTTGGGATTTCCCTCCTACTCAATATAATTTTGGTTGAGCTAGTGATGCAACTGGTTCTTATCATCTTATCATCATATAGGGACAAATCACACAGGCTATGAATAATAAACGTACTCGTATAGAGAACCCCAATCTACAATGTGGAAGATCAATGTTACACCAATTCATTATGAAACAACAACAAAAATTCAATGGGATGACAAATCCATTTGTAGCTATGTAGTGGATAAGTTCCATTGAGAAAATATTTCATTCTTTAGGGAGTATCAAAATGGAAGAAGTTTTCATGGATGTTTATTGCCTCACGGGAGATGCAGATCAATGGTGGTTATTAATTCAAAACACAAATGAGGACGAAGAAGTACAAAATATGGAATTGAGGGTGTTTAAATATATTTTCTTTGAAAAATACTTTCATTATGACCATTGAGAGGATATGGAAAGGAAATTTATGAGTCTGAAGAAAAAGGATGATGAGAATGACGCAAAGTATGAGGATAAATTTACAAGGATAGAAAGGAATACAGTATATTATATATGTAACCGAAGGTGTAAAATTGATCGACTATTTTATGGATTAAAACCATTTTTCTATCGAGCATTAGTCTCACAATCCTCCTCATCGTAAAATGATATTGTATCATGTGATATTAAGACAAAAAAATAATTCTATATGTCTTATAACCATAAAGAATAGAAATATATGAAGAGATATGATGAGCACTCATGAAATGGAAATAAGGGGAAGAAGGTAAAAGTTGAATTTCCATCCAATGTTAAATGTGAGAAGAAAAACCCAAGTACATACCTTGTGGGAATGGAAGTATATTACAAGTGTGGTGAAAGAGGCCACCATGCACTTGATTACAAGGGAATGAAAAAGGCTATCAATGTTGAATGCAACAATATTAGTGAAATGGGGAATTATGTAAATGAATGTCCTAAGTACCAAGGGAACTTTCCTCAAAAAATGGAATGAGAGAAAGGCCAATCTTCTTTGATCACTAATGCTGAAGTTGAAGCTCATAAAGGCTTGGTGGTGGGTAATTTAATGGTTTCCTCATGTTTATCCAATTCATTATTTGATTTTGGATCATCACATTGTTTCATATCTTCCCTTTTTCTATGAAAATTAGATATATCCAATTTCATTTAATAAGTTAGTTTTCAATCAAAACTCATAAGGGAAGTTTCATTGCAATAAATCCTTGTGAATAAGTTCCCATTAGGTTATATAAATTTTCTTTACCTTCATATCTCATAATCATACCCATGATTGAATTTGATATAATCCTCAGTATGGATTGGATTTTAGATCATGATGGAAAAATCAATTTTAAGAAGAAGGAGGTTACAATTTTTGATGATGATAAAAATACCTTATCATTAGAGAAGAAACGTCAGTATCTGATTCTTATATAGATCCACCCCCAATGGATTTAATAAATTCAATTATTTGGGAGGAAGATAATGAAATTACTATGGGGGATGAAAATAATTTTAAAAAAGAGGATATACTTATTGTGAAATAATAAGTTGATGTGTTTCCTGAGAATTTTCATGCACATCCTCTAGAATGAGTAATTGAGTTTTCCATTGATTTATTTAAAGGTTCAAGGCCCATGTTGAAGACCCCTTATAGATATGCCACTATGGAATTAGTGGAAATAAATAAACAACTAGTGGAATTGAGTAATAAATGATTTATTCACCCTAGTGTTTCTCTATGTGGAGACCCTATTCTTTTTGTTAAGAAGAATGATTGATATATGAGGTTGTTCATTGACTACATAGAGATAAAAGCTATAATAATAATGAAAAATTATCAACTACCTTGCATTGATGATTGGTTTGATCAACATCGTGGAGCTCAACAGTAATGTTTATTGGAATGACTAATGAACCCTCTAATTTTATAGATCAAATTAATATATTTTTCAAGGAATATCTTGATGACATCGTAGTTGTATTTATTTATGATATCTTGGTATACTCAAAATGATATAAAGATCATCAAAATCACTTTCACACTATTCCAAAAACCCTAAGAAGAAATTTATTATATGGGATGTTTAAAAAATGTGAATTTTGGATTCAATAAATTTCTTTTCATGGACATATTAACTATAGGTATATAATATTTATTGATTCTTCCAAGACAAGAGAATTACAGGAATGTACAATACTAATGAGTATAATAGAGTCACACAGTTTTATTGGATTAGAGTGTTATTATTGGCATTTCGTCCAGAATTTTGCCCGACTGGCTAACCCATTAACCAATCTTTCACGTAAATGGGTTAAATTTGGGAGGAAAAAGGAGTGTGGAGAGTTTTTTTGAAGAAAAAAATAGAATATTAGTCAACACTCTGATCTTGAATCTACCATTGGGGAATGATGGGTTTTTTATTTATATTGATGCTTCAAAGAAAGTAATTAGTTGTGCCCTTATGCAGAATGATATAGTTAATACCTATGCATCACGACAACTAAAACATCATGAACAAAAATATCCCAAACACGATCTTAAGTCATAAACTATAATAATTTCTATGAAAATATGAAGACACTATCTCTATGTAGAAAAATGTGAGATTTATACGGATCACAAGAGTTTGAAAAATATTTTCTCCCAAAAAGAACTCAACATGAGGCAAGGGCGATGGATTGAACTACTTAAGTATTATGATTGAACTTATAAAGACCCATAAAATTCATGGGAAATTTTTTTCTTCTTAATTTTCTTTGCGATTTTACAAGAACATAGTTTCTGACGGCACCTGATTCCGAGGCCCGGTGTGCCCGGAATCATGTTTCGAAGTTTAGCTCGGGTACGTTTAGTAAACGAACGAGTAGATTTTCATAAATATTGAACTGGTGCTCGGAATAGAAATACGAGGGCACTGATGGAACTGCAGTGCTGGTAATTGTTTAAGAACATCTTTTTCAGAGTTTCGTTTCTCGGGTGAGGTTATTAATTAATTGGGTTAACTACAGAATAAAAAAAATTGTGCTACAATTTTATTTTTATTCTAAGTAATGATAACCTAGGCATGGTGGTTGGAGTGGGACCCACTAATACCCTAACTACACTAGGTAGGATATTATTGAGGTGGGGCCCACACGAGCCCCACCACATTTAGTTCCTTTTACCTCCCACGTGCAATTAATTTGGTCACTCACCCGCACCCCCTCTTAAATTCCAAGTCAAATCTCATGTTTAATTGGATTATTAAACGCCTCATTAATTGGTTAACGCTCAATAATTAAATCATGATTTAATTTTTTTATTTTAAAAAACAGATGGCATGAGTAATAAAATAAGGCAAAGCCTTATTTTATTATTGTTTTTGTGTTGTGCGAGAAGATTTGGGGACGAAATACTCTAGTCTTGAAGAATGTCCTTCCTCGTTGAAGTACGCGAAGAATGCACCATCTCCGACGAAGAACGCCGGCCTTCGACGAACGAAGAAGAAGAATTTCGAATCCTCAGAGATCGATGACGCAAAGCCATGTACTACAAGGCCAACGATTCTCTTCTCCGTGACGTCGATGATACTTATATAACCTTGTTCCGTGACGTCGTCTTCCGCGACGATTATTTCCCGCGACGAACCTTCGTTAGACGACACCTTGAGGTGGGTGTTTGGTTTAATTTTTTTATGTGGATTAAGTCCTCGACATGTTTTTAATTGTTGAAAGACATTTGAACCACTAACGCAGTGGGTGCGTACCAATGAATAAGTCTGAACCCACCGATTCTCTGTTCCTGGTGAGCGGATTGACGAGCGATGAGGAAGCGGGCCGCAAAGGAATTTTGAACCCTTCACATTAATCTACGGGTCCCGGGAGATCCGCAGGCGCAGACAGTGGAATAAAAGGACCACCGTAGCGTATCTGGTGGTCCGCGGAAGGTGCTACCAGCAGGATCCGTCGGGGCTGAAGCCACGGCGGCAGCGGGATGAATGGATCCTGCGGCCACGCGGGATCTGGGGGAGACGCGGCGACCGGCGCCGCATTGCTAGAAAACGATGGGGGGGGGGGGCGTGTCCACCCATGCTCGGCCACTGGCCGAGCCAGTGTTCCACCCGGCCGGACCGGGCCCAGACTCCCCATTTTCAGACCACTTTCTGTCTTTTGACCATAACTTGGGATACAACCCTCCGATCGATGTACCATTAGTTTCTTGTAAATCCTTGGATCGAGACTGTCGTTTCTGTATATTACACTCAAGGTTTCGGATAACTTTGGGTACAGACGGGTTGGTTCGAACACGAAACCAACCGGGCCCTCGGAGCGGAAACACTCATAACTTGAGCTCCAAACGTCGAATTGAAGTGTCATCGACTTTGTAGGATTCCTCTTTGTGAGACAGAGCTTTTGGATTATTCTGCTTGAGGTTTGGACGCAGTTGGAGTATGGTCGGGTTGGTTTTGACTTAAAAACCAACTAGGCCCCTCGAACGAAAAAGCCAAGAACTCTCAGACCGGGCGTCCGATTGACGCGCTGTCACATGCGTTGAGTTCCCTTTGTCAAGACGGAACATTGGGATAAATAAACTCTAGACTATGTGTTAGTAGAATTTATCGACCCCTTGGCTCGTGGAGCGGACCCTCCAGGAAAAGCGCATGTTGTGTGCGGGAACCCTAGAGCTGGCTGCGACTGCGATGAAGACTGCAGTGAAATCCTATGTGGGTTCAGCAGCGATGAAGACCATACTGAAATACTATATAGGTTCGACGATGATGAAGACTTTACTGAAATCCTATGTGGGTTCGACAGCAATGAAGACCATACTGAAATACTATGTGGGTTCGACGGCGATGAAGACTGCACTGAAATCCTCCATGGGTTCGACAGTGATGAAGACCGTATTGAAATCTTCCGGGGGTTTGATGACAATGAAGACTGCACTGAAATCCTCTGTGGGTTCGGCAACAATGAAGACCATTCTGAAATCCTCTGTGGGTTCAACAACGATGACTATGTTCTTGCTATCCCATGTGGTTCTGGCAGAGTAGCTGGTCTGTATCCTATGTGGGTCCGACAGCTTAGCTGGTTTTGTATCCTATGTGGGTCCCAGCTTAGATTAATCAGTGGCTACATCTGATCATCTCTATCACCTTACAAAAGAGTATACCTGAGTGAGATGATTCTTGACTTTCAATCATTATATTCGATATGATTGACTTGTTTTTTTATGTGGATTGTGTTGTGTCTTTCTATATGGATTGGGTTGTACTATCATGTGTGGACGTGATCGAACTTGGGCTCGGATGTTGGAGCCGAACTGGAATTGATGACTTAGGTATATGTATGGGCATATACATATGTAGTGTTGTTTGTTACTTCATGATTGTATATTTCCTTTTTGGATTATCCTTTGTGGATTCTGGGAGACCTTCGGGGGTCTCAGGGTCCCTACTGAGTAGCGTATAGTCACCCCAGCACGGGCTATGCCCGAACAATGTTGTGTTGGATGCAGATGATGGACAGCGCTGATCGTGGTTGAGGCTTGTGGAGCAGTCGGTACATGGAGGTGGACCACTGGGCGGGACATACACGGAGCGGACGGCTGGACCCATGGAGCTGAGGTGGCTATCTGTACCAACCCATCAGGTGGGACTTCCACTGGATGGCTCGACCTTGCTGCTTTAATTTCTGTTGCTGTACTTTCTTTACAGTTGTATTTTACTTTCAGTTTGGGTTTGTATTCTGGCCCATTTACATTGCGCACTTACATTGTACCTAGTTTTACTTAGTGTTTACTCTGCTGGCTTACTCGGTGGTGTTTGTTTTCTTTATAAATGCAATGCCTTCCCCTTTTTTCAGAATTGACGCCTTTGGTGCTAGTTGCCAGCCCCTGGCCTATGAGAGGCGGCCTTGGGGTAGTCACGACACGGGCCCCGAGGACGGGCCGTGAAATATTGGTATAAGAGGAGTTCGGTTCTACCAAAAAACATAGGACTCTGATCTTTCTTCTATGTGAAGAAATAGTGTTTAGGGTATTGAGTGTGGTTATCAGTCCAGGGTGTCCAGTGTTGGTGCGGCGGCCGACATATCCGTACACCGGGACCTGTACTACTGATTTCCGACTCAATGCATGAAAAAATTGATTGCATGTGTGTTTAAAATGTTTTATTCGTGATTACTTTGTGTCAGCTCACCAGGTATACTATTTTGACTATGTCGCACATGTTTCTTTTCAGGATGGCCCCATGACTGCGGCCAGCTAGGGTTCTGACCTTTGTGCGAGACGACAACACACCGAGTGACTAGGCCTCGGTACATGGCCCTTTTTCAGTGGAGGCACCGGCGGTACCTATACTCGCCAAGCCACTGATGCCGCTAGCCCCAACCACTGAGAGTGCACATCGCCTTAGTGAACTTCATGAGTTCCAGAGTCAGAGACCGCCCAGGTTCATCGGGGAGACAGACCCTCAGGCATCCGAGGATTGGCTGGAGGCGATTGTGTGAGTTTTCAGGTTAGTGGGGACACCAGCGGCCCTCATGGTGATCCTTGCAGCGAGCCTCCTGCACGCGGTAGTAGGAAAATGGTGGAACTTGATGCTCCAGGTGACGATGAGGCATCCCTCCTCTGGACGGACCATGAGAGCCTCTTTCTCTCGGAGTTCATGCCATCCACCCTCCGTGCGGTGCACATTCAGGAGCTTTTACAACTGCGACAGGGCAGCATAACGGTCGCCCAGTACTCGGTGAGATTTACCGATCTCTCGCGCTATTCGACGGATACGGTACGGGACCCATTCTTCCGGGCCCAGACCTTTGAGCAGGGACTGAGGCATGAGATCAGGGCATCGGTGATCTCCCCCAGCATTATGATGCATGCCAGAGTACTTGAGCGAGCCCTTCTCATTGAGAGCTTTCTTGCTGAGCCTACACCAGCATTGAGACCTACCGCAGGGCGGCATGTAATAGAGTCGTCTACAGCTGGCAGTCGACGGACGTCACAGGGGTCCAGGACGACCGCACCATCAGTAATACGACCTCAGGATATTGGTTCAGAGGTGCGGGGAACCCTGTGTAGATCCAACCTTCCAAGGAGAAGATAATGTTACGCATGCGGCGGGCAGGGCCACTTGGCTTGTGACTGCCCGACCCGCCGTGCAGAGGAGCAGCAGACAGTTGAGGGGCCACCCATGCAGAGGCAGAGGGTCGACCATGGCGGTCCACCGAGAGCAGGCGGATGGGGAAGGGGAGTTGGCCGAGCAGTAGGTGGTGGTTGATGCTTTAAGGCTTTACCACCATAACCACCAAGAGGTCCACCTCGACCACAGGGAGATGGCGGGCAGAGACAGGCTCAGCTTCAGGCAAAAGAGGCCTACAACCATGGCGTCCCAGAGATGATTTGAGGTACTATTAATGTCTACTCCACCCTTGCTACAGTTATTATATACACATGAGAAAGTCATTCTTTTATTGTCGCTTCCCTTGTTCGGAGCTCCGAGATTCCGACAGAGCCATTGGATTGATCCTTATGGCTAGAGACACCTACGGGAGAAGACTCGACGATTACACACTGGTGCCGGCAGTGTGAGCTTACTCTAGGAGGTGAGAGCTTCGGCTGGGATCTTCTTGTAGTGACATCAAGGCCTTACGAGGTCATCTTGGGGATGGATGGGTTATCTACAGTCCTTGTTCAGATCAACTTTATTAGGTGCAAGGTGCGATGTGTTCGCACCGATGAGAGCAGGTTTACCTTCACCGGCGAGAAGGGAGCCTTTTCAGCACATGGTGGACTCACGCAGAGGAGAGGATAGGCCATCACTCATCATTTGGCTAGCCTCATCTTAGGAGCAGTTGACGTGCAGAGTCCAAGTTTTCCTATAGTGGTGGATCAGTATGTGGATGTTTTCCCCGATGACGTCCCAGGACTACCTCCTCACAGAGAGGTAGACTTCTATATTGACCTGTACCTAGGGATAGCCCCGATATCCACTCCAGCATATCGGATGGCTCCCGCCGAGATTTGAGAGTGACGAGTACAACTGGAGGACTTGAAGATCATGGGATTCATCCGACCCAGTGTTTCACCCTAGGCTTCCCCGATATTGTTCGCCAAGAAGGCGGACAGGAGCTTCCGACTATTTGTCGATTATTGTCGCCTGAACAAGGTGACTGTGAGGAACAAGTATCCGTTACCGAGGATTGAAGACCTCTTCAATCAGCTCAAGGGAGCATGGTCGTTCTCGAAGATATAACTTAGATCAGACTATCATCACCTCAGAGTTCGGGACGAGGACGTGCAGAAGATGACCTTCAGATGTCGGTACGACCACTATGAGTTCTTGGTTATGCCTTCCGACGTAACCAATGCTCCAGTATTGTTCATGGGTCTCATGAACAGAATCTTTCAGCCATACCTCGATCGATTTGTCATGGTCTTCATCGAAGACATTTTGATATACTCGACCACTGAGGAGGAGCACGCCTACCACTTGCTGGTTGTACTAGAAACAATCTGAGAGTACCAGCTTTATGGAAATCTGTCGAAGTGTTAGTTCTGAATACGTGAGGTCCACTTCTTGGGACACGTCATCTCTGAGGCATCAGTTTCGGTGGATCCAGTGAAGATTGAGGTAGTGCTAGCTTGGGAGCCACCTAGGAGCGTGACAGAGGTGAAGAGTTTCTTGGGGCTAGCCAGGTACTACCGAAGGATTGTTCCAGACTTCTCTAGAGTTGCAGCACCACTTTTAGCTATGAAAAAGAAGGGGAAACATTTCGTGTGGTCAGATGAATGTCAGCAGAGCTTCCAATAGTTGAGACAGAGTTTGACCAACGCACCTATCTTGAGGCTACCAGAGGATGGAGTAGGGTACGTAGTCTACTGCGATGCATCAGGGACCGGACTCAGATGTGTCCTGATACACGAGCGGGCCGTGATCACCTATGGATCACATCAGTTGAGGAAGCATGAGCAGAACCTAGCTACCCATGACCTGGAGTTAGCAGCAGTGGTCTTCGCTCTGAAGATGTGGCAACATTATCTGATTGGCATGTGCTTTACAGTCCACTAAGACCACCAGAGTCTCAGGTACATCTTCTCGCAGAAGGACCTGAATCTGAGACAGCAGAGATGGCTTGAGTTCCTCCGAGAAAATGACTTTGAGATAGTCTATACACCTGGAAAGGGAAACGTAGAAGCCGATGGTCTCAGCAGGATGACGGGCATTCAGCTACTCGGGGAGGCGATAGAGAAGCTAGCCGCTTTGCAGATATCCTTCGTGAATGGAGATGGAGCAGCCTTTCTTCAGTCACTAATAGTCACTCCTACACTATTGCAGCGGGTTAGAGAGGTACATCATGGGGACACTGACTGTGAGATGTGGCGTGCATAGATATCATCAGGACATGAAACTGATGGATTATCTGTCGGAGGAGAGCATGTCGTCCTTTTCAGAGGATGTACCATGGTACAAGCTTCTTTACAAGAAGAGGTGACGAAGGAGTTTCACACTTCCCCTTTAGCGGTACATCCAGGAGTGGTGAAGATGTACCACGATCTCAGACAACAGCACTGGTGGTCGGGTATGAAGAACGTTATGGCAGAGTTTGTTTCTCGATGCCTCACATGCTAGTAGGTGAAGGCAGAGCACCAGGTACCAGCAGGCTTGGTACAACCCTTTGAGGTCCCAGAGTGGAAGTGTGATGGGATATCTATGGATTTCTTGACTGGACTTCCACGCACTTCTAGAGGTCATGACTCCATTTGGGATATTGTCGACCGACTCACCAAGTTGGCCCACTTCTTACCCATCATAGAATAGGGATCAGTGGAGAGATTGGGGAACCTCTACATTCCGGAGATCATATGGCTTCATGATGTTCCATCATCTATAGTCTCCGATCGAGATGCTCGCTTTACATCCCAGCTTTGGAAGTGGGTGCCAGAGGAATTTGGGACGCAACTATGTCTGAGAACCACCTTTCATCCTTAGAAGGATGGTCATATGGAGAGGACCATTCAGACTCTCGAGGACATTCTCAATGCATGTTTCCTCGACTGTGGTCATTGTTGGGAGGGCCACCTACCCTTGGTGGAGTTCACACACAACAACAGCTACAACTCCATGATCGGGATGGAACCATATAAGGCATTGTACGACTATCCTTGAAGATCACCTCTGTGCTGGAAAGACCATGGGGAGTCATCACTTGTGGGATCGGAGATGGTCCAGGCCATGACAGAGAAGGTCCAGGTCAACCCGGAGTGGATGAGAACAGCTCAGAGCCGGTATAAGTCTTATTCTGACATGAGGCGAAGGCCACAAGAGTTCGACGATGGCGACCACGTTTTCTTGCATCTCTCACCTCGAAGTGGATTACAGAGATTTGGCTGAGGTGGCATGTTATCTCCGCGCTTCATCTGACCATTCCAGGTCCTCAGTAGGGTAGGCGAGGTGGCTTACCACTTGGATCTACCACCTTAGTTGCACTGGGTGCACGACGTCTTCCATGTATCTCAGCTGAGGAGATACATGCATGATGCGATGCATATCATCGACCATGGGGAGTTCGAGATTGACGATGGGGCAACTTTTGCAGAGGTCCCGGTTGAGATCGAGGATCGACGGGAGTGGGTCCTACATGAGCGGTCGATTCCTCTAGTGCGCATCAGATGGTAGCATGGGGACCTCCAGGAGAGGACTTGGGAGCGGGAGGCTCAGATGTGTGCTCAGTACCCACATTTGTTCCCCTAGTTTATGATGTATCTTTACGGGGACGTAAATCCTTGAGGTAAGAGTAATGTAAACACTCGTAAAATTCAAGGGAATTTTTTTTAATATTCTTTGGGATTTTACAAGAATGCAGTTTCCGACTGCACCTGATTCCGAGGCCCGGTGTGCCCAGAATCATGTTCCAAAGTTTAGCTCTGGTAAATTCAATGAATAAATGAGCGGGTTTTCCTAACTTTTGAACCGGTGCTCAGAATCAAAATCCGAGGGCACTGATGGAACCACATCACCGGTAATTTCTTAGGAACACCTTTTCCGAAGTTGTGTTTGCTCGGGTGAGGTTATTAATTAGTTGGGATAACGAAAGAATAGAAATAAAATATTGTGCTACAATTTTATTTTTATTCTATGTAATGATAACCTAGGCATGGTGGTTGGAGTGGGACCCACTAATACCCTAACTCCACTAGGTAGGATATTAGTGAGGTGGGGACCACACGAGCCCCACCCCCTTAATTTCCTTTTACCTCCCATGTGAAATTAATTTGGAAACTCACTCGCACCCCCTCTTAAATGCCAAGTCAACTCTCGTGTTTAATTGGATTATTAAATGCCTCATTAATTGGTCAAGGCTCAATAATTAAATCGTGATTTAATTTTTTTTTCAAAAATAGATGGCATGAGTAATAAAATAAGGAAAAGCCTTATTTTATTATTGTTGTTGTGTTGTGCATGAAGATTTGGGGAAGAAATACTCCAGTCTTGAAGAACGCCCTTCCTCGTTGAAGAACGCGAAGAACGCACCGTCGACGACGAAGAACGCCAGCCTCCGACGAAGGATGAAGAAGAATGCCGAATCCTTGGAGATCGACGATGCGATGCCGTGTACTACGACGCCAATGATTCTCTTCTCTGAGACGTCGACGATGCTTACAGAACCTTGTTTCGCGACGCCGTCTTCCGTGACGAACCTTCATTCAACGACACCTTGAGGTGGGGGTTTGGTTTAATTTATTTTATGTGGATTAAATCCTAGAAATGTGTTTAATTGTTGAAAGACGTTTGAACCACTAACGTGTTGGGTGCGGAAAAACGAACAAGTCTGAACCCACCGATTCTCTGTTCTTGGTGAGCGGATCGACGAGCGATGATGAAGTGGGCCGGAAAGGCATTTTGAACCCTTCGCAGTAATCTACGGGTCCCGGGAGAGCCGCATACGTAGACGGCGGGCAAAACGGACCACCAGAGCACGTCCGGTGGTCCGCGGAAGGTGCTGCCGGCGCGCCACGCTGGGGCGGCCGGCACCGGGCGGCCCCTCGGAGGCGGTGGCGCCCGGGCGCGCCGCTGGCAGGATCCTCTGCGGCTGAAGTGGCGGCAGCAGCGGGATCTGGGGGCGACGCGGCGACTAGCACCGCATCGCTGGAAAAGGAAGGGGGACCGCATCCCCCAATGCGCAGCCGCTGGCGCGTGCCACCCGGCTGGGCCGGGCCGTGTTGCGTGGACTGGATCGGGCCACGCCCAGCTGGGTCGGGCTGGGCCGAGCCCTAATGGGTCGGTCCTGGGTCGGGTCGACTCGGTCTGGGCCGACCCGGGTGGGGGGGGGGGGGGGGGGCGGGTGGGACAGGGCCCAGACCCCCCGTTTTCAGACCACTTTCGGCCTTTTGACCATAACATGGACAATGTACCACCAATCGACGCACCGTCAGTTGCGTGACGATCCTTGGATCGAGAACGTCGTTTTGGAATGTTACACTCAAGGTTTCAGAGAACTTTGGGTATGGCCGAATTGGTTCGAACACGAATCCAACTGGGCCCTCGGAGCGGAAACACTCATAACTTGAGCTCTGGACATCCGATTGATGTGTCGTCTACTTTGTCGGATTCCTCTTAGTGAGACGGATCTTTTGGCTTAATCCTCTCAAGTTTTGGACGCATTTGGAGTACGGTCGGGTTTGTTTTGACGTAAAAACAAACTGGGCCCCTATAAAGAAAAATCCAATAACTCTCAGACCGAGCGTCTGATTGATGCACCGTATGTCGCGTTGAGTTCCCATTGTCGAGACAAAACATTGGAATACATCAACTCCGTACTACGTCTTAGTTGATGTATCGACCCCTTGGCTCATGGAGCGGACCCTCCCAGAAAAGGGCATGCTGTGTGCGGGAACCCTAGAGCTGGCTGCGACTGCGATGAAGACTGCACCGAAATCCTATATGGGTTCTGCAGCGATGAAGCCCATACTGAAATCCTCCGTGGGCTCGATGGCGATGAGGACTGCACTGAAATCCTTTGTGGGTTCGGCAGCGATGAAGACCGTACTGAAATCCTTCGTGGGTTCGACGGTGATGAAGACTGCACTGAAATCCTCCGTGGGTTCGGTAGCGATGAATACCGTACTGAAATCCTCCTTGGGTTTGATGGCAATGAAGACGGCACAGAAATCCTCCGTGGGTTTGGCAGGAATGAAGACCGTACAGAAATCCTCTGTGGGTTCGACGGTGATGACTCTATTCTTACTTTCCTACGTGGGTCTGGCAGAGTAGCTGGTCGGTATCTTATGTGGGTCCGACAGCTTAGATGGTTTATCATCCTAAGTGGGTCCCATATTAGATTAATCAGTGGCTACATCTGATCATCTCTATCACCTTACGAAAGAGTATACCTGAGTGAGCTGAGTCTTGAATTTCAATCATTATCTTCGATATGATTGACTTGTTTTACTATGTAGATTGTGTTGTGCTTTCCTATGTGTATTAGGTTGTACTATCCTGTGTGGACGTGATCGAACTTATTATCGGATTTTGGATCCTAACATGAATTGATGACTTAGGTATATGTATGGGCATATACCTAAGTAGTGTTGGTTGTTACTTTGTGATTGTATCTTTCCTTTGTGGATTATCCTTTGTCGATTATCGGAGACCTTTGGCGGTCTCGGGGTCCCTACTGAGTAACGTATACTCACCCCTGCACGGGCTATGCCCACACTATGTTTTGTTGGATGTAGACGACGAACAAAACTAATCGTGGTTGAGGCTTGTGAAGCAGTAGGTACCTGGAGGTAGACCACTAGGCGCGACATACTTGGAGCGGACAACTGGATCCATGGAGCTGAGGTGGCTATCTGTACCCACCCTTCAGGTTGGACTTCCAGTGGACGTCTTGACGTTGCTGCTTTACTTTCTGTTGTTGTAATTTCATTATAGTTGTACTTTTCTTTCAATTTGGGTTTTTATTCTGGCCCATTTACTTTCCGCACTTACATTGTACCCTGTTTTACGTAGTGTTTACTTTGCTGGATTACTCTGTGGTGTTTTTTACTTTATAAAGGAAATGTCTTCCCCTTTTTGTCGGAATTTATGCCTTTGGTGCTAGTCGCTAGTCCCTGGACTATGGGAGGTGGGCTTGGGGTTGTCACGACACGGACCCCGAGGATGGGTCTTGACAACACTATACACAACAACATGGGGAAGGCAAATAAGTTGAAAGATGTGTTGAACATAAAGGATCATGGTGTTTTGAATATTATGAGTGTTTGAAGGGATCCTATTTTTATGTATCTTTTAAAAATGGATATTGGAATAACCATGTAAGGTGAAACATCAATACTTTTTCAAAAGGTTGTCCAACAAAATTTAATAGAAATGATAATGAGTTCTCAGATAGATGATGAATCTTTTCAAAAGAAGATTAAATCTTTGAATTATGGGAGATTGAGTGACTTATTAAATGAATATGGTATTTTGAAATTTGGGAAGAGACTTTATGATCCCGATATACATAATCTAATAATGGATTTGTTGGATGATGTTCATATCTCCAATTTATCTATACACCATTTTATCACTATGATGTATATGTATTTGAGAGAATATTTTTGGTGGGACAACATGAAGAGGGAGATTTCTGATTATGTGTCAAGATGTATGGTTATTCAGGAGGTGAATGATGGAAGACAACATCGTAGATGAGTCATGCAACCTCTTCCCATACCTGAGTGTAAGTGGGATGATTTTATGATGGATTTATTCATGGGACTACAAACGTATCCTAGAAGTAATGATACAATATGGGTCATTGTCGATCGTATTACCATGTCAACACTTTTTCTTACTATAAGAGAAGATTTAACACTTGAATTTTTAGCAAGACTACATATTAATGACGTTATAAGACATCATGGTGTACCCCTATCGATTTTTTCAGATCGTGATCCCCATTTTACATCAAGATTCTGGAAAAGCCTTCAGAAGGCCTTGGATACAGAACTTCGTTTTTGTACTGCCTACCACCCTCAAACATATGGTCAATCAGAATGGACTATTCAGACCTTAAAAGACATGTTGAGATCTTTCTTACATGACTTTCAATGTATTCGGGATCAATATATACATGTAGTATATTTTTTCTATAACAATAGCTACCATTCAAGTATTATGATGGCTCCATATGAAGCCTTATATGTAAAGAGATTCCGTACACCAACTTGTTGGGATGATGTTGGGGAAAAAACTTGTAGGCCCAGAACATGTTGAGGAAACAGTGGAAAAGGTGAAGGTTATCCAAACCCACATCAAAAGTAGGGAAAAAACTATGGTGAAAAAATAAAGAAGGACTTGGAATTTCAAGTTGGTGATTATGTTTTCTTGAAGGTATCTCCATGGAAGGGTGTTATACAATTCGTTAAGAAGGGTAAATTATGTCCCAGGTACATCAGACCTTTCGAAATTCAAGAACAAATTGGTGTTGTAACTTACTGTTTGACAATACCGCCAAGTCTCTCCAAAGTTCATGACGTGTTCCACGTATCACTATTAAGAAAATACATGGTAGACCCAACACATGTACTCACCTTTGGAGATATTGAACTGGAACCTGATATGTCTTACTTTAAAGAGCATGTAAATATTCCTGATACTAGAGAACAAGTTCCGATAAACTGGATAACTCATATGGTAAATGTTCTATGGAGAAACTATAAGATGGAAGAGGCAACATGGGAACCCGAGGAACATATAATGAAGAAACACAGAAATAATTTAATGCTGTAATATTATAGAAATTTTGGGGACCAAATCTTTTGGAGTGGAGAATGTAACACCCCATTCTTCCATAATACGATTCACTTTGAATAATGTAATAGTTTAAGTTGTACGCAACATCGAGTTCTAACACACCTATATAAACCAAACTAACCATTATGAATAGAAATTCCCACTTTTGGAAATTTTATAAATTTTATTTTTTCAAAATGGACTTTATTTCTTGGATTCAGAACATCAAAATTTTATTACGTATAAATTTAGGTATTTTTTTTAAAACATGTAATTTTTATGAATGTTGACAAACATTCCATTATTTGTTAAAAACAGAATTTTTATTTAAAAAATTATTTATTTTATTTAAATTTATATTATGTCAAAATAGATACATAATAACTATATTAGTACAATGTAATTAATTAGAGTAGTTTTATATGAAAATTAGATATATGAAATTTTATTTAACTTTTTACCTTCTTTTACCCACCTACTAGGCACATTATCAAATTTCTATAAAATGTAATTTTACCACTTCTGAGAATTTAATTTTATAAATCCAAGTGACATGGTTGATATTGGTAACTAACATGGGGTTCAATAAGATAAAAATATTTTTTGGTGAATAGTAACTTTTGAATTTTATTTACAACGTTTAAAAGTAAATAGGGTAATTAACTGTAAAAATTATATTATAATTATCATAACACATGCCTTAATTCTGTTGGATTAGTGTATTTTGACCATAAAAACCATTGGAATAAAATATGATTCTTTTGGTCCACTTCGATAAGATTAGGACATTTATTATTAATATTTTTAAAGAAGAGATAAAAGTGTTAGGTTTAATGTTTCATAACTAAATTTTTTTTAATATAGGGTTACACATAAGAAAAATTTGACTATAAATATTAATTATTAAGATAAAATTGATTCCTACAAAATATTATTTTATTTATAATTTTTTTACATTATATAATTAAATTTATTTATGCCACAATAATGATGCTATAATTACCTAATTAATGAAAGATTAAAATAATCGATATTATAAATATACAAATAAATTTAAATTGAGAATTTTGATAAATTTTAAGAATTTTATAGGTTAATATGAAATTTTAGGGTTGATTAAATGAATTTTTACAAAGTAATAATGTTTTTAGGGCTTGAACAAAAAGTAGATACTGAATAGTTTCAAAATTGACAAAAATGATTTTTTAAAAAAATACTACATTACTAAATGATATAAAAGTACTCAAAATCTAAGGATAGGACAATGGAATTATATAATAATATATAGGTCATTAATGAACCCCTTGGGGTTCCTTTGGCATTTTATAGTAATTCTATTAACCATGTAATATAAAAATACAATGAGACTTGGTAAATGTAAAACTATTTAACCAAGAGTCAAATCTAAATGACAAGGTTAATTAGGTGACATAAAACTGTCTAAAACCTATTAGTTGAGAGGAGGTAGATCCAAACCCACTATATACACAAAATATACCATTTTTGAGAAATTAAAAACTATATAATATTATATAATAAAATAATATTTCATGCTTCTCCTAAAGTGACAATCACAACTCTTATAAAAGGGTACTTCCCCTTATTTTAATTTCAAACCTCCAAATCCTTTTGGATCGACCAACCCATACTCAAATATCCTCTCAACTACCCTCAAATCTACGGAGAGGCCTTAATTTTATCATAATTCCATCCTATTGAGCCCTTTAGATAAATAGATAATGAAACACCCGAAGAAAAGGTAAGAATTTCACCACCTCTTTCAATGTTCTTTTCCTCTACAACTTCTTCTTTTATTATTTTTTACATACCAAAATAATAAATCTATTATCTTAAATATATTGGGATGTTATTATAAATATCGTACAACTGTATTCCTTATAATTTCCAACCTAATAATGACAAGTCACCATACGTGCATATGTACGGCTTACGGTCTCAATGTTGTGGTGTAGTTTGTTAATCAAACACTTCATCATCTGGATGGGTAAAATAATTTGTACAATTGATGTGTATAATAAATATAACAAGATAATGAATCTTTATATATGATATAACATCCAATTAAATATGATTGAACCACTAATAGAATGGTATTTTTGCTCATGCAAACATACGGATTACCGTCTCAATGAACGTGATGAGATTCATTCCCCATCATAATCATTCTAGAATAAATATATTTTTATGATTAAAAAATAACGTTTAAGAACTTACTATAATTATGAATATTAATCAAATACATATTATCTATAACAAACATGACATACATAATAAAACATATAAAAAATGAATCAGTTAACACCTAAAATGATGATACTTATAAAATTTTATTAACAAAGAAATATTGGAAGATCAAATATGACATAATATTTATGTATATGGTTCTAGTATAATTTAATAAACATTATTTAAATATTATATAGGAGGTTAACGTACCAATTACCAAGGAAAATTACAAGGTATGTGTTAATTCTAGAATCTCTTCATTATCCGACATTGTTTATAAGTGAGTATCTATAAGGACCACTTTATCACCCACATCTGTGTTTCATAAAAATGTGTTTAAAAACATTTTTACTACTTCCTAGACTATGGTTTAAGGTCATTAATAACATTGTTTGAAATTTATAGAATTTTCAAAAAGGAATCCATCCATCATTTTCCAAATAAGGTCCTTTACAACATTTTAGACAAAAATAAGGAAAGAATGTTTTTTTAAAATTATATAGAGAGTGAAACTATTTTCTGCCATTACATAACCTTCAAATATTCCCTTACAAGATTACATGAATATTTTAAATATAAATGTTTCATTTTATAATTATCCGACTTTTAAAATATTTGAAAATAGAAAGATATATGTCCCTCAAATATTTTTTATTTCATCTATGTCAACATCCATTTATGGATTTTACAGTTAATTTAAGTTGATTTATTATGATTCAATCTTCTTTATTTTATTGAAAGATTTATGATATGTTTGATTGTAGATGTTTTATTTTATACCATTAATGGTTTATAGTTAAATTATTAACATTTCATATACAGTTTTTAATATAAATGTTTCTTTTAGGTTTCAACCTTTTAATATGAGGATTGCATGGACATAGTAAGTGACGGGTGGAGCCCACTATAGCTCCTTGATTCATTGGAAGGTCTCATGATAAAAAATAGTATTTTGCACATGACCATGAAAAAAATATTATTTGTAGTATTGGAATGAGGCCTTGACAATGTGGTTATGATGTCCGACATTTGGCATTCGATCATTATGAAATTGGCTATTGATATTGCATGTGATTATTCGAATAGAAGAATATCCATGTGAATTAGTAAATAGAATTATTTTAATTATATTTTCCATATTATGCTGATGTTTTAGTTTAAAGGCTTGTGATTTTTTCTTACACATTACCTTCAATGTTTAATATTATTTATGAAAGTTTCTGCTATATTGTTATCCTTACTGAGAATTCGAGCTCACCACTTTCTATGTTTTATTTTTCTCAGGATGTGAGGAAGTATTGGATGGTTGACCTACATGGATATGATAAGGGAAATAAGTTTGTGCTCAAAGGGGAAAAAATTTTATTGTTGTTTTTATCTCATGATGTAATTTAAATCTTATGTATGAATCTAGTACATCATAGGATAATAAACGAATCAGTCTTTTGAGACACGATCTCGTGTGATCATGCCATTGTTATGTAATAATACACTGACTCTGGGTAACTAGGGCCAGGGCATTACGGATTAAAATTAAGTAAATTTGATGATATCTAATTAAATAATAAATATTTGACTTTATGATCAAATTTAGAGCATAATTATTCTTTTCATATAAAATAAAATGGAAATTATACAAAAATCTGCATATTCACTATTCACTAAAAAATCAATATCTTCATAAAAATTATAAAACCTTATGATAAGATAGTTTTAAATTTTTTATTTTTAATATAATATTATTTTTATAAAATAATTTCTATATAAATTATTTAAATTATATTTAATTTTTTTATAAATAAAATCTATAAAAAATATTTTTGATGAAAATTCATATCAAAATCATTAATTAAATTATCAAAAAGTTGACTACTAATTTTAATATAAATAATAAATGAGTTTTAATTGAGTAAATACTTTATATGTATTTAATAATTTAATTAATAGTATTGTTTCCAACCAATTCAAACACTTGTTTGTAAAGTTCATATTTTAATTAAAATATTTTCTGGATTCATAAGCCTTATGCTATGTATTGAATACACTATAGAACATAGTGATATTTCAAAATCATTAGGTGTAACATTATACCCCCTTCAAAAAACAATTCCTCGTAATTTGATTTTATGGTTTTTGTTCAATGTTTTTACTTTTTAATATTAACTAATGGATAATCAACAACATAAATAATGATAATAAAATCCCTTTAGTAAGAGGGAATGGGAAGTATGATGGTCACCGCAAAATGAGATTTCAATATATGAAAAAATTAATGTTATGTAAAAATATAGAAAATAATGATAAAAAATAATTACCAATAATTAAAATATTTTGAAGGAGAACTTGTTTATGGGAATACTGATAATTAGAACACCTTAAATTATTGATTAGTTAAAAGGTAATTAATTTTTAGGCAATAAAAGTAAATAGATAACTGTTTCATGTCAATTTCCGTTCACTAAAGTCAATAGATTCATTTAACATCTATATAAATAAATCATGATGATAAATATACTTGATTTATTTACATTATATAAGAAAATTAGCTTTTTATTTTTCTTTAATAAACATATACATCACCTCCTAATCAGATAAATTCATATCCAAGATGGATTTTTTAATGCTGAAAAACTTTTAATGTACCATTATATCCATAATTCATTAATTTGGCCAATAAATATGTAATTAAATAAAAATGGTTATCCAAAGTTCTCAAATATTATAAATTATACTTCAACATCAAATAATAATATCCAACGTTCAACATAATCTGTTACATGTGTAGTTGACATTATAATACCTCCAAAATATTTATGACCATACTTATAATCCAAAAAATTTATTCAAACACTAATACATAGGATACATAAATCATGTCATATTTTCCAATTACAAAAATATTTATACCTTGATAACATATACTAATAACCTAAATCTCAATTAATATTATCCTTTTTCATATACCCTATCAATTCAAAAATAACATAAGTTTATTTTTAATTTACATTGTCATTAAATGACTAACAATTTTCAAGGTCACAAAAACTATAACATTTTTTTCTTCAATAAAAAAATTGTATTTATGAATGATAATGATTATAAACTCAACAACATTAACATATTGAGTGTTATTTTCCCATTATTCATTTTTTCTAAAAAAATATCACATTACCACAAAATCAATTTTCTTGGTTATGAGTACCAATCAACATATGATTTATTATCCTTAAAGAAAAAATATTATTTTCTAATCCAAATATATTTAATTATTATTATATCATTGCAAAAATACTTCTCAAACAAAATTTTAATTTCCAAAAAACTCAAATAAACATTCCACTACAAATTTAGTAATTTAATAAGCTTGACCTTGATCCCTTAACCTATTTTAAGCTATGTTCCCTTGTAAAATGAGAAATTTAATTGAATAGTTCCCTATTACCTTATTGTGGAAACAATGAAAATTAGTGGTCTCTTTTTTACCCATGAATTCACACACCTGATATCCTATCTCTCAACACTTGATGAAAACAGAAATTTATTTCAAGTACCTGGATGTTACATACCATAATTATCACATGTGGGAAAATCATTATTTCCCTTAAAACTGATATTCTTTATTTTTTACCATAATTTTCATGTCTAGAATTACATTGAGTCTACAAGACATAAGGAATTATTTCTAAGTCCTAATAACACATGAAACTATATCTTGATATAATGATAATGTTTGAGATATTAGTTCCCTTGGATGGATTGGATTTACCCATAAAATAAATGGCAATATTACTCCTTGTAATTTATATGGGGTGAAAATAATACATCTATAACCTTTGAAATTTTCTTTTATACATTGGATCATTTTCATCTCCCCATTTTCATAGTGATGTGAATTATATATACAAATCTTCTCATTATCCTAGGGAAAATATTTTCCCTTAAAATTTTATAAAAACACTCCAAATTTATGTTTCAAAATTATTATCCAGCCATAGTATTTTAATGAAATTAAATCCATTAATACATGTCCCCTAAGAGGTGATCATCCATGATGAAAATATTCTCTCATTTGTTATATCCCAACCTATGGAATATCTTCTTAGGGGAAATTATTCATTTCATGTAGAAAAATAGATTTTTAGTCCCATTAAATGATGAAGTATAGTGATGTATGATGTGGTCAAACACTATAACACATTGTTGGGGATTATTAGGATGATACATATGTGTGAGGTTATTGGTAATAATATGAGTGAGGTGACCGAAAACAATTATAATATATTTATCTCCATATCTAGTACCAACATCAATATCTTTCCTACGTGAGAAATACCTATAGGGATTATATGAATTGAAACTGATTCCATTCCATCCATGAGGTATAATTTTTAAACAATGGAATACAGTAGATTAGATCCCAACATTTTAAACCATAATGTTTAATATAATTATTATTGAAATACATAACATAAATTTAAATTTTATGTAGAACTATTCTAAAATTAAAAACATTGGTTTCTTTAGGAATATTCTCAAATTCTATCATAGGGTCACATTCCCTAATATATACATTCCATAAACTAGTTCACACAGTTTCTAATAAAAAACTGATGATACCCATTGTAGTGAACCCAATCATAAAATAATATAGTCAGTGTTTACTCTATTAAATTCGAACAAGAAATGAGGAATCACATCCCAAAGGATTGACATGTTTTTTAGTCATGAAAAAACTAAATATATACATGAATTTGAAATAAAATTTTAAAATTTTAAAATAAAACATTTTTATTATTTTATTACACCTTATCTACCTTTATAATGTCTCTATATATCAATCATAATACACTTGCTGGTATACTAGGGATTGGAAACACAAGTGGTTTGATGAGATGCTCAGAACGGGTATGCATACAATGGAAAAAATCATGAATGAGTAAGTCACAATCAATTTGGAAAGGTAAATAACTAAAAACATATTCTATTGAAATAATAACTAGATCATGAATAAAAATATAATATTAATAAATGATGAAAAAATAATTCCATATAAATAATTTCATGTGACAGAAACTAATCCATGGATTTCATGACAAATAAAATAAGCTCACAGACGTAAATAAATGATTATATGTGGATGAAATGCATAATACTCTAAATATGAAATGTTTATTTTGTCCCTCGTTCCAAGATATCTAAAACTTCCACCACTTAATAGTGTCAAGACACTTATATAAATGGTTAATTTCATAACATAATTCTAATATATAATATCTCATAAGACTTACCAATGCATTAATGGTCTATTGCGGGACCCGAACATCACTTTCTAGGTCCAATGAATTCCTCATATGAAATTGGTGAATCATAATTAATGAAATTATTTATATTGAAAAAATATCATATGAAATATTAATACATTCCAAGTCAATATACATAATCATACAATAGCAGTATTAATTTGTATAATTGAATTAAATTAATACTCCTTAATTCAACATAATCATAAAACATCTGGTCAAATAATTAGGATCGTATAATTTTTACATATACCCTGTAGAGAATAAGTTATGTAAGGATTATTTTTCTTTGATGAATATAAATATCATAAAAATAACATTAAAAACATTATGAGAAAAATCATATTTTTTTACTTTGAAAATATAAATTTAAAATCTTAAATTCAAATTATATTTGGAATAAAATTTTAAATGAAATAAAACAAGGATACATTTAAATTAATATTCGAGTTAATTATTTTTCATGAATGTGGAACATTTCATTCATAGCATATTAATTAATTTTACATTACATTAAAACAATTGTATAAAAGATAAACATTACAAAATTCATAAATTTATAAGAAGATTATGTTCGAATCATTTTATACAAGATAAAATGGGTAAAAGTTTATTTAATATATAAATTTTATTATTTTTAAAACATTATTGAAAATATGATTTGAAAATATGAATATGGAAGATAAAATATTTTCGAATAATGTGAGAAATAAATTAATTTTTTCTTAAAAACATTTCATCAATAATTTTGTGTACTAAAGAAGAGGAAATTGAACTATTAATGGATAATTTAAGTATTAAACATAGTAGAAAATAAGTGGTTGTGTTTAAGATATAAAAATCAATCAATTCACATAATTTGGACGTAAACAACCACGAAAAGTCATGAGATTAATTAATAAACCTTTACTTCTTTACAATATTTTTCATCAAAACACTCTTCAAGGAAATAACATCAAGTGAAAATTTAAATAGAATAAATTTGAATATATTTCTAATATAAAATTTAAAATTGAATAATATACAAAAAATAAAAGGTATTAGTGGTGAATATTTCACATGAATCATAAAAGTAAAAGTGAGATGTTGAAATCATTTCATTAGGTCTAAGCACCATCACATGTGTCTAGAACACTAGTATAATAAATATTAATTTATTAAAAATATATTTATGAACCATAACCATAATTATCATAACATTTTTTATTTATTTGTAATATCTTATCACTTGTTCACTGAAAATTCTTCTTTATATTTAGTGTTCTATGTAATAACTACTTTGTTATATATATATAGACACACACACATATATATATTGATTCGGAGTTTTGATCCTTTAAAATTTATCATGGTTCCGTCAGTTCAATTTTTTTAACTAAGATATAAATATCATATATATTCATTATATATGTATATATTTTAAACATTAAAAGATATAGATAGATAATTCAACTGCAACATTCACCAAAATGGTGAGCCATACGTATGCATGAATGATATTTTTACTTTTCTTATGATTGAGAAAAATAAAGGTAAATAATAAATAACTTATAAAGAGATATTTTTATATTATATAAATTATATATATTAAACAAATTTTTCTTTATTAACAGCCATGTGAAAATAAAATGGAAAATGAACCACATCGCTTTGTGTAGTTATTTGTTCAGACATAGGTAAGAGCGATAATACAAATTTACAAAGAATAATGAGTTAAGAAGTTATCTATAAGAATATAATTTTGTAATAATTTTTTATTTAATACATATATAATATATTTATTGGCCACATATTTATAACCATGAAACCAATAAAAAACAATGAAAAACTAATCACAATGATACTTGGAGACATTATGTCATACATACACATGAGGGATCATTTTGATTTTCATAGGATATCAAAGGGATAGAACATGGTTTCTCAATAATAATAATAGAATATGAATATATTTATTATCATTAGTTAGTCACGAAACATTAAGATTAAGTTGAAGAAAAAATAAACATGAGCGAATCTGAGAAGATGATTATCTCTTTTTCATTATAATTCCTTTCAATCACTTCCAATGGAATAAAGGGTTGGTCATTTGGAATGAAAAAATAATCTAATTCATATATAATAGTGTTTATAAAATAAATTTTTAGGTAATTAGAGATATAGATGGGTCAATGTGGTGTTAATAACCGAGAGAAGGGGTTTCCATTTTTTAGTGAGGGGGTGGAAATTTTTAGAATTTCATAAAGTATTAAATTAATATAAATTATTTTTCATTTATAAATTTATCTAAATAGATATAATTAGATTATAATATGATATTTAGTTATAATCATATAATAAAATAAAATTTGGACATGTTTTAGTCATTCTTTTATCCTTATCTTTAAATCTTATCCCCTCATTATCCCTTTTGTCAATTACATGAGTATTAATATTTTCAAACAATTATAGATTAAAAATGATACTGTATAATGGAAAACAACCCATAATTGGATAATGGATGATGTTTAAAAACATATCACCCTCATTTTTATAAATTAAATATTTTTATATGTCTTAAATAATGTAATAAAAAATTATTTATTGTAAAATATCATCGATGCCATTTTTATCACTATCTATTCATTTTGACATTAAATTCCCCAATATAAAATATAAATTATAATATAATTCATTTATAATAGCCTAAAATGTAATATAGATCAATAAAATTAATCGGACAAATTAATTAATTAAAATTATTTTAATTTTCTTTAAAAATCATTTAATATAATTTTCACCAAATAATATAAATATATTTTTAGTGTTGCTCAAGTGTTTATGAAAATTATTTATTCACTAATAATTAATAATTAATTAACATGATAAAAATTATTTATCAAAAATATTTATATTTATATATGAATGTATCCTTTTTTAATCCCTATGTAAAAACATTATGGCAATAAAATGAAGTGAATGACATTTTTGAATTTTCATTATGTAAAATATTAAAATGGTCAAAATCATGTCGTAATAAAAAACCAATTTCTTCTTATTTTATAGGATTATTAATGAGATACTATAATTCAATAAAACTATTTATTGTGTTTGTGTAAATATTTAGTACTTATCATATTATTTTTAACCTTAACTATCAGATTTACCATTTTCCTTGGAAACAAAATTACTAATGTTTTTGTTCATAATATAAAAATATTAAGGTGACTTATTTTCCAAAATTACAACCCATGATTCCATGTAATGGGTAAAATTTTATAATATTATATTTCTTTAAGAGGAAAAAATTACATTATTTTAAATTCAAAAAATTCAACAAAGAACAGTTCATAGAAAAATTCATGTTTATTTCCAGAAATGTACTCATATAAAAAGTAGGTGTAATGATGATTTAAATGAAGTAAATTTTAATGAATATAAATAAATAATTCATTTGTTACTTTGAGATAAAATTAAAATAATAATGATACTATTTAGTTCAATGAAAATGATAGTTTTACAAAAGTCATTATTTTTCACTATTCATGGAAAAATCAAACTTTTTAGAAAAAACCATATATTTCACCATAAGATAATATTTAAATGAAGATATAAAATTATATATTATTTTAAAAAAAATTATATAATTTCAACAAATTAATTACATTATTTTCTTACAAAAAAATAATATTTATTTGTGAAGAAAATATATTTCTGAATACTATAATACATTTACTGAAGATTGAGTACTTATACTATAAGAAATATTAAATGAATACATATTAATTATGTATATAATATGTATTTAATAATTTATTGAATATTATTCATACCTTCTTATTCAAAGACTAATTTATTCGATTCATATTTAAATAAAAATATTATTCTCTTTGTTTATGTATAGTTTATTGTATTGAATATTGAATCAAACATAAAATTCTTTTACAATCTCATGGTGTTACCAAATAATTATATAGACTCCTCCCATGGAATTCAATTAGGTATGAGGGGTCATGATACAACACAATTCAAAACAAACACACAGAAGAATCCCTAAAAACATCTTTATATAGTGAAAAAAATAAACATCCAAAAATATCCAGACAAATCATAATAAAATGACATGAACATAATAAATGATTCAAGACATTCTTCCATACCATAGTTCCCATGCCCATTCTGTAGCCAATACATTACATTTTAAGGATGTGTAAAACCAAATTCCTAAAATCCCATGGTAACCCAAGGCTTGTCATAAGGTGTCTTTCCAAAAAACCCAATGTGTTACCAAAATATGAATCCCCAATGTCCTAGTTATAATCTATCCATATTTTACTAAATACAAAGACCGAATGAACTGGAAAACCATATTTAGAACACATTATTATGTACCCTTATAGGATTCCAACTAACCCAACACCCAACTAGAACCATCACATAACCCAAATTGCATTCTCAATCCCCATAGGAATGGAAAATAGGGTACTGATATTGAATAACTCATTTGAGAATTATTTTCTCAAACTAATAAAAATAAATATAAATATCTAATAACATTTGAACATTTATACAAATAATCATAACCATCATCCATTGAAACTATACAAAAAGGTGTATATACAAGTCCCCAATCTATGTTTACAACTATAACAAAAACCAAAATGATCAAGACATATAGGGACAAATAAAATTATCACAAGCCTCTATATGTAATTAGGAAAAACACCAACCTTGTTTTAGAATGAATGGTGATATGACCCTTTTATGAGTAGTAAGAATTATTTTTTTGTAAATATTTCAACTTAACATAAAGAGTGAACATGGTTCCCATGTCACGTAGAAACATAAATATATTTGAATTTATTGGGGGATGCGATAAGGTCAAAAATCCATCAAACATTCATTTTGAAATCGTTTTAACCATTTTTTGATTTTTTATCTTTTAATATACACATTTTCATTTTTAGATTTACTGTGGTAACTAGTGTTTACCAATGTAATTCAATTTTAATAACTAAATATAAAAAGTAAATTTCTACATAATTATTCCATATAATTCCATATATGAAATAAATTTAATAATAAAAAATATATGTGGGTATGAAAACTAAATTTTAACATTTACACATATAAAGCATAAAAACATATTTTTGGAAAAAGTGAGTTTTATTTATTAAATTCATATGTTCAATAAAATTACTAATTTCTAGGATTTTTTGATTTAAAATTGGTTTATTATAAGGAAATAATTTTTCTTTGGTTTTAAAATCAGCAAAAATCCAAATTTTAAAATATTAATTTATTTAAAAAAGAACAAAATGAGTTTCAATAATTGTATAATATAACTTAAGATTATAAATTATTAATAAAAAGATTTATAAATTTAGAATGGAATTTAAAAATGTATAGTATAACTCCAAAAACATTCATTTTATTAATTATATGTTTTGACTTATTTATTAGTCGTTCACATATATTAATAATGTCGTAAATGTTATAATTTTGATAAAAACATGATTTTTACTATTTAACTAAAATAATCAATTTCATAAAATTCATAAAAATTAATATTAAGCTAATATTGATTTTAAATATCTAAAAATTAATTTATTATGATTAAATTAAAATTAAAATTCTATATAAAGGAATAAATAAACTATCTTCTCATTGTGCATTCTGTAATAGTTTTTGGGATGCTGTTTTTTTCAATTATAAAATTGTCTTAGGTATTGTGATACCAGGTTTGGTAGCAAAAAAATAAAAGGAAAACCAATAATGACCAAATATTTTTAACAATATCATTGTGAAAATTGTTTTAAAAATTTATATAATTTAAATAGGATCTCCATTTTATGATTAGATTGTTTCCTAAAAGCCGAATGGACAACCAAAACTCATTCCATGATTCAAATAATTAAATTATATACAGTACTCATAATCTATACATGGTATTGTCAGACATTTAAATTAATTTTTATTTTATAAATTTTATACTAGATAAATGTTCATCCAATTTTGTTTTAATCATCTTGACCTATACTATATCACTTGACTCATCATGGTATTATTTTTTGTCATTGGTCCCTTAAATTCAAGTCATAATTTCAGTCAAATTAGTTGTAGTGTGGATGAACTCAATTTTTGATCATGATCTATGACCACAAACGTGTTGAACCAGATAACATATTTAAGATGAATTTTCACTCCCTAGAATAATTGACTAAACTCGTTCCCCTAATGCATAGTCAATCATTTATTCATGACATTTATGGGTTCGATGCCCCATCAAGCATGGTGATACCTTCTAATATTCTTGACACGTGATAACATATCCCCTGGTTTAATAGAATGCTCCTTTAGAATTTAACGTCATCAATGTACTTGGTTTTATATGATTTTGATTCCCCTCATCAATATTTAATTTCAATAAGACCTCCACTATGGTAATAGAACAAGACTATAATTTCCCACATCTAGTACATGGTAAACCTCCAAGAGTATTCCATGAAATAACTTGACATGCCCCATGTATGAATGATATGACCATAAGTTGACCCTCCATTATTTGGTTAAATTACTTATGATATATATATATGTGTGTAATCTATGTTTTGAATGTGCTCAGTGGTCATACTCATCCTTATTTTTCCTCTCATTATATTCTAACTCAAGATTTCATAAATTTTCTTCATCTACCCCTTCCTTTATCAGGAGGTTTTGTCAAACACAAACGTTTTCCCTATCTTATAATATGATGAGTTTGATGTCTAGACCAACCCAATGGAATAATTAACATAAAGTATTCCCATTGTGACATTTTAATTGGGGGATCAATGCATAATTTTTACCTAAACCTATGTATACCACATTGTACACTTTTATAGTAGTTGTATCCCCCCATTACTCTATGTCTCTTACTATGTTCATGTTTTACATGGGATAAGCTGTTTTAAATCTAATTTCATTTTATAAATATTATGATTCCATCCCTTTAATTCCACATCATATATCATTAAAATATGTGTTAAATGTTCATATCTAATGACATTAAACTAAGTAGAATCCTCTATCCCACACGGTAAAAAACAATATTTTTTCTTTATTCCAAGAAATGAGAATATACCATGTAAATAAAAAATCACTATCTATGCCTCACTTTTATTATTTATAATTTCTTACATCCTATATAATAATAATTTGTTTATTAATTCCCACTTTCTTGGATGTATCGTGACACTCGTGGACCTTGAGCTCAACCAATAATAAAATTTCTAGTTTTTTTCTTTTTATCATGGGATTCTCTATTGAAACACATTAAACACTATGTATTTCCATGAAATAGGATATTTCCTCGTCCATCTTACATGAGACATATTTTTTTAGTATTTTGATTCTTGATTTTTATTCAATTATGAGTCATTTACCTAGTTCCAATATGGGTGGTCGCTCCTCCCCAATAGTAGCACCCAGACATTTAATCTCATTACTCCTATGTAAGAGCCATAATTATATACAATGCATTGTACAATGTATCAATATGTGGGTTTATTCACATTGATTCAGATACAGTTTGATTCCAGGAACTTCTATCATAGACCGAAACTGAGACTATATATTCATATGGACATCATTTTGGTTCCTAGAGCATTGATTGTGTTCCAGTTTCACCCACATGAAACTATGATAACACATTTATAAAAGGAGTTAGTTTATGGTACATCAACCTAAAATGTTACACCTTTTGGTAAAATATTTGTGAACATAAAATCCCATATCTTCTTAGTCCATGAACTATGACCCAAAACCATGTGCATATTCAAAAGGAATTCATAATGTTAATTATACTATAAAATCATATCGTTAAATGTAAAAAACTAAACATGTCTTGAAATTTTGTAATATATGACCATTGCCTGTGGCCTTTATATAAATTTTCTATAGTAAACCCTTTAATAAATGAAAAAGGATGGAATATATGCTAATATACCCCTCATTATAATTAAATCAAATCATTCAAAAAGAGTTGTTATGTATGACACCAAGAAATATTCTCCAATGATAATCTAATGTTTGAGTTTAGAGGGATGATGAGGATGATATATTCATAACCACCATGTGGGAAACCCCCTATAAAATAATTATAATAGTATATATAATTTTATAGGAATATTTCTCCTACAAAAATCTCTTTAAAACGTTTTTCTATTTTCTATCATCAAAACGATAATATTGATGCAGTATAAACATGACATTGTCTCTCAATGAGTATAGAGACCAATTATACCCTCATATTACCATAAAAAATATGAAAATCAATAAAATATAAAACAGTAAAATGAATAGTGATTTTCTATCATCAATATTGTATACCAACATGTTGTAACACAATTCTAATATTATCCCTTTTTAATGAATAACTAGTATTATATGGTTTTTTAAAAATTGTATAAAAATCCAGAATATTCTATCTATCCCAAGATTTCAAACCTTATTACTATTAAGGAATATTTTTTACCAAGAATTGAATCATATATCTTGAATGAATGAAAGGATCTCATTCCAAAAACCCCATCATTATTCCCAATAACATCATTTCAAGAATTTGTGTTTACTATCTCATTAGAAATGAATTTAATAGTTAACAAATTCATCATAGATTCATATGATAACATGAAAATCATTGATGTGTTAGTGTTCTATATAGCTAAACCATAATTCTCAATGGTGAGGCTAAATAAAATTGGCATTTAGTGTCCACTAGACAGAAATTTCTGGTAAAAATATAGTTGGCGATGAACATGGAAATGGGAGTTACATGCCATTTCATACAAGCTTACTACATGAGGATCATACACATAATATTCAAATGATTTATGAACCCAAAATACTAATGTACATAAATATATAATTCCATATATGTCTAGTTCTCATTATTCTATTTAGATTTGATAACTATCTTCTAATTCCACAATTATGATGTCGTAACGTCGAGAAAAGAATGTCTCATTAGCTGGATATTATTAAATTTTTATCTAGTCCAACCTCCACAGTGTGTGAACCATAATGGGGTTGTGGTCTCTTATGGTGCAGCTAAAAGCAACCTTATTTCCTAAGACACACCGTTGAAAACTCATGACCCAAAACTTTTTGGAATCATGGTTTGGAATAGGGATAGTTACATCATCACTTTAATGTAATTTGTTCGATGGAATCAATTTTAAAAATGGATAGTATCTTTGACTATAAATAAGTTTCTCAATGAGGGTATCATGATCGAAAAAGGAAATATGCTGGACCAGATATGAGAATTCTATGTAATATCCATTCATCATCTTGAAACTATGTCAACTCCCTTAGTGGTATTATTGTGATTTTTTATATAAACTTAAATTTATATTAAAAAAAACATTTCATTCATGAATTTAGGACTTTCATAAAAAGTAATTTAGTTTTGGAAAAAAAATTACTCATAAAACATTTATTTGTGGAGATCATTCATTATAAATTGAGTTGCTAAATACTGAGAATTTCAGTCATTTGAAGTTAATAAAAGTTTGAATATCATCAAAATATAAAATATGATATGTATTCTTAAATATTCACTTGGTCCAATCTAGTACCTTTCCCCAATTTATAGGAAATAGTTTTACAATAGATACACAACCAAAGGGGTCTAAATCCACAAATGGTTGTGTGTTCCCTTATAATTCCATCATAAAATCTCAAATATTTAATTAATTATAATGGTGGGCTGAATATTTTGATGTTGAAAATAATATTTGAGAAATAAATTAGAATATAAATAAATGTATTAGAGAAATTTGGAGAAAATATAAGAATGTCTAGGAGAAAGTGTAAAATATTCAAATGGTTGAGTTAAAAATACTTTAAACACAACTAATTTCTAGATTTTATGAGTGAGTAACTCTTTATAAAAGCTATCATTAAATGATTATAAAGAAATTAAATGTTTAATATAAGACCTATTAGAGGGATATGACCTTTGGTATCCTATCCTGACGCAGGTAGATCATGTAACGTATACATTTAGTGATTTTCCTATACAAGAAAATGAATCAATTCATCTTGTTTAATACATCTTCATAATTTACATACAAGAGTCATTTAATGTATTGAAATTTTTTAGATGAATTTTTCAAAAGTTAAATTCATGAAGGAAACGTTTCACTCTTAGTGAACCCACATCTTATAACCCTATGTTTTATAAAAGACCCAAACTACTCGAATCCCATGACATGGACATATAAGAAGAACACTTGTGCTGATTTCCCTTATCTCATGAAACATTGAAATTCATGAAACCACTGTATTTTGAAAATCCCCTACCTAGTTCATCTATTTGGAACCTCCTTCCCCCAAACATAGACGAATTGAAGTTAAATTTTCATTGCTATAACAATAATTTAATTTTTTCTAACCGATGAAATATTATTATGAATTAATTTTATCTAGGACCTCTATAACTAAACCATTTTCAAGTGACACATTCATGTAATTATTCATTTCGTATGATCCTCAATAATAGGTGGGTCTCATTTTTCTATTACCCTTCAAGAAATGTTTATGTAATCCATACTCATGATATCTCATCTCTTGTGGAAGAGTATTTTCCTCCTACTAGGTATAATCCCTAATAATGCCCTAATTAGGGGAAGTAATCCCTGTCTACCCAATGGTATATAGCCCTCATGGGAACCCAAATGCATAATCCGAATTCTTCCAATCAATGTTCCCCTTCCACAACACTAGATAGACAATTGTATAATTATAAACATCTTCATACAAATTTAATGAGAACATGATTTCCTATCTAAAGAGCATGAGATGAATCATGTGATGAGCCTATGCTGAAAACCAAAATCCAGAAATCCTTATGTATACTGCTCAAACAATCCCTTGTTTTCACTTATTTGGAAAAAAATAATCCTTACTGTATAATGTTAAACTAAATCATACAATATTATCACATGAACATGAAATTTTCACCTCTAACTACAAGTTTTTTGATACCTTAAATCCATCACGGTATACGAGTATAATATCATTGGTGAAATCATCACACCACAATAATTCTGTATCCCCTTAAAGAGTATGTATATCAAAATATTAGAATGGTTCCTAAAGCATACCAAACCCATCATAAAACCATCCATAATTCTTTTTAATAATTTTTTCTTCAGGGTATCCCATATAATATGTGAAATATGTACCTTACCCAAAGTTATTATTATATGTTTATTTTCCCCACATGACCTTAACCTATGACTTGATCAAAACCTGATAATCATATAAGGAATCATAAGAACTATATTTTAATCTATTTCCATCTCTTGTATGAAAATCCAATGAGATATTTTATGAATATACTATACAACCACAACCGTATGCATTAAAATTCCAATATTAGTTTAAAATAAGAGGTAGCATTATATGATGATTCTAATAATACTATATGATGAGTATAATATCTCACATATATCCTCTTATGTGAGGATATTGAGAATCATGTACTCTTATATGGAGAACTATATTCCCTCTTTTGAGCATGAAAATCCCAAGCTTGATAATATGGCATCTTGAGAATATCCTTTATTCATGTGATTATTCCCTTTTATGGTTTGATGACCATTGGAATATTCATGTGAATAATGTTATTTTACTTATGTGATGACTATAAAAAACTATGTGATAAGTATATGATATCATTTTCTCGCTATTAGGTGATTAAAATATGATCCATCCCTTTAAAAAATGAATATAAAGGGATGACTTGTGTGATAACCATAATATTCCACATTTGATGAGTTAGAGGTGGCTTGGGTGATGATCTTATGTTTCCTTGTGAGATGATCATAATATACCTAGTGTGATTAGCACGACAGTGGAACTTTCATAAAAATAGATGTGACATATGAAAAAATCATTGGATTTCTTATGTGATGATAATGAGTTACTCTATTTGGTGATAATAGTAATATTCATTTTTTAATCCCAAAATTCCATTTCTATAAGGAAAATGATACACTCATGTCATATATTGAGGTCTTTATTTATAGTCACCTAATGATGTCTAATTATGGGAAAATATTCATCCCCTCTATCAAACAGTGTTCACCTTACTATGGTATCTAGTGCTGTAATTATATAGATTGAAATTTAATATAGAGATTCAAAAACGATTCATGATCATAAATTAAATGTTTTAGGGAGACCCATACAAGGAAACAAGATCCATAGAGGAATCTATAGAATGGATTGTCAAAATCCCAACATAAAATTCTGATAAATGAGTGGACACTATCTACACAATTTCTAATAAGTTTCCAACCCTTGTAAATAGGTAATGAGGGACTAGAATATTGTGACTTTCTAATATTTAATACAGTTTCAAAAGTCCATATGGAAATCATAATAAAACAATTATCTTATATTTTTGGTAATTCTATATCAATAATACTCGCATAATTGATATAGTAATGTCAAAAACTCATTAAATAGAATCTAGGCTCCCTATTTACTATTTTTTATATTAAATGAATAAATACTTCATTATAAGAATTACCACAGATAAATATATTTTTTCATTAGAAATTATTTTGGGGAGTCCAATATTCAAACATCTTTTCCCTTCAACATAAATTTATCATTAATTATTCATAGGTAAAAAAAATATTCCTTTTTCATTTCTATTGTCATTTTAATAATGAAATTCATGAATTTTAAAGAGTAGAGAAATTCATTGGAAATATTATTCATGTATTTCTTGTCTTCTTAAATTTTCATCCAAACTACGATACACACAAAAAAAATTCATTAAAAACATTTGACATCCAGAATCATTGATTCCTCTATATCAATAAAAAAAATTAAAATAAACACCACAAAAAATGGAGAAACAAATTTGAGGTATCAACCATGAAAAAGAGACTTATATGTTATACCAATTTGTAAGGATTTTTTTTAATAATTTCTTATTTCATTATTTTGAAACAAATTATTACCAACCATGCTAATTCTACAATTTTAATAATACATAAAAATGAATATTTATTGTTTATCAATAAGAGAAGGATAGATATTGGAATAAAATATACCGATATTATATAAAAATTTGTGATAAAAAAAATTAAAATAATGATTTTTTGTATTTTTTTTAGCTTCATAAAAAATATAGTATCTGAGATAAATAATATGGATTTAGTTATGAAAGAATTTTCTATTGATTTAGACAACATTTATATAGTTCAAATAGAAATTTTAGTCAATTAAAAATTTATGAGGCCCCCATTTTTCTCGTGGAATAATTTTAATATTTTCAATAATATTTTCGAATGATTCATTGACGCTACATGGATTTAGGAGTATTGTGAATTTTTCATAATCTTAAATTTAAAAAATGCATTTTTATTCTATATAAGAATATTTATGAATTTAACGTTTTTAACTTGAAATAAATCCCTATATTGGAAATTTTAGAGTATGATTTTATTCATATAATGGGTTTTACGTAATGAGCATTGTCATTTTCATTTTCACAGTTGTCCCCAAAGTTGGTTCATTGTGTGAGGTTTTATTAAATAAATAAATTTATATAATTAAATGGTTTATTATTTTGTTTTTCATAAATATTAAATTTAATGTTATCTAATATATCTCTATTTTTCATCATCAAGAGACCCTAACATAAATTATTAATGGATAAATTGAAATTCAAGAAGATCTACAAGACTTGTTGAACCGAGGAACGAAATTCTTTAACGCATAATACCAGAAGTGCTTAGAATAGTTGCATTATTCAACAAAAATAATTAAAATCTTGATGTATGAATTATTAATTTAAATAAATATCAATTAATTTCTATTTTGATCATGACTTGGCATTCTTAAATGGTTTATTAGAATCATGTTATGGTAAATTTATATTTTCATATATCTTTGATAGTGAAACATGATTTTTTATTTCCATTTATTTTTCTTCAAATGTCAAAAAAATCAATTAAATGAAATGATTTTAAATAACCATGATCAATTAATTCCTATGTTATTACTATAATTTTCCCTTACCTAATCATCATGTGTTTATCACAATCCAAAAGGATAGCTAGTTTTTTTCGAAAAATCATAGTCTGGATCCTCATGTGATTAAAATTATAGACCAAATGAAATATTTGGTGTAAAAAAATAATGATCCCAAAATTTGACAGGAACATCATGTGAATATGGGTTGTGAGAGGCCTTATGGTCTAGGCATCTAGAGTGAAGTGTAATAATGAGATCCAAGGATGAATTTGAGTTGATAATAAATCATGATACTGATAATCAATGGCCCATGGAAGAATTATTGTAAAAAGAAATAATTAAAATAAAATTTAGAAGAGTTTAAGTCTCAATCAGTGTATAGAATATAGATGGATAAGTAATTATATGTAAACTACAGAATTCATTCATAATTACATGACTAATCAATAGGTGGTTCAAAATAACAAACACTGTATACCCCACTAGTAGGTGTATCTTGGGTTTTTGTGGGATGAAAATATAATATTCAATTTATCCTAATCCACAGGTCATGTGTCTTGTGTAAAAAATGTAACCCAATATAATCAGTAGTCTTTGAAGATAATTTTAAACAATACATGACATCCAACACTTTTGGAAACACCATGTGTTTTATTCCTCTAATAACATGGATTCTAGTGATCCATGTCATGTACCTTACTAATTTGAAACAATATATAATATTATACATATGTAATATATGAATACCCTTAAAATAAATGTTATAATGAATTACATGGGTAGACTTACATAGGGGAGATATACATCATGTACCCTTATATTTGATGTTTTTTACATTTCTATACTATGTTTCTTTTCCTATATAATACCATGGGTCTCAGTATTGGGAAACTGAGTAGTCCATCCTCTACGAGAATACATGTAAATGATTATCATCTTTCATGTTCGGCTGTATGATTCTTTTTATGATGAGAGAAAAGTTGTTCTTGTTTTTTTTACTATAAAAAAAATGTTGGGGCTTCATGATGATGATCTAAGAATTCATATTGGTTAACACATTCCCATAATTATATGGTATTCTTTATAGTGATGAGTGGATACCCTAGTATTATTAATTTATTTAGTTCAACTGTCTCATTTGTTGTGTTCTACTACAATTGACAATATGGATCACTGGTCCACTGTGTTCTAATTGACTTGATTCAGGTATTCCTTTGTTATTCTAGAGTGGTGGTGTGAGTTTCATGAATTTGGTAGTTCATATTCATTTTTTGCATATAGTTTTCTCTAAATCTAGCTACAGAAATCATGAATCTATCATATATCTCAGAATCTTTTTTTAATGTAATATTTTTGTTATTATTGCCTTACACAAGATTTTTTTCAATCTAGTCATGCGACATTGATTTGAATATTTTTTGTAATATTTATTCTTTATTTTTTTGGGGCTTAAAACTGGTATATACATACCCACCCAACTATATTTATCATAACCCAAATGTGTCATGTTGTATTAAAATGATTGCCAGTTTGGTGGTGATCATCATTGGAATGGTGTTGGCAGTGTTTAGTTATTCAGTTGGTGGTAGTAGATTATTTCATTCTTATCTTGAGATAGATTTCTACATGTAAATATTCATTATAGCCACATATGTTATATTTAATATATATTCATTCTGTGTATATCATTTCCTTTTTAATTATATATTATATACTAGTTTTTCATTATGGGTTTTTGTGATTATCTGTTACATTTTATATATTTTACTCAGTTTTTTATATATTTTCTTATTACTAAGTCATTTTATGGTGAGCATTATTTTTAGTTGCTTTAGAATATGGCCCCCCAACATGGGTGATATTCAGGAATGTTCACAATAATATACACCAGAATACAGATAATGTGTAATTACACTGGACACTGAATAACCTAAATATTACATCATTTTAGTTTAATATTCAGGAATGTTCACAATAATATATAACGTAATACAGATAATGTGTAATTCCACTGGACACTGAATAACATAACAATTAAAATTACACTCAAACCAGGGTACGTGAATGAAATAAAAGGGGAAACGCTATCAAGGGGTTAGAAGTGGTGAAAAACAATCGAATCCACAAGGACAATCTATATAAAATCAAATAGAATGGAAAACATGTCAGAAAACATAACTAGTCTTTCTTCCCCATCACGTTTGGATGCAAGAATATCTACCCTATATTACCCATCCTTTAGGTGTGACATATATCCATTTTTGGAGAGATCTATTTTTTTACTCAATGATAGAATATGAAATTTTACAAGGAGTTTCAAAATTTCTAACCAATGAATTTACCATCATAGTCACTTTTGATTCAATGAATGAGACACAAGAATTGTGTTTCCTACACTGTGAATGTATAGTGAGAATTGAATGAGTTTTATCTTCCACTTAATATTATTAAATATAGAAATCATATTATACCATGATAGAAGGAACCTAAAGAGACTCTAAAAATTCCTCAATAGTTCATAAAAAATTTCACAACTGTTCTATCATTGTTATGTTTGCAACTATTAACATGTGGTTTCCAACACTACTAGACATCGTGATCTCCATTATTTTCATCATCAATTGACATAGGGATAGATTTTACTTGTGGAAATATATCCTAATATTCATAAACAACAATCCCGAATACGATGATAGATATTGAAGATGAATTTTTAGAAAATGAGTTGAGTTTTTTCATCTTTTTAGATAATAAATGTTACATAAATTCCAAAGGATCCAACATCTAGTGGTGTGGAGAAACAAACATTCAATTATGTAAGCCTCACAACCCAAAAAATATTGAGCCAAACCTTTATGAAGTGATCATCCAAATCAAACACTTGATTTATCTATGGGTTTTCTCACATGAATACCTGAATCTACATCACTAGGCCTCATTAATAAAAGAGTTTTCGTACAAATTTAATTCTGTTATTGAAAGAACATAGACACTTATAGGAGAGGGAAAAAAAATTCATTGAATGTTTTGATCTATAGAAATTAATTAGTTCTGAATCCTACTTAGGAGGAAGATTATTTTAATAGGAATTTATTTATCTACAAAACTATTTCACAAATAAAACTCGTCTATGACACATTCTATTTAAACCCTTTCTTCATAACTGGGGGAAAATGAAAAATATTAAATGTTGAGATCCTAAGAAATGTAACAGAAAATATTGGAGATATGAATTGATAATAATTAGTGATCATAACATAGTTATAACGGTATTAAATCATGGAAAAATTGAAAAAATATACCTAATATTTCATATACCATAATTCTATATTAATGGACACTCTCATTTTCATAAAAATAAATAAATTATTTATATGAGTGTAAAATTATAAATAATAATTAATGAGTCAAAAGTTGAGAAACATAAGAATCAAACATATTTTATCTATAAAACACATATGTATAGAAAATAATTTTATTATTTAAGGATCACTGAAAAGAAAATCATAGTAGAAATGTTCCAATATTAAATTGTCATTTCACCAAATTCTTATCATTCTATTATACTAGGCTCAATGAGAGGAATATGATAGTGGCCAGAGTCAATTACAAGACTAGGTTCACTCCCCATTCTAGTTAATTTTATCTAATTAGACATTATTAATTACCAATTGATTAATGGGGTATATTATTATTGTACCCCCATCATATAATAAAAATCATAAATATATGTATTGTATAAGATCATAAAAACACTCACCATTCCATCATAACCTAATTTACTAGTGTGGAAAAAACATGTTCCGTGAAGTATCCATTAAAACATCATCATAATTATTAATCTAGATAAGGAATTTTGGTGGTATTATAGTATAATGATTCTGTAAAAACATAAAAAATCCTTTATGGATGATGACATTTTTGAAAAATATGTTTTATAAAAACATTAAAAATATTAATTTAAAATCAAAAAAATATAAAATTTCCATGTTGGTTAACTATAAACAATTAATAGAAAATGAGAATCATATTTTGTTCATAGAACCTATAAAAAATGTTAAATAATATCCATGATGAAGGAATTTCATGGAAATAATAAAAACATTTCATGATGTATAAATTAAAAAGAACATTTTTTAACACCAGTACAAAAATTCAAATGTGTTTCATATAAAAATCCTTTGAAAATATTCATTTTTATCATATGTTATAAAATTTAATGGTATTTAAAAATATAATTTTAATATATTAATGTATTGGTAAAATCATTTATAAATCAAATTCAAGAATATATATGTGGATGATAAAGATTATATACTAAAAATATGAAATCAATTATGATTTCCATAAATATTTTATCAGCCTTTTTATATACCAAATAGTGGATAATTAAAGAAAAATATTTAAATCCTGTAAATAACTAGAGGACACTTAAATTTATTGGGATTATGAGATATGTAAATATATATATAATATTATTTCCCAAATATAAATTTAAACATGAACAAAGTTTATTTAATATGGAAATAAAAAATAAACCATTACCTTAGGGCCTAACATTATTCATATGTTCTCTTAAAATAATTGTTAACAAATTAAGGATTCTTATACATATATACCATAAACATATTTAAAATTATCTTACAATACATAAAAATATTATAATTTTAAATTACCCATTTGTTAACAATTTTTCATTAAAATCCATATTCCTGGTGTAACCATTCAATGTACAATTAATGTTTTGGTTGTATGGGTCGAATTGTTTCCACTCAAACAGGGATTAATCATATCTAGAGTTATAATAAGTCCATAAATATCATATATATTAATTAAATATACTTCTATAAAAATTTATTTAAAGTTTTTAAGAATAATTATTTAGTTCACATCATGGAGATTGTAGTCCATATGTACCCATGAGTGATGATCTCAATTACAAATTACATGAACGATAGAAACATAAAAAATAAGTTATCATTAAATAATGAAAATAATATTATATTTATTATATTTATTCATAAAATATATCCTTATTACAATCCATGTTATGTGGAAATAACAAAAATGAATCAGAACACTTTGTTGGGGTGGTAGTGTAAATGTATGTACAAATGACGTTATTATTTTCCAATAGGTGGGAGGGAAATAAGTTTGATAACTTTTAATCATCAATATATCATAATTCTATTACAAAAATTATATATATCAATTTATTATATTAATATAACAATTCACTAGAGATGTTGATGAAAAATAAAATACATCACTTTTTATAGACTGTAGTATATTTATACGCATGTGAGAAGTTTTTATTTTATATTAGATATAAATAATATAGAAATTAGTTATACCATTAACATAAAAATATTTTTATACAGTGAAAATTATTATTTCTTCATGTTAATATGGTTTTATATGACCTGGAGGATGTTAAGGAAGAAATAATCTTAAAATGGACCGGTCATGAAAAATATATATATTTTAGGTATCTTCAATTAGCTTAAAACTTATACCTTATAGAGATGGTGTTTTTTGAGTGATAAGGGCCATTACGTTTTGTGGTGGATATCTAATAAGTGATTTGTTTTTGTATTTCAAGAACATGATAGCTCAATTGGTGTGGGGATGTGAGAGTAATAGGTTCCCTTTTCTAAGTGAGGTGTGTTGCAAACATGAAAATAGTTGAAAATTACTATATAATAGAAGTCATACTAACATCATGTTTCTAAAAAATTATCATTATTTAAATGATAAGAAGGATAAGTTAGAAAAAATAAATAAATTGAATTTATACAAGTTATTTCTATTATTTTAAACCATATCTCTTGGGTTACCCCCTTTTAACCCTTCAAATCAATAACAGTGTAACATGATTTCTACCTTGGTAATTATAAATTATAACTAAACAATATGTTAAGATAATCACATATTATTATTTTTTTCATTAAAAATATATAATCCATTTTTTAGTATTAAATTACCTGATGTTGGTGAATTTATTTCTATTAGAAATGGATAGAATTTATTTTTAGAAAAATAATTATTTTTTGATAAAATAAATTTATAATTATTTTTTGAATGATTTTTAAGTATTGGTGACCCGAAATAATATTGATTATTATATATTTATTGAATTTTATTTATCATTAAACCACTTTAAAGCTAAATATATTCATTGAGCCACCTCATTAAATGCAAGGAAAAGAAATTGTTTTTCATTATAATAAAAAATAACTTAACATCCAAAAAGTTAATCTCGGTTTTATAATTTCAACATATTAGTTTTAATTGTTTTATTTGACTGTATGAAGATAAATTTAGTGATAAAACATATTTCACATATTTTTAAGAAATTCTTAGGTCATAATGACGTCTTCAAAATATTGGTATATTGGGAAATGTTAATATTTTCTTTTGAGAAAAAATGTCTTTCGTTTTAGGAAAATCTAAAACATTCACCATAATCTCAATTTGAAATATTTAATTCATAAATGTTGGTATTTTTGTAAAACAAAATTTCTAAAATTTATAAATTTAGAATTAAAATAAATATACATATAAATATAAGTATACAATATAGACAATTTTTATAAAAAAATTGTTGACAGATTTATTATTACTATTTAACTTCTTGTAAATTATTTTAATAAATATATTGCGTTTAATTTTCTCATTATATAATTGATATTTTATTTTAACATGGAATTATTCACATAACTGGGTTGTTGTATTCACCACAAGAAATTTAAAACAACAAATTTAATAATGTGAAATATATTCTTTAATCATGGGGTGGTACATTCTACCCCTAAAAATAATTTAGCAATAAATTTCCCATTACTCCAAAAAAATATGGATACATCTACCTCATCATTGCATTTAGATCCCATATAACTTCCAAATACATGTAGTTTCAACAAAAAAGCTTGACTATGTGAGTGGTCTTGTTTTGCAACAAATTATCTCTTCTGTCTAGACTCTATATTGGTTGTTCATTATAAAATGTTCATGATAAAGAAGTAAATGTTATGAGTTATGCACACAAGAATTATCTCATATGTACTACTTAAAATAGAGACATTAATCATATTAAGAAATTCCTAGAGGTTCACTAGAATAATTATTTGATACATGTAAAAAAATATCCTGGTATGAGATTATCCATTCTCTTGAATCTCATTACAATATTACGTGAAGAAATCTATAAAAATTCCATCTCTCAATCCTCGAACAATAAATGTCATCCACTTTTTTTGGATAAATTTTCATTCTACATTGATTTGACTGAGGGGTTTTTGAATTACTCTTATATTTTCTATCATTTTCATATATAGATTATTTTTTTAATAGTATTCACTTTCCAAAATCATCCCAATATGTTATATTTATTCACATTTTCCCATAGATCCCTTAATAAGGATATTTATACAACCTTTACTATAACCAATAACTATAAGAAAAATCTACTTAAATAAGTTGCTTTTTCCAACCACCTTTTAAATCAATAGCGAAATATATCCTAATATATTATAGGTTATTAATGGTCCTATATGACTAAGAATATTTTTTAGGATGACATGATATTCTAATAATCAAATATGTATTCAATTTTTGTTAAATAATTTCCTACAAATTTTATATAAAAATTCATATCATGATTAAGTAAAATTCAATATAGAAATCTATAAAAACATACCTCTTCCATAATATATATCCATGATTTTTTATCAATAGAACAATAATCCATTATAGTAATTAATTAAAAATACAATGTAAGGTGATCAACTACAACCCAAATAGTGTCATGTATTTTAGATATAAAGGGATCCTAAAATGAAATAAATGGTTATGTATTACAATTTCCATTATTTCATGGGTAACCGTTAAAATATCACCATATACTTCTTTTGTTTATAATATACATACTAAAAAATGGGCATTAAGATACATACTCTGAAGTATCCCTCATCATTTCTATACATGAAATACTCTTGAGTATCATCATATATCTTCAGTATTCAAATATATATAAGGAATGATGAGAATTGTGATATATTCAATATGTCATTCTTTAATTATGTGATTACCAAGATACATTACTAGATCTTGAATTTAATCATTCCATAATAGTAATGGTTGAACTCGGAAATAATCCATACAATTTATTTGTAGCTCCATAACTTCCTCAGGATACTTTTTATTATCCACATGAATCGATTGATAAATACTCCTTTGATAAAGATATAATCCTTAATATTTCATTAATATTTCAATTTATATACTTTGTAAACCAATAAGTATTGGATCAATTTTCATCCTGGTCATATAAAAAATATATTGAAAATTTTAATGTTGAGCATCAGCTACATTATTTGTCTTCCTATGGTGGTAATGTATTTAAAAATCATTATCATTAATCACTACAACCATCTACTTTGTCACAGATTCAAATCCTTCACTGTGAATATATATATGAATATTTTATGATATATATTATTTATACTTCATCTTTCAAAATATAGATAATTCTTTTAAATATTCAACAAAATAGATTTCCAATGCCAAACCTAAATCTTGATCTTGTTAAATTGTCATATGAAACAATATTTATCATGAGGAATTTGATGATACCAAGTCAGTTTTTATAATAACCCCTTATAAATCATTATTTAATGAATAAATATAAGGCAAAATCATTTCTATTCCAAAGGTAGTGTTAGAATTGGATTATTGGATATCCTTCACTTTAGTTCATGGATATTTTTATCGCATTCAAATGTATAAATAATCAATTCACCATTCCATATAATCATCGTTATTGGATATTATATCAATGAATAATTTATCAAAACAAATTTATAGTATTATGAAAAACCAAGAAGAATATCAAAATCATTCCCCATGGTTGGTCAATGCCATTGTTTAACATAAAACATCTTAGAAGGATCCAAAAATATACCGTTATTTTTTATCACATGTTTTGGGGATAATAATTTATATAGAAATAATTAACATATTCTTGATTTGGTATTCCTGTACTCATTCTTTTTTACATTTAAAAAAATTATCCAATGACCTTAATTTTCATGCTTTCTCATTGAATATAAAATAATATAATTTATATTGACTACCAGAAGCTGATCTATTTAATCTCATAAGCACATGTCCCTATGATATTTAAATATAGTAGTGGTATTACAAAGAATAAAATGGAATCACTATAATTTTTTTTTACCAATACCTCATAAGGAAGGTTTTCATCATTATATCATCATTCTTGTCCTTTAATTGATGATAGCCCTAAATGAGGTTAATCATTTTAATGTATTTATATTCTCATAATTAATCCAACAGATCATCAATTCATGGTACATGATACTTGTTCTTAATGTAGATCTTGTTATGTACACAGTAATTAATAAAAATGCAAATTGACCCATATTTCATCATATAAAGGTAATAGTTACACCCCATGGTTACACATTTAAGTATACCAATCCATTTTCAAGATAATATTTGACATGGTTCACTAATTCTTATAACTCAATCAACTATATTTTATAAGTATTCAATGAAATTAGTATAGAACTAGGTATAATTTATATTCAAAACTAAACATCTAGTTTCAGTGTATGAGTAATAAACTATTCATGAAATACACACAATAATAGGAATATCAAATATGTTTTAAATTATCCAAAATCATTTGAGATAAACCCCATAAATGAATAGGTATTATGAACCATATAATGTATATGATTTTCTTTGTCATTTCATGTTCAACCTCGCCCTTAAAAATGATCATAGGTTGATAACAATACAAAATATGAATTATTTTTAAAATTAATGAATATGGTATATATACATAAAGAGTTTCAATTCATTCCAAATATCACATTGAATTTATCTAGATATATAATTAAAATATTTTTAAGATAAAAACACCAAAAAATCATCTATCCTATATGAGATATAGAATTTAGATATGATCATCGTATAATAATATAATTTAAAAAATAATTCAATATCTAAACATTGAGGTGGTGATATGATAACCTTTAGAAATTCATCTTATATTAAATAGTGATCAGATCCAAAATCAAATAATAGATTTATAGTTTTAGAGTGTATCATAGGTCTAAATTCCCCAACATTTGTTTCACAAATCACTTCCATAGTTATGTTCACATGATATTTCCATTTTCTTCTTTGATTAAGGGGTTACTCAAATTTATTGACTTCATTAATGATTTGATTTAAGAAATGATATACATGATGTAAATATCCTTTAAATTATATAATTTGATTGTGGGTAGTGAATTCACCTAAACCACCATAATATTATTTCATTAATTTACCTTCCCTCATTAAATTGACATTAATATAAAAGATTACATTCTTTTGCACAAATAAAACTTTTACCAATCCCTTTAAAAAAATCAACCATGCTTCATTCCACATTTCTCACATAATCAAGGATTGATTTTATTTCCTAGATGTATTTTCTTATTTTAATCACCTAAAATATCTATATTTCCCTTATTGTCTTCCAATCCACAAGAATAATGGTTGTATCCTCTATTTAAATTTACCATGATCCACATCCAATTATTTATTCATTACAATTATATTCTATTATGGTAAAAAAAATTCTAGACCATGTTTTAATATATTAATGAAGGGATAAATTTATCTTTTAGGGTTCATGAAAAGACATGAAGTTTATATTTAAAGGATCCTTAAATTTACCTAATGGGTAGTAAAGGACTCATCATCCATCTAATTTTTTGCATGGAATACTCATTCCATTCAAATTTTAAGAGTTTGGGAAATGTAATTATTGGGAAATGAAATCTTAAAATATTTTAATTACGTGATCTATATCTCCTCCTATTACTACATTTTCATTATTATATTCTACTATTGGCCAGATTCACATTAAAAATAATAAAATTCCTTAAAACTGTTCTCATGATCTGATAAACATAGATTGATAAAAATATATTTTTTTGGTACTAATCCACTGGATGGAAAATATTGGATTATATGATGCATTGAATGATGGTGGGAGTGGCCTCATGTATGATTTAACAACATGTTTCTCTATCCTTTGGTCATTTGGAATGTCATCAAAATTCATATCATGAGAGACATTCATGAGCATAGAACCAATATTTTTCATTCCATCCATCATTTCATTAATTTTTAAAGGAGGATAGTCATTTCATTTCCCTTAACATATATTCTTAACACAATTCCACATGGATCAAACAGAAAACTAAAAATGAAATAATAGGGATAGAATAAAATATTATTAATCTGATTGACCAATCATATAATCATAAAAATCATTCCAAATATGACAATATATTGAAAAATTATTATAAAAAATGAATCATTAGATTCATAATATAGATCATTCATTTCAAAATTTATGATCTTTGGATATATCCATATTTTCATTATATCCTAATATAATAAATTAAATAAACATTGATCAGATACCAACTGAGGTGATCGATGCATTACCTATATAAATATTACAAAAAACCAGATGAATATTAAATACAAATTAGAATAATATATCCCATGGAACGAAAAAATTCTTTATTTTTTAAGACTAAATATACAATGAAATTATTTCATTTATTGTATTTAATATCCCCCAAATTATTATTCACATATTTAACCTTTCGTAGATGCTTCCAACAAAACTAATATTTTTTAATTTATGTAAAATGAATCAAGAGAAATCTTTAGCTCTATTTGTTAATAATGTTTAACATAGGAGATAAAAATAAATGACATTGAGTTAGAATAAAATAATAAAAGGGGTATAAGAATATGATATTACAAATAGAAAAATGTGAAGCATGTTATTGAGAAAAAATTAAGAGTAATCAAATATTTCTTTTTGATAATAAAATACAACAGTTATAGGAATACAAAATAATTAATATTAAATCTGGTGACATAACAATATATCGTAAGAATATGAAATAATACATTAATATATAGATATGAAAAAAATAATTTCATTCATAAAGACTAAATACCAATACTATCATAGTGGAAAATTTACCATTGCAGATTGGGGTTACTCCACATTCCCATCAATTCTTTAGTGAAGGAATAATTCTATGACTATCTTAGAAGAAAATTTACCTTATTGGACTATATTAACTCTTTATCCTAGTTCATATTATTTAATGATCGATAAATAATTTTCCAATAAATTTAATTGTTTTAATATTATATTCCCACCCAAAACACAAGTAAAATCAAATATATATGTTCCATAAGATTAAAAAACATTAATCATTACACCATGGCATATCCTTAAAACATCATCATCAGAAGATATCAAGTGAAAGAATGTGGATGGTTTCATAATAGAATATCCTTAAAGAAGAAAAAAAATCCTAAATGGATGTTGATATAGATTGAAATTATCCTTTTAAAAATAATTTATGATTCATATTAGAAATCAAAATAAAAGATTCATTCTCTTTTAGAAACATTTGAAAAATAGTATTCCATGATTAGTGGTAATAAGATTTTGTTTATTAAACATTTAAAACCTATATAAGAAGATTATTTATCTAGTAAGGACATGAAATTGAGAAAATATATTCATTTTTTATATTTTAAAAGGAAACAATCCTTTCACCATTCATTAAAAAAGCATTGAATGGAATAATATAAATACCCTCTCAAAATATTCCATTTAATCATTTTAAAGGAAATTAAGAAATAGTGAAAGTGAACTTATATGATATATATATATTTAAATATTTATATTTATTTAAATACTTAAATTTATTTTAATAAAATTGATATTAAATACAATGATTCCCAATCGAAAAGAAGAAATAAGGATTTCCTTTTTAAAAAAATTATCAATTAGTATATATAATATGGAATTTATAAAAAATGGAAGGCATGAAAAAAAATACTAGATGAGAAAAAATTTATAGTGATTTTTATAGTTCTATATAGTATATGATTCCACCAAAAAATATTTAAAAATAGAAAATCATGAATAAAAATGAAATTATAACATAATCTCATACCTAAGATCTTGAAATTACTTATACTCACAATTAATATCTTGTAAAATACATTTTGATTTATTATAATACATTAAACAATATTTTAATTATTATCATAAATTATATCATTCTCTTATATCTTCTGTCTTAATATTTATTATAAAATTTCATAAAACCCATCATTTAGGATGTGAATTGTTTTATTTCCTTTGTTTGTTTATTTGAATGTTCCTTTTAGTGGATCTTGGTCATGGTTTAATAGTGTTCAAAATATTATTCATGTAGTTAAAATCATATATATTTATTATATATTTTTATATTAACAATCATATAGAGTGGTGATGAAAAATGAATTATATTACATCATGAAGACACTTTATCATACGTACACATGAGTGATGTTTTCATTTTTCCATGATTTTAATGAATCAATGGTATATAATGATAAATATATATATAATTTTAAGAATAAAATAAATAAAATAAATATCATAATTATTTTTTAATTATATTCTAATTTTTAGCCATTATTAACTGATATTATCAACAAATCACATCACCTTATTGAGGTGGTAGTACACATTTAGACATCATCGGTGTTATCATTTTCCAACAGATAAGAGGGTATAATGTTAAATAATAATTTATATTCAATGAATAATAATTTTTCCATAAACGTCATATATATATATATATTTTAATATTTCATTAAATAAATATATATAACCCTCTATAAGTGTTGATTATAAAAAGTAAATCAAAATTCTTTAAGAAGACATTAAACATTATGTAGGCATTATTGATGATTCGATATAATATTAGAAATAATGGAGATATGAAATTGTTATAACATTAACATAATTTTTTTAATTATGATGAAAATATAAATTGAAAAATGTAAATATGGTTATATTATATTTTGGAGAGGTTTATGGAGAAATAAAATCAAAATAGATAAATAAATAAACTAACAACTTTTCATCCTCCTTTCATTAGAAAACACTTTAATGATTCCTGAGATGTAATTTTGGGGAAACCAATACCAGTAGTACATGGACAGTAATTATATGATGGTATTTCGTTATGAATTGTTTGATCTAGGGTGTCAAATTGGTCAAATAACTAAGAATATGAGGTTTTTTTATATGTGAGGAGGGTGGAAAACATGTCAATACATGAATATTTATTATAGAAAACATTTTATACTTTTGTTAAGTGACTCAAAATTTTCCTATTTTACATGATTGTAATTTTAATAGAGATCATAATTTATCAAATTGAATTTTAGAATGTTTTGTGTTATTTTAAGCAATATCTATTATGTAATCCCCTCTTTTAAACTTATTTACCATTACCATGGTAACAAGATTATTAAAATGGTAAAAATTAATTATGATTAATAATTATTATTATCTGTTATCTATTATCAATTATTCCATAATATTATTCAGAATACAATTTAAATGATCAAATTCTTAAATTATTATGAAATTAATTCTAATACGGATGCAAAAACCCAATTTTTAAAAAGGAATATTTTGATCTGCAAAATTGAATTGAAACTTATTTTGGAAAATTAGTCATGAGTGGTGGTTTTTATGTTGAAATAATTTGGGAATTAGTATGTAAATTATTGTTCTTTGGAATTATAACCATGCCCACACATAATTAAATCATTTTTCAACCTCATTAATGGTATAAAATAAAATATATTTTTTGAAATAAAATTAACATATGTTAAAAATATCCAACAATGGGCATCAAAATTAAAAATAATAATTTTAAATGATTTATTTTACCCATAAAACACAACATTGGTGGATGAAAATGCATGAAATATTTTAATTTAATTCTTATATTTTATTGACGAAATCAATGTTATGATGATGATAAGAATGTGATCTAACAATTCACAAAAAAATAAACATTTAAAAAAACAATTTCATGCTAAGATAAATTATTCATGATCCATTAAAAAAAATTTATTTTTTCAATCATTGACAGTGATATTTATAAATTAATCTTTCTAATAAAACATATATAGCATATAAAAATATTTTTAATCCAACAATTGAAGTTATACAATAAATAATTAATGCAGTTCTTAATATAAGTTGTTTTTTTAATTATGTTTTTTTAAATTTTTACTTATATTATTCCATTTATATTATGAAATTTACTATTCAATTTATCTTGTTGTGGTGTGCAATAAAAGAAATAAAATAAAATGATTGTATTGATGGGACATAAATTCTAAAACCAGATGTTGTTACCAAATGAGTCTTGGGATAAATTTTTTGTGAGTATTGGATTTATGTGTTTTGGAAATAGTGAAATGGATCTTGAGTTTGGATATCATGTGTGGGAACCTCGTGAAGGAGTTCCTATTTGTATAACCATTCAGAAACCTAATATCCTAAATTTCAACATCTTCATATGAAGAACTATTTATAGGGAATAAATTAATAGTGTATGAATCATAATTAAAATTTTAACATATTTCAATGTCACTCTTATGTCAAATCATCAGATGTACCTTAATTATTGTTGTATATATTATTAAATTAAAAGATAATTCCATGTGGACTGTTGTTTAGGATCCTAATATAGGTCCACTCATGGTCATATAGATGAGTGAACCACATATTAATATTCAATAGAGTGATGATTAATCTATCCACATGGCATGTCAGGTTGTGTTTCCATATGTCATATAAGGAGGAATACCCCCATCCATCATGTTGAGAGTAGACCAACCTATCATAAGGAAAATATAAATTCATCCCACATCTCTATAATATATTATTTTATTGGGTAATGATTAGGATGTGTGAATTATTATAGTGGAACACAATTTACAGTGACTAGTACAACATAGATTATATGTTGATGCAAACCATCAAGTTCCCAGGTAAGGGATTGAGAAGTTGGTATGATAATTCCTACTTCTTTAGAAACATACAGACCAATTGATTGTACTAGAATAACTTTTTCACTAAAGTGTTGTGGAATTTGATTATTAAGACTCATGATAAACCAATGCTTACAATGATATATTTTGAGTTCATTGTTCATGAGGGATACAAACTGAAGTCATTGATATCTATTTATATCCTTGTTACATTGGAGTTTCAACCAGGAAACATGCCGATTTAAATGTATGAATAATGACTCAATGATCTCATGAGGTAATCCCACATAATTATTCATGATATATTTTTGAAATAATAAATTTTTAAGCAACACATATGTAGATACACTTGAGATTTAATTCTTTGGAAACAAACCATAGCCTATATAGAGGTCTTGTATGGGGCCTTGGTGGGGGAGATTTTTTTGAGTTATAATAGATAAAAAAATTATACATCTCTGAGATGAGTTATTAATTACAACCATCTGACATAAGGTATCAGGATCAGGAAATTGGATTCAAATTCATGAGCAACCTCATATGAGAGGATTGATAGGTCAAGAGTTGTACAGGTGGTCCATTTATCTAAATAATAGGAACTATTATGTTAAAAAGGTGATATGGTCATTAAGAACAATACTATCTAATCCATTGTTTTGAGTAAAGTAGTAATGTAGATGTAAGGCCTATGAAAAATATTTTTTGGTGTGACAAGTGACCTCCTAGAAGTTTCTAGGGTGTTGTTTATAGGAAAATTGTATTAGAGAGACAATGATGCACTAGGAGGAGGAGCTGTAGGAAGAGGATTCTAGGATCCCCTCTTAATAGTTCCACCAATAAGAATTTAATTCTAGTATTATATGGATATATTCCTAGATAATAAGCATTTAAAATATATGTAGATATAAAAAAATTTATCATTAGGCATGATCATAGTTATGATATGTCTATTTATTTCATCGATAATGACACTCGATGAAAAAAATGTAAAATCCTTTTTGTTATTTCTTCATCACTATTTCAACATCTGGAGATATTAGAGGATCCCAAGACAAAAAAATTATGTATAAAAAACAACCGTGGTATGTTTTATAAATTTCACTACTGAAAGGACATATACCCTTGTATCATGTTGCCAATTTATTTTGTATTACTTGGCATAAGATACAAGGAATCAAATCCCCAATGACCGAAACGATTTGTATTCTATAAAAAGTACATACTCACATGAGTCATACATTAGATTTTATTACACATATTACAACATATGTTTCAATAATAACATTATTTAATTTTTAATATCCCTATATATCAATCACTATATTCTTTAATTATTCTTTGGGAAGTAGAACAATAATGGTGAGCTCAAATTCATAGTAATAGTTATGTAAATAAGAGTCTATCATGAATTAATAAGTTTAACTAACATGGAAAGGTTAATAAAGAAATAAACATTCCATTAAATCCATAATATAAGAAAAAATGATTAATATGATAACATCATGGTGAAAGTCTCATGGATAGTAATATAAGTCAATATCACCATAAAAAGGTAACTAACTTGAAAAACATGTCACATAATCAATAACAAAACTATCATAACATTATATGGGTTAATCAAATAGGTAAAGGTAAATAACAACAAACACATTTGATTTAATAAATAAAATGTGAATGAAATGAATCCATAGATAATATCACTGTGATGTTTTTATGGATAATAATGATAAAATTTTTAAAGAAGGAAATGTATAACTATCGGACTTAATGTCTAAGGAACATAATACCAATACCGTTAAGACCATTCACAATAATATTTAAGACTACAGGTAAAATATCATTTACTTCTAGATATCTAATTTACATTATGGGACTACCAATTATTCTTTGGTATATATAATACTTGGCTTCTCCCATCGATTATAGTCCAATGCAGTCCTCATATATCAAATTATTTATTGAATTCATTAATAGTGTTCCTTATCGTCAATAATATGTATTGAGTAAATAATACTTTTTTAATCAAAATTTCATAGTTAAAAAATAAATCTCAAAGTAAAAACTATATGTTTTAATGATAGACAGTTGAAGAAATAATCATATCATTGATACAAAGAGTATTGATATTTAATAGAATCAAATTTTACAATGTTCACAAGAAAGTGAATATTTCATTGTAATGTTAATTACTAAAAAAATGAATCCTAAAACTGAATGTAAATATTTTCCATGGAAAAAAATCATTATTGATCCCTAGAAATGTATTATTTTCTATCGAAACAACATGTACCCATTTTAGTAATCATAATGGGTCCATAAAAAGATCATTAAAAACATTAATGAGGACAATGTACTTACCATTTTGAAAATTAAAATAAAAAAAATCTAAAAAAATAAAAATACTTTTCTATTAAAATAAAATTATATAATATATAATATATTTATTTAAATATTTAATATTAATAAAAGATAAAATTTCAGTACATTCAGAGCTTGCTAAAAAAATTCCTTTCAAACAAAATTTAAAATCCAAACTATATTTCTTTTGAAAATGATATGATGAATCCTTAATTTTTTTTATAAAATTTAAACATGATTAAAAATATATTTACTAATTAATTACTAAATGGGGTTAAACCATTTCTGAAAACATTTTATAATACATTGTTTTCAAATTAAACATATTTCTAACTGAAAAGATAAATGAAATCCAATTTTCATGAAAAACTATTCCCAATTATTTTTACTAATAGAGTGGGAAAATATTACTAATACATGAAAAATATCATTAATAATGATTAGAGAAAAAAATTGAAATTTATGCTAAATAATGATAAATTAATTTTAATTAATAGAATCTCAATTGTAAACAATATCTATTAAAATGAGACTATGAAGTAAATACAAACCAAGAATTGAAGTGATAAATATCAAAGGAATCTATTATGTGGTTCCAATTTATATCCTAAAAGTGGGTATACATCATAATGTATTCATAAGTCAATACAAACCTAACCATAGAAACAACTATAGATATGTAATATATCCTAATGAAAATTAATTTTGTTATGAAATACTTTACCAATTGGTAATGTTTACATCAATTCACTATAGTTGAAATAATTAAAATTGAATTGTAAAATACTATTTATTATTTAATATTTGGGATATTTTATATTGAATTGAATTTTCATGCAGTATAACAATTAAACTGGTACATAACATAAAAATGTTCCTTAATTAAAGGAAGTTGAGGTGGAAATGATTAAATAAAACATACAGTTGGTTACTATTCATTATCCTAATGTATAGTTGTTTTAAAATCCAACTTTATTTTTTTATAAACGAAAGATACTTTTAAGTGAAAATTGAGAAACCCCAAAAAATAGTTGTTAAAGGAAAATTTAAGCATATTTACATTTTTACCTATATGAAGTTCCCAAGAAAAAGATATTTCCAATATTTTTAGATCATCTGTTATGAGGTCTTAAAATCGACGCACTAGTTTGTCCCACGCTTGCATGTATTCCTCTTTGTTGATTTTCCCCGCCCTGAGACCACTTACTAGGATACAATTTATATTGTCAATATATTCCCTTTGTTGTATATTGGTGTCAACACGAAATATAAATTCAATCATTTTATCACCACAATCTATTGATGCACTTGTCACAAGAGATTCCTCCTCCATGCCTTCAATAGAATGCATTAGTAGCTCTATGGGTTGCTCAACATCCATACATATATTCTGCCGTACATTCCTGACGGTAACATCCCCCTCGACTACAGCATCCACATCCCCTACTCAAACTGTATTCCCATTTATGTTGATAACACCTTCATTCACTTGTGCCATCACCTTCCTAGTTTATTGGGCCTTCATTGGTGAATGAAGGTAATAATAATCATTGTGTCCTTTCTTCTATCCATGCTGGCCTTTCCTCCTCCTCGGACTACAAGTGTCACTACCATAGAATACATATGAACTCTTGATATCTATCTAGAAGGGTCATCACCAGACTCCTCCCATGGGATACCCTGCTCCTCATTGCAATGTCCTCTCCGATCATCCTCCTAATCTTTTCCTACATCCTCCAAACTCCCAAACCGGTTACAATGTTTAATAGTTGGCACTACTCTCCTCAGGCATGACCTGTTCACTTGAGTTTATGTTATATTTCTATCTTATCAAATTTTAGTATCATGAAATAATTATCGTATTTTCATAATATATTTAATTATAAGAAAATAATGAAATATGGTCATGAAAAATGAATTTTTACGTAATTATACAGATGGTACCTAATACATACGCATGAGTAACATTTCCATTTTCTTATAATCTTAATGGAAAGATGGAAAGTAATATTTTTTATTTTAAAAATGATAATAATATCATATATACTATAATATATCTTTAATTATTTTTATATATATCAAACATGTGGTGTGGTGATGAAAATAGTGTCACCTCACTTCATGAATTTGGTAGCGCACACGTACACAAAGGATGTTATCATTTTTCTGTGTATGAAAAAAAAGTATATATTATATTTTAATTATAATAAATATTACATGAATATAATAAATTTTTTAATTATTTATCATATATTTAGTAACATGATACTTATTACATTCAATGTAAGTCATTAGTGAAAAATTAATCACATCACTTCAGATGGTGTAGTTTACTGTTCATACAGATGATTTTATTATATCCCCTACCAAATAAAATGGAAAATATATATGATATAATTAATATATAGGTATATTTATATTTTTAATATAATATTTATACTTTATATACATAATATAACCTAATTATGGGTGGTGGTAATTGAAAAAAAAAAGAATGACATAGATTCATATGCGGAAGTTCTTTGTACACACGAATGATGATTTCGTAACATTTTTGATGAAAGTGGATACAGGTATAGGTCGTTACAACAAAAATCTATATTTATGTGGAAGATAATTATTTTTTATATAATCATTTAATAGTAATAATTTATGGATTTCAATTAAAAATCAAAATAAAAAATAATCTTTGAAGAATGATACATCTTTTTGGGCAACCTCCCTAGGTTAGAAATGAAATAAATATGTGGTTGGATTTATAACCCAAATAACATATCTGAGATTATAGGGGGGATTTATGAATTGATTTTTATTGGATTGAATGATCCAAAACTATTTGAATGTTTGAATAGGATAGAAGAGTTGGAGTCGTTTTATAATCGAAGTAATTGTCAGAATTCTTGAAAAAAAAGGTGTACCCACTTTTGTTAAAATTTAAAAAGGGTAAAAAAAATATTTTTATTACAGAGAATTAGACATCATAATTTGAAGATATTTCAATAAAATTTATTTTATTTATTTCTTTATGTCAATTTAACACAATTTGTTTATTTTAAATAAAATATAAATCCATTTTTTTAATAACTATGATAGTAGTTTTTAACGATTTTAATTTTTAAATATGGAAAAATATTATGTTGAATATACTATAAAATAAAAAAATTTAAGATAAAAAATATTTACTCAATTTTTCTAAATTCCATTGAAATAATTTGAAAATTTAAATTTAAATTTAACCTCATTTATGTTACAAGAAAGCAGGTTCTCAAAGAGAATATGATGAAATGTTTTAAAAAATTCTATAAAATTTAGAATAAATGATAAAAATTACATTAATTTGAAACGTTTTAATATAATTGATCTAAATTAACATTTATTCCCATTAAAAATATAATTTAATGTTATGAATTATTTAAATTCAATGGAATTTTTATTTAAAATTCTTTATTTTTTTCACTATTAATCAAAAAATTAAACACTTCAGAAAAATCCATAAAATTCATCGTAAGATAATTTGTATATTATGAAATCAAAAATATATTTAATTTTGTAAACTAATTATGAAAAAATGTACAAACTAATTTTTAATTATTTTTGCAAATAATTAATATACAGTTTCTAGAAATGATTCAATTATTTCAAAAAAATGTTTCTTTTTTCTTCTAAATGACTTGTATATTATTTATAATTTATAGAAAATAAATTTTTTTATAATTTAGATACTAGTATTAATACGCATAAGTTAAATGGCTAGTTTATAATGGTATTCATTTTGAGGGTTTATTTGTCCTTAGGGTAGTGCGTTCCCCAAGCTATCAAAGTGATTAAATTTAATGAGAAATATTTTTTATGTTATTTAGGTCATGTGTTTCATATTTCTTGAAATATCGAATAAAATGTTCTATTTTTTTTAATTTCATGTTTTTAAATTCTCCCAACATTAAATAAATTTCACCCTCACAAATAGATAATGTAATAAAAAATTATTGGTTTCATGTTTAAAAATTACATTATTCAAAACCCACCTCATAAAAAATGTTATAAAATATCATCTAAATTACAGTGAAAGGGGATATACATTGGTTATATAGATTAATACATAACTAGGTTTCAATGAATGATAATATATAATGGAAATGAACATAAATACATTGAAGGGAATACTAATTCCCCATGATAATATATAGTGATTAAGACCGTTTTCCTCAATAATGTGGGTGATCCAAATATGTTTATGGACCAATGAAAAAAAATTGTGATGAGTTAAGGGAACATATGATTCATAAAAAATTTGGGTAATATGAGAAATTTTTTATTTAATGACCCGTTCCCAAAACATGATGAATTAATTTACTATCAAATAAAATAATAAACAATATTTACTTGATTAATTTTTTATTTCACAAGCATAATTTAATCCATCAGTTATGCTTTGATCAATTTTCAACTCATCGATTATACAGTGAAGTAAATATCCACAAATTATTTTCTTCCTAAAAGACTTAAATTTACTCTTAATGAACCATAATATCCATAAAACAATGAAATATATTACATTATATCTATAAATATTTTTTTAAAACCACTATGGTGTGCACAAGATATCTAATATAATACATCAATATCTAAATCTCAAAAGTAACACCACTAGTTCCTCATTAATATTCATTTTTAATCATTTTACTAACAAATTGAAATATTAACCAAGAAATTACATAGGCTAGTTGTATGTTCACAACCAATATCTTCCATCAGTTAGGTGTTCAAGAATCATGAACTCTGGTGAATGGAGTGGTTTTTCACACACCATGGGGGTTTTCCTTTTTTCTAACACCATATTAATATAATTTATATAAAATTACCAAATTGTAATGACCCCTAATTACCTTAAAATAAAACATAATATAAATTATAAAGGTTGCCTATAACATTAAGATTATTTCCAAAAAATATATGGTCGTTCTTCCTCAAATATCATTTTTAATTCTAAACCAAAAATATTTATTCTAATTAATGTTTTCCAAAATAATTTCCTTAATATTTTTAAACTACAATTATATAAAACCAAAAATGTTATTTTTACGACATTGAACATATGATCAAATGTAAACTAATAAACAAACAATGTTATCCATTATAATGAAGATACGGATGATATATATTCAAAAAATTTAACACAATAATTAGATGTCTCAAGATTATGATGAATATAATATCATTGTTAAAAATACTTATAAAATAATATTATTGAATCACATTACATAAATACTTCACCAATTTTATTTCCACTTCGATCACCCATTGTCTATGTTTTAAAATTTTAATAAATAATTGACATATGAAATTTATAGGTTCCGCACATTCAAGATAGAAAACTATAAATGTATCCCTCAAATGATATTTATTTCTTCCCATTGCATTATTAAATTTTCCCAACAAACTTTCTTATTTATGAACTATTTTTCCATAGAAATTTTTTTGTGCCAGTCATTTCAGTCACATTGTTATGTGTCACATTATAGATTTCAATCATGAATGAAATTGTGAATTATTTTCTACACACTCTCCATATCATGACCACATGGAGAAATCCAAATTTATCTTCTTTGGATATTCTAAATATTTGTAAAGTTATAGGTTGTTAATAATAATTTTGGATAAATGATTATGTATAATAATTTTATATTTTAATTAAGTCATCATCTCATTTTCTTTCACATATTCACCAAATTTTTAGGATTATAAGATCTTGAATATTTGGATAAAAAAACAAGAGGGGGTTAATTATAGTTTAGAATCACATTTTAAAAAGTTTAAAATATAATGACAAAAAGGATCTTAAAGTAACTTTATATGAATCAGACATAGTCTAATTAATAGATTGAAGATTAGAATCATGATGGATCATATTTATATCAGATAATGTTTATAATATTCATAATTTAATTTATAAAAAATAGAATAGAAATATGTGTATGATTGATAACATTCTATTATATGCACAATTGAATAGAAAACATTTAAAAACAACTAATTAAATTCATATAAATAGTAATAATTAAAAACAAGATATAATAATGTATTTAACTATTTTATACTTTAGTGTAAAGTAGTTAGTAGCATTGAATTATGATATCCATGGTTTTATACTACCAATAAATTATATATCTCTATAACATAAAATCCCTTAATACAAATATTTTATTTTCTCCATATTCCTATTACTAAAATCCATGGATTGTTACAATGATTGAAATATTTCATCATATCCCTTGTATATCTCGATATGATGGATCAGATTCATCATACATGTATCATATAATTCATCAATCATTATATGATCAGACATGATTACAAAATAATTTTTTAAGGAAACAACCTAGATTATAACTCATTAGATCTTATAACACTATAAATAATTAAAATGACTAATAATGAGATGTTCATGCTTACAGATATTTTATGCATGACTGTCATAGGGTGTGTAAAGACAACTATTTCAAATGCTAAAATGTATTAATGTGGTTGAACTAGGAAGTCTCTCGAAGAGGAGTGAAAAAAATGGCTTTTCACTTTTAAACGAGGGTAAAAATGGTGTGTTTTTTTAGAAAATGATTGGATGTAAATTTAAATTAAAAGGATTAAAAATTATGATATTTAAAGGATGATTAGTTTGGGGTTCTTTTCATACTTATAATTCTATCCTTGTTCAATTATATTCAAACCTATTCTTTTTAGTTGATTAAAGTGAGATTCCCCAATCTTGTCAACTCACTTCCATGGTGAAATTATGATGGTGAGATAAAACCTTACCAAGATCTCAAGTTAGACAACTCTCCTTCCATGTGAAAAATAGTTGTATTGGATTTCCTGTATTGACATGGGAAATACCCAATCAGGTCTTGTTTATCCCAGAAAATCAAGAACATTCACTTCCCCTTTTACACGTACTGACCATCATCAAGTACTTTACCACCAATTCACCGTCTATTCCATCGTATATAAACCAGAAATTAGTGGATAGAGATAATTATTATTTTACCAAGGAAAAACCCAATAACAGAATTGAAATTAAAGAATGGTCAAACTTGTTAATAAAATCTGCCATATGAAATTGAAAACAACTTTGAAGAAGAAATAAATTTCATTTGATTACATCCAAGAACTCAAGCATTACGAAATAGAAAAACAACCATTCCCCAATCACTCAAAATGTTTACCCCACCATGGTACGGGTAATCGAGATGAATAGGGAATAATAAGGCATTAAAAAACTATGTAAAAGATAATAAATAAAAGATAATGATGAAAATTTCTACTCCTTGGTGTGGCAGAAGGAATGGGATGGAATGAGAGATGATTTGAGAGGGAGGACCTCGCCTCCTTTTATATCCAGAATTCTTCCCCCAAATGTTGAAACATTTTAGCCCAATTAAATGAAATATTCACAAATTGCACCCTTCTTGAATGCAGTTCATAATTATCTTGGGTGATTCCCCTCAAAATCTCAGCGGATTGGGACATATATTCCAAGAGTTAGGATTGTTTTACTCTGACCATTTATTATGTTCAGTCAGACTCTCCAAAACGCCAATCCCCAGATTAGGATGAATTAATAGCCCCTTAAATATCCAATTCACACAGCTTTTCCTTCATTAAAAATATTCCCAAACCCCTTGAACATCCATCCAACGAAATCCACAACAATGGGGACCACCAATAATGTGTTATGGAACCAACACCAAAAATCGACAGAACAGTAAACAGTTTTCTTGAGACACCTTATGAGATACATTTGAGTGTCCATATGGTCGATTAGGCTTTTGGTCCAAAAATAGTAAATGAAGCACTAGATATTTAGAATCTGTAATTGAAATAATTTTTCAATTTTGATTAGTGTAGAAGATGTAATGGCTAAACTATAGGAATAAGTTAAAATAGTTAAAAATCTAATATGGGCAATTTTTATTATTCAGTTCAAAATAACACAAATATCATAAAAATGAAGCAATTCATTTTATAGTAACACTTTTTTGGGTTTTAAAAAATTAAATTAAATTTATATTTTATGGAAAATATTTTTTCTATCAATTCCCCCACACATATCACTTGAACTTATGGACAAGTAAAAAATCAAATCAATTCAAATCCAAAACACATACCAATGTGTTCTTCCAAATCCATACTAATAAAAAAAATATATCATGCCTCAACAAAAAAAAATTATTTCAATTTCTTTATTTTAGATTATTTAATATATATATACTTTATTTCTTATCCCATGCACACAAAAACACCTACCTCACATGAATTTTCTCTCATCTCATAAATGTAAATGCTGAAGAAGGCTTTTCTCATCCAAACACACACAGGAGTCACCATAGGCTTGATAAATTCATGTTTATGAACCCGATGTGAGTCAATGACAAGCGTTTCTCATGGGGACTTTTTAGGGTTGTTCTGTGACTTCTGGTTGGTAGGATTTAGATGTTAAAAAATTTGAGGACGAAAATGGAGGGCTTAGTTCTTTTTGAAGAAAAATTGCAAGATTCTAAATTTCACTCAAGAATGGTCTCCTTATCTTCCCCTTTTTAAAAAAAGTCTCCTTCATCATTGAATCAGCTCTAGATTTTAGTAGAAAAAATATCAATCGTTTCATATATGATTTTTCTTGAAAGCTCCAGATTGGCTCAACATTCTTTTTACATCGGAAGCTCGAGAAAGGCACAACTTTTCTTATCATGAAAGCTCTAGAAAAGGCACAATGTTAAACAGAATAATTTTTTTCAGCAGTACACACATCTATTCAATAATTTAATATCCACACAAATATTCACCAAATGATGTGGCACAACACAAGACGGATTCCCCCACATTTAAGTTCAACTAGGTCATTCAATTTCACTTCATGATCTGGTTGGATAAGGAAAATTGGCTTGTAATGTGGCTAACCTAACAGGCTATCTGTGGATTCTAATGGATACAAGGATTAATTTAAGGTAGTCCACAATGAAAAAGATTATTTGAAAACGGGCATAAAACCAAATAAATTTCTCAATAATTTAAAACACATGTACACGAAACCCTCATGTTTTGAATGGAATAAATCAAATTCTGGTTAAAGAAAGAATGGTATGGTTCTCTCATTAAATGAGATAAATGAAAATAATATGACAAAAAGGGTTTATAAGCCTAACAAGAAAGTGATTTTAATGATATTGATAGTGAAATATTGAATGGGATTCCAAAATCATTGTACTTTTCATGAAATTCCAAAAGATTTGAACTCGAAAAAAGTCATTTTAGTATTCATTTAAGCATAGTTTCATGGAATATATTGATTCAATCATTGGAAGGGTTTTGAAAAATGTAAATGATAGTCATTGTAACTCAAAAGTTTCAAAAACACACCAAAAATTTAAAAATAAACCCATAAAATTATAAAAACACTCAAAAACATTTTTTTTTAAAAAAACAAACAAAAAATGAAAATACAAAAATACAAAGGTTCCCTCCCCCACACATAAATTATGTAGTTTCCTCATAGCATTAAAGTAGATTTATCATGTAAGCAAATTTTAAAATGAATCACAACATCAAAAAAGTATAAAGGAGAGGTATGACCTGACATTTTGGAAATGCAACATATAGTTATGGTCCTAAGTGTTTCTCTTTGAAAAACTAAAAAATGAAAAATATAACATAATAAATTTATTAAATAAAATTAAAATATAATTTGAATTAGAAAATAATGATAAATCTTGGATTAATTCTCTAAATGGGCATAGGGTTTTGACTGCCTCTATGTGGGAAGTTCTAATCGATTATCCACAATCTGATGGTGGGTGTGGTTTTTTTGGGTTAGAATTCATAGGATGAATTGGTTCTTTTGGCATCCAAAGATCTTAAATGACATTGCTTCTTGTTTAGGATCTCCTATAAAAATCGATCATAGAACCTTGAATGGGGATCTGGGTTTATATGCCAGAATTATGGTAGAGATTAACCTAGCTAATCCTTTACCATCCACCATAATTTTTAATGCCCCTGAACACAGGGTTGAACTCAGTATTGAATATGAAAATAAACCTTCCTTCTGTGAAGTTTGCAAACTGATTGGCCATAATTTGGCCAACTGTAGGGTTGCTAGAAAGCAATTGGACCCCTCTAATAAAAATAACTGGCAAGAGGTTAAAAATTCAAAAAAAGGGAAAAACATTGTTGAAAAATCAGATCCACCTAAGGTTGATAAGTGGGTCCAGAAATCTAATTCCTCAATAGCCTTAGCAGGTAAATCTTGGGCTGTTTTGGTTGAGGAGGAATCTCAAATTAAGGATAATCCCTCTGACTCAAATGGGTTAGTTGATGATTTTAACAGAGAATGCTCTAACAAGAGCATTCCTACCTCTAGTTCTAATACTGTTTACAATGCTCCTTCCTCTGATTTTTCTTGTTTAAAGGAGGATTTTTGTAGGAAGCTGGGTGACTCAGTATCTACCCTCAAGGAGAATGTGGTTACTCCCAGCATAATTCATATTGACAATGTGCTCCCTGCAGACCCAGGTTCTTCTGCTCTTAGTGCCCCTGATGAGTCTGCAGGTGCTCCAATCAAAGCTGTTGGTTCTGGTAACTCTGTGCCTCCCATTTCTGATGTTAAATATGACCTTTCTAGTACTACTGCTCCTATAACTAAATCTCAATCTTCTCTTGTTACTTCTGAAAATTCTATTGATCCTATCGTATCACACATTTCTGATCCAAATCTGATTTTACACACTGACAATCTCACTACTCAGAAGGAGGGATCGTATCCCCCAACTGACTTACAGATCTCTGATGTTCTGCATGAATCCCTTGATAATTTGAACCCTGTTACTGCTGGAAATGTTGATATTTCTGTCAGTAAACCTGTTATACATACCGATAATGTTGTTTTTTCTCCTCATACCCCTCTGCCTGCTCCTGAAACTGTTCAAGACCATGATTTATGTCCAGAAAACAGCACGATCTCTAATTCTCCTAATAAAAATCAGAACCATGATCATAACAGGCCTCCTGTTTCTGATCATTCTCATCTAGCTGGCCTTGATTCTGCCCAGATTGGGACTGAGACTCTACCGCAACATGAGCAATCTGCTCATAATGTTTCTTCTAAGACTATTCAAATTGGCTCTCCTTTACCTCCTGTCCTTGTAAAGGACTCTCCTCATAGAGCAACACAATCTCAACCTTTAGAAATTCCTGTTTCATTGTGTTCTTCAGAACCTGCTACTATTAAAAATGCTAAGCATAAATCTGATTCCTCTCAAAGCTCTGAAACTGAAGAGGGACATCATCTCATATCCTCTTCCTCAATTGTTACAAGATCCCAAAAAAAGAAGGGTTCTTGTAAATCCAAAAAAAAGAAGGGTTCTAACCCTAGACACAAGTAGCAATGAATGTTCTTTTCTGGAATTGTCAAGGGGTGGCCAATAATGACACCTCTATTACCCTTAGGCGGTTTCTAAATACTCATAAACCACACCTTTTTTCCATTGCTGAACCTAAGGTCAATTTTAAAATGAATTTTATGAAATTTGGTGCTTTTAATTACAATTTTCTAGGATCCTGTAAAAACGGTCCTCAGACTGACTCCTTGTGGATTTTTTGTCATAATTCCTTAAAAAACATTAACATTATTAAAACTTCTGATCAGCAGTTTACTTGTGATTTCATTTGGAATGGTCAGCACATCTATTTTACTATGGTTTATTCCAAAAATAGGTATCAGGATAGGAGACTGTTATGGCTTGAACTTCTTGATATTGCCAAACTCATTCAAGATTCTTGGATTGTCTTGGGAGATTTCAATGCTATTATTACCTCAGCTGAAAAAATTGGTCCTGCTCATCTCCCCATTTCCTCTAGAGAGTTTAAATCTACTATTGATGATTGTAACCTCTTTGAGGTTAATCTTATCGGTGCCAAATACACCTGGTACAGAAAGCATTACAATAAAAACGTTGCTAGTAAACTTGATAGAGCCTTTGTTAACATGAAGACTCTTGATACTTGGGATAAAATTACTTGTGTTACTCTCCCTAGAATTAACTCTGATCATCATCCGATCCTTGTCAACCGTTCTACGAATACTCGAAAAACTACCTTTCCTTTTAAATTTAACAATGCTTGGTCTTCGAACCCTGATTGTGCTTCTTTTATTCTTAACACTTGGAATTCCATGAACCATCATAAGGATGACTTTGCTTGCTTATTTAAACTGAAAGTGCTTAAACAGGCTCTCAAAGGTTGGTGTAAAAACTCTATCGTCCAAATTGATCTAGACATCTCTCATCTGGAAGATGAGCTTAGTCACTTTCAATCTCAGAACACTCATTCTGACTTTCACTTAGATTCTCCGATGGAAGTTCATATTTCCTCGAAACTTAATTCCCTTCTTACTTTTAAAGATAATATTCGTAAACAGATGTTTAGAACCAAATGGCTTACTGATGGTGATCGTAATACTAAATTTTATAATAATCTTCAAAGAATTAGAAAGGCCAATCGTCCGCTTTCTATGCTCATTCATAATGACATGGTCTTAGACTCTGAAGAAGCCATTACAGATCATGCTATCACGTACTTCTATAACATCTTAAATGGTCCGGATAGAAATGTTGATCTTAAACCTGATATCCTTCCTTTGCTGGTTAATGAAGGTGACAATAAATACCTTTTAAGCACTCCCCTTGATCATGAAATTAAAGATATTGTTTTTAAACTTAACCCCGATAGTGCTCCTGGCCCGGATGGTTTTAATAATGGGTTTTTCCAAAATCATTGGGATATCATTCAAAAGGATGTTTGTAATATTGTTAAGACTTTTTTCACTCACGGATCTCTCCCTCATGGAATCAATGCTCAATTTGTTACTCTAATTCCTAAAGTTGAGAATGCTACTGAGATTCATCAATTTAGACCTATAGCTTTGATCAACACTATCTATAAAGTCATCACTAAAATTATTGCAAATAGACTTGCTCCTATCTGTAATAGAATCGTCTCTTGGAATCAATTTGGTTTTATCAAGGGAAGATCCATTCAGGACTGCATTTGTCTTGCATCTGAGTGCACGAATGCTTTAACTAAAAAATCTAGAGGTGGTTGTGTGGCCATCAAACTTGATATTAGAAAGGCCTTTGACACTATTGATTGGAATTTTATTTTCAAAGTTCTTAGGAATTTTGGTTTTAACGATTCCTTCATTGGTAGAATTAAGACCCTTTTCCACTCAGCTCATATCTCTATCCTGATTAATGGAACCCCTCGTGGCTTTTTCAAATGCGCTAAAGGTGTTAGACAAGGGGACCCTCTCTCTGCCATTCTTTTTGTGATTGCTGAGGATTATCTTAGCAGACTCATAAACTACCATGTTGATCATAATTTGATCAAATCTATTCAGGTCGCCAGAAACTTAAATGCCCCTACTCACCTCTTATATGCGGATGATATTATCCTTTTTATAAAAGGAGACCAAAAAAGCCTTCATGCTCTCAAGAAAACTATATCTCACTATGAGGATGTTTCTGGTCAAGCTATCTCTTGGAACAAATCCTTCATCTATTTTGGCAAGAATTTTCCTGTCAGAAGAAAATCTGGTATTATTAATTACCTGGGAATCAAGGAGGGTCTCTTACCTTTCACCTATCTGGGTGTTCCTCTTTTTTGGGGTCGTCCCAAAGCTACCTATTTCTCTAATATCCTTGCTCATATCACAAATCAACTAGCTAATTGGAAAGGGAAGTCTCTCTCCATGGCTGGGAGAATCTGTTTGGTCAAATCGACCATTGTTTCTAAAATGGTTCATTCCTTTATGGTCTATAAATGGCCCATCGGCACTCTTAAAAAAATTAACACTTACATCAAAAACTTCATCTGGTCTGGAAGTATTTTTGAAAAGAAGCTTGTTACTATTCCTTGGAATACTTGTTGTAAACCCATTGCTAATGGAGGAATAGGCATTAAAAATTTAAAGCTGTTCAATGATGCCTTACAGGCCTGCCTTACTTGGCGCATCATTAACTCCACTTCTAAAGCTACTGATTTTCTAAAACTTAGATTTTTTTCTAAGCTGTCCAAAGGTAATCTTAATTTCATTAACTCTTCTATCTGGCCTTCCATTCGGGACTCCTTTCACAAAATCATGCAAAACTCTAGATGGATTGTCAGTGCTGACTCCTCCATTAATTTTTGGTGTGGTAAATGGTGTGGTAACCCTCTGATCTCTTTGTTGCCTCCGGATCTTCTTCCTGATGATACTCAACAATCTATAAAGGAGGTCTTACAATCCTCTGACTGGGATTTCCCAGATATCATTATGCAATCCATTGAAAATTATGCTTTTTCTTCTGCTGGTGATTTCCTTGTTTGGGAGCCTTCTCCCAACGGCATCCTGGATTCAAAAAAATTTTATAAGCATAATTTTTCTAATTATAAATCCTTCTTTTCTTGGGTGAATCATTTCAATAAATCCTACATCAAGCCTTCCAGACTCATCCTTATTTGGCGAATTGCGCACAACAGATTACCCACGGAGACTGGCCTCCAATCTTTTGGCATCTCTCTTTGCTCTAAATGTCGTATGTGTAACCAACATAGGGAAGATGCCAATCATCTTTTTCTATCTTGTGCGAAGGCCTCTGCCCTTTGGAATTACATCTTTGATCTTTTTAACTGCAGATTGCCCATTACTGATTCTATTCACTTGTTTTTAATAAACTGTACTAGATATGTTGCCTCTCTGCAGGTTAAAAATCTCTTTCTGGCGGCAGTGGCAGAACTTCTTCATGAACTCTGGTATGTTAGAAATGATATTATTCACAATAATCACTCTTTCTATCTTAATGCAGGGAAATCACGAATTCTCCTCGCGATTCGTGAGGCAGCCTCAATTCAAAAAGACTGTTGCAACAACTCGGTTGGTGACCTTATGATCCTCCGTCATCTTCACGTTCCTGGTATCTTCCCAAAGCCAAAATGCCTCTTTGATGTTTTTTGGCAACCCCCGATACCAGGATGGATCAAGGTGAATGTTGACGGCGCTTCCAAATGTAACCCTGGTCCTTCCAGTTGCGGTGCTATCTTCAGGGACACAGCTGGGCATTGCCATGGCTGTTTCTTTGTTGGTTGTGGCCACTCTTCCTCTCTGGAGGCGGAAATGCTTGGCGTTATTCATGCTGTTGACTTTGCTCTTCAAAGAGGTTGGAGAAAGCTTTGGATTGAAAGTTATTCAACCACCATCATTAATGCCATCTGGACTGGAAGCATTCATCTATCATGGTCGCTCACTGCTCGCTGGTTGAACTGTCTCAATCTTCTCTGTGGGATCGAGTTTATAGCTACTCATGCCTATCGTCAAGCAAATGTCGTTGCTGATGCTCTAGCCAACAAAGGTGTTCATCAAAGCATGACTTGGATGGACTCTATCCCCCCTGATTTATTTCATCTTTTGGATAGAGATTGTAAAAAAATCCCATCTTTTCGCTTCATGTAATCTCTCTTTTGTTTCAATAAATTTTTGCTTTGGTCTTAAAAAAAAGAGAAAAAAAACTAGAAAACAATTCAGCATAAATAAGATTAAAACATGATGAATTAATAAAAAATATTCCCATTAAAGTAATTCATCTTGATAATTGATCTCTTCATGAAAATCCAATGTGATATCCTCTTGATCTCTCTCCAATAAATGATCAACATGTTTGCGGAGATCCAGTTGTTTCTCTTTAGGTTCATCTTCTTTTTCATAATCATCCTCCAAGAAAAAAATTATTGGTATGAATCTAAAAACATAAAACATGTGGAATAAATATTCATTTAATTTTAAATAAAAACAATACATAGTGAGTTCAAGAAAATATTATATCCATGGGTTTGTTCATCTTCAAACTCTTATTCTTTGGAAATCACCTCTTGGAGTTTATTAGTAGCAGATAGAGGCATGGAGTCTGTCTCCACTATTTCATGGATCTCCATAAAAAATAAGGTATGACAATGTGGTGGTCCTCATGGTCCTTGAAAGCTTCATAGAATTATAGAAAGTAATGGGAGAACTCATCTTTCGTTCGGGCCATCACATCAAAAACTTCTTTGTTCATGTCCTCCCTTAGTCCATATATGAATTTTTTGAATGTTTTCCCCTCATTATTAGTTTTCCAACATAACCTCACTTGTCTAACAATAGAAGAAAAACCATCCTTCTCAAAAAATGGCGAGTCAATAATTGGTTCATTTATTTTTGGGTAATTGTTCCATGAATTAATGAAATAAACATTTGAAAAGAACATGGCAATTTTTAATTTTTTTTAATTTGAATAGAGTCAAATATTTATAATTAGTTTATGGAACTGCGTCCACGGAAAAAGAACCATGTTTTATGCACTCTTGTCATATGTCATGGAAAAATAATTATTTCCTAAGTAAAAATGTAGTAATTTTGTTGACATAGGATGTCTCCCGATGAGGAGTTCACACAAAACGGTTTGTCACTTTTAAATGAGGGTAAAAATGGTGTGTTTTTTTAGAAAATTCTTGAATGGAAATATAAATTCAAATGACTATAAATTATGATATTAAAAGGTCGATTAGGTTGGGGTCGGTTTCCTAATTATAATGTTATTCTTGTTAAATTTAATTCAATCCTCTTATTCTAAGTTGATTAAAATGAGTTTCCACAATAGTTTCCTCTCACTTCCTTAGTGAAATTATGATGGTGAGAGAAAACCTTACCAAAATCTCGATTTGGTCAACTCTACTTCCATGTGTAAAATACTTGTATTGAATGTCCTCAATCGACATGGGGAATAAAAAACCAGTTCTTGTTTATCCCAAACAATAAAAAACATTCACTACCCCTTTTACACGTACTGACGATTGTCGAGTACTTCACCACTAATTCTTGATCTATTCTGTCGTATATAAACTAGAAATTAGTGGTGGGAGATAATGATTATTTTTTCAAGGAAAAAATCAATAACAGAATTAAAATTCAAGAACAATCACACTTGATAATAAAATCCGCTATATGAAATTGAAAAAAACTTTGAAAAAACTGAAATTTCATTAAATTGCATCAAAGAACTAAAGCATTACAAAATAGAAAACCAACCCTTTCCCAATCACTCAAAATGATTACCCCACCATGGTAAGTCTAATTTTTATGATTGGGGAAGAAGAATGCATTAAAAAACTATGAAAAAATATAAATAAAAGAGAATTCTGAAAATTTCTCCTCTTTGGTGTCCTAGAAGGAATGAGATGGAATGAGAGATGCTTTGAGAGGGAGGACCTCTCCTTAATTTATAGCCAAGAATTCGTCCCCCAAATGATGGTGAATTTTAGCCCAATTAAATGACATATTCACGCATATAAACCTTCTTGAATGCTGTTCATAATTATCTTGGGTGCTTCCCCTCAAAAGAATAGTGGATTGGACATGTGTACCGAGTGTTATGCTTGTTTTACTCTAACCATTTATTCTATCCAGTCACACTCTCCAAAACGCCTTCCCCCAGATTAGGAAGCATTAATATCCCCATAAACATCCAATTCATGTGGCCATTCCTTCATGAAAAATACTCCCAAACTCATTGCTCATCCATCCATTAAAATCCAGAAAAATTGAGCCCACCGAGAATGAGTTATGGAACCAACACAAAAAATCAGAAAAACTATAAATAATTTTCTTGAGACACATTGTGAACATCTTTTGAGCATTCATATGGTTGATTCAGATTTTGGTCTAAAAAAATGAAATGAATCCCTGGATGTGTAGAATCTGGAAACAGAAGAATATTTCAATTTGGATTATTTTAGAAGACGTTATGGCAATACTATAAAAATAATTTAAAACAGTTAAAAATCTGAAATGGGCCATTTTTACTATTCAACTCAAAATAACACCAATATCATAAAAATAAAGAAATTAATCTTAGAGTAACACTTTTTTAGGTATAAAAATTTTAATTCAATGTAAATTTAATTGAAAATATTTTCTCAATCAATATTCAAAAGCAATTACTTTTGAGTGAAATAAACCAGCTACAAACTCTTCAAATGACTCTCTATTTATATGAAATCTCCCAAAGCTTGTATTTTTGAGTTTTCTACAATGACCTTGGAAAGTAGTAGTTAAACCCCAAGCTTCCACGATACGTTTCTCTTTTAATAATAATGTAGTTTTCATTATACGCAACTTGGAGTTTTAACACACCACGACCAATAAAACTCATCGTTATGAACAGTAATACACACTTTTTGATATTTTATAAATTTTATTTTTCAAAAAGTAATTCATTTTTGAATTCAAGATATCAAAATCAGCTTTGAGTTAATTTTTGGTATTTTTACGAAATCATTCAAATTTTGATTAATAGTGAAAACCATTGCGTTATTGATTAAAACTAACTTTTTATTTAAATAAATATTTATATTATTTTAATTTTTTTCTGTAAAAATAGATACATAATACCTATATATGGTTAATATAATTCATTGGAGTCATTTTATAATTTGTTTATATATATATATATATAAATTTATTGATCTTTTTACAGTCTTTTATCCACCTTCTAGGATAATTTACGATTTTGCATAAAACATAATTTTACCACTTCTGTGAGATAAATTTCAAAAATCTGAAGGGCATGGTTGACATTAGTAAGTAAAATGTGTTTCAATAAGATGTAAATATTTCTTTGGTGAATAATAACGTTTGACTTTTATTTACCACGATTAAAAGTAAATTGGCAAATTAGGTGTAAAAATGATATTATAATTACCTTAACACATGTCCTAATTCTATTGGATATGTGTGATTCGACCAAAAAAACCATAGGAAAAAAAATTTGATCATTTTGTTCCATGTGGATTAGAATTATGATATTTATTATTATTTTATTTAATGAAGAGTTAAAAGAGTTAAATTCAAGGTTTAATAACTATTCCATTTTTAATATAGGGATAAACACAATATAACTTATACTATAAATATTAATTAGAATGATAATAATATTTCCTACATAATTATATCTTATTTATAATTTTTATACATTAAATAATTAAATTTATTTATGACACAATGATGATGTAGTAAATACATTAATATTGAAATATTAAAATAATTGATATTATAAATATCCACATAAATATAAATTGAGACTTTAGAGGAATTCCACTAATTTTCTAGGTTACTATGAAATGTTAAGGATGATTAATTAAATTTTATTCAAAGTGATAATTTTTTATTTCTTTCAAAAAATATCAAATACTAAATAATGTTAAAATTGACCTAATTGAGTTTTTAAAACAAATACTACATTATTAATTGATATAATATTCTTAAAAATCCTAGGCCTAGAAAAAAAACTTAGAAAAGGTTATATATTTTAATAATGAACCACATGGGGGTTTCATGGCTTGTTATAGTAAGTTTATTAACCACATAATATAAACATACAAAGAGACATGGTAAATTTCAAACTATTTAACTAAAAGTTAAATCTAAATAATAAGGTTAATATGGCGACCTAAAACTGCCCAAACCCTATTGGATGAGAGGTTTTCGACCCATCCCCACCTTATCTTTTAAATAAATCATTTTTTATTTATTATACACTAAAAATGACTTTATTATAAAATAACACTTCAAGCTTTTCTTAAAGTGACACTTACATCTCTTATAAAAGGATACTCCCCCTTCTCTTAATTTCACACCTCAAAAGCCATTTGTCTAGGCCAAACACTGCCTGAATATCCTACAAAAATTTCTTCATTAATCCTAAAGGTGTACCTTTTGTCATAAATCCAACTTAAGGATCCCTTTCGATCAAATCAAATGAAAGAACCTGAAGAAGAGGTAAATATTTAATGACATCTTTCAAGTTATTTTCCTCTTCCAATTCCTATTTCTTTTTTGTTTCCATTCTAAAATAAAAATTCCAGTATATTCTATATACTGTGATGTTATTATAAAAATGGTAGAAACATATTCAGTATTCTATCTATCATATGATTGACTATGTCACCATACGTGCGTACCTACGGCTTATCATCTCCACATCATGGTATAGTTTGTTTTTCAAACACTTTTTTTATTTGGATGGGTATAATAATTAGTATAAATGATGTAAATAAAAAATATAACATGTTAGTTATTCTTTATATACGATATAACATCCAATTAAATATGTTTTCACCATCAATATAATGATATTGTCGCTCGTCCGTACATACTGATTACCTTCTCCAAGAATGCGAAGAGATTCATTCCCCATTGTAATCATTCAATAATAATTTTCATTTTATTATTGAAAATAATATTTATGAACATAATATCAATCTTTATATGAATCAAATACATCATATATATATATAATAAAAATGACTTATGTAACCAAGTATATAAAGGAATATTTTTCGATCATATATGATATCATATTTATGAATATTATTCATGTATAATTTAATAAAAATTATTTAAAAATTATAATGGAGGTTAACATACCATCTACAAAATAAAAGTATAAGGTAAGGGTTAATTTCACAATCTCTTTATTATCCAAGACTGTTTTTACCTAAGTATATACTAGGATATCTTTATCATCCACATCTATGAATCTTTAAAATGTATTTCATAACATTTATAATATTTACTAGAATATGAGTTAAATTCATTTTTACCCTTGTTATAATTTTTATAAAATGGTTTGAAAGCAATTTTTCTGTCGTTTTCCAAACAATGAACTTTATGATATTTTCGAAAAAAATTAAGGTAATAATAACTTTTTTTAACTTCTAAAGTGGGTGTGGCTATTATCCCACGTTATAACATCGTAGAAGCTTCCCAAACAATATTTTAAGAACATTTTCAAAATAAATTTTTTCTTTTATAATTATATGACATTTAAGTGATTTCAAAATATTAATAGGTATTTATCTACATTTTTTTTGGATTTCATCTATGTCAACATCCAATGATGAATTTTAAATATGTTAGAAGTTGATTTATTATGATAAAAATCTTCCATATTTTATTGAAGGTCTTGTGATATGTTGACTAAGGATTTGTTATTTTTACACAATTCAAGGTTTATCAATAAAGTGTTGACATTTCATATGATAGTTTTAAAATGAATGACTATGTTATGTTTAAACCTGTTCATATGGAGAATGCATTAGACTATGTAAGTGATGGGTGGAGCCCGCTATAGATCCTTGATGAATAGGTAGGACTCATGAGACAAACTAGTGTCTTGGAACAAGGCCTTCAAAAAATCTTATTTATAGTCTTAGCACATGGCCTTGACTATGTGGTTATAATGTCTGACATTATGCATTTCATCCTTATGAAAGTGGCTGTTGATATTGCATGTGATTATATGACTAGTAGAATATCCATGTGAATAAGTATATGGAATTATTTGATTTTACATTTTCCTTATTATTCTGATGTTTATGATTAAAGGTCTTTCGTTTTAGTCTTATAGTTTTCCTTAAATATTTATTCTTATTTATGAATGTTTCTACTATAATATATTTCTTATTGAGCATCAGAGATCACCGCTTTCTATGTTTTATTTCTCCTAGGATGTGAAGAAAATTTTATGGTTGACCTATAGGGATAGTATAAGGATATAATTGTGGTCAATGGGGACAAAATGTTTTTGAAGTTTTTATATCGTGAGGTAATTTAAAACTTATAAATGTATCTCATACTTCCAAGGCTACTAAAATGATCAGTTGTTCGAGACATGATTCCTTGTATCATTCCAATGATATGTAATAATGCACTGACTTTGGGAAACTGGGTCTAGGTCATTACAGTTTGGATTAGAGGGAGATTAATACAAATCTTGGAAACTAGATTTAGATAAATCTTGATTAGAGTAGATTACCATAAGATAGACATTGAGGAATGATATAGAAAAACATCCTATAATTTTGGTAATGTAGATATTTTGTGTATTTTCCAAGAAATACATCCCTGTTTAGATATGAGCAGGTAGAGGCGTCTCAGGCGCATATGTACATAGGAGTGAAAACTCAGACAAGGAGTTTCAGGCTAGACACGGGGTATCCTGGTACACGACAACGGGGCTTACTGTACTATTGGTTACGACACTCCCAGGGGATATGGTTATGATAATTCATATTTTCTTTACAAACAATTATGAATGATTTATGGGTACATAACTCCTCAAAGAAAACATTTTTTTATGATTATGTATTATATCCATAAATTGTTAAATTTATGTCAAATGTTTTACAAGTTTGGAATTGCGTATTTCAATTCATTAAACTAATCTATTGTATGACATTGTTTAGAAATGAAGCCTAGTGTAAGGAATAGAAACCGTATCAATTCATGTAATCCATGAAGGGATTTCCCTCCTACTCAAGATAATTATTGTGGAGCTGGTGATGCAACTGGTGTTGATCTGCTTATCACCATATTAGGACAACACACTCAGGTTATGAATAATAACTTAACCCGTATAGAAGACCCTGATCCATAACATGGAGGATCATTGCTAGACTGCTTCAGGAGGAAACAACCACCAACATTCAATGGGACTATAAATACATTAGTAGCTGAGAAATGGATTTTTCCCTTAGAAAAAATATTTTATGCTTTTGGGAGTAGCGAAACGGAAAAAGTTTTCATGGTAACTTATCACCTCATGGGAGATGCAGTTCAATGGTGGTAATTAATTTAAAACACAAAGGAATATAAAGAAGTATAGAACATAGAATGGAGAGAGTTTAAAGATATTTTCTTAGAAATATAAATTCCTCATGACCATTGAGAGGATATGGAAAGTAAATTTCTAATTTTGAGTCAAAAGGAGGATGATAATGTCACAAAGTATGAGGATAACATTTTAAGGATAGAAATGAATTCAACAAATTATATATATAACCCATAAAGTAATCTTGATTTATTATTTGATGAGTTAAATCAATTTCTGTATCGAGCATTAGTCTCATGATACTTCTCTTCATAGGAAGATATTATCTCATGTGCTATGAAGACAGAAAAGGAATTTTCTAAGTCTTATGTCTTAAATGAAAAGAAAGAGAAGAAGGGATCAGTTGATCTATCTAGAAATGGAAATAAGGGGATGAAGGGAAAAGATGGATATATATCTTGTGGTAAATGTGGGAAGAAACACTTCGGTACATGCCTATAGGAAATGAGAGTCTGTTACAAGTGTGTTGAAAAAGAACTACATGCTCATGATTGAATGGGAATGAAAAAGGTTGTCAATGTTTAAAGCTACAATTGTAGAGAAATAAGACATTATGCAAAAGAATGACCTAAGCCCCAAGGGAACTTACCTCAGAAACAGGAAAGGGAGAAAGGTCATGCTTATGTGATCCCTACAGCTGAGGTTGAAGCTCCGAAAGACATGGTGGTAGGTAATTTAATTGTTTTCTTTTGTTTATCCAATGAATTATTTTATCTTGGATAATCACATTTTTTAACATCTTCCATGTTTTCTAAGAAAATTATATATTTTCAATTTTAATTAACAGGGGAGTTGTTAGTAAAAACTCATAAAGGACATATCATCACAGCAATGATTTGTGAATCAGTTCCCATTAGGGAATATAAATGTTGTTTATCTGCTATCCTTATCATCATACAAATGATTAAATTTGATATAATCCTCAAAATGGATTGGATTTATGACCATGATGCAAAATAGTATTATATGAAGAAGGAGGTTACAATTTTCTATGATGATAAAAAGTACCTTATATTTAGAGAAGAAATTTCACAACCTGATTCTTATCTAGATCCACCCACCAGTTGCTCTACTAAATTCAATTATTGGGGAAGAAGAGAGGGAAATAATTATGGGTGAGTAAAATAATGTTCGAATACAGGACTTACCTATAGTGCAAAAATATATAGATGTGTTTCCAAAGGATTTACTTGGACATCCTCATGAACGGAAAATTGAGTTTTCTATTGGTTTAAATCATGGTTTCGGGACCATATCGAAGACCCCAAAGAGAATTTCCACTGTAGAAGTTGTAGAACTAAAGAAACTACTAGAGAAATTTATTAATATGGTTTGTATTCACCCTAGTGTGTCTCCATGGGGATCCCTTAACCTTTTTGTTAATAAAATGATAGATCTATGTAGTTGTGCGTTGAATATAGGGAAATGAACACTATAACATTAAATAACAAGTATCACCTACCTCATATTGATGATTTATTTAAACAACTTCATAGAGAACAATATTTTTCAAATAATGACCTTCGTTCTGGATATCATTAGGTGTGTGTGATGAAGGAGAACATTCCAAAAACATCATTTCGAACTAGGTACAGGCATTACAAGTTTACAGTAATGCCTTTTGGATTGACTAATGCACCCTTTATCTTCATGGATCTAATGAATAGATTTTTCAATGAATAAATTGATGACATTGTAGTGGTATTTATTGATGATATCTTGGTATACTCAAAAATATAATAAGATCATGGTATTCAATTGCGCATTATCCTAAGGACTCTTAGAAAAAATGAATTATATGGGATGTTTAGCAAGTGTGAATATGTGCTTCAAGAGATTTCTATTCTGGGAAATATTGTCTCTAAGGATGGAATCTTTGTTAGTCCTTCAAAGACAAAGGCAATCTATGATTTTCCAGCAATGGTGAGTGTAACTGAGGTACGCAGTTTTATTGGTTTAGAAGGTTATTATAAAGGATTTGCCTTGAATTATTTCGAGTTTGCTAACCCATTAACCCAGCTCACACATAAAGTAGTTAAATTTGTTTTGAAAAAATGAGTGAGAAGAATGTTTTGAAGAACTAAAGAGAAGATTATTCAATGCTACAATCTTGAATCTACTATCAAGGAGTGAGGATATTGTTATTTATAGGGATGCTTCAAAGAAATTACATGGTTCTGTACTTATGTAGAATGATAGAGTTGTAGCCTATGCGTCATGACAACTAAAAATTCATGAGCAAAAATATTCCACTCATGATATTGAGTTAGCAGCTGTAATCTTTTCTCTGAAGATATGGAGACATTATCTCTATGTTGAAAAATCATAAATTTATACTGATCATAAGAGTTTGAATTATATTTTAGCACAGAAATAACTCAACATGAGGAAAATGGCATGGCTAGAAATACTCAAGGATTATGATTTCACTATAAACTACCACCTGACGAAAGAAAATAATGTGGTATATGCTCTGATTAGAAAGGATAATGGTTTTTCGAACATGATGAGATTTGAGTGGGATTCAATTTTCATGGATTTATTAAATATGGGTATGGGAATAACCATGGTAGGTAAAACATCAACAGTTTTTCAAATGGTTTCCAAATCATCATTAGTAGTAAGGATAAAAAATTATTAGACTAATGATGAGGAGTTTCAGAAGAAGATTGACTCTATGAATGATGGGATATTTAGTGACTTCATATATGAAGATGTATTTTTTAAATTTTGGAAGAGACTTGGTGTTCCTAATATACCTGATCTAAAAAAGGGATTGTTGGATGATTCTCATAGATCCAATTTATCTATACACCCTTGTAATATCAATATGTATAGAGATTCAAAGGGACATTTTTTGTGGGACAACATGAAGAAGGAGATTTCTGATTTTTTTGTCAAGATGTTCGGTTTTTAAATAAGTGCAAGATAGAAGGCAACATCCTGGAAGAGTCATGAGACCTCTTCCCAAAATATATTGTAAATTGTATAATTTTACGATGGACTTTGTAATGGGGATACTAAAGACTCATAGAAGTAATGATGCAATATGATTCATTGTTGATCATCTTACCATGTCAGAAAAGTTTCTTTCTATAAGATAATATTTACCACTAGAATGTTTAGAAAGACTATATATTAATGAAGTTGTAAGACTCCATGGTTTACCACTATCAATTTTTTCTGATCGTGATCCCCATATTACATCAGGACTTTGGAAAAGTTTTTAGAAGGACTTGGCTACTGAACTTCATTTGAGCACAACCTACCACCCTCAAACTGATGGACAATTAGGATGGGCTATTCAAACCTTAGAAGACATGTGATATCTTTCTCACATGAACTTCACAGTATGTGGGATCAAAATTTACCTATAGATGAATTTTCCTATAACAATATTGTCCATTTAAGTATTAATATGGAACCATATGAAGCATTTTATATAAAGAGATGTCACATACAAACATTTTGGGATGATGTTGATGAAATAAAACTTGTAAGCCCAGAACATGTTGAGGAGATAATGGAAAATGTGAAGGTTATCCAAACCCACATTAAAGAAGCTCAAAGTAGGCAAAAGATCTATGCTAATAATAAGAGGAAGAATTTTGAATTTCAAATAGGAAATCATGTTTTATTCAATGTATCTCTATGTAAGGGTGTTATATGATTCCCTAAGAATGGTAAATTGAGTCTAAGGTACATCAGATCTTTCGAAATTCTAGAACGAATTGGGGTTGTAGCTCACCATTTGGCAATGCTGACAAGTCTATCCAACGTTCCTGATGTGTTCCACGTATTACTGTTGAGAAAATACATGCCTAACCCAATGCATGTAATCACCTATGAAGAAATTGAACTAGAACTTGATCTGTCTTATTTGGAAGATCCTATCATGATTCTTGATTCCAGAGAACTAGTGCTGAGAAATTGGACGACTCGTTTGGTAAAATGTTTATGGAGAAACCATAAGATGGAAGAGGAATCATGGGAACCCGAGGAACATATGATAAAGAACCACCCGAATCTTTTTAGGCAGATTTATTCTAGAAATTTTGAGGACAATATTATTTTATGGAGGGGATAGTGTAACACACAAAGCTTCCATGATACGTTTCCCTTTAAATAATGCAGAAGCTTGCATTGAATGCAACTTGAAGTTTTAACACACCACTTCCAATCAAACTAGTAGTTATGAATAGTAATACCCACTTTTTGAAATTTATTAAATTTTATTTTTCAAAATAGACTTCATTTTTGAATTCGGAATATAAAAATTAGCTTATGCTGAAAATTTGGTATTTTTCTGAAAACATTCAATTTTTGATGAATAATGAAAAACACGACGTTATTTCTTAAAATTGACATTTTATTTAAATATTTAGTTATATTATTTTATTTATTTTAGATAAAAATAAATACATAATACCAATATATGCTTAATATAATTCATTGGAGTTATTTTATAATATGTTTTTATATATATAAAGTTATTTAATAATTTATGATTTTTTACCCACCTTCTAGGAGCATTTACAAATGTGCATAAAACATAATTTTACTGCTTATGTGAGTTGAATTTCAAAAATCTGAGAGACATAGTTGACATCAATAAGTAAAATTTAGTTCAATAAGATAAAAATAATTTATGGTGAATAGTAACTGTTGACTTTTATTTAACATGATTAAACGTAAATTGGGTAATTACGTGTAAAAATGATATTATAATTACCCTAACACATGTCCTAATTCTATTTCATAAGTGTAATTCGACAAAAAAACCATAGGAATAAAATATGATCCTTTTGGTCCACTTGGATTCGATTAGAAAATTTATTATAATTTTATTTAAAGAAGTGTTAAAAGAGTTAAATTCAATGTTTAATAATTAAACCATTTTTTATATTGGGTTATAGAGAATATAAATTAGACTATAAATATTAATTATAAAGCTAAAATGATTTCCTAAATAATTATATAATCTTTATAATTTTTAGAAATTAAATAATCTAATTTATTTATGATGCAATGATGGTGCAGTAATTACCTTAATAATGAAATATTAAACTAATTGATTCTGTTAATATCCAAATAAATGTAAATTGAGACTTCTGATGAATTCCAAAAAAATTCCAGGTTAGTATGAAATGTTAGGGATGATTAAATAAATTTTATTTGATGTGATAAATTTTTTATTGCTTTTTAAAAAATCAAATACTAATAGGGTCAAAACTGATGTAATTGTGTTTTTAAAACAAATACAACATTATTAATTGACATAACATTCATAAAAATATAAGATTTGGAAAAAGGAAAAATATAGGGTTATAAATATTAAAAAATAACCACATGGGGTTCACTTGAGTTGTTATAGATAGTTTATTAACCATATAATGTAATCATACAAAGAGACATGGTAAATGTCAAACTATTTAACTAGGAGTTAAATTTAAAGGATAAGTGTATTAAAGTGACCTAAACATGTCCAAAACCTATTTTTTGAGAGGTTTTCTACCCATCCAAACCAAAGACTCCAAATAAATCATTTTAGATCCATTAGAAAAAGAAAATTATTTTTTTATAAAATAACATTTCATGCTTATCCTAAAGTGACAATCACCTCTATTATAAAGAGATACTTCCCCTTCCCTTAATTTCAAACCTCCAAAGCCATTCAGATTGAAAACGAATTCCCAAATATCCTACCAATATTCCTCCCTTAATTTTAGAGGCCTTCCTTTGGTCATAAATCTATCATATGGAGCCCTTTTGATCAAATAAAAAGGAACAACCCAAAGAAGTGGTAAATATTTCATTACATATTTCAAGTTATTTTCTTCTCCCACATCCTCATTCCTTGTTTTTCCATTATAAAATAATAAATCTAGTATATTCTATATTATTTTATGTTATTATAAAAATGGAACAACCATATTCTGTATTCTATAAATCATATGAATGACAAAGTCACCATACGTGCATATGCACGGCTTATCGTTTCCACGTCTTGGTTTATTTTGTTATTCATACACTTCTTTACTTGGATGGTTATAATAATGAGTATAAATGATGTAAATAATAAATATATCATCTTAATGACTCTTTATATATGATATATCATCTAATTTGATATTATTTCAGCATCAATATAAGGATATTGTCGCTCAGGCGTACGTACTGATTACTATCTCCACGAATGCGAAGAGATTCATTCCCCATCATAATCATTCAAGAATACTTTTCATTTTATTATTTAAGATTATGTTTATGAAAATAATATCATTCTTTATATGAATCAAATACATCATCTCCATAACAAACATGACTTGTGTAACCAGTCATATAAAGGAAAATGAATCAATTAGCACCTGAAATGATGATACTACAAAAATATTCTTAACAAATCAGTATTATATGATTATATATGATATCATATATATGAATATTATTCTTGTAAAATTTAATAACATTCTTTTAACTATTATAATGGAGGATCAAATACCATCGACTATGGAAAAATACATGGTAAGGGATAATTTCACAATCTCTTTATAATATGAGGTTGTTTTTACGTAAGTATCTACTATGACTTCTTTATCATCCAAAACCATGTTTCTTAAAAATGTATTTCCAAAAAAATTTTATAATTAATATACTATGGGTTAAATTCATTTATACCCTTGTTTTAAATTTTATAAAATGGTTTGAATGGAATTTTTCCATCGTTTTCCAAACAAGGTACTTTATGAACTTTTAAAAAAAATTAAAGAAAGAATGACTTTTTAACTTATTCAGAAGGTGTGGCAATTTCCTGCTGTTATAACATCACCGAAGCTTCCCATACAAGCTTATAAAAATATATTCAAATTAAATTTTTTCTTTTATAGTTATATGACTTTTAAATTACTTTATAATAAAAGTGGTATTTCTCTAAAACAATTTTTGATTTCATCCTTATCAACATCCTTTGATTGATTTTAATCTAGTTTGAAGTTGATTTGTTATGATACAAATATTCCATATTGTATTTATGGTCTTGTGATATGTTTATTGTTGATGTGTTATTTGTAAACCATTCATGGTTTATTTGGAAAGTATTTACATTTCATATGCTAGTTTTAATATGAATGTTTATGTTATGTGAAAACCTTTTCATATGGGAAATGCATTGGACATAATAAGTGATGAGTGGAGCTTGCTATTGTTCCTCTATGCATCAGTAGGTCTTATGAGTCAAACTAGTGTCTTAGAACATGGCCTTGAATAAATCTTATTTTTAGTCTTGGCACAAGTCCTTGACAATGTGGTTATGATGTCTGGCATTATGAATTCCATCATTATGAAAGTGGCTTTTGATACTTCATGTGATTATTCGACTAGTAGAATATCCATGTGAATACGTAAATGGAATTATTTGATTTTATCTTGGCAATATTATTCTGAATTTTATGTTAAAAAGTCTTTTGTTTTAATCTTATACATTTCCCTAAATGATTATGCTTATTTATGAATGTTTCTGCTATATTTTTATCCTTAATGAGCATCTGAGCTCACCCCTTTCTATGTTTTATTTTTCCCAGGATGTGAAGAAATATTTTATGGTTGACCACCAGGGATAGTAATGGGATATAAGTGTGGTCAATGGGGAAAAATTTTATTGATGTTTTTATTTCATGATGTAATTTATAACATATGAATGTATCTAGTACTTTCATGGCTTCTAAACTGATCATTTTTTCTGGGAATAATTCCTTGTATCATTCCAATGTTATGTAATAATGCACTGAATCTGTGTAACTGGGGTCGTAAAATTATTGTTGGTGCTTAAAATACCACTTGTAACTCAGTGTATGATGTCTTATTGATTACACCATTTTGGTGTTAAAGGTATTCAATACAATAGAAACAATTCTTATGCACTATTGATTATAAATAGTAGTCATTATGATGGACTTTGTTTTTTTATTTAAATTATGTATAACTTAAATATTGTTGATCTGATTTATCAGTACCACAATAAATTTTTTGATCATTACTTTTTTATTTTGGTACACCTATTAGATTTCATACCACATGTATTGACAATTGTCCTTCTTATTTTTCTGAAAAATGGTTAGTCTGATTATCATATTGAGTAATGTAATTTTTATATTAGGGATACATTAGAATAATTAAATTTATTTTAAATGATAATGTTTTATAAAATAATATAAGTCATTTTAGGAAATTTAAATCTAGTTAACATGTTTTAAGAATGTTTTTCTGATTTCCCAAAATAAAGGAATAGAAATGTAAGAAGTTGTACTTTTTAAAGGACAATATACATCTTTTTTGGAAAACACTAACCTACAAACTTAAATAAATATTTTCTAGAAAAAACAATCAACCCGTTATTCTTTAAATAAATTTATATTCTGGGTTTTTATTTGAATCATAACTCCCCATGATCATGTAACTCTTATGAATAAAATGGCTAATATTCAGAATAATTGTTGCGGAAGATAAATATCTCCAGTTATAAAACAAACAACCCCTTAAGATAGTATCTCCGCATTTTAATTAAAGTATCTCCCCATTGAAATAAATAATACACCTTAATATATCAGTCTCAAAATTTCAAAAATACTCCCCCACTTGTGATTTTTAAAAACAACAGGAAAAAATAAAATTTTTCTTAAACTTTTTTAAAAGAAAAAAAGCAAAAAAATGAATTGAACTATCTAATTATGCATGAAAAATATTAAACACGATATAAAAATATAATTGGATACTTTTTAATAAAATCATAGTTTGATAAATTAATAATTTATTCTTTACAAACAATTAATATAAATACATTGAATGTTTAATAAAAATGTTCATTATTTTTTCAACATTTGTATTGAAAAATTATTCAACTTCTTAAAAGATGGTTGATATCTCTCCACCATTGAAAATATTTCTTTTTTTGTCTGATCTTGTGTCTCCATCCTTTTAATATTATCTTCGAGGTATTTTTTATTTTTCCTTGATATGATTTCATCGTCATCACAGGATCAGATTATAATCATCCAAAACTCTATATATCGAATATCTTCCTTCAACCAAATCACATCTTTAGTCCCCTCATTAGTGGCTTCTCTAAAATCTTCAACAACCAAAACCCTATCTTCTATTTCTGATGAAAATTTATCAAAGTATTGATCTGATTCTATCATATGTTTCTTTATTTCATCATAATTATCATCATGAATATCGATATTAGAACCGATCGGGTTGGACCACTTTAGTATCTGTTTGCAAGATATTTTATGATTGTGAGAATTTTCATGAATTGTTTTTAAATTATCTTATATCATGTTTGACCACATTAACCTAAAAATCAAAACCATGTGTGAAATATCTGAGGGACATATATGGGAAATAGGTTGAACCACACTTATATATACACTAGGGTAGATACTTCAACTTCCATATAAAAACCAATTATTGATACTCAAAACCATTATGATATTATAATAATGATTAATCTAGATAATTTTTTAAAATAATAATTCTTGATATCTTAATGTTTTTCAATACATTTATTGGATAGAGGATCTCTCTAATAAGGATCCAAATATGAAATTTTCCTAATCCAAATAATAATTTATAAAAAAATGATTCTAGAAATTCTAAAAGTATTTTTATCTCATCAAATAAATTTGATAACTGTAACACTAAATTTTTCATAAAAAATGAATGTTTGGAAAAATAATTACATTGATAGTTTTAGAGAATTTTTTTAAAACAAAATTTTAATATAATATTAAAAGTCTCTAAAATATATATTTAGTCACCCTATGGAATGGTGTAGCTTAAAGTAAGGAGATATTAAAACAAGAAGTATATCTGAATAATTTTTTTACATCAATCATTTCTATCTTCTGTTTGATATATATAAAAATATCATAACATAGGGTTTTTGTAAAAATTTCATCATATTTTTTATTTAATTTCAATGAATTATAAAATTGAATCTCCTTTAACAATGTGATCTTGAAGAAAATAATTTTTTATATCTATGTTCATAGAACATGAGTGTTGTGATGAGTTTATAAATAAATAAATGGAACATGTATTATCAATAATTATTTTATTTTTAGTAAAACTTATTTCATACTAATTGAGTGTGTGTCTCTTCTATAACACATTAGCTTAAAAATATCCACCTACTACATATTTTATTTTAGTAGTGTAATTTTCTAATAGATGTTGCATTATAAAAGACCGTGAAACTATATAATCTCTTATGAAATGATATGTTTAAGATATAATTTTAAATTCCATTCTATATCCCCCAAAGTTAGCATCTGAAAAAAATTATACTTTGAAAAACATATATATTAGACTAGAAAAGTCATGAAATCATAGTTCCCCAATCATAAAAAATATTTTTACAGCTTTCAGATGAAACCGTTTTGGATTATCCTTATATATTTCCCATAAGAATATATAATCTATTAAATTTTTATGACTAGTAGTTAAGTGATGTAACATTCTTATGATACCTCTCATAGTTTTTTGATCATATGGTTTCCCAGCCTCATAATGATCTAAGGTATTTGTGGTTATTATTGGATTACAAATACGATTAGTATTGTCTTATTCAAACTTTGGGAAAATATATTTTATATTCTTATGTTGAGATATAAAATTTCCTTATAGTTATTGTGAAATTTGAAAACATAGGAGATATGTTAACTCACCCATCATAATAATTTCAAACTCAGATTTCATAATACCCAAAAGATTTTTATTAACAATTTTTATTTTTACCTTATATAATGTTATCAAACTAAATTTATACAATCATAAAATTTTCATGATATTCTTTTATAAAATGAGCTGGATCAGCTGGTCCCTTAATAATTGTTTTTTAAAACACATTCTGTTAATCTATCATACAGAGCTCCTGGGGAATTTTTAGGTCCATATAAAGAATTGGTAAGTTTATAAACCTGTAATTGATATTTTTCACTCTAAATTAAAAGATGGGATTTAAACATAAACTTTTCCCTGAGTATATCATTTATAAAAAAGAACACTTCACATCTATTTAAAATAGTTTGAAATTAAAGAATAATACAATAGCTATACGTATTTGAGTAACATCAATTATTACAACCAAATCATAAGATTACTCATAACATATTACCTCTTATTGATTATAATCTTTAGAAAAAATTATAGATTTTTTTTAAGAATTATTCCATTTTAATCACATTTTTTCAACAAAACCCATTATAATCTAATCATTGAAATTTCTATCGTCTATTTATCTAATTTCTAGAAATTATTACATGCATACTCATTGATCTCATCATTTTTTTCCTTAATACAACCCCCACCACCTGAAGCATCATTAGTATTAATAGGTTAAACATTGGATATTGAATATATATATAGAATTTCATTCCCTAAAGAACTACAAGCCCTAACAAGTTTTCTATATTACTAGTGAAACATTCACTATGATTATTCTGTAGAAACAAATGACCAATTGTGTTTTGAAATACCTATTTATTAACAATAGAATGAAAATTTTCTTACGGAATTGGTTCATAAACTAATTTTGGAGTAATTTCATCACGAGAATAAATTTCTAAAAAATATTGAAAATATATTTTAGAAATAGCACACATGGTTGTTGGTTGAGGTTGTTTAATAACAAAAGAATAGTTTATCAAAACATTACGATTAATATTTCCTCAATATTATAAAAATTATTATTAGAAACATTGTATTCAATAGAAATAATTAAATAACCAGAAAAATATTACTTCATTAGAATTGGGTGAAAATTTATATAGATTATCATTAGTATTCAATTTGAATTCTCTAAGAATACAACTTTGATGTATTAAATTTCTTTTTATTCATGTTGTAACTCAAAAAGTATTTTATTATGAAAATGTATAATTAAAAATCATTTTATAGTATGGAAATCATTAATAACCACTTTCACCCAATAATATTTAGCAACTGAGTATTCACATAGCATGGTTCTAGTAATCTTTTAAACAATTATATTTTATATTTTGACTACACATTTTTTATTGTGTTTTAGGTGTAAAAATTTATGTTTTATGATTATATTTCTATAAACAGTGTGATAATTTTAATTTGAAAATTCCCCACCCTGAACACTATGCATTGTTATCACATGGAGGATTTTTAAATTGTTAACTCTTGATACAAAAGATTTAAAACAACTAAAGTCATTAAAGTTCACTTATTGAATATAAATCCACGTATATCTAGTGTAATAATCATGTATGAAATATAAATAGTTTTTTCCATGAGTAATTCATGTTTTTGAAGCACCAAATAATTTCATGTGCACTAATTGAAGATAATCAGAATTTGAATCTTCACTAATAGGGTTAAAACATTATTTATGTTACATATCATATTGACAGGGGTCACATATAATTTTAGTATCAATCCAATGATCAAGAATATCATTAAAATGTCCTTTCATAATCATATTAGATAAGTTTCTATGGTTAATGTTTCTTAATGTTCCATTCCATAACTAATATTTATATTCAATTTCACTAAGGTAGGGTAAGTAGAGTCTTTTAATGACTTTTAATTTATGTCTCTAAACAGTCTCGTACCGATTGTAGGAAAGAATAAATTCATTCCTCGAACTATGTACTAATCATTAAAAATTTCTACAGCTCACAAGGTAACCTGAATCATTTAATTAACTTATTCTTATATGGTTGTTGTTAATACCTAAAAAATAAAATATAGGAAAATATTTATTTTAAACGAAGGTAAAAATTTCATATTCTGATAGAATATCCTTGAACATTAACTCCTTAAGTGAATTTCCTCCTTTAATAGTACTTATGCTTAAGCAGGAATATTAATTTCAGTCAATGTTCTTATAACTTCCACTATATATGTGAATAATGTTTTTATTACTAGTATTATGTTAGTTTATCTAAAAAACATAATGTTTTAAAAATAACATTATTAGGTTAGTTATTATAAAGAAATAGATGTTTTTGTATAGAATTTTGTTCGATTTTTTTTGAAAATATCAATTCATTAGAAAATTCATACTATTGGACCCCTAATGATTATACTCTATTAAATGAATAAATTTTCTTTTATGTATGACCACTTTGGAACTTATTTCAAAAAGATTCACATTTAAGAACAATATAATTGCTTCTAAAAATTGTGCTCTTAATAATAAACCACATTTTGGAACAATTACAAGAAAGTATAATTTGATTATAAATTTTGTTAGAGTGTTTCTTACCGATAGTAAAATTTAATAGAAGTTTCATAAAATTTGAGATTTTTTATTTTAGTTTGATAAATAATATTTTATCCTCATTAATATTAGTTATAGAACTACTATTTTTATGAAATATGTTTTCTTAGAAACATACATTTGAAAATATTTTGAAATGATTTATTTTTCATAAATAATTTTATCAATGTCTTTAGAAATATTTGTTATTTTTTTAGTCAAAAATAATATTTCCAAATGCGCTTTGGATGGTTTTTCTATAGATTTTGTTTTCCAAATCGTGTGATTTTAATTTTCGTAAATGTTAGAAAATATTGAAACATCATCATTACATGGTAGAGTATTATATTTTATTAAAGAAGACTCTTCAATAGAGGTATTAAATATTTTCTAATTCTAATTTAAAGACACATATATTAGATATCCATTAGTTTTTACCTTAACCATTATAAATATATTTAGTAAGGATAAATTTAGAGAAATGAAAATGTTCATATGCCCGAAAAATTCATTATATGAATATCTGTCAAAAAGATCACCAATTATGCAACTCTACATGTTAGATGAATTCTATAAATTCATTCTATAAAATTTTAATACTTATTGGAATTTCATAATGAATTCTTTTTATTCATATATTTATTTTTCATCATTGGAAAGTCTATCTAGATATTTCTAGATTCTATACATTCATAACATGTTACCTCATAATCTTTCTTATCACTTTTATCCTTATGATACTTTTTTATCTTTATAGAAAATATTTCCTTCCAAAAAGCATATTCATCCTTATAGATACATAAGATAAATAATTATATAAATTTTCAAGTTTTTTAGATTTTTATTGCACAAAAACATTCTTCATTCTTAAATATTTCAAAACATTCCTAGTTGAATGATATTTAGAAGGTAAGTTAGATATTGTCGAAAAAGAAACACCACCGTTTATATTTTTCTCTTTCAAAGTATTTCTCTTAATTATACCCTCAGATTTCTTAAGGAAATAATAATATTATCGAATTTAATATTATCAATTTTTCTTACATCTTTTCTTTTTTATTCCTAATAATTGATCATGATATAAAAAATAATTTCATTATCAATATGATTTTAACCAATATATTATAAACCATTAATTATTTTCAAGAATCACTGGTGAATATATTCAACTGATTATTAAGGTAAGAAATAAAATACCTAATATAATCCTCTAAACTTAGCTCTTCTGTACTTAAAAAAAATATTTTCCGAATTGTGTGACTTGATACTTTTTCAATATACTATTTATACCTTTATAAGAAGATATTTGACATCATATAGTTATTATCAAAGAATTCCAATATTATTCCGTAATATATAATTTAACAAATACTCCTGTTTTTATTGATGTGTAAAAGTAGTTCCTTCATTACAAAGAGTTTTTTACTCTCTAGTAGTCATGAAATAAATATCCACTATTCGTTTGATGGAAAAATATTTAATCATATCCATCCAGTACTTATTATCAACACTATCAATGATAGATTTTATTTTTGTATTTATATAATCTTTTGATCCAAAAATAGGACCTTCCTGCTAACAAAATTGGAATTATTTTTCAATATATACATGTAAGTGTATATACTTTTAAAAAACGTTTATAAGAAAACATAAACTACTTGCAATTAATGTGAAAATTAAAAAAATATGAAACTATATAAAAAGTATAAACATATTATAATAACAATTTTAGGATCATAAGATAAATATTTTATGGTTATAATTATATAAAAGGGTTGAATTGTAGTTTAAAACTATAGTTTTGATAGTCTAATCTAAGAAAACCACAAATCCTCAAAAAATTAAATTTTTTTTTCCAAGACATATTTTGGTTATCATAGTAATGATCACAATAATGATGGATATGATTTATATTATCGTAATCATAATTAAATCAATAAAACAAGCAGAATTGATATATGAGTCTGATGACTAACAATTTATTATATGTAGAGAGTAATAGAAAACATGTAAAAACTAGTAATACAATACCAAGTAATAGTAAGAATGACTTACAATATATATTAAAATATAATCCTATTTTAACCTTAAGAGTAAGGAATTAAATAAAACAGACTAAATATATCCATTGTTATATACATTCATTAAAATCATACATTCTTTACATGAAAATCCAATGATACAAATATCATATTCTCACTATCTACCTATCATCAAATGCCCTGAATCATAGAAATGATTGTCATATATATAAATACCACTAGAAGTCGTCGATATGATTGATTGGATTCATCTTTGTCTAATCCCTAGAATCCAATGATCTTAACAATGATTAGAAAAGATTATATAAGAAAATGTTCATAAATAAACAAATGTGATAATGATTCATTATAACAAAAAACAATCCAAATAATTATAAAGTCTATGAATTAAAATTTATCTCACACAAATATTCATATGAATTGAGTTGCGAAGGAAATAAACCAGTCCAAAACTCGTCAAATGACTTTATATTTATAGGAAATATCCCAATTGTCATATTTATATATTTTTTGCAATTACCTTTATTTATAAGCCATTGATTTTTTACTTGGGACTGTACATTTAATAATGTTTTTATTAAAACCATTATAGTTGTATATATATTTATTTTAATAAAAAATCATATGTACTTATGATTATTATCTTTTTTTAGTATGGTGGAATTTTTTATTTTTTATCATTATGAGGAATTGAATAAGTGTTGTTCAGATTTATCTATACCACGATTAGTCTGATGATCATAAATTTTATTATTCAGGTAGAAATAACATAATTAAATCCACTATTATGGATAAAATACTTTCGCATTTATTAGGAACATGGGCATTCCTATTATCATATTTCGTAATTTAATGTTTATATTTTCGATACATTATAATATTAGTGTGAGAAAAAAAAAATATTAGTGGGAAAACATATAATAATTTTAGGATTTTGAAATAATAAAACATTCTTCTAAATATAAGACAACCTAGTTCATTCATTATTGTCATATATTGACATATTGCATACTGGATTATGTGGAAAATATAAATTTTACTATAGATATCCAATGGGAGTGTCCAACCATGTTTGTACTAATGCACATTTTCATTCACAAATTGATTATTAGGTTAAGCTCAAAGAACCCATTTTATGTAATTACCCCCAAGGTTCCTCTATTCCAGAACCACACCCACTTGTAATATCTAGACAAGGGTATATTTCTAGAAAAAAATAAATAATTACATCCTTTACAAAAATTTATGATATTCTTTTATACTTACCATCAAATTTATCAAAAATATATGTTTCATAATCTATGTTTTCAAAAATATTTTTCCCATGGTATCTACATGACATACCATACTTCCAACTATAATGACCCCAACCATAGTAGCCCATAGATGACATATTGCTTTATTATATTAGCATAATATACAAAGAATCACATCCTGAATGACCGTATAGTTTATTAATATTGGTAATCTAGATACATACATTCATATTATATTAAATTTGAATACAAAAATTAAAAAATAATATTTTTTATAATAACACTCTTCCGTTTATGATACCCTTGTATATTATTCATAGTAAACATTATGGATTCCAGAGGTTGGAAATAAAATAATTGTGAGATGAAATGATCAGTAAGGGTTATGTAAATTAGAGTATATCATTAATTAATAACTATGAAAAATATGGGAAGGTAAATAAATATGGACAAATTTTAATGAATCAATAAGATGAGAATAAAATTTAATTAGAAATAAAATTAGGTAGAAAATATCATTGATAAGAAGATAAGTAAAGATCAATATAGAATTGTAAATAACTAAAAACATTATACATTTAATAAATAAAATTACTATTATAGGTGGAGAAAGAATAATAAATTATAAAAAAAATATAACTGAAAAAAGAATCCATTTTATAAATAAATAGGGAATGAATTTCATCTAAATAAAATATCATTGTAAAAATTTAATGGATTATAATAACTGATTTATTATTGAAGGACATGTTTAATTTTTGGATGTCAACTATCATGAACATGACTCTACAATCAAATCCTTTCACAATAAAGTTTAAAACTATATGTAAAACCCAACTAAATTAGAGGTTAATAGTTATCCTCATGTTACTAACAATGAATCAGGAGTATATATAATAATGGGACACACTAATCACTACAGGTGAAATGAATTCACCATATATCAAATCATCAATTTAATACTAGGACAATATTAATTTTCATCATATATTTAAATTGATTAAAGAATATAGATTTATCATTATTTCCTAGTTTATCAAATAACATTAAATATAAAAAGTTTATGAAGCAATGGAATAATGTATATGAAATAATCATATACATGATAAAAAATACTGGATATTTATGATACATTAAGTTCACTATAATCCCAAGAGTTTTAATGTTTCATAGGCATGTTAATGATTACAATTAAATGAATCAGTAAATTTAATTTCAATACTTCCCATGGCCAAAATTATAATCATCCATCCATATGGATTATAATTATGGTATCAATACATCATATACCCATTAGTGTAAAACTAAAGGGTAATTTCATTCAGGAATATAAATATAATAAAAATATATTTCAATAAATTTTTGAGAAAAATATCCTTTTCATTTCAAAATTAACCTCTTAAGAATAAATTTTATAAAAAATTATCCAAATGAATTTTTTAATATAATCTTTGAAATTTGTAATGTGCTCTTTTAAACAATAATTGGTCATGGTGTTGACTCATAAGTCATACTTCTTAATTTTCCATTCATAGAATTTTTGAAATCATAAATATATTCTTAAAACCCATTTACTAAGTTTTTATTTTCCAAGTGTTTGAAAATGATTTTTATGGTACATTACCTTTTACCTTAATCATAAAAGGTAATAAAGTATAATGAATATATATATATATATATATATATATATATATTAAATTTCATCATTAAATTTTTCATAATTTGTATGTGTTTTATAAAATGGAAACAACTTTATCAGAACATTATTAAGATATTGGTCATGTCATTCATACTAATAAAATTATTTTCCATCATAATAATATTAGTACCGATACATTTGATCAACACTCATAAGGATTATCATATTGATAATTATAAAGAATTCCATTAAACAAAAATATGTTTATAATTGGTATACAAAAGACTTGTATCAAATGTATGGAAAAAATTTAACATTGTAATATTGCTAATCAATATGACACCATACAATATGTTATGATGAGATGTTAAGTTCTAGGTTTCCATAGTAGTGTTGAGAAAATTGTAAACATGGAAATCGAGGAGATTCCAATAAATACCTTGTGATTTGAACTATTTGGGGAGTTTGATTACATTTTCTATTTAATAATTCTCTATGTGAACTACTCATTCTGAGATAGTGTAATTATTTTTATGGTTTTTGTTGTTAGTAAACATTGTCAGGTTTCTCGTTAAATAATTTTCAAATTATTACGTTGTCTGATAAATATTACAATTAATGGATTTCAAGGATAGGATGACAGAGAATCCAATCTTCAGATAGAGGGATTATATGGGTAGTAAAATAGAGTCGATGATCGTATTAAGGGATTCTAAGGATTTGGATAAAAGGAAAATATTATCCTCATATTAAGGGAATTCCTGGTAAAGAAAGGTAGACATTACCGTAAGTATAAACCTGAGGATACCTTTAGATAATGTTATTAACTCACTTACACTTAATAATATAAGTAGTATCCTTTTAATGAGATATTATAAGTCATTATTATTATTTCATTGCAAGTTTATTTTCCCTTTCTTATGAAATATATATTTAGTTTCATGTAATAGAATTTTGATTCATCATATTCATCATTCTCTATTTTTTACCATTATAACTTTTATTATTATAATATAATATGATTAATCAGATCCATCATGAAAAAAATATTTTTCTCTGATTTAATCATAAAATTGTATGGTTCTAATTCTATGACTTTGTAAATTAGTCCTGAGTCTATGTCAGATAACCATACATTAAGAGGCTCTTGGATAATTAGTTTAATTTTTTTAAACTATTTATTTAAAATAGAATTCACCTCCTCTTGGGATTATTTCTATTATATTATAATTTTTATGATCCTAAAATAAGTTTTAGAGTTATATTGGTAAAAAATATGGCATCAGAGGAGGTTCCCATTGTTGAATATTTTTGTGTTTTTACTTCTTGACATATATCATGTTTATCAATGTTTTGATATAATCTATTTAGAAAACATTTTTATACAACAACATGTATTTTTAAATACTAGTTTCTATTATTTTATAATAGAATCTCTGAAGGATTGTTATATATAAGATCTAAATCTAAATATATCATCAACAATTGATGGTGTAGATTATGAGAACTATAAAGATATGATAAAAATGTATTATCAATACTAGTGTTCATAATTTTTTAATGCTTGCTGGAGATTATAATATTCTTATCATATAAGTTTCTACATTTAAACATCAATTAAAATAATAATAAAAGTTAATCAAAAGGGAAAGTAATAGTTAGTTATGTTCCATTTGAAAAATAAATTATAGATAAATAAAATCATGTTATGATGCTAACAGTATTTGAAAAATTCCTTATGTTCTACACTTTGATGATTCTAATGTTTTTGAAAATATGAGAGATATGATTAAGGAATCCTATCAGGAATTTAATTTTTAATCTGGATAATCTATTAGCACGATGTAGCAATTATTAATTAGAATCCTAAACCATTTATAATATATTTTTTATAATGGCCTTGACGATGAGATTCTCGTGAAGTTTATTATTTATATAATTCCCAATGAATGTGAATTAAAATGAATAGTTGTTTATGGGTTTTGAAAATTGAATAATCTTAATTTAAATGATCTTTTTTCACCTCTTAAGCAAGAACAATGTATACTTAAGGTATATATTGTGAAATATAAGATAAAAAATAGTGGTATTTCTTTTTTTTAATACTACCTTACCATCCAAGTTAGAAGACCCTAGAAAGTTGTAAAATATTAGCAGAATAAGAAATTTATTATTCAATATATTTATAGAACTTCTAAATATTCTATGAATGAATTTTATAATCCATCTAGATTGATGTAAAATATAGTCAGAAAGAATTATTTTTTGTAATTGATATACGAAATGACAAAAGGATAGATGTGATATGAAAGATTAATTATCATGCCATGAATTCATAAAAGATAAACATATCCGACCAAATAGTCAAAAGATATTGAGGAATGATACGAATGGAAAAAATTCACAATGGAAAGAAATTAAATATTAAAAATATTGAGGTAATAATTTCTTGAATGTTATTGACAGGTAGAGTTTCATTTGAGGTGATTCTTCTCGTAGTTCATCAGAGAATGAATGTTCCGAATAAAAGAACATAGATCATATTTATAATGTTACACTTGTTAATCAATGGTTGTTGAATAAAGTATGAACAACTCAAAAACCATACAAACAAGTCTTTATGTTCAAATTATCTTGATGATAAATATTATACATCTTCAGTTGAATAGTATTCTTCATCTAGGGATAATAATTTTCTACCAACTTGTGATGAATTTTCCTGATTTTCTAAACATTTATAAAAATAAAATTATAAAAATTTCAAAAAACATGATAATTCTAAAATAAAACATGATAGAGATAATTTGAGGATAGATTCCATATCAAAAAAACATTATATTGTTCTAAATATCATGACAAATATATTTTAAAAAAAGATATTTTTTCAAATGATTTTTAAAATTTTGTTTATGTGAATGTTTTTTAAAACAAAAACAAATTTTTAAAACTAATTATTATAATGATAAGAATCTAGAAGTAAAACTAAAAAATAATATCTATTTTGAGAGAACAATTATCCAAAATTAAATATTATATGGAAAATTAAGATAAAATTTTGGAAGAAATTAGACATCATGGTAATAATTCTTGAATGGGTTTTACAATTAAGTGAAAACTCTTTTCAGTAATAATTATTTTTTTCTAGAAAGTAAAAAATTTTCTACAGAGTGTCAAAATGGTGGGAACTATAGAAAGGGTTGTTAATTACATAATGTTCAATACCTAGGATTTCAAAAGGCCAACTTATCAAAAAAAATGCTTATTCCTAATGTTTTCATTTCTGAAATTACCAGGCCCAATAATGTTTTGGTGATAAAAGTATAATTTTATTCATTAAAATAATGATTGTACAAACAACAATAATATATGGTGTATGTACTGTGTATATTACAAGAATATGAGTGGATACAAATAATTATTTAATAACTAAACCAAAATGAAAAGTTGAAATGTTACCTTCGATGATAATTTTCAAGTTGAGATTATCAGAACCAGTATCATTGTTCTTCTTGAAAAATATATTATTTAATTTTTTTATTAATGGTATTAAGAAAAACCTTATATTAATAATTAAATAATTTGATGAATGTTAATTTTATAACATTAGGAATGATAAGTATTTTGTACTTAGTTATAAGGATTATTTTATTCTCTCTACCAATTGGCATGAGAATGTTTACACACATAACATATATGAAAATAAGAGCTTTGACTTACAATTAAATAGTTTAATGGAATATCAATCATTCATATAGAATATTTTGTTAATAAACTATATCCTTAGAAACATATATTAGTTGAATATGAAATGAATTTTTAAGGTTCTACTAGAAATTAGTTTTCATACTTCAATAGTTTAGGAAACGTTTTAATACAGTAATAAACCTAAGCCATTTTTTTAAATCCATTAGTGAAGTCTCAGCTTTTGAGGAATTATAGTTAGTTAATGGGGAAATATTTTGAAATTCCTCGACCCTAGTTAGACAATATCTAGTGCATTATTTTAATAGATTTTCAGGATTATAAGTAATCATGTCCTAAAGGACCGATCAGCTTAGCAGTCATGGAAAATAGATTACATACATGAACGTTATATTACAATTTCTAAAATAAAACAAATCAAAAATAATTTTTTTAAAGGAATTATTCCCCTATCTTACCCCTATATACCAATCCAAATAAACATTTTGGAATCCTGGGAAAATAAAAAATAAGAATTTGGTGAACTTAGATGCTCGAAAATGCAAAATAATTCAGTGGAAGATTTAAAATTTTAAGAAACAATATATAATAAAAACATCAGCCATTCAAAAATAAACAATAAAATAATATGGAAAAAATAAATCATGCATTATTATATAAACCTGAACATGGATATTCTACATGTTTAATAATAACATGTAATAACTAATTTCATAATGAGGTAATGCATGATTCTGGACATCGTAACCACTATGTCAAGGCCCTGTGCCAATATCATCCAAAAATATTCTATCAAGGACATTTACAAAGAAACTAGTTTTTCTCATGAGACCAACCAATGCATCAAGGGGATATAGAGGGTCATTCCAATCATTTTCTATGTCTAAAGTATTCCTCATATGAAAAGGGTTAAACATAATATAAACATTAGTATTAAAACGAGGTTATGAAATCATAATAAAATAATAATAATCCATGAATGGTATAATAATAGCACATCTATAGTCAATCATACCATAACTAATTATGTACCATATGGAATATTGTTTTATAATAAATCAAATTTAGTCAAGAATACTTTCCAATATAATATGATGACATAGATGCAAAAAATAACTCATATTCTTTGAGATATATATCAATTTTTCATGAAGTAATTTAAAAGATGAACAATTTATAATGGAATTCATTTCAAATATATTTTTAATTAAAATATTCTTATACCAATTTTAAAATATTTGAACGAATTAAATTTTTAAAACAATTTTCCCCATATAAATAAATCCTTAAAATAATTATTAATACCTGGACATTAATTAAACAAATTTAGAAAAATTAATGTTTCAAATATTTAAAATGAGGATCTACTTTAAGATTCTCTTCAATAAATACATAAAATATAATTTTTGAAAACAATTTTATGAAACAAGTATATAGATAATAAATGTGACATAGTAAATTCTTACACATAAAAAATGTTGGATAGTAATGAGATTGTAGAATTAACCCTTACCTTAGGTCTGATACTCATGCGTGTTTGAAATTATTATATAATGTGTTTAGACATATTAGTAAATTTTATCATAATCATAGTAATATTTATGATATAATTAATGATTTTTTATGACTATATATTACCTATTTATTAACAATTCTAAGTTAATGCAACAATTTGGGTAAAAATCACTTTGTTTATCGTACGTATTTGACTTGTTATTCTTGATCATATTATTTAGATAATGATTTAATTACTTCCAGAATATATGATATGATTTTTATATCATATATATATATATATTTAATAAATAGATATATGACATGGAATGCATTGTTCATAGAGACGGTATGTTGTACATACGCATGAACACTATTTCCATTTTTGTACAGCATGGAAGTAAATGAATGAAATATTTGTATATATATATATATATATCATCCCAGTAGAATTATTATTTCACTTATTTCATATTTATTAATAATAATCATTATCATAATCATTCTTGGATTGTGAACAGGGAATATGAGTCTCATCGCATTGTGGAGACGGTAAGCCGTACGTACTCATACGCGACTATACCATTTTCATAATGGTTAAATAGTATGGAATTGGAAGAAATAAAAATTTTAAAGAAAAATATTTCGTTATATTAATTATTTAAATCCATTATTTTCATTGTTATAACCAATGATATAATGTTTACTTGAAAAAAATTACTCCATGACATGGAGACGATAAGTATTATGCTTGCAAGCATTGTGATATTGTTTTTCATAGAATGGGTAAAATGAGTAATACCGTTGTACCATAATTATAATAACATCTCATATTGTTTAATGTATTTTAGTAACTATTTTAGTTTGGAAACAATAGATAAATAGGTAATATAAGAAGAAAAGAACATGGAAATTGGTGATAAAACAATTACCTCTTCTTTAGGTGTTTCCTTTTGATTTGTGCAAAAAGACTCTATAGGATGGCTTTCTACAAAAAGTGTATCCTATAGAATGATATGATGGATTTTGGGAGAGAAAATAGTTGGGTTATTCTGATCCAAAGGGCTTAATAGGTGTTAATTAAAGAGAAGGATAAATGCCCTTTTATAAGAGAGGTGAGCGAACTTTAGGAAAATCTTGCAATATTAATTTATTATAAATTGATTTTTGGTTTATAATGGCTCAAAAGTAATTTATTTAGAGTCTAAGATGAGTGTGAGTCTAAATTGTCTCGTCCAATATGTTTGTGACATGTTTAGGTCCTATAATTAACCTTATATTTCAGATTTATCACCTAGTTATACACTTTAACACTTACCGTGTCTTCTTGTATTCCTATACTATATGGATAATATCATTACGATAGAGTTACAAGAGAACATAACATAGTTACATTATGAAAATATTAAAACTATACCAGTTTTCTGCCGAATCATTATATTATATAGATTATTATAAAATTTAATAATATAGTATTTTTTTGAAAAACTCATTTATGTCATTTTTTACACTTTTTAGTAATTTATTTTTTTAAAGTCATAAAAAATTATTACTCTACCAAAAATGAATAAAATAATACCACATATATCAATTTCATCCAAAAATATCATTGATGGAGTCACAATGTTCAAATTACTTTTATTTTAATATTTACAATTTCATTTATTTGAATATTTCAGTAATGAGGTCATCACAACATCTAAATTTTGTCATAAATAAAGATGTTTATAAAATGTGAGAAAATTATAAATAAAGCACCATGATATATTAAATATTTTTTATGATTCAAATTACCAGAAAATTGATGTAGTTTATTTAATGAATATAATTCATCAGGGAAAAAACTATAACCATGATGAGTTAATAATTAGTTGCTAAATATTTTGTGTATGAAAATGATATTAATTCATTCTAAACTATAAAATGAATTTTAATTAGAATTTTTATTAATCCAACTCTTTTTTAGTTATGGATTGGAATAATATAAAATGCTTCTTACTTCATGTTTTTGTGTTTCAATGTATTCATCATGAATATGAAAGATAATTTACATGAACATTAATAAAAATGTAATGAAATATTTTTTTATGTTTTTACACCATTTTTAAGGATTATAGGGTTTTTATGTCTTATATATTTTTTAATATAATGTGTTGTACTATTGAATGAATTTTACATGTTAAGTGTGATTAGAATGGTCCTTTTGTTTTCCAACAACCCCAACCTACTTCATCATTGAATGCTATCACCAAAACTGATTTGGAACCATTATGTGTGATTTTTCCTCAAAAGGAAAGAAATTAAGAATATGTTTTTGATGTTTTATTTAGGAATATTTTCTACCAATTGTTGAATATCATACTTTTTTAAATGAAAGAATTTAGTTTCATATGAGTTATAATCCTACTAATAGTATCATTGGTGATGTAGATCATCCAGTTAGGACTATAAGTTAATTAAGGAATAAAATTAAAAATCTAGATTTCCTATCCAAATTTGATCCTACGAATCTTGATGTTGATTTAGGTGATAAGGATTGTATTAAGGAATTTTAATATGAACTCAATAATTTTAACAGGATCATTGTGTAGACATTAGTTTAATTACCAATGTAACATCAGTAATTTGAGTAAATGAATTTTCACAATAAGTTTTATGATAATGGAATAATTTATAGAAATAAATATAGAATTTTTCTATTGGATATAACCAATAAGAAATAATTAATTATAATGACTACTATTCTTGTTCAGAATGAATTGAACCTATTAAACAAATCTATCCTTTACACCATTATTTAAATTCAATTTTTTTTTTCAAATTGATGTGATGTTTTAGTTTTTAAAATTGATACATTTAGTTTGTTGTTTATGTTTAAAAACCACTTTTTTTCAAAATTAAAAACATTTTGAATATGTTTATAAACCTACCAAGGCTTTAGATGAATCTAATCATGACCATATATCTTATTATGATAGGATAACAATATTTGTTTACAAAAAATATTTTAATAGAAAAATGGATCCTTCCATTTTTGAAATATAATTTATGATAAATATTATTTTTGTATAGGTTTATGTTGATTAAATTATATTCATATCAACTAAAAATATTCTTTAGATTCCATTGCACAACTTATGAATTATATGTTTAAAACTATTATTATAGGTCATTTAACATTTTTTATTTGTTTTCAAGTCTCACAAAAAACCATAAAAAAATTATATATCTCAATAAAATCATATAAAATATCTTCTAAATAAATTTTGATATCCCAATAAAAAAATTATTAGCACACACCTTAGTACCTAAAAAACATTACATCCTATAGAGGGCAGAAAATAGTAGATAAAAATACTTTTGTAGGTAAGATTATAAGTTTACATTACTAGACTATTATTCATAAGGATTTAATTTTTTTATCATCATGTGTAATATATCATGATAATCTAAATGAGTCCTATATTAAAGTTGAAAGACGATTTTTTATGTTAAGTGAATAATGGATTTATCCCATTTTTTTCATTTGGAAATGTTTTTTGAACAAAAATGTTATTTTGATACTGACTTTGGAGGATGTATAATGGATAATAATAGTAAAATCTAGAACTTTTAATTTCCTTATAGAATATTTATTTCCTTTTCCTTTTAATAAAAAATACTCAGTAGCACATTCCAGTTATGAAGCAGAATATGTGGTAATTGGATTTTTTGTGCTCATGTTTAGTGGACGCAACACATACTCATGGACTGTGGAATGAATATATCAAAAAACTAAAATAATTTATGATAATACAATCGCCATTACCTTTGGTAAAAACCCATAAATTTAGCCACGTGTTACAAATATATATATAAGACCATTTTCGTTTGGGATCACAAAAATAAAGGGTATATCATTTTTTTAGTTCCTTAGAAAACACGAATAAAATGATGATATTTTTTCAAAATCCCTTCCTTATGATAGATTTTGATATATTAAATAGAATCATGGAATTATCAATGAAAATTAATCATTCATATATACTTCCTCTTTACACACATCCTTATATTAATTTATTTATCTTCATAGGTGGAGTACATATGTTTTATACTTTTTATAAAATATTAATTTTTCGTAAAACATTTATCCCTTTAATATATTTTGTTTTCATAAAACGGTTATCATAATGAGTTTTCAGAACTCATACTTATGATCAATTATTTGAGTATAAACCCTCAAAAGGACACGTGGACTAGAAAATATTTATCAAAATTTCCAAAAAAAATTATATTATAATTTTTTAGGATTTAAATTTTGTTTTTTTTGTTTTTTTTTGCTGAAATATTATTGTGTTTAGTATTCTGTTTGAAAATTTCAAAATGGATTATCATAATAAGAACTACTGTATTTTGTTTTATTATGAAAATGATTTAAAATTACTTTTTCTAATAAAATTATCATATTTAGTGTTCTATTTGAAAAATTATAATGAAATATTTAGTCTATAAAAACTATGAAAAACATGCTAATAAAAGTAAATGAGATATCCACTCCTAAAGAAACTGTTATATTATTTTTTGTTTTTTCACTATTTCATTATGTTTGTTGGTTATTTTTTTTATTTTTGGTTTTGGTTTTATTATTATTTTTTTAAAATTTTAAAAAAAATTCCAAATTTTATTCATTTTTCATCTAATAAAATGTTAAGAACATTATGAGTCAAAAATATTTAGAAAAACGTTCTTATGATCAATGTCAATGATCAGATATGAATGATTTTACATCAACTATTGGTTTTATCATGGAATATGAACGGTCACCGTTAATTTTTATATATATTCCCCCTAATATCCCATATTGGATGTTCATGATTTTTAATCATGAATTGGTGCACTTTATAGGTTGCTCAGTAGGATTATTAACCTTATTGATGGATTTCCAGATTCAGATTTTAAATCCAATGGTGAAAAAGTAGGATTTCACAAAATGGTTTTTATTTAGAGATTTTTTGATAGAGATATAATTGTATGAAATGTTTGACTCAAATCGAAAGACGGTAATTTAATTTTAATGTTATAAATCTATTTTTTTGAGAAACAAGATAAGGAATTTGATTTATTCTGACTGAAAGTTATGTTTTTTTATTATCAAAAACACTTTTATGGAAAAAGTGATAAACCCCACGTTTATCCAGAACATGCATTAAAGGAAAAAACAAAGTTGTTAATATAAAACATGACCCTATTGGCATCTTTATCACTAAAAAGTTTACAGTAAAGGGAATTTACCAATGTTTCTAGTCCATCATCAAGAAGGTCTTCAAAGTGAGACACCATCTTGTCCCACACGTTCATGTATTCCTTCTGTTTGATCTCCTATTTATTGAAACCTCTTACTAAAATTAGATTCTTTTTGTCTATCCACTCACTCTGTTCACTGTTATTATCCACCCGAATAGGCCTTCCCATCATCTTCTCAGCATCCTCTGTGGAGGAATTAATCACCATAGATTCTTCTTCTATATCTTCTTCGGAATGAAATAGAAATTCTAAAGGATCTTCCACATGTTAGTCCCCCCCGAAAGAAGGCTTCCCCACAAACCCCCTCTTCCAAATGAATAAGCATTCCAGCTGAATTGGAAATGCTCCCCTTCTCCTTTCCTTTTTCTTTTTAAGAAGATCGAGTCTCCATAAGTAAATGTAAATATGATTAATCTGTTCGTCCTTTCTTCCTGCCTTGCCGCCCCTTCCTCATCCGTTGGACACAGAGATCTTTGTCATGGATTTCTGGATCACTGTATTCAGTAGCCTGACCAGGTGACTCTTCATCATAATCCTCTCTCGAAAGATCATCCTCTTGATCAGGGCATTCAACCCCCAATCCAGTAAAGTGATCATCCATCTTAATAGCTGGAGACACGCTCCTTGAGATGGATCTGTTCATAACCATAGTCTATTAAATGTACTCTTTACTAGAAGGACCCAGACCAGTAAGCACAGACTCGACATATGATGCATCTATAATGGCCTTAGCATTACCCTCCTTCTGTACAAGCTTGTTGGTGTCCATACATGCAAAATTGTTGTGGGTCTGGACACCGTCTTGGAACAGACCCTTATCTGCAGGTTGAGTGTTGACCCCCAACGTAGAAGAAATTAGGTTTTGAGTGATTTGGGGTTAATTTGACACCCCTTCCGTCGAAACAACAATAACCTACACAAAGAAACTCATACATTCATCTTGAGGAAACTGCATGGAGGGTTCATCCATTCGCTTTGCCACTATTTTACCCATGTCTCGGTCCATCAATCCCTCCTTGATCTGATCAAACACCCCCAGCACAGAGGGTTCCTCCACCTGTTTGGCCACTAGTTTACTCCACACCACACTTCTCGCTAGTTTATTGGCTTGTTCCACATCATCTCATTTCCTCGCATGAGCTGCATCCTTCCCCTTGTGAACACCCCGCCTACAGCTGGTGACTTTGATATATTCTATCTTAATGTGATTCCCAAATTTTATGCTTCTAATTTTTTATCATGGTCAATGTTAATGATAATGTCTATTTCAAAATGTATACAATGTGATATAAATTGTCTTATATAAAAATAGAGGTCATGGATGGAATTATTTCTGAAGGATATGCTTATTTTCCATCTAATAATTTTCTATATAATCTTTCTACGTTTTATTAGAGAAATTTTGAGGATTTTTTTCCAAAAATTGAAAAAATAGAAAAGTTTCCCATCTCACTCTAATTAATGTTGTTTTTTATTATGAATTTAATAATTTTTAATACAAAGGAAGTTGGACAAGAGTACTTTGAATGTAACTGATTTTTTCTTCTTTAACTATTAAGTAAATTTGTACTCGCCCATGCTATTTCAGCGCATATTCAATTTTTGCTTTTCTTTTAATAAGAAATTTGTTTTGATAATAGGTTATAAGAAACAATAATGTGAAATTAATTTTAATTAGAAAGTAATGGTGTATGATAATATAATAATAGTGAATAGCATATGGAGAGAGCATTTAAATTGTAAATAAAGAAAAAGGATAGATTAAAAGAAAATTAATTTCTAAATTTTGTGGATGGAAGTTCGATTTCTTTTTCTAACTTCAATCACAATAATAGTAATGCATGAACTTAACTAATTAGTTAAACATATATCAAAAATAAGACAATGGTTGTAATAATAAAAATGAGAAATGTGATAATGATTGTATTAAATACTGACCAGCAAAAAGTAAGTAATTGCATCATAATTTATAATGTATAAATTTATAGAAGATTTTCAGTAACATGATGTTATACACTCATACAGAAAATATCTTTTTTTTGGAAGATTTATTCATCTTGAAAAACATCTAGCAGGTACATTCTGCAGATACAAAATATATAATGTTATGAATAAAACAAAAAAATGATGTGATTAGGATGTTACCTTGGATATGCATCAATATCTGATAATTCCCACCATTTATATATTTTATTTTATTTTACTTCACCTATTCATGACCTCATTAAGGTAGTTATATAGAATATTTCTAGATTACATCTAAAAACAGTTAAGAAAATTAAAATTCAAATAGGAGTTGCATCAAAGAAGGAATAGAATTTTCTTCAAAAGCAATTCCAGCTCTAGAATGCACTGTAAAAATACGCCATTAAAAAATGTAATTAAATATTTTTAAGGGAAATTTATAGAAGCAATGCATTATAAATTTAAAAATAATTATCATTTATAGCTGAGTGAAAATGAATTGAAATAATTGGGACATACATGGACTATGGCGCTATTTTCCTCACAGGGAGAAGATTCTGCAATTAAAAATTGAAGAATTAAGAATATTATATGTTGATTACAAAAGTCATTTACAGAGAATTAAATAGACATAGTAAAAAACATTAATGTTTTTCATCATGAGCATAAGAAATTCAACAAATCGGCACCAATCATATGAAAACACTTCCAAAAGATTCCAATTTTTTACCATCTTGATGAAAATAAATCCAAAAGCTTAATGAGAAGCATGAAAACATATTCTATCATCCTAATGAACACTATTTTATTCTAGAATGTAATATATTGATCAATATAATGGTGCACTAAAATATTAATGCCCTACAATAACCCTATGGATCCTTTAACATTGAGTTATTCAAGAGAGATAATGGTATCAAAATGCAAAACGAATTTGGAAGGAAAAATGAAATCTATCATGAAGAGGGATGGGTTTGAATAATTGAAATATCTTAATAAGATTACTTGTATTTATAATATTTGTATAGAAATTGTGAATGAGGAGTTGGATGAATACTAATGATGTGGAAAAGATCACTAAAAATAGTAGTTGGGTATAATTTAACAGTTTCAAACATATCTCTTGGAAGAAATTTCCCTTTAAGCATCACTGCAACAATTAGAGGAAATCAAAAAATATATAAAATTTCCATAAAACTGAATCCCCCAAATACTGATTATCAACTTAAATTTAGTCTCGTTGGCTATCAGAGAATTGGGTTTTGTCTCTATATTGTTATCCTCATTATTTTCTAACTCCCACATATTTAGTGCTCTCCTACTAACCGAAATCTATAGAATCATGAGGATATAAATAACACATTTACTAAAACAAATTTATATCAAGAAAAGGATTGTAATTTAGAAGTGAAATAGGGTTGTACTTACAACAACTTTGATTTTGGCGACGTTCATTAGCCTTCTCCATATCAATAGTAATGTTTATATAAAAAATGTTTTCAAGAACACTACAATATGGGAGGCTTACCACATGAATCTACCAGCACATTATTCCACAAAATTTCATAGGAATGTCGTCACATTCTCTTCACCTCCAACCATGCCATGACAATCTGGAATCATATTTAATCTACATTTCATTGCAAGATTCATACAGATTGTGACATGAATTCCTTGATGAAAATTGTGATCAATGATTACATGAAAAATAAAATTAAAAACCTCTTGTGTTCACACTATTTTTTCCTACATTGATCATATTTGGAAGCAAAGAAACTATTTGATATTTTATGGGGAAAAGTTTCCCATTAAATATAATATTACTGACATCCTAAGGACACCTGAATGGATTCAACATTAATGTTAGGGTGAATAACCAATTAAATGGCATCCTTTATATAAATACCGCTTTCGCTTCATAGTTTCTCAAATATTCAAATGAAATTAAGAATCAGTTAGAAAGCACAAATTTATACTTGAAACCAAATATTACCCAATTCTAGCAAGATATTTCATAAAGTATGTTTCACATAAACTGAGAAACAAATGAAAACAATTATCCAATACAAAGTAGTATCTTCACCAGTTTCCCTATTAAACAGATGATATATATTCATTAATGTTTTATTTGTTTACTAAAACTTGTATGTCTGTATATATGTGTGAAATTTTCATCATTTAGAAGCATTGTTGTTGTAGTACTATAATGTTGATGTCCTAAAAAATAAGAAAACTCTTACCCCCTAATGAAATCTCTTACCATATATGTTGATTTCCTGTGATGTGAGATTAACTTCTCTCAATAGAATTATTTCATAGACCAAAAGATCCACAAATATCACATAGAGCGATCATTATCTGTAGAGAAATCTTGAATAGAGTTTCAGTTTATAGTTCCTGAATTAAAAGTGTTTTCTAAGCAGTAAGAACCTACACATTTTCATGAACGGATTTGGTACATCCATTGTTCCTAATTCTTGAAGTTCCTCTAGTTTTTTCAGGAGGTTATTGGTTTTTTCTTCCAGCACAAATAGACGTACATTTTTTTCTGGTGAGAGTGGAGGTGGGGTGCAACATCAACTTCCTGAGAAAGGCATTCTTGGCCACGCCTAAATCTTTTTTCAGGAATCCAATCCGAAAAATATTTATGATCCTATTACATAGAGTGAATAAATATCATAGTTTCAGTGTACTACTGATTCATAGGAATAAAATTGTTGGAAGTAATGGTATGAAACAGGATAGTGAAATTAATGATAATGTTTACTATAATGTTGAAGGTTATTTGGTCATTGTATTTGAATGTAATTGAACTGAAAATTATAATAGGCAGGTGATGTAATAATCTAATAAAATCAGTAAATCATTGTAATTGTTTGTTGTTACTTTTCATTAAATATATTTAAATATGTCTAAATGTTTATATGAAAACATTAATATATTTTTCCACATTATTGATGTCCATGAAAAATTAGTGAACGTAAAATACTCACTAGAAACACATAAACTATGGGTTTACTGGATCATGGAAACTAAAGATAGATAGACTTACCAGCACTGAATTCATTCAATTATTCCATAGAGAAGGGATAAGGAAAATAGTATAGACAACCTAAAAACCTGTGTTGAAGACAACAGAAGTAGACCATGGACATAACTTCTGAACAAACATGTCCCTCGAAGACATGATATAGCCAGGAATTAACGTACACATGCCCTTATTTGTAGAAGATATATATCCTACCTTTGATAGTGAATCCTGAAAATAAATGTCAATGGAGGCACCCTAAGGTTTTACATTCAACCATAGGAAGTCTGCATAGATGTCCTTTTTTAGTTTCTCTTTCTACAAACCTAAAACCGTAATCCACAAGTCAGTCCAAAATTTGATGAATTGCAATGAAAAGATGATAAATGAAAAAAAAATTACATGAGAATCAATTAATTGACACCAAATTAATTAAACATAGAAGTGACTGTCTTTAATTAGCATAATGAAGTTAGGAAAATTCATGCACAAATTACCTGCATTCATATGATAGTCAAAATAGATGTCACCTTCCTGATTTTACGACAGAAGACATGCATTCATTAACAATTCCTATTGTTATATTCACAACTACTGGTAAAACAATTAGATAACAGTGAAACAACATAGTAAAAGTAACCCTGACTCAGATATGAGAAGAATTACTACATGGGTTCTTGGGAAATGTATTAAAAATAACCCAGTTCCAATGAAGCAGATCTAAGAACACGGGTCCATTAAAAGTCTAATAGAAATCATATTTGTGGTCTTTGTACAAGGCCTTGACAAAATCATATTTGTCTCATGAGTCAAACTAGTGTCTTGGCACGAGGCCTTGACAAAATCATATTTGTGGTCTTGGCACAAGGCCTTGGATACGTGGTTATGATAGTCTGGAATTATGCATTCCATCATTATAAAAGTGGTTATTGATATTGCATGTGATTATTCGACTAGTATAATATCCATGTGAGTAAGTAAATGTCATGATTTAATTTTATTTTTGCCATATTATGCTGAAGTTCATGTATAAAAAGGATATTGTTTTAGTTATACATTGCCTTAAATGTTAATGTTTATTTATGAAAGAATCTGCAATATTGTTATCCTTACTGAGCATTTGAGCTAACTCCTTTTAATGTTTTAATATTTTCTAGGATGTGAAGAATTATTTTATGAATGACCTGTAGGGATAGCCAGAAGAGGATATGAGAGTGGAATATGGAGACTTTGTTATTTTAGTTTTCCACTTTATGATGTAATGTAACATTTATGAATGTATCTAGTGTTTCCAAGGCTACTAAACTAATCGTTATTTTAAGACTTGATCTTTTATGATCATGCTAATGTTACACAGTATTGCACCGACTCTGGGTAGCTGGGGTCGGGGCATTACATCCAAACAGTTTGTGTAGAGTATACCAATGGAGTAGAGGGTCATTGGGTTATTATATTCTTGTATAAACCTATACAAATGATTTTCCAAACCATTTGTAAATGTAACATGTACCAATGATTCCTAAAAAAATTATAGTTCATATGAAATATTTATAGAAGTGGTTTTTAAAAACCATTAGTCTAGGTAATTTAAAAAACTCATGCTAGGTTTTGATCACAATACCTCCCAGTTATATTTCAATGACCTGACCACTATGGTTCAATTAGTTTTATGAAAAAATTAATATATAAATAAGTATATATATATTTTTGTACATTACAAATTAATTTAATTTTTTATTTATATAATATTCATAAATAGGAAAAAAATCGAGATCTTATACCAACAATTCTCAAAAGCATTAGTATATACCAATACCAATGATTTTTAGAACAATTAAATTAGTTTAGGAACTATAGTAATGGTTTTCCCACAAAAGTTTCTATAGTGTGCCTTCATGGAAACTATAACATTATTTTTGGGAAGAGTATAGTTATAGGTGGTACATATACCAATGGTTTTTTCAAAACCATTGGTATATGGTGCTATTTAGTAAACTATATAAATTATTTTGACATATCTTATTGTATAATGTCTCATTATGATACATGTTCTAATGATTTTGGATAAACTATTTGTATAAGCCTTGTTATTTTTTATTAATGGATTTTATAATAATTTTAATAAATCTCTTATTTATTACAATGTGATATGCCATGTAGACATATAATCAATTAAAAATAGGCTCTTTACTAAGGAATGTTTTTATATCATACATATACTTAATGAGACAAAAAGGGAGTAGAAGATGTCTGGGATAAGATTATATTATAAGACACTATTATTAGAACATTTTTTTTCATTATATATAAGGGGTATAAGACTATAAATATTTATAATATGATAAAATAAAATTATTCATATATTGATATTAATATGTATTAATATGTTTTAAGATAAAATATAAATATTCAAAATAAGATTATAGATCAAGGTAGTAATATGTTACACTGATAGCATATGGCATGTTGAGAAGAATGTACATGACACATACCATTTGAATGGGACCCTGACAAGGTGGTCCTATTGAGAACTATTCTTAACATACGTGAATATTACATAATTTTATATTAATATTCATGACATTAAAAAACATTCCCAAGTACCACAATATATTAGTTTATATGAAAAAAATGAATCATAATTTCTTTACATGGTGTAAAATTGTAAACATCTTCGATAAACAACTTTCCCAGTGGTACTCTTACTTAAAAACATTCATCATAACACAGGGAAAGGAAACATAAGAAGGTGGTGAGATGAAATGTGTAGAAAGGGTTTGTAAGAGATATATGTAAGAATAAAATGTGAATGAGGGTATGAGAACAAGATCTTAATGTTAGAAGATCATACACTGTATAAAATATATTAATCCTAAGACACGGAATAATGATTAGAAGTTAATAATACATAAATTATAATTTAATCATGAACATGAACCATTTGAGAATATTAAAGGAATAAGAGGTATAATTTTTGGTTGACACATAAACATGTAACATCATTCCCCATATGTCAAGGATCATTTCCAAAGACATATCTAGACACTATATGTGGACTACACAAAATCATTAATACACACCACCATCCCTAGGCATTATCATTTCATTACAATGGTTTGGAATTCCCTTAATTAAATAGGAGATTTAGGTTTCCCCATCTTCTCAAAGTGGAACAGGATTACACATCTTCAAAATGTGGATCAAGACACACATGTTTCCAATTTTGTATTAGGATGAACCTATTTCCCATTTTGGATTAAGCCTCTCGACTTGTTTCAAATCATTAACTCATAATATATTAACATTCATCGAATGAATTGAAGGGATATATAGGTATAATTAGTCACTTAATAAACTAATCCATACATGAACAATAAGATAATAAAACATTCATTATAACATTACCCATAAAAAAATTCATTTCATAAACATCATATTATTACACATGAAGTTAAATGAGAATACAATCATTTTTTCATATAATTACCTATATAAAATATATGGGTTTAAAAATAATTCTATCAAATCATAACTAATGAAAATAAATAAGTTTCAAATTCATATAAATCGTCGAATAGGAAGGGTTGTCATAAACGTCATTCCATCCAAACATAAACTATTCAATAAATAATATGAATGGTATTATTAAATAATATCCCCAATAAAGTATAAACTATAAAAATTTATTTCATTTGAGATGGAAAATTATTTTGAAAGATCACATGCACTATTTTTTAGTTAATTATCCTTTATTTTTATATACTTTACATAAACCCTTTCAAAAAAAATTTCTTATACCAAAATTTTAATATTAAATTTAAAACATTTCTTGAGGGAAATATTTTTTCATCATTAAAAAAAAATTAAAATTTTAAAACATTTGGAAAACCATTATCTTTTGAAATAAAATTAAAAATTTATTAATGAATATTGAAAACATTTAAACCTCTTTTTCAAATCAAGCCAACTCCAAAAACATTTTTCTATGAAAATATCTTTGAAAACATTTAACGTGAGATCTTATAGATCATTTAAAACTCTTCATTAATCCTAAAACATTTTTGAAAACTTTTTTCTTTGAATGTCACATTAAAAATGATTGTTCTAAAATATTGGAAATTATTTTTTTCATTGTAAAAAATATTTTCAACTTTGAATCTATGTTTCAATATAATGAGGCTCGTGATAGTAGATAAGTCTCTATTCTCCAAACATTCCATTTTTCTCTTAAAGGTTTAGAAAAGTAACTTGATCAGGGAATGTAAGGAATATTACTTTTAAAACTATTTTTTAAAATAGTAAAACATTAATTTAAATTACATTTATACAACATAGGATAATATTAAAAAACAATTTCCAGAAAACATGGTATTTAAAGAACAGGAATTTTTAACCAAAGGGATAAATAAAGTTATATTTTTGTAATTTGTTTCTTATTAATATTATTAAAAAAAGCGAAAAAATGGATCCATTAAATGAATATAACAACAATAACTAGAGCATGAAAGAATTAACAAGTTTTCTTGAGATTTAAGTAATATGATTTCACTAATGGAAGCATAATCATAAAAAATCTTGATAAATAATGAGATTTTATCAATAAACCATTTCCACCTTGGTAACATTGTATCATACTCCCAAAGAAGGAATAAAATTATATGAATATTAAAAAAGTAGGAAAATAATGATATTAATCAAATAACATGTCAATGGTTGGTATATACACCACACAAAAGAATCTAGTAGTGAATATGGCATGTATCTTAATAAACAAATTGAGACGTAATTCATGTACATTACATATTGACTATCCTTATACATGTCAAAACCTTTTGTTTAATAAATAAAATTTTATTGTACATATCAAATAGAACTATATTAATAAATTTAATATTATATATGATTTTTTATGAATTTGTATTTACCTTTTTTTAACAACTCCATGTTAATTATATGTTTCGAGTAATATCAACATTGTTTTTCCATTTTTTTTGTTTTTTATTTTTTATCCACTTACATAGATCATAATTTACTTATTCCCATAATGTAAATCATGATATAAATATCAAATATATTCATCATATATTTATTTATAGTAATATATAAAATATATTAATATGAAATGGAATACACCGCTTGTGGAGACAATAAGACATATTTACGCATTAATGTTGTCTCTATTTTATTTTCATATTAAAATAAAGATAGTAAATTATGTATATATATATATATAATATCATAAATTTATATTTATTAGGAAATATATATCATATAATTTAAATAAAACAATCCTTAAGTAACAACATGTCGAGTGTGAATGAATGATATCACTTTAAGGAGGCAGTAGTCCACATGTCCACAAATGAAGTTATCATATTTACAATAAAATGAATGAATAAAGGCGTGTGTCAATATAATAATTCAACACAAATAATTACATTTTTAATATCATATATATAATGTTAAAATATATTTTACATCATAATTTCCAACCACAATTGTTGGTAAATGAAAAACAAACAACATTGTTTCATGAGGGGGTAGTTCTCCATACATAGGAACAGTAAGTTCATCACCCATTAGATTGAACTCTATGTTACTATAGGTTAAATATTTATAATTAAAAAATAACAATATATCAAATATGGGTGGGTTTCCTTTTATATTGCACGAGGAGAGGAATTATTGTAATTTTTTGGAATGGGAATTCCACCCATTTGTTTCCAATGTCATGTGACTCCCATAATGGTCCAAATTCGAACCAAAGAATAATAGGGTAGATACAAGGTCTTAAAATTAATTTTTAACAATTATTTAGATCATTTTGGTCCCATAAGTTTATGGTTTATTCCTTTGTTTATCTAATTTTTTCTTAATCACTAAAATTAATCTTTTTCACTTTTACAAATATTTTCTGTAAAAAAGTAAGTGTACATTATTAGAAATTAGATATTATTTTTATTCCAATTATTGAATAAATTAATAAAAATAATAATATCATAACTGGAATAAAATAATTTAAATTTAATCTCATATACAAGATGATAAAGATAGTTTTTGAAAAAAAAATCAAAAGATTGAAATGTTTTTATTTCCAATATAGATTTTAAATTTATTTGAATGAACAAAATGTTATTAATTTATGTAATATTCTTAAAATATAACTATTAAACCAAACTGAAATATAATTTAATAGAAAGAATAAATTATATGAAAAAGTCATTTTTGAATTAAAATTTAGTGTTTTTCATTATTCATTAAAAATTAAAACTTCTCATAAAAAATCAGAAAATTTACCCATATTAAAATTGGATATTACACTTCTAAAAATAAAGACAAATTTTCATGTAAAAATTATAATCATTTAAAAAATAATATATAAAATGGTTTCACTATTAAAAGGTGGAAAATTTTTTTTTAGTAAAATAACACTTCTTATTTATAAAATTTAACGTATTAATGTCTTATTCCAATTATATATATTGGATTATTATAAAATATTAATTTAATATTTAATATAATATTTTTGATTGTAAATATTAATCAATATTTTTAGTGTAAATTTATTACTACAAAATTGTGTTTGATATAGAAAAATAGTTTTCTAATAAAATAAAAATATTTATTCTCATATATTTCATACAATAATTTAAAAATATTTGATAAATAATGGATTAATTTTATAGATTTGTGCATATAATATATTAAAAATTAAGTTAATTTTGTTGGTAACATAAATTCTAATGGCTATGTGGTAACTATATTAATAATTTAATAATATTATATTTAATAAATATTAGTTCAGTAGAAATCATCATTGAGTCTGATAGAAGTATCAAAGGGACACAATATTGTGTGAAATTAAAACCAAACATAGTGTTTTATGTATCAAATGTTAATCTAAGTGTTGAGTGTAATGAAAAAATATCACTCTGTTTTGTATTACACAAGACACACTAAGTGATTTCATATAAAAAACCTATATTCAATATTTCCTAAAATAGAAAATTTAAAAATGATTAAAATGATTATAAAAAAATATTTCACAAAATATCAGAGTGATATATTCTAGCCCTATTAAAAATAATTTGTCATTGTAATTCATCTTCATTTTCTAATGTTTAATACATGAATGTTCCATTCATAAAAACCCACATCGTTAAAATGATTTCTAAAAAATTCATTCCAAAGGGGATGTTGGAATCATAATAGTTAAAAAAATATAACACATAACTATGTTCCTATGTAGGAGAACGTAATTGGGATGTGAAAATGTGGATTTGGAATAAAAGATTAAATAATCATAGATATTTTTAAAGATAACTTATCATAAATAATGTTATTAATCTAGATAAATGTAACAATCCCTAAACCATAAAGTGAAGAAGTATGAACATTGTCATTGATATAAAAAATTAATGACAATAGGAAAATATTTTACTTTAAGACCCATTTCCTTGGTTTAATTTTGTTTCACAATTCGATATAATTACTTGATTTGATTCCCTTTAATGTGTAAAATCTCACCATTTGGTTGTTTCTTGAAAAATTTCCACTTCACATCCAAATCGAAAAGGGACAGTGAATTTTGAATTCCCAATGCACTAAGAGATCCTGAGAACTATGATAAGTCAACCAATATGTCATCAACAATAAATAAACATAATGTTGTGAAAAAGGATTTCAAATATGTATACATCCTCATGTTGTGAGATAATAATTGAATATCCAAAAATTCATCCAATGATTAACTCGAACATTCTATATATGGTTAGCCTAAAAACTATTCGAAAAGAAAAAAATCAATAACATTAGAAAAATGTTCCATAAAGCAGCTTCAAATTTCTCTCCTATATATTATAATGTATCTCATGGTTGCTACATTCCAATCTTCTAGATACCCTCATTGTATATTCTCTTGAAACATTGTAATAACTGAAATTACCATAAATGCTTTTGTAAAACATGTATTCATCCTTATTCCAATGATTAATGCATATATTCATTAAATACGTGAAATTTTAAACATCGTCTATGATGAAATATACTACATTTTCAACATATCAATTATAAGTCTTAGGGTTGAAGTAACTTTGTGATAAATTTTTTTAACAATGTTTTGTATTTCTTGACAACTATCCTTTTTGTATTAGAATGCTTTATTTTATAGGAATCAGAATCATATACATCACATTTAGATCATCATATCCAATTGAATTTGAAGTAGAATTTATTTTTTTCTATGAATTTATATTTGATGTAATTAGAGAAAGAATGATGTTTCTAAAGAGTTTTGAGTGTATAATGTCAAGTCAAGAGTTATAAATTTTCCATGCATTCTAAAACAAAATCAGATGATGATTTTTTAATCACGAAGTTATCATGATTCATGAAAATGATCATGATAAAATCATTCGATGAAATAGTGAAGAGGTTTATTGAAATTTGGGGTTTAAGAATGAATTTTTTTAATCAGGTTTCAGTAATCAGAGAAACATAATCGGCGTTCTAATGTGAATCATTACCAATTTTCTACAAGAAATTCATACTATGATTTTGATAAAATTGTAACCTGATTTATATAGAAAATCGTAACTAGCATTCTGAGATAATAAAAACCATAATTCTATGTGAATTGAAACCATTTTATATAGATAATTATTACTCTCATTCTGAGAGAACCGTAACTCTAATTTTTAGAGAATCGTAATAATCTATCTGTTGATACTTGTAACTAGGTTTTGAGAGAGTCAAAATCACCATTATGTAAAAATAGAAACCCGATATAACGAGGAATGAATACTAAACATTTTATCGAGGATAACAGAAATATTGAAATGGGATGTGAAGAAAATAGATTGTAATAAATTGAAAAATAATTCATAATGAGCCGATTGCAAAAAATAATCAATGTTGAAAAAATTGACATTCACTTCTAAAAAATGTTGGAGATATGTAATGAGGTTTTGTGATGTCATAGATGTTGTTTAAATTTTATATATTTTCAAAATATTGAGATTTATGGAAGTGGAAAATAATTCATGTTTCCCATATTTCTTTCCTGAGTTATATATGAATACATCCTCAAATCATTATTTCATAGTTCAATTTTCAATAAACAAGTAAAAGGCCGAGCATTGAAAAAATATAAGTGTAAGTTCTCACATGATTGAAGTAGAAATCATTTAATCATTCTAGAAGAGTATGTGGTTTTTTAAATATTGAGTTTGATTTCATTGTATTGAAAGAAATTGGATCCAGATTAGAAAAAATATATATTTAATGAAATTGGATCCAGATTAAAACAACATTATATAGATAGAAATTTTATTCAGATTATAGTAGAATTTTATTGAATGAATTCATATCTTGATTACAACAACATTACATTGGAAGAATTTGGATCCAGAATCCACGATCATTGTATCGAGGAAATTAGTATCAAGCATCATCGGATCGAGAGAATATGATCAATCCAAATCAGACTGAGGATTTGGAATGACCATTTGTGGAAAAGATTCAAAAAGGACATTATTCATTATATTGGATGAATTGTTTAAAAACCTTTTAAATGGAAGGGAGTAATTATAATCTTTCCAATTGGGAGATAGAAGGTGTCTAATTGTAGCACTACTGGAAATCTTGAATTTCCCAATGGTTTAGAACCGTTGGGAAAGGCTGCAGAACCGTTGGTATATGTTATACCAACGGTTCTGCAAACCGTGGGGAAGTAAGCCATTGGGAAAGGCTTTTCCGAACGGTTTACACAGAACCGTTGGGATAGGTTAGAAAAAATCAACCTATCCCAACGGTTTGGCCCGTTGGGAAATCAACACATAATTTCCTTTCCCAACGGTTTACAAACCGTTGGGAACGGTTTTTACCAACGCTTCCATGAACCGTTGGTAAAAACCACCATGTGACAGGGGTATCCCAACGGTTTCAAACTGTTGGGATAGGTGTTTTTACCAACGGTTCCTTGAACCGTTGGTAAAAATAGCTAATAGATCCTATGCCAACGGTTTGAAAACCGTTGGCATAGGCTTTGCTATGAAAATTGCACAGCAGCCTGCAATTTGCACAGCAGGTTTGGTTTTTGGGAATTCACCCTCGGTTTCAATTCAATTTTCAATCCAATTATGCCCTCGTTTTCAATTCATTCTTCAATCCAATTATTGTACCTGTAACACATATAATGCATACATATAGAGAACAAACCAACACATACAAATAATGAAAACCAACCAACCAACACATATAATGCATCCTGAAAATATACTCATCCATAATTAAAGTAGAATTCATAACATAATTATAAACATACATAATTCATTTAGAATTCATTTTAAAATTTAGATGACAATCATATGTGGAATCCGGAATTCAATTCATAATTTGATTGGTTTTTCATATACCATATATTTTTAATAGAAATGATATCCATTTTAAACAAAATACATACATCTGGAATGATACCGGTCACACCGTGCCTCAGATTGAGGAGAGGTTAACTCGTACACGTCACAAATGAATCATTGATCGTTGTCCTAAAGTATCAACATATTCCGAAATTTTTTGGTCGGTTTTGCGTATGTCAGTTGTTGTTTTCACTTAAAATGAAGTGTTTTTTAAATAAAAGAGAGACACTTTGAATGGTGTCGGCCACACCGCGTCTCGTATTGAGGCGGGGTTAACTCGTACACATCACAAATGACCCATGGATTGTTGTGCTAAAATATAAACACAATCAGAATGTGTTTGGTTGGTTTTCCGTATGAATTTAAAATGTAGTCCATTTTAAAGAAAAGAGATACACTTAGAGTTGTCTCGGACAAACCGCGACTCAGATTGAGGCGTGGTTGACTCGTACACGTAACATATGACCCATGAATCGTTGTCCTAAATTTTCAACAGATTCTGAATTCTTTTGGTCAGTTTTTCATATGTCAGTTGTTTATTTCACTTATAATCTTGTCCATTTTAAACAAAAGTGACACAGTCAGAGTGGTACCGGCCACACCGTTTCTCGGATTTAGACGGGGTTGACTCTTACACGTCTCAAATGACCCATGGATCATTTTCCTAACGTATCGACACAATCCGAATACGTTTGGTCGGTTTTCCGTATGCCAGTTGATGTTTTTCACTTAAAATGACGTCCTTTTGAAACAAAAGATGGACACTATGAGTGGTGCCGACCACACCGCGTCTCCAATTGAGGCGGGGTTGATTCGTACACGTCACATATGACCCATGGATCATTCTCCTAAAGTTTAAATGGAAACCGATTGCGTTTGGTCGGTTTTCCGTATGTAATTAAAATGTTGTCCATTTTAAACAAAAGAGTGACACTTAGACTAATCCTGACCACACCGCGACTCAGATTCATCCCGGGTTGGCTCGTACATGTAACATATGACCCATGGATCGTTGTGATAAATTATCAAAAGATTAAGAATGCGTTTGGTCGGTTTTGCGTATGTCAGTTGTTCTGTTCATTTATAATCATGTCCATTTTAAACAAAAGAGACAGAGTTAGAGCGGTGTCGGCCACACCGCGTCTCGGATTAAGACGGGGTTGACTTGTACACGTCACATATGAATCATGGATCGTTGTGCTAAAGTATCGATAGAATACGAATGCGTTTGGTCGTTTTTCCATATGTCAGTTGATGCCTTTCACTTAAAATGACGTCATTTTGAAACAAAAGACGGACACTTTGAGTGGTGTCAGCCGCACCACATGTCGGATTGAAGCGGGGATGATTCGTACACGTCACATATGACCCATGGACCGTTCTCCTAAAGTTTCAACGGAAACCGAATCCGTTTGGTCGTTTTTCCATATGTACTTAAAATGGTGTCCATTTTAAACAAAAGAGAGTCACTTAGACTTATCCTGGCCACACCGTGACTCAGATTCATCCCGGGTTGTCTCGTACACGTCACATATGACCCATGTATTGTTTGGATAAATTATCAACAGATTCGGAATGTGTTTGGTTGGTTTTCCGTATGTCAGTTGATGCTTTTCACCTAAAATGGCGTCCTTTTGAAACAAAAGACGGACACTTTGAGTGGTGTCGGCCAGACCACGTCTCCGGATTGAGCTGAAACCACCGTGCAACATTCTAATTATTATTCATGATGTGTACGCGTAGACGGCACGTCAATCGGACGTGCGGTTTGCGCGGTACGACTCAATATTCGTGTTTTAAGTGATGCGCGCGCTTCGTAAACGCGCGTGAGGGGGGTCCAAATGGGCCGAACGAAGTCGAAATGGCCTGAAGTCAGACGACAAATACGGGATAGTGATTTATGAAGTGGTCGAGCAGACGGCACGTCAATCGGACGTGCCGTGTGCCCGCGGTGACCGACAACGTAGTTCTGGTGTCAGAAACGGCCAAAACGGGCGTCCAACGGTCAAATTCATAGCGGATGACCTCAGATTGAGCTGAAACCACCGTGCAACATTCTAATTATTATTCGTGACGTGTATGCGCAGACAGAACGTCAATCGGACGTGCGGTTTGCGCGGTATGGCTCAATATTTGTATTTTAAGTGATGAGCGCACTTCGTAAACGCGCGTGAGGGGGGTCCAAACGGGCCGAACGAAGTCGGAATGGCCAGAAATCAGACGACAAATACTGCTGAGTGATTTCTGAAGTGGTCGAGCAGACGGCACGTCAATCGGACGTGACGTGTGCCCGTGGTGACCGACAACGCAGTTCTGGTGTCATAAACGGCCAAAACGGGTGTCCAACGGTCAAATTCATAGCAGACGACCTCGGATTGAGCTGAAACCAACGTGCAACATTCTAATTATTATTCGTGACGTGTACGCGCAGACGGCACGTCAATCGGACGTGCGGTTTGCGCGGTACGGCTCAATATTCGTGTTTTAAGTGATGCGCGCGCTTCGTAAACGCGCGTGAGGGTGGTCCAAATGGGCCGAACGATTTCAGAATGGCCTGAAATCAGACGAAAAATACGGGTGAGTGATTTATGAAGTGGTAGAGCCGACGGCACGTCAATCGGACGTGTCGTGTGCCCGCGGTGACCGACAACGCAGTTTTGGTGTCATAAACGGCCAAAACGGGCGTCATACGGTCAAATTCATAGCGGACGACCTCGGATTGACCTGAAACGACCATGTAACATTCTAATTATTATCCGTGATGTGTACGCGTAGACAACACACCAATCGGACGTGCGGTTTGCACGGTACGGCTCAATATTCAGGTTTTATGTGATGCGCGTGCTTCGTAAATGCGCGTGAGGGGGGTCCAAACGGGCCGAACGAAGTCGGAATGGCCTGAAATCAGACGACAAATACGGGTGAGTGATTTCTGAAGTGGTCGAGCAGACGTCATGTCAATCGGACGTGCCGTGTGCCCGCAGTGACCGACAACGCATTCCTGGTGTCATAAACGGCCAAAACGGGCGTCCAACTGTCAAATTCATAGAGGACGACCTCAGATTGAGCTGAAACCACCGTGAAACATTCTAATTATTATTCGTGACGTGTACGCGTAGACGGCACGTCAATCGGACGTGCGGTTTGCGCGGTACGGCTCAATTTTCGTATTTTACGTGATGCACGCGCTTCGTAAATGCGCGTGAGGGGGGTCCAAGGGGGAGGGGGGGTTGTCCAGGGTCCAAGAATGAGGGGGGTTGTCCAGGGAGTTCACAAACACACAACCACTAAAAGACAACAACATCCATAAAAACAGACAATATATAAAAATAACTCAACTCCAATACTATACTACGAGTCTAGATAAAACCAACAACTAGAATTGATTAAACATCAAATCTCAGTAATATAAGTCAAAAATGTAATGGATCAATATGTCCCACATCAGCATCACCATCACCATCATCATCATCATCATCGCCCTCGTCATCGTCCTCCTCATCGTCCTCACCCTCCACAACGCCTTCCTCCTCGCCTTCTCCCTCCTCCTCGCCCTCCTCATCTCCATCCTCTTCTACATCAGACTGCTCGCTATCATCATCTTCAAGCTGGACATCGGCCTGACCACCACTGTAACTGCCACCTGGTGAACCATATATAGAATGTATCGACGACATGTATTCATCAATCGCTGGGCTGGCCTCTGCTGAAAGTGTTGGACGTAGAACTTCAATAAATTTCATAAATGCACTGTTTGCCCTAGCAGACTGTTCTGCCGTCTCTGTGGCCCTTTTCTCAGCCTGTTCTTCCTGTGCCCTAACTTTCTACAGCTCGGTGGCACTACAACTCGTACCTGAGGCAGGCCAATACCTCGTCGGGGCTATCCTAGGTCGGCAGCGTATTCTGCCAGAATGATCCTCTCCCAACACCTGATGTAAGTGATCAGATGGCCCAAAATTGTCTGCTTCTTAGGCATCGAGGGCCCCTAAAGCATCCTGTTACAAATATAAATGTATTATTAAGTTACAAAATAGATATTAAAATATAAAATCAACAGATTAAAACTTACAATCTGCTGCTGTGTCGCTTCGTTGACAGCACTTCCATCCTTTTTTCGTCTACTCGAGCAAAATAGTTTTGCTTGAGGCACACGTCCTTCAATATTTTGTACTTGCCTCTACAATGAAATTGAAAACAAAAGTTATATAAATACTTCAGAAAATAATTAAATAATTGAGGAAACAAAAAAAATGTAAGTCTTAAAGAAAACATATAAACAATTGTCATACCTGCTGCCTCTCATGATCCGGCATCGTCGTGCGTCCTAGTGTATGGAGGTATTTTTTTGCATCAAGTATTTTTTATTTTTTCCAGATGATTCCAAAATAAAATTCGATAATGCAAAGGATAATATTAATGAAAAACTTGAATGTTATTATTTAAATACCTCAAATGTAATTCATAACTTAAACTGGGTACTCGTCCAATGAGTAATCATCTGACGATACTGCTCTATAGGACAATCATCCACGACTGGTACCGCCTCTAACTCAGTGCCAACTCTAGCACGCCAGCCAATATACAGCTCATGCTTGTAGGCTCTCCAAAGCTCGCCTAAATCCTTTAGACGTTCCAGTCGTGCAACCTCACCATCAGGAAAATTAAATCGAAGCTGAAATGAAAATATTAATTCATATAAATACAAAAAAAATTCATGGCATTAAATACAACAGATTTTTTTACCCATATCTCTGCCCAAGCTCTATCTTTGACCTCATGTGGCAAATGGTTCCACGATAGCGGGCAGACGGGAATGATGTCAGAGTATTTGGCAAGCGTCGCCATAAAACTCCGACATTGCTGCCCTGTTTTCTCAACCATCTGATTGTCTTCATTATATTCCACCATAACCTGTGTGCGACGGTTCCACACCGAACGCATGCGTGTACGGCCCCGCCCCCGTCTCCTTTCAGTAGATGTATCTGTCATGAAATAAAAACAAATATTTTATCAAAACATGTTATAATGAAAATAAATATTGCTATTAAAATTTGTTAGGGTTTTATAAATATACCTGCGCTAGTCTGATCAATGAGTGGTGCCGGATCCACAGAACCTGATGGAACACCCTCTGGTGGAACAGGAGTCGAAGACGATGGAATATAAAAGCTCGGAGAGACAGAAGTAGACGGAAATGAAGATGGAACATCTATATTACCTGATGCTGACTAGGGAGTGGGAATCATCATGGGATGTGAAAATGATGGGGCAGAAGATGCAGAAGGTAGCGAAAACATGGGAGGTCTAAATATCCCGTGTGTACCTAACGACACACCGGGATCAGAATGTGGGAAGGCTGAAATGTCAGTGGGAGGGGCAGGGTCTAGTCGGGCATGCGCAGCACTACGTCCACCTCTGGTACGAACCCTCCTCGTACCACCGGCCTGAGTACTAGGACCAGTACTAGGCTCCTCGTCGAATAACTGTCAATGTAATGGTGGATCCTACAAAAAAGTTTACAAAAAAAATTAATCACATGACATTATATATTCTGTAAATATATATATATATATATATATATATATATATTCGAAATAAAGTACTCACTATAGGAACTAATGGTGGAATGCCCATCTCCTCCATCCGATGATTGTTCTCCGCCATTTTTTTTCTTCGTCTCCCTTCAATTGGATGCATTTCCTGCATTGGAAAACAAATATGTAATTAATTAGAAAAAGAAAATTAATCTGTAAACCAGAAAACTAAATATATGAGGGAATGAGGGGATTCATTGGTAATTTAGCTATCAATTGTTTTAGAAGAGATTGAATGAATTTAATAAAACATACAAGTTGTAATGTTCACCAAGTTAGAAATATTGTTTCATTTGGTTTGAATACAGTTCAATTCCAAATTAGAAAATGCAATTCAAATAAAACAGCAACAAATAAACATTGAAAATTCACATAATGGTCAAGTCAGCTAAAACATATTTGTGATCAATACTAAATAAATATGAATATTACCAACCTTAACAACCCAACTCGAGGTAAACCAAAAGAATTGAGAACATGGATGAATGATTCTATATATTTCCAACCACAACTTCAGGTTCACAATCAACTCTGAAAATTGAGCTATTGGAGTCATCAAAAGAAATAAATGGATTGGTTCCAATGGCAATTGGGACAGTGTCAATTCCATCATCAGCATCATCAAAAATATGCCTTGGAATTACTTCAACTGTGACACCAAATTCAGGTTGAAGTTGATCTTTGACATAAAAAACTTGTTTAGCCATTGATGCCAACACATATGGTTCTTCGGTTGCAAGAGTGCGGGTCATATTAATTACTCGAAATCCACAATCACCAATAAATGTGCCATGTCTCGTCATCGAATCAAACCAATGGCATTTCATCATTGTGACTCGTCCATGAGAGTAATAATCCAATATTATTATTTTCTCAACGACTCCATAATAACCCACATTTTCATGTCGCGGTCTACTATCTGATGCACTGGCATAACAATCTGTTGTGGCAGTAACCATAATACCATCATGTTGTGTTCTAATGTTTTTGGCTCGCTCAGTGACAATAAATCTGTACCCATTGATAACAATTGATTTACAGTCACGAACCACGGTATTAGGACCAAAATCCAAAGCTCTTATTTTCTCAGAGACAGAGTCAGCAGACAAACTCAATACCTGCAATATAAATGACAGTTAAACTTAAGTAAATATTGAAATAATTAATTTAAACAGAAATATTTTTACCTTCAATTTTAACCAAGCAGAAAACTCTTTGCTATGTAAAGTCTCTCTCCTTCTCAAAGATAAAGAACGATGCTTCCTATTTATCATTGTTTTCTATTCCCTGCAGATAAAAAAATATGAATAGTTTAACAGATATATATGTAAGATATACATATTCAATTTTGTTACCTGATATAGTCATCGAACAAATCACAGTTGAACAAAACTGTGCGATGTGCCATCTCCCGCTCTTCATGGATTAATGTCTTCAATGTATATGATCCAGGAAATCCTCCGGTTTGAGGAAGTGATGGAAAACTGGGTTCAATTTGCTCATATTGTTCTTCTTCATTTCTCATTGGTCTGTTCATTCTTGTAGTAAGATCAGACAAATACATTGACCACAAATCCATACATTCTTGAGCTAAGTAACCGTTCACGATAGAACCTTCGGGATGATTCTTGTTTCGAACATAGGACTTTAATGTGAACATATTTCTTTCAGTTGGATACATCCAACGAAAAGAAACAGGTCCTCCGAGAAGTATTTTAGTTGGAATATGGACAGTCAGATGCAGCATGCATGTGAAAAATGATGGGGGAAATATTTTCTCCAACTCAAACAAAATAAATGGGGCATCTGTCAACATTTTTTGCAAGAAAGACTTGGACAAAATCTTAGCACAAAGATCTCTAAACAAATGGCACAACCTAATAACACCCACCCTTACATTATTGGACAAAAGATGACGGATTGCTATTGGAAGCAACTCATGCAGTAGAAGGTGATAATCATGAGTCTTCAAAGATTTTAGCTTCAACTCTCTTCTGTTGACCCGTTTAGATATGTTGCTTGAATAGCCATCAGGAACTGTAATAGTCTCTAATACTTCCAAAAATTGTTTTTTTCAGTAGGTGTCATCACATAAGAAGCACATGGAAGTTTCCATTTATTTTAACTGATACGCAAAGGATGCAATTATGGTCTGATGCCCCAATCCACCAAGTCACGCCGAGATCGTAAATCATCTTTTGTCTTCCCCTTGACATTTAGAAGAACTGAAAGCAACATTTTACATATATTCTTTTCAATATGCATTACGTCTAAGAAATGACGTAGCAAATTGGTTGACCAATAAGGAAAATCAAAAAATATAATCCTCTTCCTCCAATTGTAACAGGTTTATGTGGAAACATTCTTTCTTTTTCCAGATTTCATTTGACCCTTCCTGAACGAAAAACTGAAATCTTTCAATTCATTAAGCATATCAGTTCCAGACATACGCTGAGGTGGATCATCGGTCTCTATAGTATTATCAAATCTTCGACGATTCATTCTATATGGACGATCCTTTGGCAAAAATCATCGATGTCCCATAAAACTGACACTACAACGATGTTTCAGTCTTCTGGATCGTGTATTCTTCATAAAAACTGGACATGACAGTTTTCCCTTCGTTCTCCATCCAGACATCATTGCATAAGCCGGAAAATCATTGATCGTCCACATAAGCGTAGCACGCATCTGAAATATGTCTTTCGAACATGCATCGTATGTGCGCACACCCACATCCCAAAGAAGTTTCAACTCTTTTATTAAAGGTTGCATGTATACATCAATATCAATGCCGGGATCAGAAGGACCAGATATGAGTATACTCATGAAAGTGAAATATTTTTTCATACACAACCATGGGGGATGATTATAAATGTGTATAAAAACTGGCCATGTGTTGTGCGAAGTAAGCATCTGCCCAAACGGATTAAAACCGTCGCATGAAAGACCCAGCCTCACATTACGCACGTCAGCTGCAAAATAAGGATGTCGAGCATCAAATCTCTGCCATGAAAATCCATCTGCAGGATGAACCAACTCATCATTAGTATTCTTTCTCTCAGTATCATGCCATCTCATTTTTATTGATATGTCATTAGACATAAAAAGATTCTGGAGTCTGGGGATCAATGGAAAGTGCCACATTACTTTCTGTGGAACGCGGGATGGTGTTCCATCAGATTTTGACTTCCAGCGGGATGTGCCACATTTTATACATTCATTTCGTTCAGTGGGTTCTTCCCAGAATAAACTGCAATCTTTCGGGCAAGCATGAATTTTGTTTCTGGAAAATCCAAGTTCTTCAACTAACTTCCATGCCATATAGTGGTTTGAGGGAATATCTGCATCATCTGGAAGTAAATCCTTCAATAGGGTAAGAATGTAATTGATTGCTGTATTAGAAATCCCATACATAGTTTTTCCATGAAACAATCGGATTAAAAATTCTAGCTTTTTCATTTTATCGCATTGTCGATATACTGGAGTCGTGGCAGCATCATTCAATTTTTTCACCCTATCAATATCATCATTTTCACTAGATGCATCAGTTGTCCTCATATCGACGTCTTCTTGAGTCGAAATCCTTTCTTTTTCATGATGACGAATAAATGGAAACCGATCATCTAACAAATTCTCCATTCCAGTCCTTTCATTTCGATCATAACCAATTTGAGATTTCATTTTCTCCCCATTGTGATACCACACAAAGTAGTTTGCTTGAAAACCATTTTTGGTTATGTGGTAGCTGACTTCTTCACGACTCAACCAAGGTCTACCAACACAATTGGAACATGGGAAGTGTATGCGACCACTATCTGAAGCATTGTGAAATGAAAAATTTATAAAGCTCTCCAAATTGTTTTGAAAATCGCTTGAGATATGATCGGTTTCATACATCCAACTTCTGTCCATTCTGTAAAAAAATTCACATAAGTCATTTTGTCATAAACAATTCAATAGGATTGAACTTTAATAGAAAATACATTTAAGTAAACGATAAAGGAAGAAAATAATCATGGTATCAACTAGACATGTGAAAAAAACATACTAATGTGTTATTGAAAAAATGTAAAACCAACAAGAACTTAATGTGTTATCACATCAGAGCATGCCTCATCCCATAACCATATTAGTAGGGTACCCTCGTGGACAGCCCCGCCCACCCCCGTGGACAACCCACCCACCCCCGTGGACACCCCCTACCCCCTAGACAGCCCAACCACCCCCGTGGACAGCCCACCCACCCCCCTCGACACCCCTTCTCCCTATGGACAACCCCCCACCCCCTTGGATAGCACGCCCACAACCCTGGACACCCCTACCCCCTGTGGTCAGCCCACCACCCCCCTGGACAGCCCGCCCACCCCTCCTTTGTTTTACCCCTCTCTCTTGGATTTTAATGATCACAATCACTCTCATCGTGTTCTAACTTGTTTTCAAGTGTTTTGATGCTAGGAAAAAGGTTGCCCAGGAGTTGGCCCAAGAAGGCTGATAGTGGACTCTCGGAGTCCACCGGCCGCCCGGTGGATTTCCACCGGCCAGAGCCACCGGTCAGCCGGTGTTAGCGCACCGGCCAGCCGGTATGGGCACCGGCCAGCCGGTATGGGCACCGGCCAGCCGGTATGGGCACCGGCCAGCCGGTATGGGCACCGGCCAGCCGGTATGGGCACCGGCCAGCCAGTATGGGCACCGGCCAACCGGTGGATGACCACCGGCCAACCGGTGGAACCCAGAAAGAAAGCCTGCTCTGTATGGACCACCGGCCAGCTAGGAGCTCTGCACCGGCCAGCCGGTGGACCACCGGCCAGCTGGTGAGACACCACCGGCCAGCCGGTGTGCTCAGTCAAACTACCGTTGGGCTTTGACCAGACTTGTACTTTTGACCCCCAACGGCTCCGGAAGCCCTCCAACGGCCATATTGAAGTGTTTATGGGCATTTCTCCTATAAATAAGAAACCATGGATGCCGGGAACATAACCTAATGATATTTTGATGTCTTGACGCTCTAACGACAAATCTCCAAGGCCTCTTGTGATCCATTGCCATCCTTGAAGCTTGAGCTCCCTCTCCATCAGCCCACCCCCACCCCCTGGACAGCCCGCCCACCCCTCCTTGACAGCCCGACCACCCCCGTGGACAGCCCGTCCACCCTTGTGGACAGGCCGCCCACCCCCGTACCCCCTGGACACCCCGTACCCCCCCTGGATAGCCCCTCCCACCCTCCCAAATAGCCCACACCCCCTCCCCTGCAACCCCACCACCACCACCTAGACATACCACCCCCTGGAATGTGTAGAAATAACATAAAAATACAAGATATATAGATAGCACAAAATACTCAACCTATGTGTTCACATTAACTAAATAATCACACACTTCACTACTACCATAAAACACATAAACCACACCACCACCACACAAGACGCATAGCATTTCTCACATTCATTTATAAGCCACTTCATTCGCACTTACATTGTCCATTCATTTATTGTTAAATTAATTAAATCCATTTACCACACATCCATTTCTATTCCATCTCATTTATTTAATATCTTGTTTTTTTATTTTAACAGCATAATTTATTCCATAGATAACCAGGAAACTAATAAAACCACCACACAACAACTCACCATCTCACAATAACCATCGACCCCATGTTACATCGACCAACCATCTTACCAAAACAACCACATATCACAATAAAAATATTGCACATCACAAACCACTGCACAACCAAAACCACCTCACCACATTATACACCACAACTTCATCACACAACACCTCCACACGACACAACACCACCACACATCATCACTAACATACAACTTCACATGACACATCCATGCCCACTAACCATCACATTATAACCCCACATATCACAAAGCCCAACTGGTCACCTCAATCCCCATAAAACAGCCTACAACATACAATGAAACACAAAAAAACCTCTCATAGAGGCAACATACCCCAACTTCCACAATTTATTTATTCAAGGTCTTTTATTACATTACCCCTTTATTTAGCATGGACATTATAACACAACTGATATTCCAGGGGAAACTAATTAATTAACAAAATATTTATTCATTTCCCTATTTTACACGGTGAAATCAAATCAAAATCCAAACTTAAAACTAAAATATTAGATCAATAACAATAAAAACAAGGTACCATATGTGTATAAAGAAAAAATTACTTGATTTGAGATGATTCAAATGGGTTTTCACCTATTCAGATGGGGGATTTGGAGAGCAGTAGAGAGGTGGAGGTGGATTGATAACTTAAAACCAAAATACTAAAGCAATAACAATAAAAATAAGGAAGTATATGTGTATAAATGAAAAGATACCTGATTTCACCTCTTCAGATATGGGATTTCGCCAGAGGAGAGCGGTGGAGCGGATGAAATTAGGTTTTGTGCGCGAATGGGGTAGAGCAGGATTTGGGGTAAATAATTCCCAACGGTTTTAAAGAACCGTTGGGAAAGAGATGTTAAGGAACCCTTAGCCAACGGTTTGAGGAAACCGTTGGCAAAGGGGTGACCCTTTCCCAACGGTTCTCTTGAACCATTGGAAAAAGGTGATTAGCACACCCCTTTACCAACTGTTTGAAGAAACTGTTGGCAAAGGGGTGGCTTTTCCCAACGGTTCATTAAAACCGTTGGGAAAGGCTTTATTAGTCCTTCAAGGCCAACGGTTTTAGCAAACCGTTGGTAAAAACCCGTTGGGAAAAATAGCATTTCCAGTAGTGTAGTTGGAACATGTTTTATTCATTTCATCATAATAGTGGATTTCCATAGACCCATGGGAGTGGATATGGAAAGGATGTAGGTTCTCACATTGAGGATAAAACCTATAAATAATTATTGATTTTTCTTCATACCTTTATTTCATACATGAGTTTTCAATAAAATAGGATAATGATAAGATACTTAATAGGTTATATGTGTTAGGTTTCTAAACAGTTTGAATCTTATAAAAATTGAACAACTGATTCAAAACCCCCTTCCATTTCTTAGTTGTTATTCAATCATTGGAACATAAATTGAAATCAGAGGGTTCATATTCCCTTGTTGAATCATAATGATGTATAATATCATTTATTTCAACATAATAGGAATTTCTAAATTTAATTGAAAAAATTATTATGGATGAAAAATAGGATGATCCATATCTCCTGTCTCATGGCCTAGAAGTTGTAGAAGTTTATACTGTTGGATTTCCAACCAATTGAAAAATATTCTCCTACTATGTTTGTTAATAAGAGAAAAATATAATTTAAGGGAGTTTCTAGAAATTCTACTCTCATGTCCTTAATATAAAACTTTTATCAGATAGTGGTTGTTCTCAAAACATAAAAAATTAAAAGGTACAAGAGAGAAACTATTCTCAAAGGGAATACAATAGTTATGGAAAAAAAGATACAAATCTGATGTATTAATTATGAAGACATCTGAATGAGAGATAAAGAAAAAACTTATGAGCACATCCCCATAGTAAATTAAATTAATTTCAATATTAGGGGATTCATAGATGTTTTGTAAGAATCTACTATTATGAAGAAACTTATGATGAACTTTCTTGACAGGTTTGATTCTCAAATTTCATCATTAAAAGATATGGATGATTTATCTCTTTATAAATTTCATAACATTCTCTTTGATAGTGAAATGAGAAAAGAACCAATGTTTAAAAAGAAATTGAAATATTAAATGACTTTCGAATATATGTGAAAGATGTAAATACAATATGTTGAAGAAGAATATCTTTGTGAGGCTGATGATAAATGGAATGATGAGAAGAATGAATAATTCGCTTTTCTTATATTCAAGAACTATCAATGTTGATGAGGAATGCATTTAGTTAATAATCCTATGAAATTTTTTGAGTCTTGTGGAGCGAGACACATTGTTATGAATTCACCCAAGAATAATTTTGGAGGATACCAAGATTATTGTGATGTAAACCCTCAATCGATGAAGTGGTTCAAAAATGACAATGAAGAAAATTCTTCAAACCTATATAAGAATTAGTATACTAGAAACAAAATATGTATGTTGATTAAGAAAGATGAATCTGAAACAACTGACAACAATTAAACTAAATATGAATGTTTAGAAAAATTTAGAACCATCATTGTAAAAGATGTGAATAAAAAATATTCCTCAGATAGTGAATAACATGGTAAATAATTTTTTATTGCATTTCAGCTCAAATAAATATCATGTATTGAAAAACAAAAACTCTCAAGAATTAAATTAGAGTAATGAAAAAAATTCCTGAAGAATTTGATGATGAAAGAAAATATTTCATCAAGCAGGAGGATGAATACATTCAAGAGATTTTATGTTACCAACATAGAATTTCTGAATAAGGAAAGATGATAAAAGATCTTCGAATGAAGCTGGAATCCAAGGAAGAAGTGGTTAACAAGATTCAATCAAAACATATTTAGTTTGAATGTGCCTTGAGGAAGATGAATGAAAACATTAATAAAGCATCAAAAATAAAATGTGACACTTGTAAAGTTTTATAAAAGTCTAAATATTATAATTATGTGAATTCATCTCTTACCAAAATAAATTGTCATCTGATTATTTTAACATATCAGTTTCAATGAAAATTATTGGGTATTCCTGGGTGGACAAAGGATGTGAGAAACCAATCAATGATACAGAATTAGAATACTCACTCAAAAGAAAATGTGGCCCACATCCTTATTATATTATAGATTAAATAAGATATCAACCTTAATAAAGTATCAATAGTGAAAGATCATTAATGAATAGAAAATATAGACTTGATAGTTATTACTGGTGTAGTGGAATATATTGGAACATATTATATAATTTTATTTAGAAATCATCTTATCCTTGAATAAAGTTTGAGAAAAATGGATGAAATAGTGAAATAAGAATGAGTAAATTTCCTAACGTAGATGAACTTAAAAAATAGATTTCTTATGATGATAGAAATATTCGAAAAAAGAATAAATTTGAATGCCATGAAGATGTGTTTGGATGCTTTTATCAGTCTAGTCATCATGAAGAACAATGCATGACACTACTTAAAGAACAAGTTTCTTATGAAAGAAAAGAAAGGAACAAAAAAATAAAGATGGTTGAGGAAAGACCTCTTGTTGTTTATAATTCTTTGAAAGAATGTAAGAGGAAATAAACCATAAAAACATGTTTGTACGTGTTCTTCACATATGATAGGTGATAAAAGAATCATGAAACATCTGGAATGTCTTGATAGACGAAGTGTTACTTATTTCAATGATTGTTCATTAAAAATCATAAAAATAGGAATGATAGAGATTGAAGTAGAGAAATTGATATCTAAGGGAGTTTTAAATTTTGATGAGATAATGCAAAACTTACGTATTCTATGTAATCATTTTAATGATGGAAAATAATTAATCATCATAAATGATTCTAGTACCATCAAAATTATGTATTATGGAATGGTCTTTACAAACAAAGAAAGAACTAGTGGGAATCTATTTCAAATATAATATTTCAATAACTATTGTTACTTGAGTACTGAAGATGAAAAAAAGGTGTGGTATCAATGACTTGGCCAACATTGTTAGAGAAACATGATTAAACTTTCTAATTGTGATGTTGTCTAGAATTTACCATAATTAAAAATAAGAGATGAATATGTTTTTATTAACTTCCAAAAAGGAATGATGACTAAAAAACATAAAAATGAGTTGAGATTAAATCCACCAGACCACATGATCTTAGTCCTTCTGATTTATGTGGAGCTATGAGACATCAATAAACAAAAAGGGACTTGTACTTTATCACTTTTATTGATTATTTCACTAGGATGTCAAACATCATGTCCATAAAGTAAAATTCCAAGGCTATTGAAATGATCTAATTTTTAAGAACAAAATTTTATAATGAATTGTTGGTTTCTATCAAGAAGTGGACACAAAATAATGGTACATAATTCAAAAAAATCATTTTGAATCTTATTTGAGAAAACATGGTATCAAAATTCAGTATAGTGCTCCTAGTAATCCACAAAAAATTGGGTAGTAGAAAGAAACAGTAAAAACTTCGTGTATATGGGAATAATTATGTCACCAGAATACGAACATTCAATATTATTTTGGAGGGAAGTTATTAATACTATTGTACATGTTCAAAATAGGTGCTTGTTGTTATCAGAAACCAACATGACACTTTATGCAATGTGGTATATCAAAAACCCTTTACTAAAATAGCTCAATTGTTTTGAGATTCCATGTCTCATAGTCAAAAATCAAGATTTGGGAATGTTTGATTACAATGTCGAGGAAGGTAATTTCCTAGGTTATTTACAAAATGGGTGAAGTTACAAATGTTGGAACAAATGTTTACAACATTTAAAATTCTCATATAATGTGATGGTGATTAAAAATAAATGTTCCTTAAAATGTTTTCTTGATAATGAAGTGGAGGGTATAAGGGATATTTCCAAAAATAATAAAAGTAATTCAAAATGTTATTGTGAGGATTTAAAAGAATCATGCGATGAGGAAATTCCATATGGGAAAGAAACATCAAAATTTCATACGTTATGAAAACATGTTGAATCTAAAAAAATAGGGGGAATCAATAGGCTCTAGTTTAAACTAGAAGAAACTTGAGATTAGAAAATCAGACTTCACATATCTCAAAGGTTGAGATAGAATTAGTTACATAGGCCATTCAACTTAAATAATGGGTGGATTTTATGAATGAATAGTTGGATGAGATTGAAAATTATTATACAATCTGATCTTGTTTGATGGACCAAAAAATAAATTTTTGTGAAATCAAGTGGGTTTATAGAAAAAATTAACAATTTTGGAGAGGTTTCAAGAAACCAAGAATGATGTGTTTGTAAAATATATGCATAGGTGGAAGGTTTGTATTTTAATGAAACATATTCCCCCATTGTAAGGATAGAAACAATTCAAATATTTCCTGTAGTGGTTGCTCTTCAGAATTACAAATTTAATCATATGGATGAAAATTCATATTTCTTAAATGGTGATATTGATTAATATGTATACATTGATAAACCTTGTGGGATTCTACATGATGATGATAAAAAACAGGTTGTAAATTGATGAATGCTTTGTGTGTAATAAAACTATCTCTACGTGATTTGTTTTCAAATCTTGACAATTGTTTTTGAATGAAGAACATATCTAAATGAGATTTAGATAGAAACATGTATGTGAATGATACTAACTTGAGAAGTTAATTTTAATAGTTTATATTATTGATATAATTTTTTTCTAGAGGTGAAGAAAAGGTTTCTGAAGAGTTTTTTTATGAAATGATGAATAATTTTGAAATGTAAATGTTGGTACAATTAACATTATTTCTTGGTTGAAAATTTCAACAAAAAAATACATATTTTTATCTCAAGAAAAATAAGGCAGGTAATTGATAAATATGTTTTGGATGTTTGAATCTAAATACCATTCAAATAATATTTCAATGATAAAGATGTTTAGAAATGATTAATATGGAATAACAATGAATCAGAATGACTTTAGAAAGCTAATAAAAAGAATTCCTTACCTTAAAAATTTTATGCCTGATATTTTTTATGTTCTGATTTTGTGTTCTAGGTATCATTGTAATAGAAAGGGATCTTATATTTTCTCATAAAAAATAATTTTGAGGTATGTCAAAGGATAAAATTCACCTGGGTTGTTATAAAAAAAAATTTGGTGATGATGTTTAATGGTTATGCTGATACCGATTTGTCTAAAGATTGTAATGATAAAAATAAACCTCAATAGAAATATTTTTGTTGGGTTAATGTTGTCTGAGTTGACATAGTAAGAAACAATGTTCAATGTCATTGGTAATAGGTGAATCCAAATATGAACCAACTACTCAGGCTGGTACTCAAATGTTGAGGATGAACGTTTACCAAGAATATTTGAATGTAAATGTTTTTAGACCATTGAAGACACTTTTTGATAATAAAAGTGAAATTAATAATTTTTATAATCATGTCCAACATTCAAGATCAAATCACATAGATATAAATAATCACTTCTTGAAGGATAATGTTGATTTTGTTGTTATTTTACTGGAATAGATTTCATCAAAGTATTAGATTGATGATATCTTTACTAAAGCGATACCAAAATAAATTTTTATGGAAATCAGGATGCAACTACATGTTCATCCACTTCTTGGGTCTTATAAATCACATAAAAGAAGTCTTCCATAGTGATTTGGATTATGTTAACAATGGGGGAGAGTATGAATTTTTTTTACTTTGTAAGAAGATTTTACTTATCATAATTTTTTGAATCTAAAGCTGTGGTTATCATATAATAGAGGAGAGAAAAATAAAAGTCAGAGGAAAATAAAGTCAACAAAGAAATAATGGGGGAGATGATTTTTTAAAAGATAAGTGAGGAGAGGTTATTTTTTATAGACACAATATTTTCTATCAATTTTGGGATGTAATTCAATCAAATACAACACTTTTTTCAGTAGTTTAGACTGAGTGCACTTTATATTGAGAGTGACTATATTTTGATAAAATTCAAAAAACATGATATGTGAATGAAATTTAGATTTGAAAAGTTGATATGAGGGTAATAAAAAAATCAAAAGGGGGGTAATGAAGTACCTTTTGGATAAAGGTTTTAAAAATGTTTTCTTACAACTAATATTTTGCATTAAATGATTTGTTTCACTAGAATCATATCCATGTTCATTATATTCTTACCATCGGATCCAAAAGAATTGATGGAAGAATTTTTTTTCTTCTAGGAATCTATCATTGTTGTAATCAGATAAATAATGAAGTAGCTGACTAGTATTGAGAGAAGAAAGTGATTCAGGAGTCAAAAAATTTCCATACTTTGTAAAAAAATTAGATGATGCTTTTTTGATTCAGAAGTTATCATAATTCATGAAGATTTTCATCATTAATGCTTTTAATGAAATGGTAATGTGTTTTGAGTAATATCAATGCTGAAATATGAATTTTCTTAATCAGATTTATAAAATTAGAGAATCACAAACACCATTTTGTAGTGAATTGTAACCAGTATTCTATAGAAAATCATAACCATCATTCTCAATGAATCCTAACCTGCATTTTAAGAGAATAATAACTAGAATTATATAGAGAATCATAGCCATCGTTTTAAGATAATCGTAACCATCATTTTGAGAGAATTAGATGTATATTTTTGTATAGTATCCTAACCACCATTCTGAGAGAATCATAACCAGTATTCTATGAAAAACATAACCAATATTCAATGAAAATCGCCATATGGAAATAGGATTGTATACTGAAAAATGTATCCATTCTAATTAAAATATTTTAATAGGATGAGAAATAAATAGATTGTAGTATTTTGAAAAGAATTTATATTGATATGGTTATGAAGAAGAACTATTGTGGCCAAAAATAAATTTCAATTTTTTAAAATTCATAAAGAAATCTAAAGAGGTTTGACGATGTTCAAGATAATGTTTAAATGTGAGTGATTTTCTATGTTTTGAGATTTGAGGAAGTGGGAAAGATTTATTTTTTCCCCTCCTTTGTTTACTGAGTTTCCTAAAAATAATTCCTTTGATTATTATTTTATTGTTGAATTTTCGATATAATCGTGAAAGGAAATACACTATATAAGTTCGAGTGGAAGTCCTCATCTTATTAAAAGTGAATTCTTTTGAGTATTCAGGAATAGTGTGATTTTTTAAAATTGAGTTTTACTTCATCTTATTGAATGAAATTGGATCCAGAATACATCATCTTTGTACTGAAAGATATCTTATCCAGATTATAATAGGATTGTATTGAAATAAATCAGATCTAGAATAAAACATCATTATATTGAATGAAATAGAATCCAAATTACATCATCTTTGTATTTAATTAAATCAGATCTAGATTACATCAGCATTGTATAGAAATAAATAAGATCTAGATTACAGAATCATTGTATTGAAAGAAATCAGATCCATATTATAACATAATTAATTTGAATGAAATATGATCCAGAATCCAGTATATTTGTATTGATAAAATATGGATTCACCATCAGAAGAGTGAGTGAATCGGATATAGTCAAATCAGACTAAAGATTTGGACTGATCATTTTTTGAGTAGTTTCAACCAAGAATTTATTCTTTTTATGGGATCAAATGTTTTAAAATAAAACATTTTAAACTAACTGGAGTTAGTATAATAATTCTTATCCAAAGGTAGAAGGTGTCTAACCAGATTTGGAACTATTTTTATTAACTTATTCATAATAATGTATTTCTATACACCCACAAGAGTGGATATGACATAGAAATTGGTTCGCACATTGAGGCTTAATCTCATATATATTGTTTGATTATCCTTCGTACCTTCTTCTGCATGCCTGACTATTAAATAATAGTTGATAAGGTCAAAAATATAATAAGTTATAGGGGATAAGTTTAGAAATGTTTTGAATGTAATAAAAATAAATCAATTGATTCACCCCCTCTTAGTTGTAATTTAATCCTTGAAACATCAAGGGTAATCAGTACTATCTAATTTACTTTATCCATATTAATCATCTCTTTATCCAAGAAAAACACAATTTTTGCAACATCAATGAAATATTAAGGGTTACTATCCCTTAATAAAAATATCACCTCTCCATTAAATACCTTTTTTAGTTCATAATCTCAATTTATTATTTTTTTCAAATCCCTAATGGAAAAAATACTTCATGATTCATATAATAAAATTCTTCAATCCCTGTACATATAAACTTCTATCATTGAAATATTTTCTTAAAACATTTAACAGGATTTATCATCTTATCTCTCAATAAACCTTTCCAATAATATGAAATATGAATAATGTCTTATGTTTCCTCAACATCCATCAAATCATGATTTTACTTTCAATTTATATAATATTGTAATAACTTCCCCTAACTTTGACATGACAATTGAGTTCTCATTATCTTCATATGTATAAGCATTACTCAGGGAACCTTTTTATTATATTCATGATATTTAAACTTAGGTAATCAAATTTTATCATGAATATAATTTCCACATCTCGAACACACAATGACAACCTAGTTAATTCATGTTCCCCCTATGGAATAAAGAAAAACAATTATCATTGAATAAAACCACATAATCATGAAAAATTCCACATAGGTTCCCTAAATAATTACACTTACATTTTTAATATATGATAACTAAGGTTATCTAAAGTTAATAATTACCATATTATAAATAAATTATTCATACTAATTTATAAAGAGATTGTTAATTTCTAAAGAATATTTCTCGGGAGTCTCAAACTAGTTTTGCAACATGTCTTGTTGTCAAGAACCTATTCCCAATCGATTATAGATTAATATGATGTTTTCATGGATGTTTCCCCAATGTAAATAAATTCAAGAGCCACATCTACTTCTATTATACAATGAGGTATGTATTACAAGGAAACCACTATCTCATTCCTTTACCAATATTCCAGGACATTTTATTATACATTAAATCATTATTAGACGCATCCTTTTAGATAACCCTAGAAATATCTTTAAATATATACGTTGGGATCATACTAAATTTTTCTTATCCTATTATCCATTGGTTTATTAACCATTTACTCTTATAAAAACTATATAAACCCATGCATAGCATACATGGATATTACATCTTTTTGGATGAATATTAATCACATTACAAAAATAAATACTATAGGACTATAATAGTGTATTTAATTTTGATAATTGGAAGAATAATTTTCTAACGTGGTGAAAAATATGAAAAATCTCTTATAAATATTGTTACCTATTGTACTCCTACTTAATACCATTATTCATTACTTGGAGAAAGGAAACATAGAAAATAGGTGTGTTTAGATGCTCATAAAGGTTAAATAATAGTGATTTTTAATCATATCATGAACATATTATTGAGTCAATAAGGTTTTCCTTATGAATTTACCATTCATCTTGTTTTGAAATTAACAAACTCCTTTTTTTTAATGAAAATTTCATTTTACCCCTATTTTACTTCCATACGGAAAATATATTTCCCAAAGTAAATTTACCCCAACCATATTTTCATTGATCATATCAATATTTTTTTCCTAAGTATAAAATTCAGATTCATATCTAAAAACTCAGAATCACATAATACTTAGACATGAAGCATTTGTTTTTTGGATCCGAATTCTGGATACGAACTCTAATGAAGTTAAACTCCGAATTTTGGATACGAACTCTAATTAAGTTTAACTCCAAATTCTAGATACGAACTCTCATGAAGTTCCACGTCAAATTCTAGATACGAACTTAAATGAAGTTCAACTCCAAATTATGGATACAAACTCTCATTATGTTCAAATTTTAATATTGGATAAGAACACTCATGAAATTTCTCTCTGAATTCTGGATACGAACTCTCATAAAGTTCCACTCCAAATTCTAATTACGAACATCTCTAAGTTCTGACTCCGAACTCTGATGATTTCTGAGTCTGAATTCTCATAAACATAGACTCTGAACATTGTAAGTCCTAGTACCAAATTCTAGTGAAATCAGAGTGAAAAATTCTTTGAAATTAAGGCTCTTTATTTCTATATAATTCAAGTTTCGAATTCCTACAAAACAGAATCCAAATTTTCTTAAGTTTATAGACTCTGAATTTATTTTTACTTTCATTCCGAACATTAACCTTTTCCATTCCAAACGTTCATTTTCTACTCCATTTAGAATATCAGTTTAGTTGGGCTTACACTTGTTTCATTAAAAAATGATGTCGGGCTTTCAGTTATTAACTAACCATTTTTTGAGTGACACATGTATAGGTCCCTCCAATATTCAAGGAAGAATATGAATGTTGGAGAAGGGAGCCGTCCATTGGAGCTTAACCTATAAATAGGAGATCATTTGAACGTGCTCTAGACTTTTGTAATTATGGTGCACAGAACTTCCTGAAGTGATTTCAAGAGAGAGTGGCTCTTATTAACTCTCATGCTTCATACAGAGAGTTTGAATAGCTTTTTCAAACATTGCATTGTGCAAATTTGCTTCAGGTAACTCTGATTGTTGATGTGTATAATCAAGGTCTTCCGGGGATAGGAAGAAAGAGGTTCCAACAACTTATGGTTTAGGGCATCCTTTCTGAGGAAGATAGAGGTTCTGACTACCTAATAGTTGAGGACTTGTGGGGATAGAATGACAGACTCTTATCTTCGTATCGAGGGATTAACCTAATGTAAGTAAGAATTCTTGAAAGTATAAATCAAGGGACCATTATCCAAGGTTGTTGGATACCCTTCTATTTGGGTTAAAAGACTTATTACTTGTTACTTGTTTTTGTTACAAGTTTTCTATTGCATTTGTATTGATAAGGAAAGTATAACTGTCTAGTACTTCCTTACTCTTGTACTCTGATATAGTTAGATTTTATATGCTTTAAGGTAGAATCTTCATAATTGTAAACTTTAGTTATGTTTCATTTTCAGAATCACTTTTATGGAATTTAGAAAGTGATTAAAACATATAGATGTCTTTTGAATTATCTTATTTAACCTCGTTAAACATAACCATCCTCAAAATTTCCTAAGGGAATTTTTAAAAGGAACAATTCACCCCCAGCTTGTATCTAAGAATATCATTATTATTTTGATCCTACATTTGGTATTATATAGTATATCATACTCAGTCACATATCATCCTTAAAATTGGAATCAAAGGATTTGGTTCAATTAGAATAAATCTCACGATTAGATTCAGAAAGGAATTCTCGGAATAGCATTTTTCGGATTCATATTTTTCGGATTCATATATTTTTATTTGCATTCACTTTTTCTTAGAGTTACAATATGTAATTTCTTGCATAGGATATTTCCTCTAGTTTACAAACTCGTACTACTAACAAGTATGTGTGCCAAATATTTTCTTAAGATTTGCAGGATTAAATGTTGGATCCATTGACAATCTCAATCTAACCTGACCACCAATTTTTTATGGTAACAATTACGAAAATTGGAGAGATCGCATGAAGACATTCATTATCAACACATGAGTTAAAAAAAATTCATTCTTACTAGTGGATATAAAATTCATGATAAATAATTAAGTGCTTTTAAAAACCAATAAAAGCATGATTACCAACTTAACTATAAGGTACGCAATAATTTACTTTGTTCAATGACTAGAAAAATATATAGCCAAATTTCATCTAGTGAAGCAACAAATTCTATATGGAAGAAACTTGAAGTTACTCACATTAGAACTTCTAATGTAATTGAGACCAGAAGAGCCTTGCTTAGAGCTGAATATCATGGTTTTAGTTTTACTAATGGTGAACCCATATGCAAGGTGCAACAGAGATTAAATACTATTGTGAATATTGTACAATAAATGAGTGAAAAATGATTGAATAATGAAGCTCTTGTTGACAAGATTATTGACATCAGGGAAAACGAGTGGGAATAAAAAAGGACTGTAATTGATGACAATAGAAAGATCACTCAGATTACCCATGATGAGCTATTTGGTACACTTCTTCAGCATGAGACTTGAATGAAGAGAGATAATGACATTGTGAAGAAGAAAAATGGAAATGGCAGTGTAGTGTTTACAACTACTTCCAATCATTTGAAAGCTAAGACTCTTGAGATAGTTAGTAGATCTAAATCTAACAAAGTTACTATCCATTCCGAATCTAGTGGAAGTGAGTCCTCAGAAAATGAATTAGAAAATCTTGCTCGAAGGATGAACAAGATAGATGGAAAGAAAAACATTCAATTCAAATACAAGAAGAAGGAATGGAAAGACAAGAATGATTCTGAAGTTACATGCTATGAATACAAGAGAGCTGGACACATTAGACCAGATTTCCCTATGATTAAGAGAAAATAAAGAAATGAAAGGCATTCTAAGAAAATCAAAGAGGTATTACAAGTCCAAAGATAAGAAAGTGTTGAAGGATAATGACACATGGAGTGCTAGAGGTGGAGACTCCTCAGATTAATATTCAGATTACGAATCTTCTAGATAGAAGAATATTTTTCTTTTAGACATGCTACCTATTGATAATCATTTCTTGATGTCTAAGGTACCCAATGATGAATCAGTGACCAATGTTTCTTTGAATTCTAATCATACTAAATATTATAACTCTTATAATGAATAATCCTCTTCTGATGAAGATAATACTTTACCTACCTATGGAGAAGTTTCTATGTTTTCCAAACTTCTTGAAAATTAGAATTCAAAACTCATGAAGAAACTCAATAAGGAAAATTCTAGGATTATTATTCTTACTAAGGAAATATCAGATCTTTCTAAAGATCATGATAAAAAAATGATGATTTTGAAATATTTTCAAAAAATATTGAGGAAGTACGTTTTGAGATGAATAAACATTCTAAAGATCTAGAAAACGTAAAATCATAGAATTTTTTTTAGCCCAACTCTAGTTAGAATGTTTTTGTAGACAAGAATTTAGTTATAAATCTCAAATCTGAAATATTTTCCTTGCGGAAGTGTTTGTCGAACCTTACCCTAGGTAAAGAAAATTTTGATAAAATTTATTCAATAATTCAACCTCGAAGTAATACTTCTGGTTTTGGTTACACATGTTCAAAGCCAATTTTTAGTAACAACTACTTTGTTCCTCAATGTTCCCTATTCTATTCTAAATGTCAGTATGGTGGTCACTAGGAAAATAATTGTTCCATAAAAAAACCCAATCTTTAGGATTTCATAAATCTTAATTTTCTAAGAATATGTGGGTACCCAAAATTTTTCTTTCTAAAATTTCCAGATCTAAGAAAGTCTGGAGTCAGAAAACCTAACTTTTTCTTATTTTCAGGAAAATAGGAAAACTACCAACAGCAATACATGGTATATGTATAGTGGATGTTCCCAGCATATGACTGGTAACACAGACTATTTTTAAAATATTATCAAAATGAAATGAGGAAAAGTAACATTCAGATATAATGCTTAGGGAGAAATTATTAGAATAGGTAATATCATTATTCTTGAAAAAACATTGATTTCAAATGTTTTATTTGTTAATGTTATTATGCACAACCTCATCAACATAAGTAAATTATGTGATGAAGGCTACCTTGTGAATTTTAGGAATGATAGGTGCCTAGTACACAATTCCAATGAAGAGTTTATTCTTTCATACCAAATACAAGAGAATGTTTACATACTAAACTTATAAGACCTCAGGATCCAAGACTTACCTTGCCTTAGTGCAATGGAAGATGATTCTTGGTTATGGAATAGAATTTTAGGACACTGTAACATTAAGTAATTATGTAAAATTTCTATGAAAGGTTTAGTTAAGGATCTATCGAAGCATATATTTAATTTTCAAAAGTTTGTGACCCTTGTAAATTTGGAAAGCAAGATAAATAATGTTTTAAATCAGTCGGTGAAGTCTCAAATACTATTGCATTATATTTAGTGCATATTGATCTTTTTGGTACAACACAAACTGGAATCATTGGGGGAAAGTACTATTTATTTGTTTTGGATGATGATTACACTAGATTTACATGGGTCTATTTTCTAGCAAAGAAGTCTGAAGATTTTTCTTATTTAAAAAGTTTCAAAGCCCAAGTGAAAAATGAGATAAATCTTCCCTTGAAAACTATTCATAGTGATAATGGAGGATTATTTCAAAATATTGATTTTGAAACTTTTTGTAGTAGAAAAGGTATTACTCACAACTTCTCAGCACCCAGAAGACCTCAACAAAATGGGGTTTTTGAAAGAAGAACTATAATTCTTCAAGAGATAAATAGAACCATTTTGAGCGAGTATTCTATTGGCAAACATTTTTGGGATGAAGCTATATGTTCTTCTTGTTACACTATAAATCGGGTTTTGATTAGACCTTTTCGTTATAAAACTCTTTATGTGTTAAGAAATTGTAGAAAACCTAGACATTCCTACTTTAATGTTTTTGGATGCAAGGTATTAATTCTGAATAATAAAGATAACCTACAAAAATTCACACTAAAATATGATGAAGGAATTTTATTAGGCTACTCCACAACTTCTAATGCATATAGAGTTTTCAACAAAAACACTTGTTCTGTTGAAGAAACAGTACAAGTCAAATTTGATGAAACTGATCCTTTTGTTTTTAAACAACCTCAACCATTATCCTCAGATGTGTTTTCAAAAAATGATTAACAACCTTTGAAAGAGAATCCTTTTGATAAGGAAAATTTACAAGAAGATACTTCTGAAACATTTACCCAAGAAGAATTTCTACCCTATGTTGATGAATAGATTTTACAAAACCCAAATCAGTCGCTTCTAAAGAATCATCCTAGAGATAGTATCATTGGTGATGTTAATCATCATATAAGGACCAGTAGTTCCTAACAAAATGAAGCAAAGCATCTATCATTCCTTTACCAATTAGAACCATAAAGCACTGTTGAAGCTTTAGGCGATGATGATTGGATTAAAGCCATGCAAGATGAACTAAATGAATTCGAAAGGAATAATGTCTGGACCTTGGTTGAAAGACCCAAGGAAACTTCTGTAATTGGAGTAAAACGTGTCTTCAAAAATAAGTGTGATTAAAATGGAATCATAGTTAGAAATAATGCTAGATTGGTTACCAATGTATATATTCAACAAGAAGGAATAAAATATGATGAAACCTATGCTCCGGTTTCTAGGCTTGAATCTATACAGATGTTACTTTCCTTTACAGCATTCTTCAATTTTAAACTTGTTCAAATGGATGTGAAATGTATTTTTCTTAACGGTTATGTTCAATAGGAAGTTTTTGTTAAATAACATCCTGGTTTTAACGATACAAAACATCCTGATCATGTTTTTAGACTTACCAAAGCTTTGTATGGACTTAAATAAGGCCCTCGAGCTTGGTATGATAGACTTACATGATTTTTGTTTTAAAATAGCTATATTAAGGGAAATGTAGATCCAACCCTTTTTATAAAGAAATATAAGAAAAATGTTTTGATTGTTTAAATTTATGTTGATGACATTATATTTGGTTCAACTCAGCAATCATTAACTGATTACTTTGCGGATCTAATGAAATATGATTTTGAAATCATTATGATGGGTGCATTAAAATTTTTCCTTGGTTTTAAAATTTCTCAAAAACTAGAAGGAATCTACATATCCCAACATAAGTATATTAAATATCTCCTTAAAAAATATGGATATGACAACACTAAGAGTATAAGTACTCGCATCGGTACCTCAAACACACTTGATCTCAATGAAGCTGGGAAACCAGTAGATCAAACATATTTTAGAGGTATGATAGGAAGATTACTTTACTTGACATCTAGTCTTCTAGACTTGATGTTTTCCGTATGCTTTTGTGCAAGATATCAATCCAATCCTATGTAATCTCATTTAAAAGCAGTGAAAATAATTTTTTGCTACTTAAAGGGAACCACGGATTTAGTACTATTTTACACTTCAGGAAATAATTTTGTTCTAAAAAGTTTTTCAGATGCTTACGTTGGTGGATATAGAAGGGATAGAAAAAGTACATACAGAACATTTCATTTCTTAGGAGATTCATTAGTTTCTTGGTCTTTCAAGAAGCCAAAATCAGTAGCACTCTCCACTACTAAAGCTGAATATGTAGCAGCTGGAAGTTGTTGTTCTCAAGTGTTGTGGATGCAACACACACTCACAGACTATGGCCTGAGTTTTACTAAGACTCAAATTTTGTGTGATATCACATGTTCCATTTCCCTTAGTAAAAACCGTGCACATCACTCTCGTGCAAATCACATAGACATTAGGCATCACATTCTTAGGTATCACACAATAAAAGGAGATATCATTCTATAATTTATCAGAATAGAAGATCAACTTGCTGATATTTTCACAAGATCTTTACCCTCCGATAGATTTAAATACATTAAACATAAGTTATGAATGAAAACCATGATGTAATCCTTCTTCGATAACTTCTTGTTGAACCATTATTCTTATAGTAATATATTCCTTTTCATAGGGGGAGTACATATCTTTATAAGTGTTTCAATATTTTTCGTGATGATATCTCAATATTTTTCATAATGATGTTTCAATATTTTTCATAATGATGTTTTCATATTTTTCGTAATGATGTTTTCATATTTTTTTCTTGAAATAATTCTTTTCAAATTTTTCGTTATAATGTTTTTGTCGTTGGTTTTTTAAATTTTTATAATGGAGATTTTCAGAACTGAAAAGTTTCGTAATGATATGTTTAGAACTAAATCATTTGTAATGGAATTATTCAGATCTTCAATTTTTGTAAAGGAAATTTTTGTAATAGAAATCTTCTTAAAGGAAAATTTCACCCTGAAACTTTTCGTAATTAGAATTTTCATAATGGGAATTTCCGTACTCATAATTTTTCTAATCGAGTTTTGGTACAAAATGTTTTTTTTGCAATAAAATATTTTTTGATCTTATGTTTTTCGTATTAATTTTTTCATAGTCAAATTTTCTTCATGAAAAATATCACCTATTACGAATAAACTTCCTATCCAATCTGAAAGGAATGACTTACTTATTGTTTGTAATCATTTTTTGTTGGTGGTAGTTTCTTTTTTTTTTAAACTTCACGAATTCTTTTCTTATTAATCTGAATGTTCTTCTTAAAACCTCAAAAGATCAGATTCAAGGATTCTTTGCGGGTATGTTATCAACCGTCAGATCAGATCAGAGATCTTTTTAACCATCAGATTGTTTTTGGATGTTGAAAGGTCACCACCATCGCTTATATAATGGGAACCCATAATGATGTCCCACATCGATTTCCAAGCACTCGCGTCTCAAAGCTCTACCTCAGTTTCTAAATCCTATTTCGAATCTCTCATAATTCCTCGAATCCAAATTTTTGTAGAAGTCACTTCTCATGAAATATCTACCACAAACCCAATCTCAAAATGGAATGTATAGATAGAAAGGTTGGTCCATTTGAAATTTTATAAGAATGATTCTATAATATCTAAGAATATTATGTTTAATGGTTGGGAATATGTATGCATATCTAAGACATGTGTTCCAGACATGGTGTATCCGGAATTTCTCATAGAGTTATATGAATCAGTTTGCTTCTTCGAGGAAGAGGGTAGAGAAAAATTTTCTTTTTTAGAGTTATGGGAAGACCTACAAACTTACTTACACCAAGTCTGCAAGCGTGGTGGGGATGGCATACGAAGGAGAAGCTGAATTTTTATCACACAAAATCCAGGATGTTCAAGGTAGTTTTGTTAAGGTAAAGGCCTTACAATATCTTGGACTTGATGATGTTAAGACAGCCAAAATTGCTCACATATATTCTAACAATCAGATTCTTCAGTTGTTTGTACAATGTTTTTTAGTACCAAGAAAGGGTTACAAAGATACTCTCATGAAAATTTATATATATTTATTATACTTCCTGGCAAATCTAAGGAAAATTAATCTCATGAGGCATGTACTTGTTACAATCAAGAATATCGAGGATGGAAATATTAGAGCCAAAATTATCTTGAATCTTTCCTTACATTCAAAGATGATTGGTCGGTGTCTTTAGTTATTCAAAATTGCATGAAAATCCAAGTCTCAGAATAGAAAACTTATGCATGTTAGTGATGACACTCGAAAAAGAATGAATATGGCTTTTTCTAAGGATACAAAAGTGTTTTTTGATCTTCTAGAGGAAGAGGCAGAAGCCAATCCAGAAAATATTGAAATAGCTAATCAATCTAAGAAAGATGGGAAGAAGAGAAAGTTTATGGATATGTAAGAGATAGACAAAACTCCTAAAGCTATGGAAGCTCAATCCGCACCTCCCAAAACGAAGAAACATAAAGCGTATCTAGACGAGGTGGTTGAAAAGTGGAGGGAAAATAAAGAAAAGAGGAAAGAAGGGGATCCTTAGTTTAGAATAGACCCTGCTAAAGCCAAGTCTTTAAGAGAGAATAATACTGAATACCTTAAGAAGACAGAAAAAGAGAATAAGATGAAGAAGAAAATGTCTGAGACTGAAGTTCATCAATCTATTTTTAAATCCACAGAAGTAGCTTCTGAGAATATTCCAGTATTGGAAACATTCTTTGACGAGCCTTTACCTGAGACTCCGGGGAAGAATTTATTCATTCCAGAAAACTCAAAAGAGAAATAAGTTGTTGAGGATGTAGAAGAAGAAGTTGTTGAAGAAGTAGAAGAAGAAGAAGTAGTAGAAGATTATGTACGTGAAGAAAGTGGTGATTTAGATGATCTGATTAAAAAAGTTGATGAATATCATGATAAGGAAAATCCATTAGAAAATTTACCACTCCGAACATCTAAGGCTGAGTCCTCAATGATTATCACTCCCGGAATGGGAGATGAGAAAGATGGTACGAATGATGAAGAGAAGGAAGAAGAGAAAAATAATGAATTATCTATGTAAGAAAGCTATGAAAATTACACTATTGAGGAAGGAGCAGAGAAGGAAACACCTGATGAAGAGAAGATAGTTCAATTATCTGAAAGGGAGGAAGAATCTCCTGATGAGGGAACCATTCCAAAAGTTGATAAGTCTAAGAAAGTGCTTATGGACACCCCAACGAAAGATATCCTAAAAAAATAAATGTTGGGGGATCCTCTAAAATAAATCAAGTGGAAATTGAAGATGAACATTCACCTAGAAAGATATTGGATTCGGAGTCATCTGTATTGTGAAATGATTTTGTTGTTGAGTCTCCGAAGAAATTGGTGGACACAATTCTGATCTTTCCTACAATAGACTCCAGGTTCCAGATTCTTTAGCACAACTTAAACCAGAAGTCAGAATCCATATACATGGTAATGGATAAATATGTGAATATTTAGGTAGATCACAATAATTTTCTTATCAATTATGAGTTACACATAAAATCTTGTAGCAAAATGACTTTATGGTCAAATAAAATCGATGAGGATTTGATAGAGCTTGATACCATTCAGAATGATGTGAAAGAATATTTTGATACCGAGGATTCCAAGATGAATAATCTTCTGGAAAATCTTACCCTTGAGAAAAATACTCAGAATCAACAAGTGAAGGATCTGAATGGAAATGTTAACTCTATTCCTCAAAGCTGGAAATGGGAAGGAGATCTCCGAATTGAGATTGAAGAGAAGATTGTAAAGTAGGATGTGGTTCTTAAGGCTCGGTCTGAGGATCTGAAGGCTCAATATGACAAGATCAAAGCCTTAGAAAAGAAAGCTGATGAGTACCACAAATAGTTAAAGAAGATAAAAATCATTCTGAAGAAGTTAATCCCCTAGGAAAAAGAAGACAAATGGACGAATACGATCTTTTTTTGTAATGTCTTTCCTTGTAAAAATCCTTTCAATATTAATGAAAACTTTGGTTTCTTGTATTGTTTGTATGTCTTAATAATGTTTCATGTACTTTATTTTATTTCAATTCCCTCAAATTCTTTTTGAAAAAAACAAAGGGGGAGAAGGGAAATGAACTCAAATGGGAGAAGGAAAAATCTAAAAGGGAGAAGAAAAATTTCTAAGTTAAAATGAAATATCCTTAAGAAACGGGGAGTTCTCATTACAAATTCATCATTCCAATGAAATCTCTCATTCCAGAAATCTATAATATGATCCATAGAGTTTCATATCCTAAGGGGTCGTTTGTCATATTCACCATTGATCATAAAAAAGGGAGATAAGATTTAATTAAAAGTCTGGAAATTTATTCTATGTCATTACATTCTTTTTCGTAAGGATGTTTGTGCTTTGCAAAAGGAGGATATTTTTTTGTCAATAAGGTTTTCCTTATGACGTTCCCATTCCTCTTGTTTTGAAAATCACAAACATCTTTTGTTAATGAAAATTTCATTTTACCCCTGTTTTACTTCCATAGGAAAAATTTCCTTCCCAAAGGAAATTTACCCCTACCTTGTGTTCATTGATCATATCAGTATTTTTTCCCTAGTATAAAAGTCAGATTTATATCTAAAAACTCAGAATCATATAATACTTAGGCAGGAAGCATTCTGTTATAGGATCTGAATTCTAGAAATGTACTCTAATGATGTTCCACACTGAATTATGGATACGAACTATCCTTAAGTTCAACTCTGAATTCTGGATATGAACTCTCATGAAGTTCCACTCTGAATTCAAGATAAGAACTCTATTAAAGTTCAAATCCGAATTCTTGTGAATTATCTTGTTTAACCTTGTTAAACATAAATATCCTCAAAATTTCTTAAGATAATTTTTAAAAGGTAAAATTCACCCCCACTCCCCTCTTGTATTTGAGAACTTCATTCTTATTTAGATCCTACATTTTTTATTATAGAGTATATCATACTCAGTCACATACCATCCTAACACATATAGGTATGAGAACATGATATAACATTAGAATATCATACCCTTCATAAAAAGTTCATAATCATGAGATAGGAATGATGATAGACATTTCGTAAGACATGAATCATAATACATTCAAGAACCTTAATATTGTGAAAATATTAATGGAATAGAATATATAATTTATAGATGGCACATAAACATGTAACATAATTTACCATAATTTATGGGTCATTTCCAAAACTATATCAGGGAACTTTGTGGGGACTATACCTACTAGAAAATACACACCACCATCCCTAGTGGATTTCCTTTATTGGTATGGGATCATTTTCCCTATTTTCCCATAGTGGATTGGGTTTACACAGCTTCCCATAGTATTTTGGGTTTTCCCATCTACCCATAGTGGATCAAGACACCTATTTCCCATTTTGGATCGGGAGAGACATGTTTCCCATTTTGGATCCAACCCATCAACATGTTTCCCATAATTATCTAATGTGATATAAAAATTTACCTTGTACATTGGTGGGAGATATAGGTAATAATCGTCACATAATAAATTCTTACCTATATGTGCTAAAATATACTAAAAACTGTATTATATAATGACCCATATAATGATATGGGTCTCTTCAACATTATATCATAACATATGAAATGAATTGGGTATCCTATAATTTTATAATATCATTTCCTTTGGAAAAGAGATATGATTCATAATCAATTCATCAAATTATAAACCTTGAAATAAATCATATTTCAAAATAATATGACTAGTGGAAGAGGAATGTCTGTCATAATTATAATTCCTTATAAACATAATCCATTAAAAAATAATATCAATGATATTCTTGGATCATATCTCCATTAATGTAAAAAACAATAACAAATTATGTTATCCCAGATGGAGACGAATTTTAAAATATAACAAGGATCATTTCATAAGATAAATAAACATTAATGGGAAATCACTTAGTCAATACCTCTTCAGTGCGTTTTTTTAAATGAACTCATTTCCATTTAATTTAGAACATTTGTTTGAGGAAAATAACTTTTCTTCTTAGAAAATATCTTATTAAATCAAAACAACATTTGAAACCCATTTTATTTAAAAATAAACTAGAAATCATATAAATTTATCTAGAAAGAATTTAAAACTAATTTTAAATATAAAACATCTTTTAAAAACATTTTATTGATTTTAAATTTTATAATTTTCAAAGGAAACATTTTCTATTCTATAAAACACTTCTTCAATCCAAAAAAATGTTTTAGAAAAACATTCATTGAAAATAAATTTTATGAAAATCAATGTCCATAATTTTTGTAAAATAATTGTTCATAAAAATCTTCTTATGCTTCAAAGGAGGCATCAATGTAAGTATTTTCATGAAGGCAGATAAATCTGTACATGTTGAACATTCATTTTACACCATATATCTTTAGAAAAGTGCATTGACAGAAAAAATGACCAGAAGATTTATTTTTAATAATTTTTTTAAAAAGGTAAATCATGGCTAAAATTATCCTTTAAAAAATATATGTAATAGTAAGAACGTTTTTATACATTTTTAGCAATAATATCTTTGAATAAACAAATATTTCATACTAAAAAAAGATATAAAGTCATATTTTCATAATTTTCTAATTAATTATCTTAAGAACCAAAGAGGGATAAAATGATTCCATTACTTGGATATAACATGAAAACCAAATGTAGGATAAAAATAGTTGTGTTACTGATTGATTGGTCATATTATTTCATCGAAGGAAACATAATCATAAATAATCACGATAAACTATTAGATTATATCAAAAAATTATTACCACTTTGGTAAAATTGTATCCAACTACCCACGAACGAATAAAATTACATGAATCCTACAATATAATTAAAATAATTAAATTCATGATATAATATGTCAATGGAAATTATATACACCACATAAAATAATTTATTGGGTGAATATTAAATTTATCTCACAGAATGAAAAAGTGATATGAAATTCCATTATCTTAATGTCTTGAATTTATTCATACACGTTCAAACCTCCTATATAATAAATATTAGTTTATTATAAATATAAATTAGAAACATATTGTTATATATAATACCATATATTATTTGGTTATGAATTTATATTACTCTTTTATTAACAACTCTTTGTAAATAGTTTGTTTTTGGTAATATCTTCTTTATTTTTCATCTATGTTTTGGATTGTTATTATTCATCCTCCTCATTAAATATTGATTTAATAATTTAAATAATTTTAATCAGGATATAAATATAATATATATTTATTATATATTTATTAATAAAACTCTAAAAATATTGAAATATGAAGTGAAATACACAGTTCATGTAGACGGTATATTGTACGTACACATGAATGTTGTTTCTATTTTATTATCATATGGAAAGAAATAAAGTTAATAAAATATATGTTTATATAATATAATAACATTGAATTATTATTTCGTATATATAATATAATTTTATTTAAACTGTCGATAATATTTTCCATGCAGACCGTGAATGAATCACATCGCTTGGAGAAGGCCAAAGGCCACATGGCCACAAATAAAGTCAACATATTTAAACAATGTAGATAGAATAAAGGTATGTGTTTATATAATATTTATAGAAGTAAAAATAAATCATAAAAACATATATCTCATATAAAAATATATTTTAATCATAATTATCAATCATTATAGGTTGTATAGAAAAGAATAACAACATCGTTTCATGATGTGGTAGTTCACCGTACACAAAAATGATTTGTTCCTTACCCATTAGATGGAATTTTGTGTAATTTTAGAAAAACAAATTTGAATAAAAACATATATGAATTTTCAAAATACAATTTATATTTATAATCATTAAATAATAATTTTTTATATGGTTGAGTATGAAAATAAATCAAAGGATCTTGATGAAGGATGTTATCTCTTCTTTGTGTAATTCCTCTTGGTTTTCACAAAACGGCTTACTTGGTTGGATTTATACCCAAAGAGAGGACTCTAGGTTTAAGGAAGGGATGTTGGAAATTATTTGAGTATATTTTTAATGAATTTTTTTTCAACATTGTTAATATGTGGGAGGGATTAGTGACTTTTATATAGAAGAGGAGTCAAATTCTTGTAATTTTTTTACAAGGGAATTCCACCAACATTTTACTTATATCAAGTTTCTACAATAATGGTAAAAATTGGATATAATTTATTATATATTCTAAATATGTACATTTAATTGTTATTGGACACGTTTCTAGTCCTTTTTGGCCCTTAAATATTAATTTTATTCTTTTGTTAAGCTATATTTTCTCTTCAGCACTAAAATTAATTTTAATCGGTTTCATTAATATTTTTGGTCAACAATAAATTGAACCTTATTATAAATTATAATTTTGACATAATATATTGAATTCAATTTTCAATATTCTAATCAATTATGTGGTTGAAATTAATATTAATTTAATCTCTCAAATAGGAAAACACATAGGGTTCTAAAATAGAAAATGTTAAAACTTTTAAAATGTTTTTTATACAATTTCGATTTTTTATTTAATCAAATTAACAAAATTATATTAATTTATTTAAAATACTCTAATTATAAATTAAAACCAGACCAAAAATATTACATAACAGTATAAGTAAATTTGATGAAAAATAGTTTTGACTTAAAATTCATTATTTGTCAATATTCTTAAAAAATGAAGCTTTCCAGAAAAATACTAGAAATTCATTGAATTTCAATTTCCTGAATCCAATTCCATTAATGAATTTTCTTGTCAAAATAAATTCATATAGAGTTAAAAAATTTATTTATAATGTTTTTTACATTAAAAGTTTGTAAAATTACATTTTAGATATAAAATTATCTTTTTATTCATGAAATTGGTTTTATTTATATCATATATATATATATAATATATTAGACAAGTATAAATAGTATTTATAGAATATATCATATATAATATTTTTTAAACATTAATCAAAATAGGTATTTTTACTTTATTGAGAGAAAATTATGATTGTTTATAGAAAAATAGTTTTCTTAGAACATGAATTTCATCATTCTCATATAGTTTTTACCTTCATTTATAACAACTTTACAAATAAATAATTAATTTAATATATTTTTTTGATTATATTTTAAAATTTTAATTAATATTTTTTTAAATTATATTCCTACAACTATTAATTATGTATAATAAGTTTTTAAATATATCACAACATGTATATCATAGTTCTGTAAAATTTGTGCTTTCAAATAATGTTTATTATAAAAAGAACTTGGTGTAGTATTTAATGAAGGAAAAGTATAATATTTCATGAACCACTAGATAATATATGTGTTTGGTGTATTTTCATCTCGACATGGTGATCTATGTAATGAAATCCACACATAGTTCCTTCATTTAAAAAATATATCGTCACTATTCTCTAAAATGTAAATGATAATAGAGAATAAATTAATTCAAAAAATAATATTTCAAAAAATCATGGATTGTTATAGTTCCCATTGGTGCTATTATTTATCACGTATTCCACATATTTTATCCCAAAATAGTTTTAGTGGTATTTTTTATTTGAGTAATTATAATTATAATGAATACATGAGTTTGAAAAGGAAAACACATCCAATTCCACCCTATAGAAGTGGGATGGGTTATCCCACTCCATTTAGTTGAGTGTGGTGATTGGGATATCTCCCTTTGTAAATGTGGATGTCCATAAAAACATAGTGATTATAGTGGTGTTATAGAATAGTTATTGTGATGTAATGGAACATAAAAGGACGAAACCATAGTGTTATGTTTTTTGTGGAAGAAACAACTATTGTTTTTTGACGACACTATAGTGAAGGTTGTTTCATAAGATGACAATTCAAAATTGAGGGAAATAATTATGAACCTTCTAGGAAATATCATGAATTGTTCTATAATAATTTCTTAAATTTATACATCCTAATTCAAGACTTATTTTGTGGAATTTTCCTTGATAAAAAGGGTGAAGCAATTATTGGATTAATTAACACTACATGCAAAGAGAATATAGTCCACTAAAGTGTTTTATTTGACTATAATAATGAATCCCTTGGAGGATTTTATGGGGTGTTCTTCTATATCATAAATACAATTATAGTGTGAAATTTAATTTCAAATGATATACTAAAATATTAATGGTTATTGAACATAAAAATAATAGACTTATAAATAAATGGACAATACATAAGGAAAAGGAGAGGTTCATATTGTTGTGCACAAGTGGAATATTGTCACGACCCACCTTCTCCAACATGAGGGAAGGGATAAAAAAAGTTCCCTTCTCTTCCTTCTTCAAGGTGAAAGAGAGATAATGACCCTGATTTCGACCTCTATTAGGCCCAAGAGTGGTGAATTGCACCGTGTGTATTGAATCTCACATAAATAGATGGCATTACCATTTTATAGAATATGATCAGGAGATTAGTTGTCAAATTCCAGCAACCCCAAAGAGTAAAGGTATATTCAAAGCCCAAAAACTCCATTTCCACAAGCGTGTTCACAATTAAAACAAATACAGGGTAAGAAAAACTCTAAAATAATGTACAAAAAATGGAAGGAAACTAAAAAACAACATCCTCTATCCTAACACCTGAGCTAGTAAGGTCCATTGTGGTCCTCAATGCCCTCTTAAAATTCTGAAAACAGTATCACATACATAGGGAGAGCAAACAAGTATACTTAGTAGAGAAACTAAAACTACTTGTTCACAAGTGAGGGAACATATTAATGTCCATGTGAGAAAATAGTAGAACCTCAAGCACCAACCATGGAATACTAACAATCCCAACCTCAAAAAGTCATATTCACCCACATAACACAATTAATATAAAGTAATAATATAAATATATCATCATTTCATGCACCCCACACACCACGTTTCTTGCTAGTTAACTGTTCATTCCTAACAATATGACATCTGGAATTTTCCACTATTCCCACACTCAATCCCCATACCACAACCTACCCGCACACACATGGGTCTCAAACCTTACACAACCACACCTACAGAAATATGGTCCACAATAGCCACTGCCATTCCCAAAGATATATCTTCCCCACTAATTAAACATCACGCCCACAGACACCTTGTAATAATCCAAAATATAGTTGGAAAAACATACTTGGCCCGCAAATTTCTAATCCCCTGATCCAAAAAAACCCTTTTCCTAGAGGATCATATATTTTGGTAATCCACAAGCCATTATATCCATCCAAAAAACTCCCATGCGGTATGATCCAAAATTGGGTTTGAGGAAAAAAATAATTAAACAAAAATCCATCCTCTCACTAGGATGTTTGGGAAAGAAATCCTCCTCCCTGAAATGGAGGGTCTCGACACGTAGACCTCAATAACGGTGGGTGTATATATGTAATAAAAAACTCAGACCCAACCTATGGGTTTCACACAATAAACAACAAGCCCACACCTTCATCGCTTTTTCTGCTACCGCTACTTGCCCAACCACACAATAGCTTTTTCCAAGAATAACCCCATCCTGCTTTTCATTCAATTTCCATTTATTTATTTATGGAGATTCATTTAATTTATTCTAAAAATATAGGGTAACTACCAACTATAACCATACAAGACAACGAACAAAAAAAACTACAGTCCCACTACATAACAAGACAAAACAACAACACAAAACTAGACTTACAGTCTCACTACAAATCCATGTTAAACTATTACCAACTATCATTCTTCAAAGTAAAACATCCCATTCCATCTCTCACAAACCATCCCTATATCCCCGCCACCCATGTAAAACCTCAATGATATCCCACTTCATAATAAGTCAACAACTATACCGCATTCCCACTGCTCGATGTCATTTCATGACCAGAACAAACCATAAATGAAGTTCAACTACCTTCGTGTTCATCCATTCCACAGTCAATAAGTATCTCAGATTGAGACACAAACATACCAAGGAGAGTACCACTATCTACAAGTTTATTCATACCCCATTCAATCAATCTATGATACTGAGACATCAAAACTCCCCCTTGTACTACAAAACACACCAAACCCACATAACCTAAACCAAAAAACACAATACATAACAACAAAAATTAAAACCATACTTATTAAAATTTTACCAAAAATGGTTCATTAATTTTCCCACGAATATTAACAGGGGTGATCATAGAATAGATTTTACCCTGGGGAATCCATTTATTAAACCAGATACATGTGATTAAATAGTTTTTATGTTACTCCTATTTTTTTTAAATCACCTAATGAAAGTTAGAGTATCACTGGTGAATAAGAAAATAACACCAACGGTAGATATTTTTAGAGGGAATATACATACAAAAATGCATAAAATGAATCCAAGTTCACAAATAAAACTAGTATTCAAACATCCAACCACACCCTTCCAATTATTTACTTATGTGGGTTATCTTATTATCATAGTAAATTTTTGATTGATTATCATTTCAAGAAGTGTTCCTAGCTATTCTTTACAAGGAAAAATTAATATATTAACATCTCATGATGCATAATTGAAGAGAATAGAATGAAAAAACTCCCTACTTGGTTGATAAATTATTGAAGTTCCATCTTACACAAAGAAAAGGGGATGGCACGAATTATAGGAAAAACATTAAGGCTGACCAGGATGGTCTCCATCACGGTTTCACAACTCGTCTCGATAGGGAGTCTCTAGGATCACCATTAGAAAAAAACAATGAACGAAAAGAGGATCTAGACTTAATAATTTCTCAGAAGCAAAAAATAGGGAGACCATTTTGAAGCACATAAAAGATAGATTCTGGATTGACCACGAAGAATGGTGGTTTCAAACATTGGAATTTATTGATATTAAAAAATTCCCCTCCTAAATTTTGGAGAAAGAATAGAGGATGGCTATGAGTTGAGAGACAAAATTTTAACAGGAAATAACACATAATAGGGGAAAAACTAGGAAAACTCGAAAATTGAGCAGGGGGTATGACACCATTTTTTGAGAAAAATGGTGCCACTGTAAATGGTGTGAGTGTGAAGGTACCACCATATCAGTGAAAATTTTTCGTGGAACCATGTTTTTTTAAAACTTCTAGAGAAAGCCACATTTATCCGTACAAACCCGATGGCCACCATATTTTTAAAATGGTAAGGCTGGGGAAAATGGGTTATTACATCCAATACCTCCCAAAGTATTCAAATCCCCGATAATGAAAAACCAAACCAGAAGTGAGAGAGAGTCGAAAAAACCACCTCTTAAGATGCCTCTCAGGGATAAACCACCATGTGTTAAAAATTGGAGGGTAAACCACACTATCCATGAACACATTTTTTACATATATATCCATATAAATTAGGGAGACACTAAGGATCAACAGTCCCATAAAATCATACAAACACCAATGATCACAATTTCCAAAAACAAGGATTAGGAGGGTCCTTCCCCATATCAAGATACTATTCGATTTGGGTGGCAATGACTCTCCCATAAAGGTTTAATCTCATTCGCATTAATGTGTCTCGATTATGGATTATGTCCTCCCATCCCCAAAGTCAGGATTTTTCACACAAAACAAATGAACAATGAAATATCTTATCATAGAACTAGTGTGGTTAAACATTACTTCCTAAGCAAGGTATAAAGATAAAACATGATAAAAACACAGAACTATTATAGGTTCTGGGCATGCATCTATGTCTCCTATTCTTGGGTACTCTCCTCAAGGATACCATGCCTCCACCACACACAAACCTATGGAATGGTCCATCCACAAATAATTGTGTCCTTACAATCCTCGATCCACACTGGTCTCTCCACAAACGTTTCTTATTTCTAGATATCCATCCCTCCCCTATAGATGATGTGGGATTCATCATATAGATATCGATGGATATTAGAGACATAAAAGATGTTTTTGATCCTCTCCCACCATTGTGGTAACACCAGCTGATTTTCCAGCTCACCGACTCATCCAAAAACCTCAAAAGGTTTGATGAACATGAGATAAATCATACTCCCCCTTCCATACATCTAATTTCCATATCGAGGGGAGACCTTGATTAACATGTTGTCCCCAACCTCAAACACTTATGGTTTCCTCCTATGATAGACAAGCGACTTATGCCAGTCCTGAGATGCCTTCTTATTTTTATGCACAAGTTGAACCCCTCTTACGTGGTCTTCACTACCTCTTGGACATGAACACTTGCCTCCCCAACCATTGTCCAACACACGGGTGAATGACATGGTCTTCCATAAAAGGCTTCAAATGGTTCCATCCCAATGGCTGAGTGATAGATTTTATTGTAGGAAAACTTCATAAGGTGAATGTGTCTTACCCATGGTCCTCTGAAGTCCATAACACATGCCTACAACTTGACTTCCATGATCTAGACGGTCTAGCATGTCTGCTCATACATCTGAGGATGGAAAGCACTACTAAGGCACAATTGGGTGCCAAAATAATTCTAAAATCCCTTACAAACAGATGATGTAAAATGCCCGATCTAAAATGATGGATCTTAGAACTCCATGTTGCCTTACAACTTCAGCAATATAACTCTATGCTAAGGCATCCACTGTGCTCTACTCCTTAACTACTAAAAATTGATCTAATTTCGTCAATCGGTCCACCACTACCCAGTTGGAATCACAATCTCACACAACTATGGGTATTTTTGTAATGAAATACATCAATTTTTCATCCCACATCCAGACAACAATATCTAAGGGAAATAACAGACCGCCGAGAACATGGTGTCCATTCTTCTCCTGCTGACACATGAAGAACCCTTCCACAAACACGGCAACAACCCGCTTCTCTTTAGTCCACAAAAACAGACCTCTCAAGGACCTTTACATCATGGAGAATCCAAGATTTACTACAATGGGTGAGTTATTTATCTCACTGAGAACTCCCTCGAGCATCACCACTGGGATAAACAGCTTCCCACAGAACAATATCTGATTTTGACTATCCTTCTTCCATCCTTCTCTTGAATCACCCTAGATAAAATGATCATGTATCACTTCAACCATTGAGTCTCCATACAGATACTCAACCACATTCCATACCAAGGAATACTGCACTATCATCTAAAACAGATAGCCACTACCATCCTCCACTCTCATGCCTAGACATAAATCATTCAACAACCTCATTGACTTCTTTGAATATAAGGACTCTCAAACTACATCCTTCCATGAATTCTTTATCAAGGAATCATCTTCCATGTTCTCATTTCCTAATGTGTAGTAGATATTGATGTTGTATTTCTAAAAAAACTCCATCCACCTTCATTGTTGTAAGTTTAGGTCTTGGTAGGTGAAGACATACCTCAAGATCTTGTGATCTATGAAGACAAAGAAGTGTTCCCCGATGTAGTATTGTATCCAAAACATTTGTGGGATCATAATCACTTCATGTTCCAGGTCATGGGTGGAACATATACATTCATTGGTACATAAATACCTAGAACCATAAGATATCACTAATTGTAGTTGCATCAACACACACCATAATCAAAGACATAAAGCATCAAAAAACACCTCAAACTCCCCCCTCTTATGGAAACCTTAGTACTGGGGCACTGAGCATCTTCTCTTTCATATAGGTAAAATATTTCTACCACTGTTCACTTCATAAAAAAGCCTAGTCTTTTCTGGTTAAAGCTGTCAAAGGTGCCGCAACTTGAGATAATTTGTGTATGAACCTATGATTCTGAAATTCCATTCCAAGGAAACTACAAACCTCTACCAAAGTCTTGTGTTCATCCCAAGAATAAAAAATCTTCAACCTTTTATGGGTCCACTATTATTCCCAACTGGGATATGATGTTTCCATAGATGTTCACATCTTATGTCCACAAAAAGCACTTGGAAAACATCCGATAGAGATGGTAGTGTTGGAGGACCTCCAAAACTATACATAAGTGCTTGGTGTGATCCTCATCTAATCTTGAGTAGATCAGGATGTTTTTTGATGAACATGACAATGAAACAGTCCAGATACTCATGAAAAAATAGGGTTCATGAGCCCCAAGAACACAGCTAGTTCATTTGTAATGCTGATCAATAGGACCACAGACTCAAAGTACGCATACCTTCACCTAAAAGCAGTATTCAGGATGTCACTCACCATCACCCACAACTGGTGGTATACAGAATGCAGATCAATCATATAAAACCTATATGCTCCCTTTAACTCATCTAAATGGTAATAGATCCTTATGGGGGGTAATGACTCTTAAAAGTTACCTATTTCAGTCTCTGATAGTCTATGCACAACCTGATAACACTGTCTACCTTCTTTGAAAACACGATTGGAGTACCCAATGGAGACATTCTTGTTCAGATAATTCCTAATTCATGAGGTCATCAACATAAATCTATAAATCCCACAACTCATAAGGCACAATTCTATAGAGAGCCATCAAAATTGGATGAGAACCATGTTATAATTCTATCTCGAACTCAATATCACATTGAGGGGGTAGAGTCACAACATCATTGGAGAAGAAATCCATGAAATCATAGATAATCCTCAGAACTCCAACCATTTCTAAATATGACGATTCCACTAAAATCTCAAAAACAAATAATGAAGGGGCACCACACACCGGCTTCCCTCATGGTAACTACACTATCCAATGAAATCTATATGTTGGCTTCCCGTATTTGAGAACCCAACCCTTCCTTATAAGTAGTCGATAACAAAATGAATGTAAAACAACTAGTCAATGCCTAGGATGATGTCGTATGGTTTAATATGTAGTAGAATAAGATCCCAAGTAGATTGATGTGGCCCCAACTTCAGTTTACATACTTGAAGAAAATATAACACGTTTTTCTAACCTCCAACTAGCGTATTAAACACCAGGGGCCTGGAAAGTCTCCCATTGTATAGACCCCAGGCATTGGATATTCTAGGCACACCAAAGGAATGAGAAGCTCAGGAATCAAAAAAAATCACAGGATAGAGTAATAAATACTGTGATCATACCTTGAACAACTTCTGGACCTATTGAAACTACTGCCTCTAAATCATGAAACTTTCCATTAAAAAACCCTCTGCCCCTCAATGTTTTGCTCATCCCTGACCATGGCCTAGTAAAGGCCCCTAAGGAGTGACCTGAGGTTAGCCTCCTCCATCACCGTCCTCCCTTGCTAGAGAGGGAGCTCACTACTCTAGCTATTGGAAGTGTCTGGCTGGAAACTACTGCTACTGAGGTTGGTGGTGAACCCGGCCACATACACTGTACTATATTCAGACATGCCACTTATTCAAAAGGTTCTGATGACAGCCAGAGATAAAACATTTTTTCCCTAGGCCCATCTTTAAAGGACATGGACTAGGAGATAAAAATTGGAACTACTAAGGCCTACTCCCTAATGGTAAAAATCTAAAGGGCCCTCACGTGGGAGACCTATTACTGATGGCCATTCCCTTTGACGAACATTGTAATATCCCCTCTAACGGCACACCTCCCAGCATGTGAATCCTCGCCCCTAAATTAGCCATATCTTGAACCTCCAATAACATTGGTCAGGTAATGAGAGTAAGATCATACTAGAGAAAAGGTCTAAGTGCCTCTTCTAAGTGACCTTCATGGGACACCTCATCCAAGAAGATGTCCATCAAAAAATAGAAGAGATCATTGATCTTTATCCTCAAATCGATCTCCAAAAAACTCCCATGCTAATGTGAGAGAAACTCCTACCTTTTCATGGACTTTTTTGTGGGTGAATAGAATTCTGCCCAGAACTAATTCTCTATGTCAGCCCATGAAACCTCAGTTCCCATATTCTCCCCGAGGTAATGAATCCACCAATGATGTACCACTCCTATAATCTGGCTCATGGTCATAGGAACCTAATACTCTAACAGAGCCGAGTTCAAGCTTAATGCGATCACTAACTCATTGAGTTATCTCTTCATCTCCATGTCTGATAAACAACCATCATAAATTCCCAAATTCTGCCGCTAGATGGAAAAAAATGACTTTTTCCACTGATTGACCTCCTACTCTCGATCAACCCTCCAATGAAAAACCATATCATCTTGATAGGCCTTGACTTCCTATAAAAATTGTGGATGATGTTCAAGTTCCATATTTTAAAAGATAGACAGAGAATTCTTAACTTGAGTAATGAAATTCACATTTTTGTTAGAACTATTTATTGCTTGTTTAATTCCAAAAATAACCCTAGACACACAATAATAAAAGTCATTATGGTTCATGTACCTTTCCTAGGGTCTCTACCATGAAATTTGTGTAGCCTCCCTTAATCCTTCAGTATATCCAAATTCCTTGCATCATTTCAAGGGGTTCCAAAAATCCAATGTCCAAGATGGTATTCCTTGGCAGATTTCATGCACAAAGATTGCCTAACATTGTTTCCCAACAATCCCATGAAATCTTCATTATACCTAACCCCAGAATTCATCCTATATCTCAACCATCTTCTCTAATACCATTCCAACATGACCCAACTTCTCCAAGATGAGGGAAGATATGGAATAGTGCTATGCCCTTCCTTACTCAACGTGAAGAAGAGATAAAGACCCCCAAGTACTGCCTTTGGTAGCCCTAGAGTGGAAAATAGAACCAAGGGTATAGAATCTATCACAAATGGATGGAATTTCGATATTAATAGAACAAGAACATGATATAAGATTGTAAATCCCAGCAACACCAAAGACTAAATGTAAAATAAATGAAAAAAAACCATTTCCACATCCATTCTCCAATGTAAAACTCATACAAGGTATTAAAAACTCCCAAATAATGTACCAAAAAGAAAGGAAACTAAACTGAAATAGCCACTATCCTAATACCTAAGCTATAAAGTTCCCAAATTTCCCTCAAAATCCTCCTAGATACTTGAAAACATGTTTACATACGTTGGGTGAGCATACATGTACACTCAGTGGGGAAAATAAAGCTACCCGTGCACAGGTTAGAGAACATACTATTGCCCCAATTAGAAAATAGTAAAACCTAAGGGACATTACATGGAATACTGACTAGCCTAACCTCATCATGGCACAGTCAACCAAGTATCAAAAATCATGTATAGTATTAATATAAGATCATCGACATTTTGGGCACCCCGCACACCACATTTCCTGCTAATTAACTGCTCATTCCTAATGATCTAAGGTCATGACACTTCCAATATTACCGCACACAGTCTCACTACAAAAACCTTCCCACACACATCTGGGCCTCAAACCACATAAAACCATGCTAGTAGGCACCTGGGCCACAATTTACACTACCATACCCAAAGTCACCTAGGCCTCAACAAAAGTACCATGCCCAAAGACACCTAGGCCTCATCTCAAAGATACTTGGGAAAAAACATAACTGGCCCATAAAAACATGAGTCCCTTCTTCCAAAAAAACCTTTTACCAATTCATTTTGGAGTTTGGTACGTCTCAAGCAATTACAGCCTTCCAGATTATACCCAAGTGGCAAGATCTGTAAGAATGTGAGAAGAAGAAAATAAGAAACCCACCATCCATCCTACCACCAGGATGTTGGGGAAAGACACCCTCCCATATGAAATGGAGGTGTTCAGAACTTATTGAACAAAAGGGTGGGGAGCCTATATAAATAACAAGGAACTATAATATATATATATGTAAGCAAAAACATAGTCCCAACCTACCAGTTTCAAAAACCAGACAGCAAGCCCACACCAGCATCACTTTTGTTGCCTCCCCTACTTGCACAACCACACAACAGTCACTGCCAAGATTAACCCCTCTACCATTTCATTCAATTTACATTTATTTATTTAAAGGGATTAACTTAAATTATTCCAATACTACCTGTCAACTAGAAACTGTAACCATACCAGACAATGAACAAAACCAAACTAAATCCCCACCATACAATATCTCAAAATAACAACACCAAACTGGACTTGCATTCCCTCTAAATAGTAATTAATTTATTACCATTTCGTTTTTTGAAATGAGGGTTAAACAAGAATTTACACCCCATGATATATATATATATATATATTTGTGGGATCCCCTAATTATTTAATTATATATAAATATAAGTGAATTGAAATAGTGTAAAATGGGTATAAATATTCACTACACAACTTTCTAGAATGGAATATCATCAGAATCTTTTGGAAACATAAAGAGTGTACATAAAGGTTTATAGAAGGATTCATTAAGATATAAATGGGAATATAATCAATTTGATGTAATGATGAATTTAAGAGGGATTTTTTAAAATATATCCCAACAAGAAAAATTGAAAATATGATAGGATAATATAATAGATGTTCTTTTATATAGAAAATAAGGTCAGGACATCCTACATTGAGTTGGTACTTCTACATGTTTTGGAGGAGCTTCTTTAGAGAATGGGGGAACCTTAGGGAGGAGTTACAATGGAAGTGGAAGCGGAATTTAGTTCACTATTTGTTTGTTTTTTGAATATTAAATGGATGTTTTTTTAGTATTATATATCAAAAGAGAGAATAATTATTTATTAACATCAAAATTTGGGTATTGTAATCTATATGTAAAAGTAATCAAAACCAAAAACCATAATATGTTTTTCAATTGGTTTATAATAAAAGTGGAGTGGTTTTAATTATATTAATTTTTAGAAACAAATATCATTAAAATAACATCATTCATGATGTTGATGTGAGTAATGTTTATAAGGAATTTATTTTAAAACATTAAAATATAACTTAGATTGTGAGGATTCATAAACACTTTCTTCAAATTCTTTAAATTACATAAAAATTATTTCAAATAGGAAATATATATTTTTAATGGATGCACCTTACAGAATTTTTTATATAACCTTAGGTCGTTATGATGTTATAACACACATTGTATATTTCTATCATACTCAATTTTTACAAAAACAATTTAGTTATATAAAAAAATTATAAAAATTTCACCATTAGAAAACAACAATGTGATGATTAAAAAAATAATATATATTTTATCTAAATATATATATGTATGGTAATATAAATTTTAAATTAAAAATCCCCTTTTATTAAAAGAAGACTATATTTTTTAAAAATAATTGATTGATAAACCATAAAAAATATTTTTGATTTCATAAAATTATATAATAATATATATTTAATAATTATTATTTTATAATTATTATTTATTTTTTTATTCTCAAATACAATTTTTAATAGTTAAACATTATTCATAATAATGGATAAATTTTATAAAATTTTTATTAAAAATAGAAATATAAAAAATTCAATCTTTTAGGGTCAAGATAAAAATTCCATTATTACAAGATTAAATTTGTTAAGGGTAAGGTGAGTAATTTTTATAATATCATTGGTTTTTTTTGGTGAACTTAGTTTGGGGTATGATATTGACGAGAATGAAGTTCTCTCATATATGATTTAATTCATTCTTTAATTATTGAATCTTATATTGTGTCTGTTAAAGAAAAATAACACTGATTTTATCTCCCTCATATGAACTAATAATTAGGATTCATATAGTACGATCATACTAGTCGAGGCCATAACATATTCTATATGTTTTAGTCTTCCTTTATCATGACCACCTAAATATTCCAATCATATGATCAATGTTCAATGGATGTATTATCAATTGTTACAATTCATAATGGTTTTTTAAATAAAAAACAATAGAATGGTCCAAAATAAACAAATTAGTGCATGCATATTGTTTATTTTCATTTCATAAAAATAAATTTATGTAGTCAATAAGATAATTTCATTTAAATATTTTTGTGTTGTAACATAATTCTAACATTCATAATTTAACCCTCAAATTATTCGTTTCAGACACCAAAATAAATGAGGGTACTTCTTTTTCATTTCTGTAACTTGTTGTTTGGTTTCTTCTTCCAATGTGGATCTTCCAAAAAACATTGTCTATGTGAACAATCACATTTTCAAAAATCGTTGAAACTATAAAAAAAACATTTCACCACAATATCTTCATATGAAAGATCATTTTTTAATGGTGCCACCTATATATTCAAAACATGTGAGGGGTTTGGTATGTACTTTTGGAAGAGTGATTCATGGAATGCATCATATACATCAGATAGGTAATGTTTGATTTATAGCCAAAAGGCCCCTACTCAGATGCGATCATGTATCTTAAATAGGTTTATGTATCATTAAATAATATTTCCATTATTCCAAAATCACATTTATTTATTCCATGGTGATATATAAATAAAAACATTATCTCTGACCTCAAACTCTTAATCTCATTTATGAATACCTTCAAATATTTTCTATTTACATTGTTCTGATATCCCATGACACATAATGGATTGAAAATTATCAATAATTTATTTAATAATATTGTTTCTTAGTTCCTTGGAATGTGTATTCTTGTTTTAGAATCACTACTTCTAGGTAGTTTCCATTGGATATATTCATTGAACCTAAAGAATCCAACACTTCATTATCCAAAAGGGACATGTCTTCCAATGGAAATAATTTATTAATTTTGATCCTATGATACTTAAGAACAAGAATTGGTCGAGATGTTGGATGTTCGGATTCATCAAACCCTTTTGGGGGGAATTATTGTCTACAACGGGACTCTATTTATAGATTTGTGAAATTTTCATGAATCTTTATTAATTCACCAAGTATAACATATGTTTACTTTTTAATTTGAAATCATTTATTAGCATTTGTGAATTTTAGAATCATCTATATGTATTTGAGGTACGCTAATAATTTTATCATATCATATACAATTTATAGATATTTTTAATCATTGTGGTGATGATAATGGTTTTTAAGCCACTAAGTAGGGAACTCTAGAATTTGTTTTTCATATATGGATACAAATGTTTGTTTGGATATTTGGATCATAACCATAAAATTTGCTACCTACATATCCTTGTCAAAGAAATCATAACCCTTGTAGTTTAGTGCTTTTAATAGAACACCTCATACCTTTTAAGGTCACGTGATCAGTACCTAACCTTACTATTTATCGTCACTTGTTAAGGAAATCTAAGATAAAGGATCTTAGTAAAGGATTGTTGTGGGACATATGACAAATAATCCCAAAGAACAAGGAAAGAATATTGTTTTCTATATAAGATTACACCATGTTGGGAGTATGGCCCAATGAGAACAGGGTTGATTTGAAGTGTTTTTTTAGCCTCAAAGAGGATACCTACGTATCCCATTTACATGGGAATCAATGACCATGTAGTTTGATGAGTCTCATAGATGTGTGTAGTACTTTGAGAGAAATTATTTTTTTCTTACTTCCTGAAAAATAATTTCTCGATGAATTTGGTTTTTAATATAGAAATTATTCTTATGAGGATTCTCGAATTAAGGGAATTAGGGTTGGACTCATAAAGAGGATATCAACTATGCTCGGGCCTTAAGAAGGCTTCCTACATATCCCAATTATTGTGGGAATTAGAGTTCTTGTAGAACATTACCCATGTGTGTTTTTGAAAATGTTGTAATCATCATGAATTTCTAATCCATCAAGAGTTATGTTGATTATGAGAAAGAATAGTATGTAAAACATTCAAAATATGAACCCCCACTTTTCCTCCTCCGCTGGTGGAAGAGGACGTGCCTACGGTGGTGAGGGTGATGTGTCTGAGGAGACCGGGGAAGTGGGTGGGGTGAAAAGCCTTCCATCTATTCACATTACATTATACAACAGTCTAATATAAGGGAGAAGTAATGGTTAAGGAAGTATAGGGGAGAATCATTGTATCCTCACACTTGAAATGTTAGGGGCTTACACCATGATGGATACCCAATAATTTTTTCCGGAATGGGATGGAGAATTCTTCTATTTTCAAAAGAAAAACTAGGTGTGAACAATGCATTCCCAACCGGAGACCTATGTTTTATGGTTTTAGAGATGTGAAGGGAAGTTCAGAACCAAAACCCTAATTCTAAAGTCATGGAACATCCGTATACTATTCATGGAAGAAAGTTACATATGACTACATATATAGAAACCCCAAAACTCCATGAATTCTAACCCAATTGTGAAACAAATGTGGGAAGCCACTGATTGCGGATAAACAAACCTAAATAAGAAACATGCAGATGTGCCTTTCCCATTGTTTTGATATGTTAGGAGGTTTTGGTGGAGTTTTTAACTTAATCCCATTCAGACAAGGGATTCAATGAAGAATATGCCTTTCATGAATGTATTTGAAGATGGCTTCATGGCATGTAGACTGAAGGGAGAAGGTGAATAAAATATGGTCACCCAAGTATGCATTTTCATGTATGAATGGGTGCGCAAGTATATTTGGGCGACCTCATGTTCCCATAAGTGACAAACAACCTAGATGTTAATACTTTAGAGAGACTCGACTCAATCCTTCAAGAGTATTCACTAGTATTGCCAAAAGTGTGGCACTCAAGTTCATTTGACAGGAATAGGTGGTGCACAAGTGATTATAATTAAAGGAGCTTGGGCACCTCAGGAACATAAGAGTTATGGATTTCAAACACTAAAGGGACATATGACCAATGATCGTCCTTCAAATCCTCCACTCTTGGTGTTAAAGAACAACATTAATGGTTTTATAAGACATGGGAAAATAATTTGGGAGACAAGACCGGAAATTAGTCTTCAACGAAATTTGTTAGTACAAATGTTGGCCCCAAGGGTCTATTTATAAGAAAATACGTTACAGTGGATGAAAAGATTTTGGGCACCCAAGTGGCTAGCATGCCAGAATTATGGCTGGAAAGTACCTTGTGTGTCGATAGTGTTTTTGATATACTAAGGAGACACTATTTATACATTGCCAAAATAATTACTTAAATCATCGTTCTCATGGTGGTGTACATTATTTTTCAGATAAGTACCATGGGAGCCACTTTAGGGACTTAGGAAAATTTATTTATCCATATCGTGGGGACAGTGCCCCCACACCCTTGCTTGGGATCACTACCAGGCTGCGGTCCTAGTCCTTTGGTCCGAGGCCTTCACTACCATCACTGAACCCCATGAAATATGAATATTCTCACCACAAACTATTTAAGCCTCATTGTGGAAATTTCACCAGAATGTGCATTCATGGGGTTTACAGACACCCCCCATAGAATTTGATTCATTTAGAATGAAAATAATCTTGTAATAAGGTAAAAGTATACAATATTGATGCATTAAAACATCATTTGGTTAGATTAGGAGATACATCATGTTTGGAAGGGTGCTTAAATTTTATCCTAATCCATGGGTCCTAGCAAGCATAGTTTTGTTTTCACAGGGGTTATATAGATAACCCCACAAACATTGTTTCTTTTGACTTTTTGATGACTAATATTGCTTAATCTATAAAAAATGTAATTCTTGGGAGATGAGAGTATACTATTTTCCATAGTTTCCATTTAGGGTTTTCAATCTGGTAAGTACTATATCTCTTGTTATTGGTAGTTTAGAGTCATGAATGTTGTACTAAATGGCCAGTGTCTATGTTCGAATTGCTTTGAACATAAATTTTGATATTAGATCCCAAACAAGGCTCAATGGCTATGAATTTAACAAATATTTTAAATAGTTCCAAGGTGAATATTGAATCATGATTTTTATAGTCACCAAATCTAAAACTAGTATAAACATAAATGAGGTATTTTCCAAAAAAATGGCTATCATTATTTGAAGATACTATTATGGAGTTTGTATTATGGATAACCAACTAGATTAGATGTTTCATAGACAAAGATGAGAATCTATTTACTGACAGTTCTGTTATCTTGGAAAATTTTATGTCATGCCTCTGGAGGCACGTACTGCATAGCCATGCAAAAGAGCTCTCTGTATTTAAATTTTTATTGTTGATTGAAAAGGTAAAATGAGAATTGTGTTAATAAAGAACACAATGGGTGGATTTTACAAAGAAATAGATTTTATGTATAAAGGGTTATCTACACCAATATATGTTATTAATTGGAAAACCACATCATAAAAAAATGGTGTTTGAGGAATGATTAAAATTTATCATAAATATGGATTTCTGATATCGTGCAATGATGTTTTGAGTCATGTTTTGAGAACATTGTATTTTATAGTTTTGAGTAATGTAGTGTGGACAATTTACTATGCAGTTTTAATTCATTCGGTGAGGAAATTGTATTATGTAGATTTGACTCATGCAATGAGGGAATAATACTATGTAGTTTTAAGTCATCCAGTGAGGACATTGGGTGGCATTAGTTTAGGTAGTTTAACTATGACCAAAGGTTTGAGACACCCTAGTTTCTTCTAATTTTATTGGAAACATACTACCATGTTCATGTGAGGAAGGGAAAATAATAAAATATGATTTGGGAAATTCAGGATCTGCTGAATGATATTGGAAAATGACTAAAAGGAATTACAGTAAGTATTTCTGAGGATCTAAGTTAATATTATCTGACAAATTAATTATGGGGGTTGTATTATGCAATAAAAGTTAGGTAATATGTTGTATAGCAGAATATTAGCATATATTTACTAACAGTCATGTTATGTAGGTAAATTTAATGCAAGGCCTCCAGGGGAACACACTACATAGTTAGGAAAAAATAGTTCTAAAAATCTAACATTTTGTTGCTAAAAGTCGAAATTTTTACAGAGATTCTTATTTTCAGTAGCACAAAGATCAGTTTATAGATAAAGTTACATAAATATGGAAAGAGTATTTGCAATCATGATTTCCTATAAGGCTGATGAATAATATTTATATGATGTTCTAACCCAAACGTAGGGAGTATGGTGTTTTTAATTTTAGGTCATATTACGAGGACCGAAAATAGATACAGCAAATGATGTGTTGTAAAATGATCCACGATCATTTCATATTGTTTTGATCATATGGAGAGGGATATAGCATCCCGATAGCATCCCGCCTTTTTATAACATAACTTTCATTCCATTACACGGAACTGAGGATCTTTAAGGTTTAGTGTCTTGGAAACAAGGAACATAAAACATGAAACAAAAAAAAACATTCTTCTTAAACACATGAAAGGCTTCTCCTCATGTTCACCCAAGGCCCATTACTGCATCTCATAACCTAGGGACATAAATCAAAAGAAAGGGTGAGCATAAGGCCCAACAAGGGAAACAAGTGAAACATTTTACATATGAACTTGAGATACATCAATAAAGTCATGAAAAGAACATTAAGGCATGAAAATGAAATCATGAGGCATATCATAATAAAAATAAAACATTTTCATAACATGAATATGTGGCTACATCATTTAACATAGACAATCATGAACATATCACCAAGGTCCATCACCAAGGTGTCATTTGAAAACTACCAAGGTTATTCACAAAGGTATCGTGAAAATTGTAATCTGTAGTAGTTACATCATTACCCAATGCATTGGAGCGCTATCAGGGCGCACCCTTAAATTTTCCTTTATTATAATGTGAGCCACATATATCATCATAAAAAATTTCATAAATAACCCATATAGCATAAAATAAATGGGTTTCATTTCATAATCATAACGTTAAAAAAACTTCTTTAAGGACATGATCCTTACGTCACTTTAAACCCCACAGAAAAGGAAGGTGGGTCTCATGTATGTAAATCCCAGAATTTAAAATAGAACATTTTGGTATATATGTGAATACCCCTTTAGAAGAAAGAGCTTTGAGTATTAACTTAATAATATAAAAGAACTTTAGAAAAATAGAGATACATTTTGAGATGGAAATTCTGCAGCATAACGGCTATGTTACGAGGTTTTAGAAGACATTAAAAAGAGAGGGAAATGGGTCAAACATTCATAAATGACCCATAAAACAGTAGATGGACAGAATAAGAAGGATACATGATCATGGTAATGAAATTTCAAGGACATACCATTTGAAATGTAAAACATGGAAGTAAGACAAAAATTAGATTTCACTTATGAATGTTCGGCAGCCTAACGGCGTTACTTAAACTTCAAAAAAAATGATTTGAAAAGATCAAATAGGGTCTCTCATCATGTGAAAATAAGAGTTCAGTATGATAGATATAGATATAATTCCCCAACATAATTAAAAAGGATCTTTAAATACTTGACATAAAAGTTGAACTTTGAAAAGAATGAGAAAGGTGAAAGAATCCCCTTAAAATTTGGCAGCCTAACTGCGCCACTTAAAACATCAAAATACTGAATTGAAGAGATCAAATGCGGTCTCTCATCATATGAATATAATATTTCAGTATGACAGATAAAGAGATCATACCCCAACATAACAAAAAGTAACTTGAAGGAATTGACATGAAAGTAGAACTTCAAAACGGGAAGGGTGAAGAACCACTTAAAAATTCGGCAGCCTAACGGCGCCACTTAAAACTTCAAAATACTAAATTGAAGAGATAAAATGGGGTATCTCATAATATGAAAATAAGAGTACAGTATGATAGATATAGTGATAATACCCCAACATAACAAAAAGGAACTTGAAAGAATTGACATGAAAGTAGAACTTCAAAACGAGAAAGGTGAAGAACCACTTAAAAATTCGGCAGCCTAACGGCGCCACTTAAAACATCAAAATACTGAATTGAAGAGATCAAATGGGGTCTCTCATCATATGAACATAAGAGTCCAGTATGATATATATAGATATCATAACCCAACATAACAAAAAGGAACTTGAAAGAATTGACATGAAAGTAGAACTTCAAAACGAGAAGGGTGAAGAACCACTTAAAAATTCGGCAGCCTAAGGCGCCACTTAAAACTTCAAAATACTGAATTGAAGAGATAAAATGGGGTCTCTGATCATATTAAAATAATATTCCAGTATGATAGATATAGATATCATACCCCAACATAACAAAAAGGAACTTGAAGGAATTGACATGAAAGTAGAACATCAAAACGGGAAGGGTGAAGAACCACATAAAAATTCGGCAGCCTAACGGTGCCACATAAAACATCAAAATAATGAATTGACGAGATCAAATGGGGTCTCTCATCATATGAACATAAGAGTCCAGTATGATAGATATATAGATCATAACCCAACATAACAAAAAGGAACTTGTATGAATTGACATGAAAGTAGAACTTCAAAACGAGAAAGGTGAAGAACGACTTAAAAATTCGGCATCCTAACGGCACCACTTAAAACATCAAAATACTGAATTGAAGAGATCAAATGGGGTCTCTCATCATGTGAACATAAGATTCCAGTATGATAGATATAGAGATCATACCCCAACATAACAAAAAGGAACATGAAAGAATTGACATGAAAGTAGAACATCAAAACGAGAAGGGTGAAGAACCACATAAAAATTCGACAGCCTAACGACGCCACTTAAAACTTCAAAATACTGAATTGAAGAGATAAAATGGGGTCTCTCATCCTATGATCATAAAATATCAGTATGATAAATTTAGAGATCATACCCCAGCATAATAAAAAGGAACTTCAAATACTTTACATGAAAATAGATCTTGAAAAATGACAAGGGAGAAAGAATCCGTTACAAAAAATTCGGCAGCCTAACGGCGCCACATAAAAATTCATAAAACGAAATAATGAGAGTAAGAGGGGATCTCTCATTATGTGGACATAAAAAGGGCAGTAAGAGGAGTATAAAAGAACATAATCCAACATAAGAACGTGTAGCATAAAAGGAATGACATAAAAAGAGATTACGTGAAATTAAAGAGAGAGGTCAGATCCCTTACCTTAAAACGTAACTCTTAAATCTCAAAGGTTTGGACCTTGAGGGATTGGGGGCACCTTGGAAGGACTCCTTGGGAGGTAAGGAGACCGAAACATCATTGGGGGAGAGTGGGGAGTCGAATGGATGAGAGGATGTCTTGGTATTTATAGGGAAAGTGAGGGGACAATGCATTAATGGCCAAAGGACACCTCATTAGTGGTTTTGGGAAAACCATGGGCTTGCCCATGGTATTTTCCCATGGTATTGGCCACTTGGGACACCTCAAACCTTATATTACTATTTATAAGTCGATAATACTGATTACATACTTAATACATCATTTAATGATGTCATTAAACACCCGTAACTTAAAAACTGTATTTTCACTGTTCATCGAAAATTCAACTTTCTCAGAATAGTCCTAAAATTTCACCTTAACCAAATATCAATGATCTGATTTCAAAAATGAGATCCATTTTATAAAAATAATTTTCTAAATATTTTTAATTAAATTTTTAAATAAAAACACTATTCATCAAAAATATATTTTTTTCATAAAAATCCCCAAAAATTACCTTAACATAATATCGATGCTCTGAGTTCAAAAATGAAGACAATTTTATAAAAATATTTTTATAAATATTTTTAATTAAAATTTTAATTAAAAAAAACTATTCATCCAAAAAAAACTAATACTTGAATGATAATTTATGAAACCGTTATTTAACCATTTTATTGAATCACATTACTTAATCAAGGTACCTAGATTATTTTAAAACTTTCTTTAAGTGGGATTACTAATCCATTTGGTCATATTACTAATCCTAATCATAAAATAACTATTCATAATTTACTATTCATCAAAAATCAAGGTGATCTTATTAGACTCCAAATTTCGTATTGAACATAATTGTAGAAGACTATTTTTCGAAAATCATTACACATTTTTAATTATTTAAGGTTTACACAATCATTTTTAAAATATCCTTTTTCTAAAATTCATAAAAAATATGCATACTATATTTATCCGGTCATTTGAAAATTCATAAACTTCAGCATCAGAAGAAATCCCAATTTTTATTTAAAACAAAGGATTACACAAGGCAGTTATGGTCTCCTTACATAGCCCCTTATCACACCAGCATAGGACCTAAGTGTAAGGTGTTCTAAGGTGAGAGAATCTGAGAGAGGCTCAGCTAACATCGCACGAGTAGTAATTTCTATCAGTTTGAACTTCTCGCGAAGGCGATTCCATTCTAGCTTCACATGATGAAGTTCGGCTCGGGTTTGGTCCAGAGAAATGCCCAATGGTTCTACCTCCTTCCCAAGTTCTGTTAGATGGGCTTCGATCGGTCCAAGACTACTAGGTGAGTCCATAGAATCTTCTTTCTATAATAATTAACCAAGATTAATTGTATTTAGAGACAATAATCAAAACATTTTGTTCACAGCGGTCATATTGACCGATGGTCATATAACAGTCAGAACCCAATGGTCTCATTTTAATTATAATCATGTTTCTCAAATAAAACATTTTTGATGAGTATAAAAATAAAATAAAATAACACACAAAATTAGGAAACAATATTTATTCAAAATTTTGTGTCGTTACAATCTTCCCCCCTTAAGATATTGCGTCCTCGCAATTTTTTTTTCAAAAAAAATCGGGTTTTGATATTTCATTGAAAGTCCCACATCAGAGAAGGAGTCAGAAAAACTATTACATTAAAAGAATGAAAGGGAAGTACAAAAGTCACCCGAGTAAACCCACACTAGGATTCCATGGAGGAAAACATGGACATGGAGGAGAAAACCAAGGGTCAAGTTCTGAGGCAGAGTGATAGAGAACATGATTAGGAGAAAGTTAACCATAAGAAAATCCCAAACTTATGATGTGTGTAAACGGTCTTTGATTACCTAGTAGGAAATGTAAACCAACAACATTTTTGTTTTATAATTTTGAGGATTTCATTTACTACATAGAACAAAAACATAAGAAAATATACCTACCATCAAGTAGAGTTTCATCCTTTAATAAGTCCCTACCAACACTAATCTTTTCTCCAAATGATGAGACTTCAAAAACACTTGCTCTCATAAAAGCACAAGAATCATCTTTTAGAGAATCACATTATCTACAAAAGATTAACTATCTATTTCTTCTATCTTTAAACATTATCCTAAAAACAGAAAGGTTAAGATAAAACAACTCTTCAAAAAGAAAGAATCCCATAGGAATGGAAACTACTTTTAAATCTCCAAAGTTATATGGTACTACCCAATGTTCATCATAGACCATTCCATAAATAACGGTCCTTAAGATTCTTCAAAATAAACCAAACTAAGATTGAAACCCAAATACAAGAAGGATTTGATAACATAGTCTTCCAAAATAAACTTCATTGTTCATCTGCAAACAACATCAACCACTCCTAACATCTTATAACAAAAGTATCTAACCTAAAAATATTTTACCCAAGATAGGTTAATCATTCCCATAAGTAACCTAAATTACTATAAGTCCACCTTAAATTCATCGATTCTTCAAAATATAAGTCAACCTTACTCCTCAATGAAAATACCGTAGTAATCTATTTACCTTGATTATATAGGGTCCCCACAATAGTGAACATCTTCCAAAATAATAATCATATTTTAATCCCCTAGTCATCTCTGTCATATTAATACGAAAATTGTCGCATTTCCTATCACATTGGTTGTTGGGACACGTTATTCCATTTCCCACCATTAACTAAGAAGAGAAAGTATAATTAGAGGCTTAAATACTTAACCAATAATCATGAAAAGGAACGTAAAGCATATAAGGATAACTTGTAGAAGAAAAGTATAACCTAACTTGTGATCCCCTAGGTTCCCATCTAGGTTATCCATGATCATATATTCTTATGTGAGTCTTTATTTTATTTTATCTTTGTTCCTTTTACAATGGTTCATACCAAGCTTATGAATTTACCAAAGCATATCCCCCGGGAGTGTCGTAACCAAGAGTGCAGCAAGGCCCATTGTCGTGTACCAGTTCCCGTTTGAGTCTAGCTCAAAGCGGTGTTTTCAGGTTTTACCCCTATGTACATATGTTCCAGAGCCACCTCTACCTGCTCGTATCCAGACAGGGATGTATTTTCTTGGTAACCCCTTACTCAATACTCACAAAAATACCAGGAAGATTTCCTATATTTAAACTTTTCTATAGGGTTCTTCCTAGAGTTTTCATATCCTAATTTCCATAAATAACTAAACCATCCTTTGATACCAACTATAGCATCCCCCATTTTTATAACATAACTTTCATTCCATTACACGGAACTGAGGATCTTTAAGGTTTAGTGTCTTGGAAACAAGGAACATAAAACATGAAAAAAAACATTCTTCTTAAACACTTAAAAGGCTTCTCCTCATGTTCACCCTAGGCTCATTAATACATCTCATAACCTGGGGACATACATCAAAAGAAAGGGTGAGCAGAAGCCCCAGCAAGGGAAACAAGTGAAACATTTTACATATGAACTTGAGATACATCAATAATGTCATGAAAAGAAGATTAAGGCATGAAAATGAAATCATGAGGCATATCATAATAAAAATAAAACTTTTTCATAACATGAAAATGTGGCTACATCATTTAACATAGAAAATCATGAACATATCACCAAGGTCCATCCCCAACGTGTCATTTGAAAATTACTAAGGTTATTCACCAAGGTATCGGGAAAATTGTAATCTCTAGTGGTCACATCATTACCAAATGCATTAAAGTGCTATCAGGGCGCACCCTTAAATTTTCCTTTATTAACATGTGAGCCACATATATCATCATAAAAAATTTCATAAATAACCCATATAGAATAAAATAAATGGGTTTCATTTCATAATCATAACGTTAAAAAAAAACTGCTTTAAAGACATGATCTTTACGTCACTTTAAAACCCACAGAAAAGGAAGGTGGGTCTCATGTATGTAAATCCCAGAATTTAAAATAGAACATTTTGGTATATATGAGAATACCCCTTTAGAAGAAAGAGCTTTGAGTAGTCACTTAATAATATAAAAGAACTTTAGAAAAAGAGAGAGACATTATGAGATGGAAATTCTGCATAATAACGGCTATGTTACGAGGTTTTAGAAGACATTAAAAAGAGAGGGAAAATGGGTCAAACATTCATAAATGACCCATAAAACAGTAGATGGATAGAATAAGAAGGATACATGATCATGGTAATGAAATTTCAAGGACATACCATTTGAAATGAAAAACATGGAAGGAAGACAAAAAATTAGATTTCACTTATGAAAGTTCGGCAGCCTAACGACGTTACATAAACTTCAACAAAAATGATTTGAAAAGATCAAATAGGGTCTCTCATCATGTGAACATAATATTTCAGTATTATAGATATATAGATAATTCCCCAACATAATTAAAAAGGAACTTTAAAGACTTGACATGAAAGTAGAACTTTGAAATAATATGAGAAGGGTGAAAGAATCCCCTAAAAATTCGACAGCCTAACTGCGCCACTTAAAACTTCAAACTACTGAATTGAAGAGATCAAATGGGGTCTCTCATCATATGAATATATGATTCCAGTATGATAGATATAGTGATCATACCCCAACATAAAAAAAAGTAACTTGAAGGAATTGACATGAAAGTAGAACTTCAAAACGAGAAGGGTGAAGAACAACTTAACAATTCGGCAGCCTAACGGTGCCACTTAAAACATCAAAATACCGAATTGAAGAGATCAAATAAGGTCTCTCATCATATGAACATAAGAGTCCAGTATGATAGATATAGAGATCATACCCCAACATAACAAAAAGGAACTTTAAAGAATTGACATGAATGTATAACTTCAAAACGAGAAGGGTGAAGAACAACTTAAAAATTTGGCAGCCTAACGGCGCCACTTAAAACATCAAAATACTGAATTGAAGATATCAAATGGGGTCTCTCATCATATAAACATAAGAGTCCAGTATGATAGATATAGAGATCATACCCCAACATAACAAAATGGAACTTGAAAGAATTGACATAAAAGTAGAACTTCAAAACGAGAAGGGTGAAGAACCACTTAAATATTCGGCAGCCTAACGGCGCCACTTAAAACATCAAAATACTGAATTGAAGAGATCAAATGGGGTATCTCATCATATTAATATAAGAGTCCAGTATGATATATATAGATATCATACCCCAACATAACAAAAATGAACTTGAAGGAATTGACATGAAAGTAGAACTTCAAAACGAGAAGGGTGAAGACCCACTTAAAAATTCGGCAGCCTAACGACGCCACTTAAAACTTCAAAATACTAAATTGAAGAGATCAATTGGGTTCTCTCATCATATGAACATAAGAGTCCAGTATGATAAATATAGAGATCATACCCCAACATAACAAAAAGGAACTTGAAAGAATTGACATTAAAGTAGAACTTCAAAACGAGAAGGGTGAAGAACCACTTAAAAATTCGGCAGCCTAACGGCGCCACTTAAAACTTCAAAATACTGAATTGAAGAGATCAAATGGGGTCTATCATCATATGAACATAAGTTTCCAGTATGATAGATATAGAGATCATACCCCAACATAACAAAAAGGAACTTGAAAGAATTGACATGAATGTAGAACTTCAAAACGAGAAGGGTGAAGAACCACTTAAAAATTCGGCAGCCTAACGGCGCCACTTAAAACTTCAAAATACTGAATTGAAGAGATAAAATGGGGTCTCTCATAATATGATCATGAAAGATCAGTATGATAAATTTAGAGATCATACCCCAACATAATAAAAAGGAACTTGAAATACTTTACATGAAAATAGATCTTGAAAACTGAGAAGGAAGAAAGAATTCGTTACAAAAATTTCGGCAGCCTAACGGCGCCACTTAAAACATCATAAAACAAAATAATGAGAGTAAGAGGGGATCCCTAATTATGTGGACATAAAAAGGGCAGTACGAGGAGTATAAAAGAACATCATCCAACATAAGAACATGTAGCATAAAAGTAATGACATAAAAAGAGATTACTTGAAATGAAAGAGAGAGGTCAGATCCCTTACCTTAAAACGTAACTCTTAAAACTAAAAGGTTTGGACCTTGGGGGCTTGGGGGAACCTTGGGAGGAATCCTTGGGAGGTAAGGAGATCAGAAATTTGTTGGGGGAGAGTGGGGAGTCGAATGGATGAGAGGATGACTTGGTATTTATAGGGAAAGTGAGGGGACAAGGCATTAATGGCCAAGGGACGCCTCATTAGTGGTTTTGGAAAAACCATGGGCTTGCCCATGGTATTTGCCCATGGTATTGGACACTTGGAACACCTCATACATTATATTACTATTCATAAGTCGACCATATTGATTAAATACTTAATACATCATTTAATGATGTCATTAAACACCCGTAACTTAAAAACTGTATTTTCACTATTCATCGAAAATTCACATTTCTCAGAATAGTCCCAAAATTTCACCTTAACCAAATATCAATGCTCTGATTTCAAAAATGATATCCATTTTATAAAAATAATTTTCTAAATATTTTTAATTAAATTTTTAATTAAAAACACTATTCATCGAAAATTTATTTTTTTCAGAAAAATCCCTAAAAATTACTTTAACATAATATCGATGCTCTGAGTTCAAAAATGAAGTCCATTTTATAAAAATAATTGTCTAAATATTTTTAATTAAATATTTAATTAAAATAAACTATTCATAAAAAAAACTAATATTTGAATAATAATTTATGAAACCGTTATTTAACCATTTTATTGAATCACATTACTTAATCAAGGTGCCTAGATTATTTTAAAGCTTTCTTTAAGTGAGATTACTAATCCATTTGGTCATATTACTAATCCTAATCATAAAATCACTATTCAAAATTTACTATTCATCAAAAATCAAGTTGATTTTATTAGACTCCAAATTTCGTATTGAACATAATTGTAGAAGACAATTTTTCGAAAATCATTACACATTTTTAATTATTTAAGGTTTACACAATCATTTTTAAAATATCCTTTTTCTTAAATTCATAAAAAATATGCATACTATATTTATCCGGTCATTTGAAAATTCATAAACTTCATCATAAGAAAAAATCCCAATTTTTATTTAAAACAAATGATTACACAAGGCAGTTACGGTCTCCTTACATATCCCTTTATCACACCAGCATAGGACCTAAGTGTAAGGTGTGCTAAGGTGAGAGAATCTGAGGGAGGCTCAGCTAACATCGCACGAGTAGTAATTTCTATCAGTTTGAACTTCTCGCGGAGGCGATTCCGATCTAGCTTCACATGATGATGTTCGGCTTGGGTTTGGTCCAGAGCAAAGCCCAATGGTGCTACCTCCTTCCCAAGTTCTGTTAGATGGGCTTCGATCGGTCCAAGACTACTAGGTGAGGCCATCGAATCTTCTTTCTATAATAATTAACCAAGATTACTTGTATTTAGAGACAATAATCAAAACATTTTTTCACAGCAGTCATATTGACCGATGGTCATATGACAGCCAGAACCCAATGGTCTCATTTTAATTATAATCGTGTTTATCAAATAAAACATTTTTGTTGAGTATAAAAATAAAATAAAATAACACACAAAATTTGGAAACAATATTTATTCAAAATTTCGGGTTGTAACAAGGGAAATGTGAAAACCATAGCCTTGAAAAAATTTTGATTGAGGGAAAGGTAATGGAACAAATAAAAACTCTAGACTGATTTAGGATACATATTATTGTTTATTGTCATCAATGTTTTTAGGGGACAAAAGGCAATTGAACCAAGAATGAAGTTACAATGTTTTAAAAACCCGTTATGGGGGTTTTATTATGTAGGTCCAACTTGATCATGTGCTTAATAACAAAATTATGGCATCTTTTTACTGAAGGTACTATTATATATGAAACACATGCAAGGCCACCTAAGGGCATATATTTCATAGTCAGGAAAAATAGTACTTAGATATCAAAAATTTATCTACAAGAAAACTATAAGATAGATTATGAAGATCTAAAATTATTCAAGATTAATATTTGGAAATACAGAAGAGGGTAATGCTCAATGCACATGAGAAATATTTGAAACAATATTGTCCATGAGTTTGATGTCCCTTACATAGATCTGAATCATATTTAAATGTGTAACATCCTTGTTTCCTTGGTGGGATAAAGAGAACCCAAAATGAAGACCACCTCAATTATAGTTAATGATATGTGGAAGAGAGATAACAAAACCTTGTGGCTAGGACTAGGAAATAGAGCCTAGTTTCACTAATTATCTCAATGGGATGAGAATCTAGACATATGTAGTTCATTGGTTTCTTTTCATTTTAATGTTGTTCGGTGAGGAATTTTTTTTACAGTTTAGAGTCATGAAATGAGGAAATTATGTGATTCCAACATTTTAAATGAATATTGCAGCTAGACCCAGGAATTAATCCCAGGTGTCACTACATTAATTCCCCTTGTGGAAAATGGATAGGATTATTTTTTTGTATGTTACAACTCTTGGAGTTGATGAATGAAGTTGTAATACACTTTGTACTATCGACATTTGTTGGTGTAATCTATGAAATCTTGTGTCCTTGAAGGCCAGAAGTATCTATGCCTTCAAATTTGATCAGAAAGCCTATACCCAAACTAGTGAGCAAGAGATGCTAAAACATGTACTTCATTCATGTTAGCTATAGTTTCTTTTCCGTAAATAATCCCTGAAGTAGATTCCATAAAATCCTCATTTTTAGAGGATATTATGGTAATATGGACTATCATAAGGTGTAAAATTGGCCACTCATAATTGGTTATATTTTTTTCAACTCAATCTTTTGGTAGTACTCCATTTGAAGTTATTCTATGATGGGTGTCCTCTATCTCATGTTATAACCATATGTTCTAGAAATATGTATATTTTTATTAATTTACTCCATTAAAGTTTTAACGATAGTTGAAACCCCGTGACAATGGGAAATACTGATGATTATCTCACCCTGAATTTTATCTTCCAGGGCATTGGCTGCCTTAGCTAGTGCATCAACTAGGGCATTTTTTGATTGCGGAACATTAGAAAATGTGGGAACTTTGGTAAGTTTATCTATTAACCCTCTGATGTATCCATAAAATTTTATTAACTCTTATTTACTAATAGAATAATACCCATTTATTTCTTTGATTTCCAACTCCGAATCACCTTTCACTTTCAGGTGGTTCAACTGTACCTAGAGCGCCAATTGCGATCATGAAATGAGAGATTGATATTCATCTTCATTATTGGTACCACTTTCTGATAACAAGAAAAAATATGGAAATTCATCCTTTTCAGGTGATATAAGTAAAATTCCAAACCCAACATTGTTGACTTTAGGGATTTCCATTATCTTCCCTATTGTAATTCAGGATGCACCATGAAATTGAATTTCCCATGTTTGGGGACTATCTTGAAGAAATAAGACCTCATCATCAAGAAGATCCATATTAAATGATGTGTCTTCTACATATGGGTGTACATTATGGAAATATGGCAGATCTTGGTATGTTCTTTCCTTTTGAAGCACAAACTAGTTATCAAACTATTTCAAAATAACATTCCAACATTTCAAATGCCCGATAAATATCGCATGACTGAGGATAAAGTTTATCTGGTTATTGTAAAATACCAATTAGACCTCATGATTTTACTAGTAGTTTCTCAATTTCTGAACTAAAATGATTAATTCCAAGTAGCACTTCTCAATACTTTAATATCAAGTCTTTGTGTCATGTATAGTTTGACTAAGATAGTAAAGGTTGTTTTCATTCCCAGCATCATTCTTTTGGGCATGGAAGGAACCCAATGACTGCTCTAAATATGTCAAATAGAGAATATGTGGCCTTCCTTCAATGGGAGGCATTAACACCTATAGACTCAAGTGATATTTCATGATGGTATCAAATTCCTCTTGATAGTCTTGTTTTAATTTAATGGTGGCCCCCTTCTTCATTAATCTAGTGTAGGGTAAACACTTTCCTGTCAAATTGGTGATAAAGCACTGAATATAAGCCAATGTTTCTTGTAGTCCTCTTAATTCATTAGAATTTCGAGGAGGTGAAATTCTATGGATTTCTTTTTTATTATCAAGATCAATTTCAATGCCATGATGGAATATGACAAAGCTGATGAATTTTCCCAAGGATAACCCGAAAGCACATTTCAAGGGATTCATCTTGAAACTATGTTTCCAATGTTTATTCAATTTTATTTACAAATCTGGTGGATGATTGGAATGAATTCTATATTTATCTATATGTTCATCCTCATAACATTCAAAAACATTTCCTAATAATGGTTAGATGATATGGCGCAAGGGACATTGATATGTTTTACCTTCAATCTTTAATTTAAGTGTCATTACCTGATAGAAAAGAACACCTTGAGGGGATATGAAGGATATATACTCTTCATATGTTGGGGACATGAGGATTTTATTTTACCCAATGTATCCATCTATGAAGGAATGTTCTTCATATCTAGTTGTTGAATCAATTTAAAGATCTTTTATTGAAACTAAAAAGTCATATTTAGGACAATACTCATGAAGATCTCTATGATTAAGGAAAACACTAATTTTCCCATTCTTCTTTTTCACTAGGATAATGTTGGCTAGCCAATTGAGATATTTAACCTCCTCGACAATTTTAGACATGATAATATTATCGACTTCAACTTCAATGTTAAAGGCATGAGTCGTTTGTGTTCTTTTTTACTTTTTGTTTAAATCCTCAATTTTCATCTAGGAAACACACATGATAAGTGGCTACATCAGGATTGAGGCCTATAATTTCTATATAGTTCCTAGAAAATATCTCTATGTTTCTATATAAATGAAGTATACATCTATTTTTATGCATAATTCATGGGTGCTCTAATTAGAGTGGGGCATGGATCTTCATTTGTACCAGGACTTATTTCTCTAAGCTTATCAACAATGGTAGAGACACCTTCCTCAAATGTTGAAGGAGTGTCCCTCAGATCCACTACTTCTACATCCTTACTTATTAATTTTTCTATTTCTACATGCATAGTATGTGGTGAAGAAAAACATTCAATGTTAGCTGAGGACTCAGTATTTGAACATCCTAAAGAAGAAGTATCCATTTCATACCCTACTAGTGATGAAGGGTTTTCCAGGAGCATTGAAGAGGATATTATGGTTTGGGAATCAACATCTTTGTCTTCCAATATTATTGTGACAACTTCTTCTCATCTGATTGTTAAATAAAAGTCTTTCTGAAGTTTAGTGGATGAAATAATGACATATCCATTTACGAATTCACCACTGTTGGTAAATAAAAACTTTCCCCCATGATGTCATCCTCCATTACTGTAATTGATATTAAGTAATTAGATGAGTGCTCAGGTTTGATTTTTACCATTAAATTTGATTTACAGGAAACAATAATCTATAATAAAATGTTTTAATGGGTATGTTGTAATATTTTCCAAGTCATTTTGAGGATTGATTATGGTTACAAATTTTGTCATGGACCTCAATCCCTTCCTATGATAAAACTCAGATTCAATATAATTATATTCACAAATTTTTAATGGATATTTTAACCATAAAATTTCCCTATACTTGAGACATTGGTGTTATGATGAAGGAATGGATTCAGGTTGATGTAGCTAGGTCCTTACATGCAAAATGATAAAGGCTCTGTCCTGACAGACAATATAAAATCTGAATTGGAAACAAGATATATAAACTAAGATTTGAGGGTAATAATTTCTAGAGGTTCTTCCACATTATCTTCATAACCTTACAATATTAATGTGGAAGAAGATAATTCACATTCATTGAGGCCCAATCAATGATGTGTATGGGTTGGAATTCGGTTGATTCCGAAACCAATATCAATGAAGGTTCATCAGATGTCTATATCATTGACCATGCCAGATAGATACAAGGGAAAAATGTTTCCATGTACAACATTATCTTACTCCTAATCTGTAAAAGAAATAATTTCCTAACATTCACTAGGATAATTTTCTATAAAATAACCCTGATCAACAGAAACTTCGGTTTCAACCATTTGAGGACTTGGCTAATCCTGGATATGTTCTTCTCGAAGATCATTTGATATATTCAAGGCATCAAAAATTTACAACACGTCTGGTACATGGGATATCTATTTCCAATCATTGTTATTTTGGTCAAGATCTTTTTGTTTTCCATCATGTATATACAGTTATTCACGAGTCTTGGATATAGATTCTATTAATATAGATGTACCCTATATCAGAATAGAAGATAGAAATACTTCGGGTTTTTTTAGATTATACTTACTAGGTCTATCTACATACTAAGAGAAAGATGGTGTAGCCTATAATTGTTCCTCCAAAATAATCATGTTAGGATAGATCTTGTCATGAGTGGGAGAATATCCTTATTCTTGTTGAGCATGCTAAAAGGATCTCCCATGAGTTTTCACCGCATATACAGTTTGAGTAGGGGTAGAGTTAAAATAGTGGATTCTGGCACACCCACACCATCCCATATATCTTCAAACTTGCCTTCTTCCTCTAGTTCCCCAGTTAAGTATAGAGAACTTAGAATAATCATAACTAGAATCATCATTTCATAGGGATCCATTAATTTTATAAAGTCACTGGAACCAAAGATCAATTCTTTATCTGATGAAGATTCTTCTTGATAGTTCGGTTCTGGTTGTTCCTTTAAGTGGGATGGTTCCCTTTCCATTGAAATAGATGGCATGAAATATTATAGTGTGAATAAAAGCATTGGCCTTGACACGATCTCATCATCTTTTGACTACTTTATTCCCTTCAAGTCACATCCCTTCTTGGACAAATAAGCAATTGAGGACTGATCTTTTGAAGAAAGTGGTTTTGCTTGGGTGGAACTGGTAGAAGACACAGCCAGCTGTTCCAACTATTTTTGTAGAATGGAATAACTCGGTTTATCATTTTCTTAATCATCCAATTATCATAGTTCTATGCATTTTTTACTTATGACTTCCTGCCATTCAGCTTCTTCCTCTAGATCAGTAGAAGTATCATATAGTACTTGGGATGGAAAACATTTCAGTTTCACTTGTTGAGAGTCTACTATTTTTTGCACAAGGTATTTAAAACTAAAACACTCTTGAATGGGATGTCCCATTATTTAGTTAAACGTAAAATAATTCAGAAGATATTCATCTTCTTCGTTGTTTGATTTCATTAGCCTTGGCAACTGAACAAAATTATTTTCAAAAGCTATGATAAAGTAAATCAGAACCTCTTTATTTGGAAAATAATAAAATTGTTTTTTAACCCTTAAAAAAATTACCTCTATAGATCTTTTTGATCATCTTGAAGAGGTGTCCATTGCTACCAACACTCGAGAGAAGGATCTCTTCGATATGATGAAGGTTTTGAAGTGGAATTAGGTACATGAGCTTGCTTGACTCTGACTATAGTGGCTTCTCATTTTCCTAGTCTTCTTCCTAGATTTGGTGGAATTACATGAGATTTATCTTTAGTTTACATAATGGAGTCCTCCACCTATTTGAAAATTAAATCATGATATTGAAACAATCATGTGTATTTCAAATGGATCAGTGGTTTGTGTAACTCATTGCATAGATTTTCCACAAAATTTGGAATCAACTCCTCTTGAGGGAGTGATTGATTCAGGGATTATGGTAATCCTTTCCATCATGAAATATAATATGAAACTCTTTGATTTTTCCATTTTTTGAAATTTATACGATCAAAAACTATTTTCCTCGACGGTATTGAGTTTAATTGAAGAAAGAATTTATGACTGTGCTCTACCCATCATATAATTGATCGATATTGCAAACTTTTATACCAAAAAAAACTTGTCCCTATAATTATTTCACAAATCATATGATATTTACTACTTCTTGTTGTTGACGAGTCCCCATAATGTGATTTCAATGGGAAAGGAAATGTGTTAAGTGTTGATCTGGATCTCTCGTACCATTAATGATTAGGAATGTGGTATTTACAAGATTAGGTGGGAGAGGGATTAGATCCCCCCATTCAGGGTTAACTCTCTTTTCTAGATTTAATTGTGCATGAAATACCTCCATAGTTTCCAATACAGTTATTAATGCCTCAAATATGTTCATATTAATTTAGGAAATATCGGGTTGATCTGGGACCTATACTAGTACAAAACTCTTGTGCCATAAATGGAAAAACCACTAATGGAGAAACTGATAGTATTTGTATTGGATAACCCTTGGGGACATGCCTAAAAGTATGTGTTGTATCATTCCATGGAATGTAATAAATAAATGGAATTCATTATCTACATCTATAGTTACAAAAAATCCTATATGTTGAGGAGTTCCTACAGGATGTGCAGTTTTTGGATCTTCCTCGAACGAATGTTTAGAAGAAATCATGCTTTGAAGATACTCTGTATTGTGTACTTTTAACTCATTTATCTCTTCATCTTACTGAGAAAATATTTCTTCAACTGAAATAGATTTTCCTTCTCTAAGGGAAATGTGATATGTGGTATGAAATTTCCATTTACCATTATTAGATTCCTTTAGGAGGGGTGGGAGTTGGTTTCTTTAGGGAAGAACTATATTCTAGCTAAGCCTATGATTTTGGTTATGCAAACCTCCTTCAATTTTTCTGTTTGTATTGTATTGTGGATAATAAATTCATTTTCTAATTACCCTGAACTAGAAACATTTTCTGGTGGACCTTCAATACTGGTATTAATGATATGTACTATCACATAATGAATTTATGTAATTCTATAAGTAACATTGTAAAATCATATCATTCTACAGCTTCCAAGTGACTATGTTCATAAATATGATGAATTCCCAAGAACTGATTAACAGAGAGTAAGCCAAAGAAAATCCTTGGATAGATCAATTTTCAATTCTCTTGGTAGCTTCTTCCCTGATCAAGAGAAAACTAACTTCCATTGAGCAGGTGAATGTTGATATAAAAAGCCCTGTCATTGCACGCTAGGGATATTCTGTTTTTTCATCATCAAACCTTGAAATAGGTTATTTAACTCTAAGGTAGAATTAAACAAGCCCCCATACCTACAATATGGGGTGGCTCTTGATCTTCTATATTTGAGATCTGTGAAGATACTCTTCAAATTTTTTAAATTTTGGTTCGGAAATTGGCTGGGAGCATTATTCGAACACCACTAAAATCACCAGTTTTGAAAGGCCGTTGTTATATTTTTGACATTTTTATCTACTGATGGTTTACATCCTCTATGAGAGATACTTTCTTAATATTATTAGATGATTGATGAAAAAGTATCTCAACAACAGGATTTATTTTGGCCTGACTCCGATGAGAGCTATTTGAGGTGTGTTCTTTAGTGTATACTTGTTACATAAAAAATCTCTTCATTGTAGCTGGTTGTGGGAAATAACATTGCATGAGTCCACTTTTGGAAGGCTTTTCTGATATTAGAGAACAGTGAAATTAAATCCTTCATGTGCACCCCATCCTCTAATATTAACACCATATAGGGTATCAAAAAATAACTGGTGTATCCTCTTTAGTGCATTAAGGCATGCATGTTGAAGGGTTCCTTGTTTCTTTTCAAACATTTGATGTTTGGAAACTATAATAGATGAAAAGTAAATTAGGTATTGCATACCTTCTTTTACCTTTAAATGATTTTGATATTCACTATATGGCAATACATTGGTTATCCAAGGACGAAGAGTTTTCCATAAGTTCAGGTGGACATCATGGATGAAATCTGGTGCCATCAATTTCGGAATATTGTATTGAAGGTTTTCCAGAGGCCAGAACATGACTGGTACTTCTCATTTATCCAAAATTTTTTAATGTTCAAAATATCATTTTCATATTTAACTAGATGTTTCTTCACTTGGTCTAACCAAAGTGGATTCTTCTTGATTGGTTTATTTAAAAAAATGCAATCAGCAAATTTTCCTCTACTATAATAGAATACATAAGACCCAAAAGAGTTTCATAGAATGACCATACACTTAATATTTATTCTTTTTGAGAATGTATTTCACCTATTAATGAGAAGGAATCAAACACAACTAACATTGTGTTAGCTAGTTCCTTGAGATAAGAGGTTATTATTATTACTATATTGTTGATAATAAAGTTTTCCTAACAATGAGAAACACTACTACAGAGAGAACATTGGAAGAAAATACCATCATGAGGTGGTCCCTCATGGTGGATTATGTAAAAGGATAAATCCTCTTGTTCCATGGTCGTCTAGTCACATGGAGGGTTTTTGTGGATCTAATCCAAAGATAGGCTCTCCAGTTTGACTAAATTTTGATGAATAAATGTTTTATGATGAAGTGTCTGATGGGGATCTTCATAATTATTTCTAGTACTCCCATGATTTTATAATGAGAGGGTGGGATCATGGCATGTAATATATAAATATCAGAGGGCTTCAAAAACTCCACCATTAAGAGGACCCATATCACAGATTGGCTCTTGATTCTACAACTGCATTTGGAGAGGCATATTCTTGGATTATCTCATACAATTATTAGGGGCCACTATCTATTAGAAGTGGTTATCATGGGTAGGTGTATGTTCTTGCCTTATAGTGGTCATCATAATGGGATAATTACCACCAATTATATAGGGTGTATGTTACCGATCTGGTTGTCTGTATGATATCAGGGAGTATGCCCCGTAACCCTCAAGGAATGGAAAAGTGGTATGAAATTGTACTTGGATGGGATGTTGATGTGTCATCCTACGTGTGGGGATAGAGTTATCTGTATTTTTCCCTGGTACTACTGAGTTTTATGTTATTATATTCTGGCATGATTCCCGAATATGGGTCGGAATTCTTGTTTTCCATTTCACAATTGCTATAATGTGTTTTGTGACTTACGAATCCGGAATAGAAATATACGTCCATTCCGTATCAAAAGTAGGTTTATGTCCTTACTCTTTTCCTCAATTTCTTGTCAGTGGATACTGAGATTACTTATTTATGGGGGAAAATAGTTGAGTCTACCCCTGGTTTGTCATCGGAGCTTTATGACTAACTTCTATTGGTGATTCCAAACAAGATTGATTGTAGGCGTGATTAATAATGCTAGGTGTTTGTGTATGCTGGCTATTTTCCATATATCATGGTTGATGGTCTTATTTAGAAGATGATATTTCTAGAATAATTGTTGTTCATAATATGGTGTATGTTTCCATTTACTAGGTTCCACAACATTTGATTGGACAGATTCTTTGAATGCGGTCAGACGAGCCTGCTCACTGGATGATAATTTGTAAATAGGTGTTTGGGACACTTCACAGTACTCCACTAGATTTTCCTAGTGGTATTGGTGGGTCTCTTCTAGATGAGTCTGTAGGGAACTGGAATTATGATTTATGGGTGTATGTGCCTGCTCATTTTCTTCCATCATGTTAGATTGTTTGATTTCTACATAGGGGGAAGAGGTAAAAATTATTTTTCTGTTTTCTAGACATTGTCCCTGGAGGTTCGTCTTGCATGCCTAGTATTTAGTGTACGGGACCAAACAATCGGAGGCAACACCACCATCATTTTGGGGGGTTTACTACCCCGTGATTCTGATAGCTGTGATTGTTGGTGGGATTCCTTGGGAAGGAACCCTAAATTGTTGATTTGATTCCATAACTGACCTCTTGATCCACCTCCCTTTAGTATGGTAGGGGCTGGTTGTTTTGGTCGGGGGATAAGGGCTTGAAGTTGTTGAAGATGGTGGTTGGCACTATCTACATCTTTACCACTAGTCATTGTTGACCAGATGATCGAGTTTTGTTATTACCCTGGAAATTCTGTCTTGAAGCCGCCAAGGTTGGGATAGTACCGTGATGACAGTATTCCCTTACCCATACGTTGGAGACCCAAACTGAAAGATTCGAATTTAGTAATAACTTGCATCTAGTGTGTGAGGATCCTAATTGATTAGAATTCATAGCATTCACTAGTGTAAATGCGAAGTAAGACATTTGGAGTGAATGCACTTCTAAGAAAACATCAAAACAACAATAAAATTCACTAAAGATAAATATTTTATATGGATACATATATTATTGATTACTTTGTGTGGCATTCCTCTATTAATTTATATGGTCCCGATAGGTGGGTAACATTTTTAACGTGGTTAAGGATTCACATCACGTTCACCGTTTTTTTTCGTAGTTCCTTGGAACCTGTGTTTTTGTTTAATAATCACTACTTCTAATTGGTTTACATATGATTTATTCTTGGAATTGGAAACATACAACAATTCTTTATCCGAACTCCAAAGGCAGGAATTCGTTAATTTTGAACATATGATTCTTAAGAATATGCATTGGTCAGGAGGATGGGCAGTCAGACATATCACACCCTTTCTGTGGGATATTTTTGTTTAAACTGGAACTCACTTTATAGATTTGATATATTTTCATGAATCCTTATTAATTCACCATGTATAATATAGTTTTCACAAGTAATTTCTATCAATTAATAGCATGTGTGATATTTATAATCATCCATATTTATTAGACGTTCTTCATTAATGGATATATCTATATATATTTGAGGTTCTCCATTAATGGTATCCTCTCATATACTATTTTGGGAATCTTTTAATCATCATTATGATTATAACTGTTTTTATTCCACTTAGCAGGGCACTCTAGAATTTATTATCGTCTAGGGATACAAAGGTTTGTTTTGATATTGGGATTGTAACACCCTAAGATTTTATGAGAAATATTTTGTTTTTATGTATTATTTTATATGCAACACCAAATTATTCTTTCACTACAGACAACACTATCTTGGCTTGAGTTACACGCAAGAGCAACCTTCCCTGATAGCTTGTGTTGTACGCAATACTGAGTAACAACAATATTTTATTAAAATATTCTATAAAATAGTCGTTATGAATAGTAATGCCCACTTTTTTAAATTTTAAAATTTTATCCTTTTATATGGACTTCATTTTTGCATTTGGAATATCGAAATTAGCCTACGTAGAATTTTTTTTATTTTTTTGAAATTATTCAATTTTTGATGAATAGTGAAAAACACTAAGTTATAATTTAAAACAGAATTTTTATTTAAATAATTATTTATTTCATTTATATTTTTTATGTCAAAATATATACATAATAACTATATAAGTTCAATGTAATTTGTTAGAGTCATTTTATGATAATTTTAGATATATAAAAATTTTATTCAACTTTTTACCGTCTTTTACCCACCTCCTAGGAGAATTTTTAAATTTACATAAAACATAATTTTACCGCTTATTTGAGTTGAATTTTGAAAATTTTAGAGACACACCTAATATCAAGGAGTAAAATGTGGTTCAATAAGATAAAAATAATTTTGGGTGAATAGTATCTTTTTACTTTTATTTACCACGGTTAAAAGTAAATAGAATAATAAAGGGTAAAAATGATATTATAATTACCCTAACACATGTCCTAATTATATTGGATAAGGATAATTAAACCAAAAAAAAAAAATCCTTAGGAATACAATATGACCATTTAGGTCCACTTGGATTAGATTAGGACATTTATTATTATTTAATTCAATGAAGAGTTAAAATAGTTAAAATCAATGTTTAATAACTAATTTTTTTTTAATATAGTGTTATACATAAGATACATTATTCTAAAAATATTAATTAGAAAGATAAAAATATTTCCTAGATAATGGTATTTTATTTATAATTTTTAGACCTTAAATAATGTATTTTTTTTATGACACAATGATGATGCAGTAATTACTTTATTAATGAAATATTAACATAATCGATGTTATAAATACCCAAATAAATGTAATTTGAGACTTTTTATGAATTAAACTAATTTTATAGGTTAATATTTCCTATTAGGGCTATTTATATTAATTTTTGTTGAATGATTACTGCTATTATGAAATTAAAAAAAAACAAAATACCAAATACTGTCAAAGAGGACATAAAAGTGTTTTAAAACAAATATTATGTTATTAATTTTTATTGTATTCCTAAAAATAAAAGGATTGTCCAAAATAGTTATATAATAGTATATATGAAATTAATGAACCAATTGGGGTTCTATTGGTATTTTATTGAATGTTTATTAACCATATAGTATATGAATACAAGAAGACATGGTAAAAGTTAAATTATTTAACTTAGAGTTAAATACAAATGTTAAGGTTAAAATGGTAACCTAAACTTGTATAAAACCTATTTTTTGAGAGTATTTAGACTCATTCTTACCATAGATTCTAAATAAGTCACATTGGAGCTATTATAAACCGAATATTACTTTATTATAAAATAATATTTTACATTTTTCCTAAGGTGCCCCTCTCCTCCCTTATAAAATGGCACCTCCTCCCTCTCCACATTACAACATTTTTTTCCTTAAGGCTCGGTAAAACCCTGACCATTTCTCTTATCAACTTCCCTAGAAACATACTAGAGGTCTTGGTCTTCATCAAAGACTAACTTTAGTTCCCTAAGAGGAGGTTAAAGAGAGGCACATCAAAGAAGAGGTAATATCCTTTACAGATCCTTTCCAATTTATTTCTTCTACTTATTCTTCTTTATTTGATTCATCATAAATTAATAACATCAGTATCACTCATATACTGATATGTTATTATAAATATTAAACAACCTTCTTTAACCATCTATCTATCCTACGGAAAATGAAATCACTGTGTATGGGTACGTACGGAATACCGTCTCCACGTTGTTGTTTAATCTGTTTTCCTCCATCACCTTACTTGGATGGGTATAATGGTGTAATGAATTACTATATAATATTATTATAACATTATAATAATTATAATAAATTCTATCATCAACTCACATACCATTCAATAATTATGGGAACGATATCATAGCTCATGCGTACGTACGGCCTAATGTCTCGATGATGTGATGCGACTCGTTCCACATGATCTTCATTGAATAATGTTTATATAAATGAGTTGAATGAATAAAATTTGATATATATTACACTAATACCATTGTGTAAATGAGTTATTTATAACCTAAAAAAGAGGAATAAGAATTTATTCGACAAAACACGCATAAAAGCATAAATCAATGAACACCTGAATAACAAGTAGCGATGAAATATTACTAATAAGAACATAATAATATGACCATATATGATATCATAACAATTAATATGGTTCTATAATAAGTCAATGGAATTATTTGATTAATTATACAGGATGTTTGGATACGTATGATGAATATCAGACCTAAGGTAAGGGAAAATCTCACAATCTCATTTTTATTCGAGGTTATTTATACTTCAGAATTTACTGGGGAATATTTATCATACAATTCCATGTTTCTTCAATATTTATTATTATTTAAATCCTACTACAATTTTTTAAATCCAATTATACATAGTGTTGAATTTTAGTAAAAGATATGAAAGGAATATTTTTTCGTTTTCAGTAAGATATATTTTTTGACTTTTCTGGCCAAAGTACGAGAAGAATGATTTTTTAACTTATACAACATAAATGAATTTTTGTGATTTCATATAACATTATTTCCATGAATATTCACTTAAATTTTTTCAATTTAATCTTTTTATTTACTTATATTAGTTTAAAATTGTATGACATGTTAAGAAAGGAAAAAAATTGATGTAGCAAGGATATTTTTGTCAAGAATGGAGTTCAATTGTTTTATCAAAATTATTTTCCAAATAAGATAATATAGGGCTCTGTTTCTATTCCTATTTTTACGTTGATTTGATTATGTAAATATGTAATTATTTTTATAAAGTCCTTTTACCTAATATGTATTATGTTATGATGATATGATGTTTAAGAATCCCCTTTCTATTACATGGGTTATGATATGATGTTTGATTTATGATTTTGTGGAACACCAAATAATGGTTTCATTATGAGATGGGTGAGACCTATATCTCCCTCCAATGCATTTGGTAAAGATTTATATCTCATGAGATATAAAAGTATGGAACGAAAAGTTAATCTGATTCACTGATACATGACTTGAATGGGGAGTGAACTCGGTTCAAAATTTGACTTTGTCTACTGTGATAGTCATGGAAATGGGTTTGACTAATATGAGATGACTTTCTATGATTATGTGTGTATACCACAATGTTTCGTGTTTTATGTTATGATTATTGGGATTACATTTCACTACTATGACTTATCCCATGTTATGATATTATGATCTATTTTGCAGGTTAATATTTTCAAAATTTTATGATATGATTGATATTTCATTTGTTTACCCTTACTAAGAAATTGAGACCACCATTTTGTATGTTTTCTTTTCCTCAGGTCGGGATAAATGGTATTTAGTAGGATATTCCAAAATGGACTCTAAATATGATGAAATAAATTGGAGACAATGTAGATTCTTTATGAACTAGTTGTGTATGTTTCCCAGTTTCTAAAGTCACTATACCTAAAATGTCATATCATGGTTTTGTTATATGTTGTAATAAGCATTCTTCAATTATGAAGTAATAACAATGCATGTAAAGTACATGTCGTTATAGGGATTGTACCCATAAAATGATCTACCTTTGTATCCTTGGGAATGGAATCAGAACCATCATAATATGCTGGTGCATAAGGGGACACATCATACCTTTTAATATCATGTGACAAGGAACTAACTATATAGTTTAATGTCATGTATTAAGGATATATAAGGGAAAAGTTCATAGTCATGGTTTTGTGTCACGAACCAGCCCGGGTCGACCCTAAACCGGTCACTCGAGCCAGTCCGCGGAAAGTCCCGAGGGGCGTTGCTGATCCCCTCAGGATGGCAACTAGTGCCGAGCATAAAAAAGAAAGTTTAATCGTTGGGAATGATTTGAGCCCGAACAATACCAGGATCAAAAGAAAGAATGAAAACTAAACAAAACAAACGACACTGACAAAAAAGAAACAAAAACTAAATGACAAATATACCTCCACGTGACCTCACGGTCACCACCCAACTAAAAACCAGCATCGCTCCATCACTAAGTGACTCAAACCAGGAAAACCTGAACACAAGGAACCTGCAACTGAAATGGTAAATTATAGGTGTGAGCACAAAAAAGTACTCAGTAGATGAGCCCAACAACAAATCCCAAAGCACTGCCTGTAAATAATGAATCTATAAATTCCAGGTTTGAACTACAATTTATTAAAGTAAGATTTTATAATGTTTCACTTGAAGGTAAAAACACGAGATATTACTCTTATTCTTTTTCAAAAGTTGAAGTCCATTCATTGGTGCCAAATTCATTCTAATAGAGAAAGATGTGTTACATTTTCAAATTTTGCTCAAAGAGAATAACACATCTTTATTTGAAAACCATTTTCACAAAGTATAACAGTATAAACTATAAGGATAAACTGAAAGTAAACAAGAAAAGAACATCAAGTAACCATGGGTGATCCTAAACATCCTTAGAAAACCCCTGGATGTACTCAGGTTCAGACTACCTGCCAACATGGTACTCCACAGTCAATAACCAACTGGCCGCCCTAACAACCAACCAGTGGTACGCCCCACAAGGCATACCTACCATGGGGGGACTAACCTGTCTAATCAGGGTTAGCCAACAACCGTCACTTGATTCTCTAAAAGATGCCCAGGAACCCATGGTGGTTTTAAAAAAATACAGTGTAAGTGGGAGGCCCTCGCACGCGTGACTCATGTCACCGCACTTGCCATCTCCTTACACGGACACCACTACACGACAATCCTCGAAGGGAAGTCCCCCTGTAGAGGTGCCCCATATGTACTTATATATATATATATATGTAACCACTTCACATTCTATAAAGTGCCAACCGGGCCTTAGAAACCATTTAATACCAAGACATTTCCAACAGACGCAACACACGCCATCACGTTGAAAACCAGTACACAGATAGAACCACATTTATGAAACTCAAATCCGCATTTTAGAACTGAAACACATTGGTGTCACAAGTAAAAACATTTTTCCAATATCCTAATGCATGCATCCTTTATCAAGAGCCAAACGAGACTTTAATCATTTTTTTGAAGGGACGTCGTTCCACAAATGAAATCTAAAATTTTATTCACACGTCAAAGGAAAACAATTTTCAACAACAAAAGATCAACACCCGAAGTTTCCAGAAACCTGTTTATAGGCTAAACAAGCATTTTCTCTATTCAACGTTTTAAGAGAACAACATTTTCCATACACAATACACATGCCATTTTACAGACACCAAAACCATTTCCAATCACACTTCAACATGTCTTTCACATTTCAAATGAACTCATTTAGCCATATCACTAGAAAACCACACAATTAAGTCCAAGAAAAATGCTTCCAGTGCAATGCAAGAATTAAACAGATTTCATTTTCATCAGGTCACCGCACTAAGAATAACTATTTAATTCTACTTTAAATTTACAGAAATTCAATAAAAAGGACAAGGAATAAATAAATTCTAACGTTAAAGGCAAGCGCAGTGGGAGAAAACCTACCTCGAAGTCACAAAGTGATCTCGACGACACAGTACACCACACAGAGGAACGTACGCACGCGCATGCCAAAGACCATAGTGTTGCGAAATTATCCCACCAACGCGCTGCAACAAACACCAAAGCAGCAAAACAGCAAACCACAGATATAAAAATAAACTCAAATAGCAATCAGCCACAAAAGACTACCTCGGCACAGACGTGCTCGACCGCCGAGGTCGCGTGCCAGTTAAAGGGACGGCCCGCACTGGCAGGGAGAACGCTGGAGGTCGCGTGCTGATTATCGGGTGCGCCGCTGCCCGACGCATGATGGTGGCAGCTAGCCGGACCGCGAGAAGCGGGAACGCGGCCTTCTGATGATGTGGTGGAGCCGGAAGGAGTGCCAGAAAGGGCCGGGGGACGCTGGAAAGTGGTTCCGGAGCGAAGAAGGGGTGTCGGCAAGGATGGGGAACAGTGCAGGGGACGCCGGAACAGCGCCGGACAGTAGAGGCGGGTCGTGCGGGGGCCAGGGGGTGTGCCGGAGCACCGGATAAAAAGGCCGGGAGGTGGCCGGAGGTGGCCGGAATAGGGCAGGGGCTCCGGAACGGCACCAGACAACAAAGGTGGGTCGCCGAAGGAGCTGGTCGGAGGTAGGGCTCGCCTGGAGGGCCGACAGGAGGCACCTATGGGGCCGAGAGTCATTGTCTGGTGGCGAGGGAATGCTGGAAAAGCTGGGTGGCAAGCCGGGCAGCGGCGAGGCACCAGAGGGGCAGGGCGACACGACTGTGCTTCGGGGCGGAGTGAGGCCGGCTGAGGGGGCGGCGCCAGAGGGAGGTCCCTGTGGGAGCAGGGAGCTGGGCGCCGGAGGCCGGTTGTAGGCAGCGGGCGCCAAAGGAGGCTGGGGCAGAGGCGGCTGCGGCGCTGTGTGCAGGAGAGGGAAAGGGGAGGGAGAGGCTGGCGGGGTCGGAGGAGGGCGTGGCGGCAGGGCGGTGCGGTAGGGGGTGAGGGACACAGTGAGGGGGAGAAGCATGGAAGGGCGGCTGGCCTCGCGTGGGCAAAAGAGAGGAGCAGGTGGGGGCGTGGGGCGCAAGAGGGAATCAGGGGGGGTACTGGGTCGTAGGGTTAGGGTTAGGTTAGTTTAATTTTTTTTCATTTTATTATAATACACTAATAATAATAAAATCTGAAATAGAACAGTAAAAATAGAAATAAAATAATAATACTGATGATAATAATACCAGAATAATAATACTAACAAAATTAACAATAATAAAGATAATATTAATAAAATTTATTAACCCTTAAAATAACAAATAAACTAATAATAATAAAACCAATAATAATAATGATAATGATAATAATAATAATAAATATATTAACAATAATAATAATAATAATATCATAAGTATAATAATCATATTACTTTAAAGATCCTAATTAATAAAAATAAAATTAATATTTATAACAATTTAATACTAATAATTATATTAATGTCAATCTAAAAATTTTAATATTCAAAACATCAGGCAAACACATGGTCACCTAGGCCGGTGCACGATCACCTCTAACAACGCGGTAAACGTGCACCGATGCAAAACCTGCCGACATAACTAAACATTAAAAAAACATTAAACCGGGACAAAGAAAAAAATAAAATAAAAAGGTGTCTGCAGTTGCGGTGTGATAATTATCCCCACTACAGACACTTTCTTCCCCCAAAAAGTCACCAATCCAAAAGTCGGTCAACATCCAAGTCTATGCCCAAACAGAACTAAAGGAACATAAGTGAACTGAGAATCTTGGGATGACCTTACTCTCTCGGGTCACACCCAATCGATTCAAGAGAAAACTACAGTTCGAGGTTGAGGGGAGAACACGAAGTGGTTCTCCCCACCACAAGGACTCCCCCTGTGCAGAAAATTATCCATCTAAATAGACAACCCTAGGAAAGGGGGGGGGGGTTCTCGGCGCTAGGGTTAGGGTTAGGTTAGTTTTTTTCATTTTATTATAATATACTAATAATAATAAAATCTGAAATAGAACAGTAAAAATAGAAATAAAATAATAATACTGATGATAATAATACCAGAAAAATAATACTAATAGAATTAACAATAATAAAGATAATATTAATAAAATTTATTGACCCTTAGAATAATAAATAAAATAATAAAAATAAAACCAATAATAATAATAATTAAAATAATAATAATAATAATAAAAAGAATAAAAATAATAATAATAATAATATCGTAAGTTTAATAATCATAATACTTTAACGATCCTAATTAATAAAAATAAAAATAATATTTATAACAATTTAATAATAATAATTATATTCATGTCAATCTAAAAATTTTAATATTCAAAACATCGTGCGAACACATGGTCACCCGGGCCAGTGCATGGCCACCACTAACAACACGGTAAACACGCACCAATGCGAAACATACCATCATACCTAAACATTTAAAAAAAATTAAACTGGGACCAAGAAACAAATAAAATAAAAAGGTGTCTGCGGTCGCGGTGTGAAAATTGGTGTGGGACTTATACCTATGTAGCCCAAGGAATATGGAATGAATATTGGATTCCAAGTAATATTCGACCATGTTGGGAATATGGCCCATGGAGAATAGGGTTGATTTGAGTTGTTGGTTTTGAACATCAGAGAGGCTTCATAAGTATCCCATTTGGATGGGATCAAATCCAACATAGTTCTATAAGTCTCATAGGATATTTTAGTACTATGATAGAAGAGATTTTGGGTTTACTTCTTCAAAAGTAAATCCTGGGGATTAGGGGGTTTTATTTGGGCCTTATTCCTAAACAATAGACCTGATTAATGGAATTAGGGTTGGACTCATGATGTGGAAATCCAGGGAGCTCACGTACTAAGAAGGCATACTACCTATCCCAATTATGGTGGGAAGTAGAGTTCTTGTAGTTCATTTACCATGTGTATCTTAGGAAATTATGTAATCATAATTAATCTCTAAGAGCACGCGAGTCAAGCTTTTTTTAGAAACAAGAGGATGTGAAAAATTCAACAAACGCACCCACACTTTTCCTCCTACATAGTGGAAGAGGACGTGGCAATGAATGTGAGGGTAGTTGAGGCTGACGAAACTGGGGAATAGGGTGAGTCAATGATCATTCCCTATATAAAAATTACATTAGACAATTGTACAATGTAAGGAAGGAGTGAAGGTGAATGTATAAGAGTGGAGAAATACTACAGCCTCGTACTTGAATGTTTTGGGGCTTACACTAGGATGGTTGCCCTCAAATGGGTCATAGTAGGGCAAAGAGGCTTCTCCTTTGTTCTAAAGGAAATTTATGTGTGAACCATACATTCCCTACTAGAGACCTGATGTTTTGGGGTTTAGAGATGAGAAGGGGAGGTCAGAACCCAAAACATAATTCTCCAAACAGGGAATTTTCAAACCCTATTCCTAGGAGAAAGGTCCATGTAACGGTGGATATACAAATCCACTGACACTCCATTAATCATATCCCCCTTGTGAAATAAATGTTGGAAACCTCACACTGTGTATATAAAATACAAAATAAGAGACATGATGATGTGCCTTTTTTAAAGGTTCTATATTGCAGGAGGTTTTGGTGGAGGATTGAACATAATCCCTTTTATGAAAGTAATATATTGAAGAAGAATCATTTCCATGAATGGATTTGAAGAAATAATTATGGATTGTTGACTTATAGGAGTATTTTAATAAAAGAGAGGATCCCATGTATGTATTGGCGTGAAATTACGGGTGTGCATGTAGGCTCGGTCGACCTGATGTTCACTTAATTGATGAACTGTGTAAATTTTAGTACATAAGAGATACATGACTCAACCCTTCAACATTATTAATAGGTATTCTCAGAATTGGGGCACTCAAGTTCCTGTGAGTGTAATATGTGCCATTAATGTGTTTCTATTTCAGGGATGTTGGGCACCTTAGGAACACAAGTGTTATGGATTTCAAACACAAAGTGGGATAAAGTCTTATGACCCTCTTCCAAATACTCCATTGAAGGTGTTAATGAACTTCCCTAAAGGTGTCTGAAGACTTGGATGAAGCACTTGGGTAATAAGAGAAGAAATTAGTCTTTATGAAAATTTGTCTATATAAAATATGGCCCCAAGAGTATTTTTGTGAAAATAACTAACCTTGGGTGAATAGAGTTTGGCGTACAAGTGTCTTGGGTGGTAGAATTATAGTGCCCAAGTACCATGCATGCTGACAGTGTTTTGGCAAGGCTAGGGGAACTGTTTGAGGACATAGCCAAAATAATTACTTAAATCAGCTCCTGTAATATGGCGTACAAGTGATACCACATAGGTACCATGGATTCCACTTTAGGGACTTAGGAAATTTTATTTCTCCATTCTGTGGGGTATGCACCCATGCAAGCCTGCATGGGATCAGTTCTAGTTTGTCGTCCCGACCCATTAGGTGGGTGAATTCACTACCATCACTAACCGCCATAAAAAATGTAGAGTCACCCCGCAAAGTATTTGATCCCCTTTGAGTAAATTTCAAAAAAAACTGAATGGAAGACATTTCATGGTGTCTACAACCCCCCCCCCCCCACCCAGAATTTGATTCCTTAAAAATTAAATTAATCTTTTTCAATGGTAAAATTATTGATCTTTAACGCAACCAAAAATTATTTGGTTATATTTGGATATATGTAATATTTGGAAGGATGATTCAATTTTTTTGAATACAGGACGCATAGGGAGCATAGTTTGATTTCTACTAGGGTTATACAGACATCCCCAAAAACTTTGTATCATTTGAATTTTTATTGATAAATATATACTAATCAACACAGAAAATTATGTCTAGAGAGATAAGACTCGACATATTTTCTGATTTCCCATTGTAGGTTTTCAATTTGGTGAGTATTATGTCTCTTTTTATGGGCAATTTAGAGTCATGCATGTTGGACTAAAAGGCTAGTGTTTAAGGTCGAATATCATTGACCTTAAATGTTGAAATTAGATCCCAAAAAGTATCAATGGATAATAATTTATTTAATATTATTGAAATACATCCAAGGGGAATCTTGTGTCATGATTTTTATGGTCACCAAATGTAAAACTTTTATAAACATAGAGGATGTATTTCCCAAGAATGGGGTTACAACTATTTCATGAACCTGTAATGGGGCTGTATTATGCAAGACCTACTAGGGCATATGTTTCATAGAAAAACATTTGCATTTTTTGTCTGGCAAGTCTGCTATAAAGGAAACATTTATGGAAGGCCACTGAGGCCATGTACTTCACAGTAAATAAAATGAGCTCTCAATAATTTAACATTTTATTGTTGATAAAAAAGTTAAAATACGATTTGGGTGCCTAGGGACCATAGTGGGTGGTTTTTCCAAGGAAATGGATATTAATAACAAAGGGTAGTCCATACTAACATATGTCATGAATAGGAAAACCAATTCCTACAGTACATTATTGTACGAGGAATGATTAAATATTATCAAAAAGTGGGATTTCTGATATAATGTTATGTATCTTTTAGTCATGTAGTGATGACATTATACTATGCAATTTTCAGTCAGGAATTGTGGAAATTGTACAATTCAATTTCAATTTAGGCAGTGAGGACATTTTACTGGGATGTTTTGAGTCATGCAGTAAGACATTATACTATGAAGTTATTTTCATACAGTGATGACATTGGGTGGCTTTAATTTAAGGTCATGAACTATGACCAAATGTTTTAGACACTCCAATTTCATGATAATTTGTTTGGAAACATACGCTCATAATCATGTATGGAATGGAAAATAATAAAGTATTGTTTTGGAATTTTTGATTCCATATAATGATACGGGAAAAGAGCTAAAAGGAATTATAGGGAGTATTTCATAGGAACAATGTTACCATTATCTGACGAACCTGTTATTGGGGTGGTATTATGAAAGTCCATATAGGGAATATGCTGCATAGCCAAATATTGGAATCTTTTGACTAACATTCCTATTATGTAGGAAAATTTTATGGAAGGCCTCTGGGGGAACGTACATCATATTCCAGAAAAAACGTTCTAAAAAATCTAACGTTATATTGCAACATGTTGAAGAATGTTTATGGAGATTTAGATATTCCACAGTGAGGATTTTAGTTTGTGGAGAAAGGTTACTAAATATAGAATGAGGATTTTCAATCATGATTTATAAAGAATCAGAGGAATAATATTTCTACAAAGGTCTGACCCAATAAGGGAGTATGATATTTGTAGTTTTAGGTCATACAGATAGGGCAAAAAAAAGGAAACAATAAGTGATATGTTGTCAAGTGGCCCAAGTTCATTTCTAATTATTTTGAACATATGGAAAGGGAAATGAGTAAACCATGGTCTTGAAGACATTCAGATCGAGGGAATGGAAATGTGACAAATATACACAGACAAATACATTAAGATACAGATTCTTGTATATTGTAATAAATGTTTGAAGGGGACAAAATACAATTGATCCAAGAATGAATTTTCCATATTTTGACAAACCCATTATGGGGGTTGTATTATTTAGGACAAACTGGGGCATGTGAGGTATATCCAAAGAGTGGAATTTTTTTACTAATAGGCCCCTTATATAGGCAACTTATGGAAGACCACCTAAGGGCATGTACTGTAATGTCAGGAAAATGTGGTCTCATATATTAGAAACTCTTCATCTAAAAACAATATGAATGATTATAAATATCTAAAACTATTCAAGTTAAATAGTGAGAAATTTGAAAGGGGGTAATGTTCAATGCATAGGATAAATATTTTAATCAATATTGGGCATGAGTTTGAAGTCCCTTACAAATATTAGTCTCATATGTAAATGGGGGGAATTTTTTTCCCCTGCAGGCTCTCTAAGGAGAGAACCCAATATGAAGATTCCTATAAAGATAGTTAATGAAATGAGGAAGAGAGATAAAAAATATGGTGAGTATGACAAGGAGATAGAGCCTTGTTTCCTCTACATATCTCAATGGAATGAGAATCAATCCATACTTAGTTCTTTTGGGGATTTTCATTTTAATTTTGTTCAGCTAGGACTTTGTGTCGTTCATTTTAGAGTAATACAATGAGAACATGAAGTGATTTCGATGTAAAAATGTAATATTATGGTTGGACCAAGGAATTAAACCTAACTGTCACAACGTATCTCATATAGATGATAATCCATCAATACATAGTTATTTGAACTTTACCTATACAGTTTTGATTCATAAATATGGAATGAATGGGGTTTTTATCATAGTTGGGCCCATGATTGGTGATCATGGAATCTCTACGGATCTCATGTAGACCAGAATCAATCCAAACGTAATTCTTGAAACAAAAATTTCCAACACCAAATGAGTTTGATGTGGGAAATGAGGGATTTTAACACATTCTAGAAGAATGATTATACATGAGACACAAAATGGTATGAAAATCAAACAATGTATCCTAAAAGAGCACTCTATATGGATATAGTACATGGAAAGGAGGAGAAAAAGGGGAAAACTTGTGGTTTCCACTAGGCCCATGATTAGATATCCAGGAGTTTCTATGTATCTCATTTAAAATGAGAATCAATCTTCATGTAGTTTTTGAAATGAGGCCCCTATATAGGTCTTATTCAGACATAGGGAATAATGTAACTCATGTGCCACTAAGGATTAGCAAGGATGTCAATGATTCTTGCATATGGATTATATTAATGTCAAATAGAGAATATGTTAACATATAGTTTAATGTTGTGTAATGAGGACAAATGATGCCATGTCATTTCACATCTTGTGACTATGAAAAAAATGCCACAAGTTTAATCATCATGTATCATCGAAAATTATGTTTGTTATGTTGTTTAATGTATTGATACTATGACTTTGTGTAGTGAAGTTTAAAGTCATGTAGCAAGGACTTAATGTGAAGTTACAAAAAGTATTTGTCTACGAATATCGCATTGGTTGGAGTTGTAATATGCTCTCCATCCATTTAGATTAGGGAATAATCTCCATTTGAGTAGACCTTATATGTGAAATAAATTCCTTCCCACATTGGCTCATGCTATAGAGGCTTCTTTACTAGTAAAATTTGAGTCCTAAGGACTAGTACCACTTCTCATTGATTAAATGAATAGTGAATAATGTTAATGTTTAAAGCTCACACTATTCTGTTTTGATAAACTTCTAAAAGATGAAAATTTTCCAATATCAATTCGTATAATCATTCTGTCTCAAAAAATTGTTTCTGAGATTTTCCATCTATAGATAACTAATCATATATTGTAAGTCTGTGTTAAGGAAATTGAATGTCAATTGGGAAAATTCTTCTGCACTGTACACTAATGAGTATGGAATTTATTGAGTGGAAATATGGGTAGTCGTACAATAATCCCTTAAATCCAACAGATATTTTTTAGTCCATGATTACATATATTTATCCATCATTTTCTACTATATATTTTTTATGGTCTTATTGCAATACTCTATATATCTGTTGGCCACTGTGTGATGTCGAGATGAATAGTTTGATTTTATATTGTGCTCCTGATATATATTCTACCCCTCAACAGATTATAAATTGGTGTCATTTTCCATTAATATAGAATTAGGGACACGAAATCTAGTGATGATGTTTCTTTTGAAGAAACCAATAATGATTTTGGCTATAACTTCTTTGATAGGTATTGCCTCAGCCCATTTGGGGAATAAATAAGTAGCTATAAGAATATACATGAACTGTTTAGTTTTAGCTGGATGATAAGGTCTTACTGCATCCATAACCCATGAAGAAAAAGTCCATGATCAGTTAGTTATATGTAACTACTCTAAGGGTTGATGAATGAAGATGGAATGCCCTTATAAAGGATGACATTTCATTGTAAAATTTGTTCAATCAGGCATCATTGAAGGCCAGAAGTATCCAAGCCTTAAAATTTGATAAAAAAGCCTATGCCCTGACCGGTGATCACAAAAAGCTCCTAAAAGTACTGCATTCATGACAAAAGAAGTTTATTTTCTGTCAATACACCTGAATATGATTCCCTCATAGCCTCATTTTTAGAGGATCTTTTGGTTTTCTGGAATATACTAAATCATAAAATTAGCTACTCATCATCGGTTCTATTCTTTTCCAACTCTATCTTGTTGATGTACTCCATTTTGAAGGTATTTCATGATGGGGTTCATCCATGGTATAACCATATGGATCTGAAATATGGATAATTTCCTTAATTTTCTCCATTCTAGTTTGAACTAAAGGTGAAACTACTTAACAATGTGAAATACTAATGATTGTCTTATCCAGATTTGGTTCTTACTAGGCAGTGGGTGCATTAGCCAGTGCATCAGCATGGGTGTTTTGTGATCGCAGGAAAAAATAAAATGTTGGCTCTGAGGGAAATTCATTCATTATCCTTCAGACATAATCACACAAAGGGGTTAAATCGTCTTTTTTGACAGTATAATCCCCATTGATTTTTTTGATTACCAACATTGAGTCATCTTTCACTTTAATGTGGGTCACTTATACTGGGAGTGCCAATTACAAGCCTCTAATGAGAGCTCAATATTATACTTCATTGATGATATCGCCTTCTGACTAGAAGAATGAATATGGAATCAATTCTATTTTTTTGGGAGATAAGTACAATTCCTAACCAATATTTTTTGAGTTAAGGTTTTCTATTCTTTTTCATATTGGACTTCAAGAGGCACCATAAATTTATATTTCCCATGTCTGGGGATTATCTTGAATAGAGAATACCTATTCATATAGAAGTTTAGTATTCAATGATGTATCTACTGCAGATGGGTGTACATCAAGGAAATCATTCAGACCATGGCTTATTATTGCCTTCTAAGACACAAGATGGATATCAATCTATTGAAAAACAACTGCCCACCATGAAAAATTTCTTGTAATCATATGACGATTAAGGATAGATTTCAGTGGGTTATTTCAAGAAACCAATTGGACTCCATGATGTTTTTGGTATTTTTACAATTTTAGAATTGCAATGATTAATTCCAAATAACACTTCTCGATATTTGAATATCGAGTCTCTGTGTGAAGCATAGTTCGACTGATATAGAAAAGGATATTTTCATTCCCATCACCATTCTTTTGGGAAAGGAAGGAACCTAGTGATCACTCTAATGCTATCACATATGGAATAAGTGGACTTCCATCAACATGTTTCATTATTATTGGTGGAATAAAGAAATATTTCCTGAGGATATCAAATTTCTCTTGGAAGTCTTCATTCCATTGAATGGGGACTCCCTTATTTATTAATCTAGTGAAGGGTATACACTTTCTTGACAAATTAGAGACAATGAGCAGAATATAGGCCATGTTTTCTTGAATTCCACTTAATTATTTCATTTTTTAATGAGGTGACATGCCAAAATTTTCTTTTTTCTTCTCAGGATCAATGTTGATAACACGATATCATACAAAAATGCGGAGGAATTTTCATGAGGTTACCACAAAATCATATTTAAAGGTATTCATTATCAAACAATGTTGTCAATGTTTATTGAGTATGATCTCAAATTAGGTCAGGTGATTATAAAATTTTCTGGATTTATCTATTAGATCATCCACATAATATTCGATAAATTTTACTAATTAGAGTTTGAAGATATGGTGCATAGAACATTAATACGTTGCTTATGCTTTCTTTAAGCCAAAGGGAATTACCCGATAGAAAAACACACCTTGAAGGGTTCTGAAGGCTATCAAATCTTCTTCATATGGGGAAATGTGGATTTTATTGTACCTAGAGTAGCCATCTATGATGGAAATAACTTAATATCCAACTGTTACATCAATTAAAAGCTCAATGATTAGAAAAGGAAAGTTATCTTTAGAAAAATTCTTGTTAAGAAATCGGAAATCAATGAATTCTGTGATATTTCCATTATTCTTATTCACTGGGACAATGTTGGAAACCCACATAAGATATTGAACCTCCCTGAAAAAGTTTTCCAAGATATTCTTATCCACATCAGTTTTAATTTTATTGTCATGAGTCGGGTGGGTTCTTCTTGCTGCATGCCTAAATCCTCGATGTAATTCAGGAAAACCCAAATGATGAGTGTCTACATCGGGATTATGACCGATAATTTCTATATAGTTCTAAAAAAATATTTCAATGTTTCATTATAAAGTAATTATACATATCTTTCTCTTCCAAAATCAAGGACTCGCTAATTAGAGTGGGGTTTGGATGTTATTTTGTACCCAGATATATTTCACTGATCTTAACCACAGTGGTATAGAAACCTTAATCAATTTTTGGAAGAGCATCCCTAAGATCTCACTCTTATTCTTCTTTATGTTTTACATCTTCTGCTTCTACTATCATAGTTGGTTATGAATCAAAACATTCAAAGCTAGTGGAGGAGCCAATATTTGAACATCATGTTAAAGAAGCAACAATTTATGACCTTATTGATGATGAAGGGTTTTCCTAGATCATTGAAGAGGATATGATGGGTTGGGAATCAATGTTTGTTACCTCCTCTAGTGATGTGAAAACTTCTTCTAGTCAGATTGGCAAAGAAGAGACTTTCTTAATATTATTGGAAGAAATAAATATATCTCTATTTATGTATTCACCACTGTTGGTAAATAACCAATTTCACTCCTACTGGAAGGATCAATTACCATAATTGAAATTATTGATTTCATTTGATTATTGATTGAATTTGGGTTTATCAATTCAATTAGATTGATAGGAAAACAATAATCTATACTCAAATGTTTGAATTGGTTTATTGGGATCTTTTCTAAGACATTTGAAGCATTGATTCTTGGTTAACTCTATTGTCATAGACCATGTTCTCTTATTGTGATAAATATATACTTTAATATACTGCGATTCACATGTTTTTAATGGAGCTTTGTCACCATAAAATGCCCCTATTTGACCATTGAAATATTACTAGAGACATTGATTGTATGAAGAAGGAATAGATACATGTTGATGTAGCTATGGCCTTCCAAGAATAATGTTAAAGGTTGTGTCCTAACAGGCAACCATAAAATCTGAATTAGACAGAAGATATCCAAATTGAGTTATGAGTGTAATATCACACAATGGTTATTCCTCATTCCCTTCAAAACCTTGCAACATTAATGTGGAATGAGATAAGTCAAATTTATTGAGTTCCAATCAACAAAGAGTACAAATAGTATTTATCTTGACTCCTCAACCATTATAAATAAAGGATCACCAGATGTGTATATCTTTGACCCTCCTATATAGATACAAGAGCCTAATGATTGAATCTACGACATCTTCTTCGTATTAAACTATAAAAGATATAAATTCATGAAATTCAGCAACATCATTCCCTATATTGTATTCCATAACTTTAGATACTTCAGTTTCAAACTCACGAGGACTTGAAAAAACCTCTATAAGATGTTCCTGAGGATATTTTAAGAGATTAAAGGCATCCATAACTGAAAACATGGTGGGTAAATGGGATAGATGCTTCAAAACATCATACTTTTGGTCCATAGGTCTTTATTTTCTGCCATGGATTTGCAGATTTGCAGGTGTCATGGAATTTGATTCTTCTGATGTAGATGTACCCTATATTAGATCATAAGCCTGAAATACCTATGGTTTTTGTATATTACACTAAATAGTTCTATATAGATGCTGAGAGAATGTTTATTTAACCCCTACATGTTCTTCCAAAATAATAATTTCAGGAATGATCATGCCATGCGTCAGAAAATCTTATTGTTCTTGTTGTGACCACTGAAGATCACTCCCACGAGTTTCTACAGCATATAAAGTTTGACCAGGGGTTGAGTTAAAATAGTAGATTCTATCATCCCCATGTCTTCCCATATATCATCAACCATGGATAATTCCCCTAGCTACCCAGTTAAGTACAAGGGATCTAGGCTCATCATAACCAGAATCATCATTTGTATAGGGATCCGTTTAGTGGATAACGATGATAGAACAAATGATCAATTCATCATATTATAAACATTATACTTGATTGTTTTGTTCTGGTTATACTGTATAGTGTCGTGGTGCCCATTATTTTTTAGCAGATGGAATGAAATCTTACAGAGTCAAGGAAAACATTGGACTTTACACAAGCTCCTCTCCTTTTGGCTGCTCTTTGTCCTTCTGATCATGTCGCTTCATTGAGGATTGACCTTTGGAGGAATGATCTTATGATGAATGTGGTTTTACTGGGGTGGAAGTGGAATAAGACTAAATTGGTTTCTTCAATAGTGTTTTTATAATGGCAACAGTTCTATTTATAATTTTCCTAATCATTAAATGATCATGTTTTTTCACATTTAATCATTTGACTTCCTACCATTCGTCGTCTTCCTATGGATCAGTAGTTGTAACGCATGCTACTTCGGCTAACAAAAATTTATTTTTTACATTTCTAGAGTCTACCATTTTTTTGGAGGTAGTTAAAAACATAACACTCATTAATGGGATTCCCCAACAACTGGTGAAAGATACAATAATTTAGAATATATTCATCTCCTTCTTTACATGGTTTCTTCAGCATTGGAAACTGAACCAAATTAGTTTCCAAAGATAAGATGAAGTAACCAGGAACATGTTCATTTTGAAAAGAATAAATATTGTTCATTAACTCAACAAATTGTTTCTTCCATTTATCTTTTTGACCATCTTGATTGGGAGGTTGTTTCTGCTGATTCTTGGGAGGTAGAGCCCTTCGATACGATGAAGGTTTTGAAGTAGAAGCAGGTACAGGTGCTTGCTTGAGTGTGACTATAGAATCCTTTTAGTTCCATGTTCTTCATCCTATAGCTGATTTAATGACATGAGATTTAACTTTTGTTTCCTGTAACACCCCAAGCTTCCACAGTACGTTTTCACTTTTAATAATGCAGTACATTGCAATATACACAACTTGGAATTTTAACACACCACGACCAATAAAACTAGTAGTTATGAATAGAAATACCCAATTTTTTGAAATTTTATAAATTTTCTTAATATGGAATTCATTTTCGAATTCAGAATATCAAAATTAGCTAAGGGGAATTTTTGGTAATATTCTGAAAACCTACAATTTTTAATGATTAGTGAATACACTACGTTATTTTTTGAAAGAAAATTTTTCTGTAAATAATTAGTTATTTTATTTTAATTTATTTTAAGTCAATATATATACATAATAATTTTATATGTTCAATTTAATTCATTGTAGTCATTTTATAATATGTTTAGATATAAAAAATTTTATTGAACTTTTGACAGTTTTTAACCACCTTCTAGGAGCATTTATGAATTTGCATAAAACATAATTTTACCACTTTAGTGAGTTGTATTTATAAAATAAAATAGGCATGGTTGAAATCATTAAGTAGAATTTGGTTCAATAAGATGAAAATAATATTTGGTGACTAGTAACTTTTCAATTTTGTTTACCACGGTAAATCGTAAATTGGGTAATTCAGCGTAAAAATGATATTATAATTACCCTAACAGATATCCTAATTATATTTGATAAGTATAATTCTACAAAAAACAGAACGTTGTAATAAAATATTATCCTTTTGGTCCACTTGGATTATATTAGGACATTTATTATTATTTTATTTAAAGAAGAGTTAAAAGAGTTAAATTCAAAGTTTAATAATGAACCCTATTTTTAATATAGGGATACACAAAATATAAATTAGACTATATATATTCATTATAAATCTAAAAGGATTTCCTAAATAATTATATTTTATTGATAATTTTTAAACATTACATAATTAAATTTATTTATGACACAATGATGATGCAATAATTATTGTAATAAGGAAATATTAAAATATTTGATATTATAAATATCCAAATAAATTTAAATTGAAACATATGATGAATTACACTAATTTTATAGGATAATAAGACATATTAGGGTTGATTAAAAAAATAATTCGAACTAATATTGCTTTTATTTCTTTCAAAAAAATCAAATACTAAATAATGTGAAAATTGACATAATTGAGTTTTTAAAAACAATACTATATTATTAATTGATATATTATTACAAAAAATATATTGTTCGGAAAAAAGACTTAGATAAGGTTATATATATTAATAATGAACCATATTGTGTTCTCTTGGATTTTGATAATATATTTATTATCCAAATAATATAAAAATATGACGAGACATGGTAAATGTCAAACTATTTAACTAAGAGTTAAATAAACAAGATAAGTTTAATATGGTGACCTAAACCTGTTAAAAACATATTGGTTGTGATGATTTAAACCAATACTCAACTTATCTTCTAAATAAATTATTTTGGAGCCATTAGAAACTGTAAATTATTGTATTATAAAATAATATTTCCAACATTTCTTAATGTGACCCTCACCTCTCTTATAAAAGGGTACTTCTACTTCTCTTAATTTAACACCTCCAAATTAATTTTTATCAACCAAACCCTACACCAATATCCACCCAGATTTCATCCTGTCATCCTAGAGGCCTTCATTTGGTTATAAAGCCATCCTATGTAACCGATTTGATCAAACCAAAAGGAAGAACCCGATGAGGAGGTAAATATTTCCTCACCTATTTCAAGTTCTTTTCATCCTCCACTTCCTCTTTATTTGTTGTTTCCATTATATAATAATAAATACAAAATCTTCTATATACTGTGATGTTATTATAAAAATGGTACAACTATATTAATTGTTCTATCCATCATATGAATGGAAAATTCACCATACATGTGTACGTTAGACTTACAGTCTCCACGTCATGGTGTAGTTTGTTATTCAAACACTTAATTATTTGGATGTGTATAATAATGAATACAAATTATATAAATAATAAATATAAAATTTTAATTAGTATTACTATATGATTTACCATCCAATTACATAAGTTTTCACCATCAATATATTTATATTTTCGCTCGTGCGTACATACAGATTACCGTCTCCAAGAACGCGATGAGATTCATTACCCATCGTAATCATTCAAGAATAATTTTAATTTTAAGATTAAAAATAATGATTATAAAAAAATATCATTCTATATATGAATCAAATAAAACCTATCTATATCAAACATGACTTACATAAACAAGTATATAAAAGAAAATGAATCAGTTAAAACCCAAAACGATGATACTACAAAAATACTGTAAACAAAGAAATATTATAAGATCATATATGATATCATAATTATGTATATGATTCTTTTATAATTTAATAAAAATGTTTTAACTATTATATAGGAGGTTAACATACCATCTAATATGGAAAATTACAAAGTAAGGGTTATTTTCACAATCTCTTTATTATATGTGGTTGTTTTTACACAAGTATCTACTAGGACCTCTTTACAATCCACACACATGTTTCTTAAAAATGTAATTAAAAAGATTTTTAATATTTACTAGACTATGGGTTAAAGTCATTTATACCATTGTTTGAATTTTTATAAAATGGGTTGAAAGGAATCATTCTGTTGTTTTCAAAATAGGGTACTTTATGACATTTTTTACAAAATTAAGGCAAGAATGTAGTTTCTTTATCGTATATGGATGGAATATCTATTTTCCGCCGTTATATCATTCTCAAAGCATCCTATACAATCTTAAATGAATATTTTCAAAGATAAATTTTTTATTTTATAATTATGTGACTTTTAAATGATTTCAAAATTGAACGAGTTATTTATTTCAAATAGTTTTCATTTCATCTATGTCAACATACTTTGATGGATTTTAAACATGTTTGAAGTTTATTTATTATGATACCAATATTCCATATTGTATTGAAGGTTTTGTGATATGTTTTACTGTGGATGTGTTATTTTAACAACATTCATGATTTATGGATAAAGTATTAAAATTTCATTTCCTAGTTTTAATAAGAATGTTTATGTTATGTTTAAAACTTTTCATATGATAAATGAATTGGACTTAGTATGTGAAGGGTGATGCACACTATAGATCCTCGATGCATTGGTAGTTTTGATGAGACAAACTAGTGTCTTCGCCCAAATCCTTGACAAAACCTTATTTGTAGTCTTGGAACAAGGCCTTCACTATGTGGTTATGAAGTCTGGTATTATGCATTCCATCAATATGAAAGTGGCTATTGATATTGAATGTGATTATTCGACTACTATAATATCCATTTGAATAAGTAAATAGAATTATTTGATTTTATCTTTTCTATATTATATATATGTTTATGTTTAGAAGGATTTTTTAGTCTTTTACATTGCCTTAAATGTTTATGCTTATTTATGAATGTTTCTTCTATATTATTATCCTTACTGAAAATCTAATCGCACCCCTTTCTAGGTTTTATTTTTCCCAGGATTTAAAGAAATATTTTACGGTTGACTTGTAGGGATAGGCTAAGGATATAAATTTTATAAATGGTGACAAAATTTTGTTGATGTTTTAATTTTATGATGTAATGTAAAACATATGAAGGTATCTAGTACTTATAAGGATAATAAAATGATAGTTATTTTGGGACATGATACCTGGTATCATGTCAATGTTATGTTTTGGAGAATGTCAGGAAATCATGTCAATGTTATGTAATAATGCACCGACTCTAGGTAACTGGGGTCGGGGAATTGTAGTGGGTTTTAGAGGAAGTTTAGTACAAACCTTAGAAACTAGATTTAGATAATCTCTAATTAGAGCACATTACCCTATGATGGACATTGACGATTGGTACAGGAGAATATCCTACAATATTTTTAATGTAGATATTTTGTGTATTTTCCAAGAAATGAATCGCTCTCTGGATACGAGAAGGAAGAGGAGACTCTAGAACATATTTACCTAGGAGGGAAAACTATGATAAGGAGTTTCGAGCTTGACCAGGGCTATCCTGGTACATGTCAACAGGGCTTGCTGCACTATTGGTTATTAATCTCTCGAGGGATATGATTGGTATAAATCACATTTTACTTACAAACCATTATGAATGATTTACGAGTATATACCTCTGGAAGGAAAACCGTTTTTATGGCTATGGATTATATCCATAAATTCTTCAATTTATGTTAAGTGTTTTACAAGTTTGGAATTATGTATTGTGATTCATAAACTAATATACTGTATTCCATTATTTATAAATGAAGCCTACTATATGGAATGTAAAACGTATCAACACATGTAATCCATGTAGGGATTTCCCTCCTACTCAAGATAATTATAGTGGAGCTGGTGATGAAACAGGTGTTGATCAGCATATCACCATACTGGGACAACTCACTCAGGTTATGAATAATATACTTCCCAAATAATGAGAACCATGATCCACAATGTAGAGGATCAATGATAGACCACTTCATGAGGCAGCGACAACCAACATTCAATGGGAGTATAAATCAATTAGTAGTTGAGCAGTGGATAAATTCTTAGAGAAAATATTTCATGCTATGGGGAGTATCGAAAGGGAAAAAGTTTTCATGGCAGATTATCGCTTCACGAGAGATGCAGATAAATAGTGGTCATTATTACAAAAAACTATGGAAGATGAAGAAGTATTGAACATGTAATAGAGGGAGTTTAAAGGGAATTTTTTATTAGAATACTTTCCTCACGACCATCGAGTGGATAGGGAAATTCAATTTCTGAGTCTGAGGAAAAGGAGGATGAGAAAGTCATAATGTATGGTGCTAACATTACAAGGTTAGAACGACATAAAAAATATTATATATGTAACCCAAGGTGTAAGATTGATTGATTCTTTTATGGGTTAAATCCATTTCCCTATCGGTCATTACTCTCAAAATCCTTCTCATTGTATGATGATATTGTCTCATGCACTATTAAGACAAAAATGTAATTCTCTGAAGTCTTATGACTTCAAAGAAAAGCAAGAGAAAAAGAGATCTAATGATCAATCTGGAAATGGAAATAAGGGGAAGAAGGGAAAAGTTCCATATCTATCTTGGGGTAAAAATTAGAAGAAACACCCCGGTACTTTCCTCAAGGGAATGCAAGTCTGATACAAGTGTGGTGAAAAGGCCACCATGCTTGTGATTGAAAGGGAAAGAAATATGTTTTCAATGTAGACTTATAAAATTGTATATAAAAGGGACATTATGAAGATGAATTTCCTATGAACCAATGAAACATACCTCAGAAAAGGCCATGGAAGAAATTCCATGCTTATACGATCACTACTGCTATGGTGGAAGCTCTAAAAGACATGGTGGCAGGTAATTTACTGGTTTCCACAAGTTTAGCCATTGTTTTATTTGATTTTGGATCATTACATTGTTTCATATCTACCCAATTTTCTATAAAAATTCGATTACTGCAATTTGACATAACTCGGGAGTTGTTAGTCAAAAATCCTAAGGTAAGTATCATCACAAAAAAGTTTTGTGAATTAGTTCCCATTAGGGAATATAAATGTTCTATAACTTCTGATCTCATCGTAAAAACCATGAATGATTTTTATTTAATCCTTGGAATGTATCGGATTTTAGACCATGATGTGAACATTTATTATAAGAAGAAAGAGGTTACAATTTTCGATGATGACAAGGAGTACCTTATCTTTATAGCATAAACATCACCACCTGATTCTTATCTAGATCTACCCCTAGTAGATATAATAAATTCTATTATTGGGGAGGAAGAGAATGAAATAATTAAGCGTGATTAAAATAATATTTTAATAGAGTAAATACTTATTGTTCAATAATATGTTAATGTGTTTCCAAAGGATTTACATAGAAATCCTCCATAACAAGAAATTGAGTTTTCAATTGATTAAATTCATGGTCCAAGGACCATATCAAAGACCTCTTATAGAATGTCCACTGTAGAATTAGTTGAACTAAAGAAACAAAAAAGAGGAATTGAGTAACAAGGCATTTATTCACCCCAGTGTTTCTCCGTGGGGAGCCCCTGTCCTTTTTGTTAAGAAGAATGTCAGATATATGAGGTTGTGCATTGACTACAAGGAGTTCAATATTATAAAAATAATGACCAAGTATCCCCTACATCACATTGATTATTTATTCAACCATCTTCATGGATCATTACATTTTTCAATTATAGACCTTTGATCTAGATATCATCAGTTCTGTGTGAAGAAGGAAGACATTCTAAAAGTGGCATTTTGAACTACGTACGTGCATTATGAGTTTATAGTAAAGCCTTCTGGATTGACTAATGAACCCTCTGTCATCGTAAATCTAAGGAATAGAGTTTTCAAGTAATATCATGATGAATTTGTAGTGGAATTTATTGATGATATCTTGGTATACACAAAATGAAACAATGATAATGAAAACCACTTGCACACTATTCTGAAAACCCTCAGAAGAAATGAATTATATGAGATGATTAGAAAGTGTGAATTTTGGCTTCAATAGATTTATTTTCTTGATCATATTGTCTGTATGTAGGGAATCTATGTTGATCCTTCCCCGAAAAAGGCTATCCATGAATGGCCAGCACCGAAAAGTATAACTAAGGTACATAGTTTTATTTTTTTAGCAGGTTATTATCGACATTTCATCTAAATTGTTTCCTAGATGGATAATAGATTAACAAAGCTCAGACATTAAGGGGTTAAATTTGGTTGGATGAAATAGTGTGAACAATTATTTGGAGAACTAAAGAGAGTATTAGTCAATTCTCCTAACATGACTCTACCATTTCGGAACAATGGGTTTGTTATTTATGGTGATACATCAATGAAAGGAAATGTTTCTGTCCTTATGCAGAATGGTAGAGTTATTTCCATTGCATCACGATAGCTAAAACTTCATGAGAAAATCAATGTCAATCATGATCTTGAGTTATCAGCTATAATCTTTTCTTTGAAGAGATAGAGACACAATCTCTATGGTGAAACATTTGAGATTTATACTGATCACAAGATTTTGAAGTATATTTTATCACAAAAAGAACTCAACGTGAGGAAAAAAATATGGCTTGAACTACTTAAGGATTCTGATTGCACAATACACTACCACCTGAGGAAGGAAAATCATGTGGCAGATGGTTTGAGTAGAAAGGATCCTGGATTTTTGAATAGGATGAGAGTAGAAAGGGATTCTATTTTCATGGATCTAGTAAAGATTGATATGGGAATAACCATGGAAGGTGACACATCAAAACATTTTCAAATGGTTTCCAAAATATCATTACTAGAAAGGATAAATAGTTCTCAAATTGTTGATGATGAGTTTCAAAATAAGATTAAAGATGAGAATGACGGGAGATTGAGTGACTTTATATATGAAAATGGAATTTTGAAATTTGGGAAGAGACTTTTTGTTCCCAACATACCTAATCAATAAAGGAAATTTTTGGATGATGCTCATAGATCAAAGTTCTCTATACACCATGGGAGCACCAAGATGTATAAATATTTGAAGAAACATTTTTGGTGGGACAACATGAATAGGGAGATTTATGATTTTGTGTCAGTGTGTATAGTTTTTCAACAGGTGAAAGCGGGATGAAAATAACCAGGAGGAGTCATGCAACCTCTTCCAATACCTGAGTGGAAATGGGATAATATTAAGATGGACATTTTCATGGGGATACCAAAGAGACCAAGATTGAACGATGTAATATGGGTGATTGTTGATCGTCTTACCAAGTCTGCACATTGTCTCTCTATATGAGAAGATTAAAAACTTTAACACTGATTGAGAATATATATTAATGAATTTGTAATACTCCATGGTGTACCCATATCGATTGTTTCTGATCGTGATCCCTATTTTACATCAATATTTTTTAAAATTCTTCAGAAGGCATTGGATACTGAACTTTATTTCAGTATATCCTACCACCCTCAAACTGATGGATAATCAGAACGGAATATCCAAACCATAGAATACATGTTGAGATATTTATCAAATAACATTCAAGGTATGTGGGATCAATATTAACCACTGGTAGAATTTTCCTATAACCATAGCTTCCATTAAAGTATTCAGATGGAACCATATGAAGGATTATATGGAAAGAGATGTCACACACAAAATTATTGAGAGTTTGTTAGTGAAAGAAAACTCGTAGGCCCAGAACATGTTGAAGAAACAATTGAAAATGGGAATGTTATCTAAACCCACATCAAAGAAGCTCAATGCATGCAAAAGAGCATTACCGATAATTGAAAAAATGATTTTGAATTTCAAGTAGGAGATCATTTTATTGAAGGAATATACATGGAAGGGTTTTATATGATTTGGTAAGAAGGTTAAATTGAGTCCCAGCTACATCGTACCTTTCAAAATTCTAGAACAAATTGGGGTTGTAGCTTACCATTTGGAAATGCATCCAAGTATTTCCAAATTTCATGATGTGTTCTACGTATCACTGTCGAGAAAATACATGCATGACCCAAAACATGTACTCACCCATGAGGAAATTGAATTGGAACCATATATGTCTTATCGTGAAGAGCCTGTCAAGATTCTTTATACCAGAAAACAATTATTAAGAAACCCGATGACTCATCATGTAAAATATATGTAGAGAAACCATAAGATGGAAGAGGCAACATTGGATCCAGAGGAACTTATGATGAAGAACCACTTGAATCTATTTATGTAGTGATATTTCTAAAATTTAGAAGAAAAAATTATTTTTAGGGGAGAATGTAACACCCAAATCATCCACGATAAATCTCTATTTGAATAATGCATATGCTTGAATTCTATGCAACTTGGAGTTTTAACACACCACGACCAATCAAAATAACCATTATGAATAGTAATACCCACTTTTGGAAATTTTATAAATTTTATTTTTAAAAATTCAAATCATTATTTAATTAACAATACTAAAATTATCTTAGGGAGAATTTATGGTATTTTTGTGAAAACTTTCAATTTTGATGAATAGTGAAAAAAATGCGTCATTATTTAAAGCTGACTTTTTATATAAATAAATATTTATATTATTTTAATTTATTTGAGGTCAAAATAGATATATAATACCTATATATGTTCAATTTAATTCATTGGAGTCATTTTATTTTATGTTTTTGATATAGAAAATTTTATTGAACTTTTGACCGTCTTTTACCCACCTTCTAAGAGCATTTACCAATTTGCATAAAACATAATTTTACCGCTTCTATGAGTTGAATTTAAAAATTTCGAGAGATAATTTTTACATAAGTATGTAAAATGTGGTTCAATAAGATGAGAATTGTTTTTGGTCAATAGTAACTTTTGACTTTTATTTACCAGGGTTAAAAGTAAATTGTGTAATTAATGGTTAAAATGATATTATAATAACAATAACACATGTCCTAATTCTATTGGATAAGTGTAATTCTACCTAATACAACCTTTGGAATAAAATATGATCCTTCTGGTCTAATTGGATTAGATTTGGGCATTTATTATTATATTATTTAAAGAAGAGTTAAAAGTGTTAAATTCAATGTTTAATAACTAAACCATTTTTAATATAGTGTTACACACAATGTAATTGTGACTATAAACATTCCTTAGAGAAATATAAATATTTCCTATATAATTATATTTTATTTATAATTATTAGACATTAAATAATTTAATTTATTTATGAGACAATGATGATGTATTGATTACCTTAAAAATGAAATATTAAATTAATTGATATTATAAATATCAAAATAAATGTAAATTGAGACTTATGATGAATTAAACGAAATTTATAGGTTCATATTACATATTATGGTTGATTAAATATATTTTATTCGAAGTGATAATGTTTTTATGGCTTCCAAAAAAATAAAATACCAAATAGTGTAAAAATTGACATAATTGAGTTTTTAAAAGAATTACTATATTATCAATTGATATAATATTTATAAAAATATATGGATCAACCAAAGGACTTTAATAAAGTTATATATATTAATAAGGATCTTCATGAGGACTTCTTGACTGGTTATAGTAAGATTATTAACCAAATAATATAACAATACAATGAGACATGGTAAATGTAAAATTATTTAACTAAGAGTTAAATCTAAATGATAAAGTTAATATAGTGACCTAAACCTATCCAAAACCTATTTGTTGAGAGTCTTCGACCCATCCCCACCTTAGAATCTAAATAAAATAATTTGGAGACATTATAAACCGAAAATGTGTTTAATACAAATTAATATTTCACGATTTTCCTAATGTGACCCTCACCTCTCGTATAAAAGGGTACTTACCCTTCCCCTAATTTCACACCTCCAAAGCCTTTTGGCTTAAAAAAACCAGCCCAAATATCCTCCCAACTTTCTTCCCTCCATCCTAGAGGACATTATTCGGTCAGAAAGCCATCCTATGGAGCCATTTGTATCAAATCGAAACAAAGAACCTGAAGAAGAGGTAAATAGTTCTACACATCTTACAAGTTCATTTCTTCTTCCACTTCCTCTTTCATTGTTTTTTATATTCTAAAATAATATCACCAGCATCTTCTATATACTTTTATGTTATTATAAAAATTTGAAAACCATATTCATTACTCTATCCATCATATGAATGACAAAGTCACCATACGAGTGTACGTACGACTTACCATCTCCATGTCGTGGTGTAGTTTGTTATTCAAACACATCATTATATGGATGGGAATAATAATGAGAATAAATGATTTAAATAATAAATATAACATGTTAATTATTCTGTATATATGATATACCATCCAATTATGTACGATTTTAATGTCAATATAATGATATTGTCGCTCGTGTGTACACATGGATTACTGTCTCCACGAATGCGATGAGATTCATTCTCCATCAAAATCATTCAAGAATAATTTTCATTTTATTATTAATGTAAATTTTTATAAACATACTATAATTATGTATATGAATCAAATACATATTATCCATAATAAACATGACTTACATAACCAATTATATAAAGGAAAATGAATCAGTTAACAACCAGAACGATGATACTACTAAAATATTATTAACAAAAAAATATTATAAGATCATATATGATATCATATTTATATATAAAATTATTTTATTGTTTAATGAAAATGTTTTAACTATTATATATAAGGTTAACATACCATCGACTAATGAAAATACATGGTAAGGGTTAATTTCACAATCTCTTTATTATCCGACAATGATTTTACGTAAGTATATACCGTGAACTCTTTACCATCCACATCCATGTTTCGTAAAAATGTATTTGAAAAAAATTTACTAATTTTTTTTAAAATGGTTTAATGTCATTTATACCCTTGTTTGAATTTTTATAATATGGTTTGAATGGAATCTTTCCTCCATTCATCAAACATGGTACTTTATGAACTTTTTGACAAAATTATGTTTAGAATGTCTTCATTTAACTTATACATAGGGTGTGGCTATTTTCCACCATTTTATCATTGTCGAAGCTTACCATATATTCTTATATAAATATTTTCAAAAAAAAATATTTTCTTTTATAAATATGTGACTTTTAAATGATTTCAAAATAGAAAGAGGTATTTATTTCAAATAGTTTTCATTTCAACTATGTCAACATCCATTGATGGACTTTTAAATTGTTAGAAGTTTATTTATTATGATTCCACTCTCCTATATTGTATTGAAGGTTTTGTGATATGTTTGATTCTGGACGTGTTGTTTTTACACCATTCATGGTTTATGGTTAATATATTAATATTTAGTATGCTAGTATTAATACAAATGTTTATGTTATGTTGGAACCATTTTATATGAGGAATGCATTGTACTTAGTAAGTGACGGGTAGAGCCCGTTATAGATCCTCGATGCATCGGTAGGTCTCATGAGAAAAACTAGTGTCTTGGCATAACGCCTTGAAAAAATCTTATTTGTAGTCTTCGAAGAAGTCATTGACTATGTGGTTATGAATTCTGTCATTATGCATTTCATCATTATGAAAGTGACTATTGATACTACATGTGATTGTTCGACTAGGAGAATATCTATGTGAAAACAAAAATGGAATTATTTGATTTTATATTTTCCATATCATTCTGAATTTTAATTTTAAATGGAGTTTTTTTATCCATATACATTTCCTTAAATGTTTATGATTATTTATGAAAGTTTCTTCTATATTGTTATCCTTAATGAGAATTTGATCTCACCCCATTCTAGGTTTTATTTTTCCCTGCACGTGATGAAATATTTAATGGTTATCCAGCATGGATAGGTAAAGGATATAATTGACGTCAATGGGTAACAAATGTTGTTGATATTTTTATTTAATGATGTAATTTAAAACATATGAATGTATCTATTATATCCAAGGCTACTAATCTGATCATTATTCCGGGAAATGATTTCTTGTATCATGACAATGTCATGTAATAATTCACCATCTTTGGGTAACTGGTGTCAGGGCATTACATTTCCACAATGGAGTCCTCCAATTTTTTTTAAATATATGAAATATCCCAAAACCCTTATGTGTATTTCATATGGATTAGTGGTGTGCATAACACATCACATAGATTTTCCACACAAGTTTGCAACAACTCTTCTTAAGGGAGTACCATATTTAAGGAACATGTTAATCCATTTCATCAAACAATGAAATATCAAACTCTTTAATTTTCCATTTGTTTGAAATTTTTATGATCAAAGACTATTTTCTTTGACATCATTGAGCTGAATTGAAGAATGAATTTATGATGGAGATCTTCCCATCCAATAATTGATCAAGATTGAAAACTTGTATACTAGACAAAAGACGGTCTGTATAATGATTTCACAAAGCACATAATCATTACATGTTTAATTATTGATGAGTCCCCATCCTAGGATCACAATGAGAAATGAAATACATTATGTGTTTCTCTAGACCTCATGAACCTTTAAATATTGGTAATATAGTATTCACAAAATTTTGTGGGGGATGTATCAGATCCACCCATTCAAGGTAAGCTCTCATTTCTGGTTGTAATGGTGCACATCATTCTTCCATATCTTCAATAGTATTTTTAGTTCCTCAAATGTATTTTTAAGAAATTGGGCAATTTCTGAATGAGGTGGGACCTATACTGGTACAACAGTTAGAGATTGAGCTAGTGCATTGACCGTAAAAACCACTGGCGGGGATACTGATACTAGTATTTCTCTTGGATAAACCATGGGTACATGCCTATAAGGATACAGTTGATCCATCATTAACTTTGTACCCAATGGAGGGATATTATTATTTACATATATAGTTACCAAAAATCCTCTTTGCTGGGATGTTCCTACAAGATGTGAGGTTTGATGATCGACCTAGAGTGCATGCCTAGCATAAATTCTACTTCGACGTAACTTTTTATTCAGTTTTTTCAGCTCTTTCATTAATTCTTCTTATTGATAAAATCTTTCTTCAAGTGTAATAAATTTACTTCCTCCATTTGAAAAGTGGGATGTGATCTGACTTTTACCATTCCCCTTGTGAGATACCTTTTGGAGGAGTGGGATTTTTTTTACTTGAGGGCATTCCATGATTTTGGGTAAGCCATTGATTTTGGGTATGCACACCTCTTTCATTTTCTTTAGTGTGTACTGTATTATCGATAAGAACATCATATTATAATTCCCAAAAACTTGATTCATTTTCTTTTGGATATTCTGTAATGGTATTAATGACATTTACTAACACATAATTCATTGAGTGAATTTTTTTAGTATATTTTTAATATCCTCTCCTTCTATATTATCCATGGGGATTTGTTCTCTTATATGATGAATTCCGTGGAACTGTATGATGGATAGTAACCTGAAGGGAATCCATAGATAGTTTAGTTGGGAGTTCCCTTTGTGTCTTCTCCCCTAATCAGGATCAAACTGACTTCTATTGAGGAGTTAATTGTAGACGTGAGAAATCCCCAAGACATACATGCTGGGGTTGTTGTTGTTTGTTGTTGTTCTTCTTATTGTTCAAACCTTCAAACATTTTTATTGAACTCAATGGTTTAGTTAAATAATCCCCCAAACCTACAATCCCACATCCCTACTATTGAACTACCATAGCTGATTTTCATGCATATTCTATTCTGATTTTACGATTTTTGGTATGCATAATGGTTTGGTGAATTATCTAAAGACCTCTCAAATCACTTGTTTCGGAAGACCAATGTGATATTTCAATCATTTGCATCATTTGATGTCTATCATTCTCTATGTGGGAGAACTAAATATGATTCTCATATTCATAATGAAAATGTATCTCAACTGCACTATTATTTTGGTCATGAATCCAATGAGAGCCTATTGAGGCATGTTCTTGAGCATGTACATGATTACATAGAGAATATGTTGATTTTAGCCAGCCGTGGGCAATAACATTTCATGAGACAACTTTTGGTGGGCTTTACTAATTATGGAGTGAAGTGAAATGAAATTGTCCATGTGCACCCCCATCCTCTTATATGAACACCATATGGGGTATTATAAATTAATTATTTTATCCTCCTTAGTGCATCAAGGAATGCGCGTTGAAGGGTTCTATATTAGTTCTCAACCATTGAATGTATACAAACTGAGAGAGATGCCAAGAAAATTTGGCATTACAATCCATCTATTACCTTGACATGATTTTCATATTCACCATATAGTAATAAATTTGATTTCGAATGAAAAATATGTTTCCATAAGTTAAGGCATATATCATGAAAGCAATCTACTGCGATAAATTCCGAAATGTTGTATTGAGATTTTTTCAAAGGCCAGAACATGAATGGTACTTATCCTTTTGCCAGTAGTTTTCTAATAATCAACATATATTCCTCATATTTTACAAGAGGTTTCTGCAATTGTTCTGGAAAAAATTGGAAGCTTCTTGATTGTTTTATTAAAAACATTGGAATCAGTTGATTTTTCCTCTACTATATTAGAAGAAAAATTTCCCAATGGAGATACATAAAATTATTGTACCCTCAAGATGTTGTATTGTCGAGAAATTATTTCTCCCATTAATGTCAAAGCATCATACATGACTAGCCTTTTGTTGGCAAGTGCCTCGAGATTAGAGGCATTTTTTATTACAAGATTGTATATTATAGGGTTATCATGGAAATGTGAAACACTACTGGGGAAAGAACATTTTCCTCAAATTCCATCATGGGGAGGACCACCATGGTGGAATACATAAAAGGATAATTTATCTTACTCCTTGGTCTTTTGGCCACATGGAGGGTTTTCATGGCTCTCAACCAAAGATATGATCTCTGGATTGACTGAAATTTCATGATTCATGCATTAATGATGAATTTTATAATATGGAACATCAGTAATACTTCTATAACTCATATAATTTGGTATGTAGAGGGTTGTATCTTGAGATAAAATAGATAAATTTATGAGGGCTTCATCAACTCCAGCATTATAAATAACCATATCATAGACTGGCTCTTGATTTTCAAACTATCTTTGGTGTGAATTTTTCTTGGATACTCTGTTACACTTAGTTGGGGCCACAAGCTTGGGGAAGGGGTTATCAATGGAAGGTTCATGTGCCTTCCTTGGATTGGTCCTCATTGTGGGTGTGTTACCTTCAATTGGAATGGGTGTATATTCCTGATCTACATGCATATATAATATAGAGAAGTATTCCCCATAACCCTCCTAGACTGGAATAGAGGTTTGTATCATCTCTGGGGTGGCATGTCGATGTGTCATCTCAGGTGTGGGGAAAAAGTTATGTGTGTATTCCATTGGTACTTCTGAATATGTTGTCATGAAATTTTAGCATGGTTCTCGAATATGGGTAGGAATTTGTGTCTTCCCTTTCACTAGTATTAATATTTTTTTTGGATAAATCTGTAGAAATAATGAAAATATACTTCTATTTTGTATCTGGAGTATGTGTATATGCCTGCTTATGTCCCCCTCTTCCTATCAGTGGATATTGACAATAATTATGTATCGGGGGAAGATAGTTGAGAATTCCCTCCATTTGTCATCGGTGCTTTCCAATGTTCTTCTCCTGGTGCTACCAAATTAGATTATTGGTAGTCTCGATGAAAGCAAGTATGTTTAGTTTTTAATGGTTTATTTCTATCAAACATGGTTGAAACAATTCTTTTAATACTGGAAGACAAGACTGCTTGAAGAATTCGTCAATGTAAGATGGTGTATGTTCCTCTTTACTATGTGCCCCCACATTTGATTGGAAGGCTTCCTTGAATGATTTCAGACAAGCATGCAAACAATATGATAATTTTAAATAGGTTTATTTTCATTTTAAATTTACTCCACTAGATTTACCTAGAAGAATTGGTGGGTCACTTCCAGATGAGTCTGCTGGGTGGTGTAATTAGGATGGACGGGTGTATGTGTCTGCTCATTGTTAGCCTTGAAGATATGTTGATGGATTTATTAGAAGAAAGAAAAGGTTAAAATGCACCCTATTGGCCAGACATTGTCCCAGACAGTTCATCTTGCATGCCCATGTTTGAGGGACATAAGCCGAACAACAAAAAGCAACAACTCCATCATGTTGGGGGTTCACTATTTTACAATTCAGCTGGTGGTGAATATTGGTGGGTGTCCAATGGAAGGACCCCTACATCTTTGATTTGATGCCATAAGTGTCCTCTTAATCGACCTCTATATATTAAGGGGGACTATTTGTTTCCTTCCTTGGATAAGGACACAAAATATTTGTAGCTGGTGGTTAAAACTTCTTGCTTCTTATCCATCAGTAATCGATGATCAGACAATCAAGGGGTTTTATTAACCTAGAGATCATGTTAGGTAGTATCCAATGTTGGGATAGTACCTTTTGATGATATACACTCACCAATACATTAGAGACCTAGTATTTAAGATGTTTATTAGATGATGATGTACTTCTAGTGGATGAGGATCCAGCATGAGCAGCGGCTTATGCATTCACATGTGAAAACATGAAGGAATCCATTGGAAGTGAAGGGAGATCTGAGGAAACATGAAAACATAAACAAAATATATTAACAAAACATCATTTAGATGGATACATGTGTGATTGATTCCTTTTTTCGGCATTCCTTTATCAATTTATTTTGTCCTAACAGGTGGGTAACATTTTTAACTTGGTTAAGGATTCAAGTCAGGTTCACTATTTTTGTTTCGTAGTTTTGTGGAATATGTGTTCATGTTTATGAATCACTACTCCCATGGAGTTTTAATTGTATTTATTAATCAAACAAAAAATTTCCATCAATTATTTATCTAAAAGGGAGTTTCTTACCAATGGTAGGAATTCGTTAAGTTTGAACTTACAATACTTAGACACATGCATTGGTCGACACAATGGGATTCCAGACTCTTCACACCATTTTGGGGGGAATTATTTCCTACTAAAAGAATCCCTTTAACGATTTGTGATATATTCATGAATCAATATTAATTAACCAAGTATAACATAGTATTCCCGTTTAATTTTCAATCAATTATTAGCATGTGTGAAATTTAGAATCATCCATATGTATTTAAGGTTCTTCAGTAATGGATATACCCATATATATTAGAGGTTCTCCATCAATGGTATCCTCTAATATACAATTAATATATAATTTTAATCATAATTATAATGATACTAGTTTTTAAGCTAATCAATGTGGGACACTGAAATTTATTGTCACCTAGTGAGATGAAGGTTTGTATTTATATTCAGATCGTACCTATAAAATTATCTATCTATGTATATTTGTTAAAGGAAACAGAACCCTTGTAGTTCAGTGCCACTTAATGGGACACATCAAAACTTTTATGGTCATTGGATTAGAACCTAACTGTATAGTTTAACGCCATGTGATAAGTACATATAATAGAAAGGTTCTTAGTTAAGGTTTGGGGTGGGGATTATGTCTATATAGCCCAAGGAACGTGGAGAAAGTAAGGGGTTACAAATACGATTAGGCCCTTTGTGTTATATGACCCAAGGAGAATAGGGATGATTTTAATTATTGGATTTAAACCTAAGAGTGGCTTCCTGTATATCCCATTTGTATAGGAATCAAATCCCATTTAGTTTAATGAGTCTCATAGGAGAGATTAGCCATTTGAGAAAAATGATTTTGCGATAGCTTCCTAAAGATTATATATTGGTGATTTGTCAAATTAATCTGGGTCTAATTCATAAGGAGGAATAACTTAATAATATAATTTCAGTTGGAATCTTGAAGTTGATATCCAGTGAGCACGGGCCTTGAGAAGTCTTACTACATATACCAATTATGGTGGGAATCAATGTTTTCATAGTTCATTCACCATTGGTGTTTGTTCAAATGTGGTAATCAAAATGAATCTCTAAGAACACATGAGAAATTCTCAGTGTGAGAAACAAGAGGATGTGAATGATTTGACAAACACACCCACACCTTCCCTCCTCCACTGGTGGAAGAAAAGGTGCTTACAGTGGTGAGGGTGGATGAGGCTGAGGGGTCTGGGGAAGAGGGAGAGGTTACAAGCCTTCCCTATATTCACATTACATTAGACAAGGTTCCAATTTAAGGAAGGGTCAAGGAGATGGAAGTAAAGAGGAGAAGTATTTCAACCTCCTACTTGAATGTCTAGGGGCTTACACCAGGATGGCTACCAAAAAATTGTTCCATATAGCGAATGGAAACTCCTATTTTGTTCAAATGGAAATATAAGTGTGAACCTTAACTTCCCTACCATAAACCTAAGGATCTAGATTTTAGAGATGGGAAAGGGAGGTTAGAAGCCCAACTCTAAATCTCCCAACTGGGAATATCTTAACACTGTTCCTGGGAGAAATGATCAGGTGACTTTAGATATACAAACACACAAACACTGCATGAATCCTGACTCTATTGTGAAACAAATACCATAAACCTCTAACTACGAATATAAAAACCTAAATATGATACATGATGATGTTCCTTTACCAAAGTATTGATTCATCAATAGGTATTTGTTAAGGTTTTAACATAATCCCTTTCATAAAAGGGTTCCAATGAATAATAAGCATGGTCGTGAATGGATTTGAAGAAGGATTAATGGCTTGTAGACTAAATGGTGTAGGTGAATCAAAGTGGGGGAAAAAGTATGTATTTGAGAACATGTATGGGTGTTTAATAAGTCTTGGGAGACCTGATGTTCACTTAAGTGATGAACAACCAAGATGTTAATTCTTGGGCAAGACACAACTCAAGCATTCAAGAGTATTCACCGGTGTTCCCAGAAGTGGGGCTCTCACGTTCCTGTGAGAGGAATAGGTGGCGTGAAAGTGTTTCTGATTCCTGGAGGTTGGACACCTCAGGCACACAAGTGTTTTGGTTTTCAAACAATAAAATCACTTAATTCCTTTGTCCCTCTTTCAAATCCTCTACTCTAGGTATTAAAAAACTACCTTGATGGTTTCCAAAGACTTCGAAAAAGCACTAGGGTGACAAGAGCAACAATTAAGATTCATGGATGTTTGTAAGTAAAAATGAAGGCCCCAATGGTATATTTATAGAAAATAAGTGACCTCATGTGAAAATTGATTGGGTGCACATGTAACATCCCAAGCTTCCACGGTACGCTTCTCTTTGAATAATACAGTAGCGTCTGTTGTACGCAACTTCGAGTTCTAACACACACCACAACCAATCAAACTAGCTGTTATGAATAGTAATAACCAATGTTTGAAATTTTATAAATTTTATCATTCAAAATGAAACTCATTTATGGATTCGGAATATCGAAATTATTTTAGGGTGAATTTATTGTACTTTTCTAATAATTTTCATATTTTAATGAACAGTGAAAATTACTAAATTTTCATTAAAAATACCTTTTTTAATCGAATTAATTCACAGTGATAAATTATGAATTTGATAGATTTTAAAGTATAATTATATAATATTTTTACCATTTAATTCAATTTTGTTCAGTGGACATAATGTCACATTTAAACTACACATAAGCAATTGCTAATCTTTTGATAGTTATTATTTCTTAAAAACACGCTTTTAATTTTGACAACGGGAATTAATTTTAAATTAATTTCTGCCACTTATGTGTTTTTAATTTATAAAAATGGATTCCATATTTATAATCATGAGGTACAAATTGTATAAATAGTTAACTTTTATTTTTAGACATTTGAATAATTACTTCGGTAAAAATTTTATTTACCAAGGTTAATGGGTAAATCCAGTAAATAAGGGTAAAAAAATAATAATATTATAATATTAAATTTACCTAAAATGTGTCATAACCCTATTAGTGGATACATTTACGACCATGGGCATCATTGGGTCAATTTTGGGACCCAATGGGGCCACTTGTAAGTGATAATGACACATTATATTAATTAAGTTAAAGTAAATACAAAAATGACATAAGCATATATATTTTGGAAAAAGATAACTTACATAAGGTTATATATGTTATATTTTTAACTATAAATATTAATTATAATGCTAAAAATATTTCCTACGTAATGGTATTTTATTTATAATTTTTAGATATCTAATAATTAAATTTATTTATGAGATAATAATGATGCAGTATTTTCCTTATTGACAAATGAATAAAATAATTGGTATTATAAATGTTAAAATAAATATACTTTGAATGTTTTTATGACATCCACTAATTTTATTGGTTAATATGATATTTTTGGTTTCTTAATTAAATTTTTTTCGAATTAATAAAGTTTTTATGACTTTAACAAAAATTAATAATTAACTAGTGTCAAAATTGACATAAATGATTTTTTAAAACAAATATTATATTATTATTTGATATTCTATTCTTAAAAATCTATTGTTCAGTCAATGGACATATATAATGATAATATAATCATTAATGAACCACTTGGGCATCTCTTGGTAGTTTATTGTAAGTTTATTAACCATATAATATATTAATACAAAGAGACATGGTAAATGTCAAATTTATTAACTATGAGTTAAAACTAAAAGATAAGGCTAATAAAGTGACCCAAACTTTTCTGAAACCTATTGGTTGAGTTGTTTCGACCCATCCCCACCTTATACTTGAAATAAATTAGTTTTTAGCCATTAGAAACCGAATATGAATTTATTATAAAATAATATTTCTAACTTTTCTTAAGGTTCCCCTCACCCCTCTTATAAAAGGGCACCCCACCTTCTCTCTAACTCATACCTTAAAAGCCTTTTGGTTCGGCCAAACCATACCCAAATATCCTCTAACATTTCCTCACTTCATCCTAGATGTCTTCCATTAATCATAAATCTATCTTAAGGATCCCTTTTGAAGAAATCAAAAGGAAGAACCCGTAGAAGAGGTAAAAATCTCACCACCTCTTTCAACTTCCTTTCATCCTCCACTTCCTTTTTCTTTTTTGTTTCCATTATAAAATATTAAATCCAGTATATTAAATATAATGTGATGTTATTTTAAATATAGAACAACCAAATTAATTATTCTATCCATCCCTTGAATTACATGTCACCACACGTGCGTACGTACAGCTTACAGTCTCCACGTCGTGGTGTAATTGTTATTCAATACATTATTATTTGGATGGGTATAATAATTATTTGTAATTAATGTAAATTATAAATATAAAATTATAATGATTCTATATATATGATACACCATCCTATTATATATTATTTAATTATCAAAAGAATGACATAGTCGCTCGTGCGTACGTATGGATTACCGTCTCCACGAACGCGATGAGATTTATTCCCTATCGTATCAATTCAAGACTAAAATTTATTTGATGATTAATAATAATGTCTAAGTACTTTATATCATTCGGGATATGAATAAGATACAACCTATGGATAACAATAATATCTTATGTACCAAAACATATAAAAGAAAACGAGTAAGTGAACACCTGAAATGACGATAATACTCAGATAATATTAACAATGAAATGTTAAAAGATCATATATGATATCATATTAATGTATATGATTCCTGTATAATTTAATAAAAATTATTTCACCATTATACAGGTGGATAAAAAACCCTCAAAGAAGGAAAAGTACAAGTTAAGGGTTTATTTTACAATCTCTTCATTACCTGAGGTTGTTTATACGTAATTATCTACTATGACCTCTTTATCATCTGCATCCACGTTTCTTAACAATTTATTTCAAATCATTCATAATATTTTATAGATTATGGGTTAAAATAATTTATACACTTGTTTAGCTTTTTATAAGATGTTTATAGAAGAATCTTTCCATCGTTTTCCAAACATGATCCTTTTTATCTCTTTTGACAGAATTAAGGTAAGAATTTCTTTTTAACATATACCGTGTATGTGATTATTTTACACCATTATAAAATCATCTAATCTTACCTTACAATAATATAAGAATATTTTCAAAGTAAATGTTTTATTTTATAATTATGTGACTTTTAAATGATTTCAAAAAAAGAGATATTTCTCTCAAATAGTTATTATTTCATCTATGTCAACATCCTTTGATGGATTTTAAGTTTATTTGAAGTTGATTTATTATGATACAAAACATCCATATAGTATTGATGGTTTTGTGATATGTTTGTCTGTGGGTGTGGTATTTTTATTACATTAATGGTTTATGGATAAAGTATTGATATTTCGTATGCTAGTTTTAATACAAATGATTATGTTTTGTTTAAACCTGTTCATATGAGGAATGCATTGGACATAATAATTGACGGGTGGAGCCCGGTATTGCTCCTCGATGCATCGTCATGTCTCATGAAACAAACTAGTGTCTTGGAAAAAGGCATTGAAAAAAATATTATTTTTATTCTTGGCACAAGGCCTTAAATATGTGGTTATGATAGTGTGGTATTTTGAATTCCATCATTATGAAAGTGGTTTTTGATATTTCATGTGATTATTCGACTACTAGAATATCCATGTAAATAAGTAAATAGAATTATTTCAATTATTTTGTTTCCATATTATGATAATTTTCAAGTTTAAAAGGCTTTTGTTTTAGGTATACATTACCTTAAATGATTATGCTTATTTATGAAAGTTTTTGCTATATTGTTATTCTTACGGAGAATCTGAGCTCACCCCTTTCTATGTTTTATTTCTCCAGGATGTGAAGAAATATTTTATGACAGACCTATATAGATAGTATGAGGGGATGTGAGTGTGGTCTATAGAGACAAGATGTTGTTGTAGTTTCTTACTTTATGATGTAATGTATACTTTATGAATGTATCTAGTCATTCCAAGGATACTAAATGAATCGGCCTTTCGAGAAAAGATCTTTTGTGTTCATGACAACATTTAGTAATAATCCACTGACTCCTAGTAACTGGTGTCGGGATATTACAGTTGGTATCAGAGGATGTTTAGTACAAACCTTGGAAGATAGATTTAGATAAACTATGAATGGAGCGCATAGCCCTAAGATGGACTTTCAGGATTAGTATAGAAGAACATCCTAGAATTTTGGTATTGTAGAAATTTTGTGAGTTTCCCAAGAAATACATTCCTATCTAGATACAAGCTGGTAGTGGCGGCTCTGGCACAGATGTACCTAGGGGTAAAACCTGAAAACACCGCTTTGAGTAAGACTCAAACGGAAACTGGTGCATGAAAACGGGCCTTTCTGCACTCTTGGTTACGACATTCCCAGGGTATATGCTTAGGATAATTCTCATTTTCTTTACAAACCATTATAAAGATATTATTAGTATATACTTCCTCAAAGAAAACATTTTTATGATTATGGATTATATCCATAAACTGTTCAATTCAGGTTAAGTGTTTTCAAAGATTGGATTTATTTATTGCAATTCATAAGCTAATTTAGTTTATTCCATTGTTTAAAAATGGTTCCTAGAGGAATAAATGCAAATCATATGAATACACGCACTCCATGTAGAGATTTCCCTCCTGCTCAAGATAATTATAGTGGAGCTGGTGATGCAACTACTGCTGATCAGCTAATCACCATAATGTGAAAACTCACTATGGTTATGAATAATAACCTTACCCATATGGAGCACCAAGATACACAGTGTGGAGGATCAATGATAGATCGCTTCATGAGGCAACAACCACCAACATTCAATGGCGATACAATTCCACTAGTAGCTGAGAAATGGATAAATTTCTTATAGAAAATATTCCATGCCTTGGGGAGTATTGAAAGAGAAAAAGTTATCATGGTAGTTTACCACCTCACTGGAGATGCTGATCAATTGTGGTCATTGATTCAAAATAAGAAGGAAGATGATGATATATCAAATATGGAATGGACGGAGGTCAAATATATTTTCTTTGAAAAATTCCATTCCTATGACCATCAAGCAGATTTGAAAAGACAATTTCTGAGTCTAGGGAAAAAAGAGGATGAGAATGTCCCAAAGTATGTGGATAAATTTTAAAGGTTAGCGAGGTATGCAGTAGATTATATATGTAACCCAAGATGTAATATTTATCGTTTCTTTGATGGGTTAAAACCATTTCCTCGTCGAGCATTAGTCTCACAATCCATCTCATTGTACGAAGATATTATCTAATGTGCTATCAATATAGAAAAATAATTCTCTATATCTTATGAAATCAAAGCAAGGAAAGAGAAGAAGTAATCTACAGATCATTCTGGGAATAGAAATAAGGGGATGATGGGAAAAGTTGAATATCCGTCCTGCCGTAAATGTGGGAAGAAACACCCGGGTAGTTTCTTGATGGTAATGGGAGTCTGTTAAAAGTGTGGTGAAAAAGGCCACCAAGATCGTGATTGTAAGGGGACGAAAGAAGCTACCAATGTTCAATGCTACAACTGAAGGGAGATGTTAAATTATGAAAATGAATGTCCTAAGAATCATGGGAAATTAGATCATAAAAGGACTAGGGATCAAGGATAATCTTATGTTATCACTACTGCTAAGGTAGAAGCTTCGAAAGGCATGGTGGAAGGTAATATAATGGTTTCCTCATGTTTAGAAAATGATTTATTTGATTCTGGATCTTCACATTGTTTCATATCTTTCTAGTTTTCTTATAAAATTAGATATTTCCAATTTTATTTAACAGGGAAACTGTCAGTCAGAACTCATAAGGGAAGTATCATTTCCCCAAAGTATTATGAATCAATGCCCATTAGAGCACATAAATGTTCTTTATCAGTTGATCTCATCATCATACCCATGATTGAATTTGATATAATCCTTGGTATGGATTGTATTTCGAACCATGATGTGAAGATTTATTGTATGAAGAAGGAGGTTATGATTTTTGATGATGATGATAAAGAACACCTAATCTTTAGAGCAGAATAATCACCACCTAATTCTTATCTAGATACACCCCCAGTAGCTCAACTAAATTCAATTATCAAGGAGGAAGAGAATGAAATAAGTATGGGTGAGGAAAGTAATGTTCAAATAGATGATGTACCTATTGTGAAAGAATATGTAGATGTGTTTCCAGAAGACTTACCTGGACATCCTCCAGAACGATAAATTGAGTTTTCCATTGATTTAATTCCTGGTTCATGGCCTATATCAAAGACCCCTTATAGAATGGCCACTGTGGAAATAGTTGAACTAAATAAACAACTAGAGTAATTGGGTAATAAGGGATTTATTCAACCTAGTGTTTCTCCATTGGGAGCCCCTGTCCTTTTGGATAATAATAATGATAGATCTATGAGGTTATGTATCGACTACTGGGAAATCAATGCAATAACAATAAAGAACAAGTATGCCCTACCTCACATTGAAGATTTATTTGACCAACTGCAATGTGATAAATAATTTTCAAAGATTGACCTTTGATCTTGATACCATCAGTTGTGTGTGAAGAAGGAAGACATTCCTAAGACATCATTTCGAACCTGGTACGATCATTACAAGTTTACATTAATTCCTTCTGGATTAACTAATCCACCCTCTATCTTCATAGATCTAGTGAGTAGAGTTTTCAAGGAATATCTTGATGAATTTGTATTGGTATTTATTGATGATATCATTGCATACTACAAAAGCTATGGGGTTCATGAAAATCACTTGCGCATTATTCTAAAGCCTGTGAAAAGACATGAATTATATGGGAAGTTTAGCAAGTGTGAATTCTGGCTTCATGATATTTCTTTTCATGGACATATTGTCTCTAAATTTGGAATCCCCATTGATCCTTCTATGAAAAGATCATTCCAAGAATGGCCAGTACCGACGAGTATAACTGAGGTACAAAGTTTTATTGGTTTAGCAGGTAATTATCAGCATCTTGTCTATAAATTATCCCGGTTGGCTAACCCATTAACAAATCTCACACGTAAATGGGTTGAATTTATTTGGACAAAAGAGTGTGAAGAATGTTTTCTAGAACTGCAGATAATATTAGTCAATGCTCCTACATTTAATCTACAATTGGGGAATGATGGGTTTGTTATTTATAGTGATTCTTTTAAGAAAGGACTTGGTTGTTTCCTTATGAAGAATGATAGAGTTGTTGTCTATGCATCACTAAAACTGAAAATTCATGAGAAAAACTATCCTACTCATGATTTTGAGTTAGCTACTATAATATTTTCTTTGAAGATATGGAGACATTATCATTATGGTGAAAAAATTAGAGAAATATACCGATCACAAGAATTTGACGTATATTTTCTCACAGAAAGAACTCAACATGAGGAAAAGGCGATTGATTGAACTAGTCAAGGATTATGATTGCACTATTTACTACCACCCAGGGAAGGAAAGTAAGGTGGAAGATGCTTTGAGCAGAAAGGATCATGTTGTTTGGAACAAAATGAGAGTTTAAAGGTATCCAATATTCATGGATCTAGTAAATATAGATATGGGAATCACCATGGAAGGTGACACATCAATACTTTTTCAAATGTTTGGAAAATCATATTTAATTGAATGGATAAATAGTTCATAGAACAATGCTGAAGAGTTTAAAAAGAAGATTACAGTTGTGAAAGATGGGAGATTGAGTGACTTTGTGTATGAAGGAGTGTTGATATTTGGGAAGAGACTTTGTGTTCCCATTATACCTGATTTAAAATAGGGGATTGTTAGATGATGCTCATAGCTCTAATTTCTCTATACTCTCTGGGAGCTCCATGATGTATTGAGATTTGAAGGAACATTTTTGTTGGGACAACATGAATAGTGAGATAACTGATTTTGTGTCATGATGTATGGTTTGTCAACAAGTGAAAGCTGGAAGGCAACAACCTGGAGGAGTCATGCACCCTCTTCCCATACATGAGTGAAAATGGGATAATATCATGATGGACTTTGTCATGGGATTACCAAAGACTCTTAGAAGGAACGATGCAATATGGGACATGGTGACCGTCATACCAAGTCAGCACATTTTATTTCTATAAGGGAGGATTTACGACTTGAATCTCTATCAGGACTATATATCAATGAAGGTGTGCAACTTCATAGAGTACCCATATCGATTGTTTCTGATTGTGATCCATGTTTTACATCATGATTCTAGAAAAGTATTCAGAAAGCCCTGGATACTAAACTTCATTTAAGCACTGCCAACCACCCCGAAACTAATGGACAATCAGAACCGACTATTCAAACCTTAAAAGACATGTTGAGATCATGCTCACTTGACTTTCAAGGTATGTGTGATCAATATTTACCTTTGGTAGGATTTTACTATAACAATAGCTTCCATTAAAGTATTTGGATGGCACAATATGAAGCTTTAATCGTAAAGAGATATCGTACACCAACCTGTTGGGATGATGTTGGTGAAAGAAAACTTGTAGGCCCAAAACGTGATGTGGAAATAATGGAAATGGTGAAGATAATCCAAACCCACATCAAAGGAGCTCAAAGTATGTAGAAGGGCTATGTTGAAAACCAAAGAATGGATTTGGAATTTTAGGTAGGAGATCATGTTTTCATGAAGGTATATCCATGTAAGGGAGTTATACCTTTCGGTAAGAAAGGTAAATTGAGTCCCACGTACATCCGAGCTTTCAAAATTCTAGAATGAATTGGGGTTGTATCTTATCGTTTGGAAATGTCGCCAAATCTATCCAAAGTTCATGATGTCTTCCACGTATCACTATTGAGAAAATACAAGTCTGACCCAACACAGGTACTCACCTATGAGGAATTAGAACTGGAAATCGATCTTTCTTTTTACAAAGAGCCCATCAGGATTCTTGATACGGGAGAACAAGTACTGAGAAACCATACGACTCGTTTAGTAAAAGTTCTATGGAGAACCCATAAGATGGAAGTGGCAACATGGGAATCCAAGGAACTTATAATGAAGAACCACCATAGTCTTTTTATACAGTAATATTATAGAAATTTCAAGTATGAAATTATTTTAAGGAGGGGAGAATGTTACATATCTTGATTCCATAGTACACTTTTCTTTGAATAATACAGTAGTGTGTGTTGTAAGCATCTTCGAGTTCTAACACACACCACAACAAATCAATATGCCATTATGAATAGTAATACCCACTAATTTGAAATTTTATAAATTTTATCTTTTAAAATGGACTTCAGTTTTGGATTCTGAATATCGAAATTATCTTAGGGTGAATTTTCTTTACTTTTCTGATAGCTCTCATATATTTATCAATAGTGAAATTACAAAATCTTAATGAAAAAGAACTTTTTTAATTGAAAAAATTAATAGTGATAAATTATGAATTTGAGTGATTTTAAAGTATAAATATATTATATTTTAACCATTTAATCCAATGTTGGTCATTGGAAATAATTTCAAATTTAAACTGGACCAAAGCATGTGACACTCTATTGATTGTTATTATTTCTTAAAAACATGCTTTATGTTTTGACAACGGGAATTAATTTTATATTAATTTCCGCCACTTCTGTGTTTTGAATTTTAAAAAATGGATTCCATATTAAGAATCAGAAGGTATAAATTGTGTAAATAGGTACATTTTATTTTTATACATTTTGAATAATTATTTCGGTAAATATTTTATTTACCATGGATAAAGGGTAAATCCGGTAAATAAAGGTTAAAAAAATATTATAATAATACTAAATTACCCTAAAACGTGTCCTAACCCTATTCTTTGATACATGTCCGACCATTTTTATCATTGGGTTGATTTTGGGACCCCATGGAGCCACTTGTAACTAATAATGACACTTTATATTAATTAAGTTAAAGTAAATACAAAAATGACATTAGCATATATCATTTAGAAAAACAATTTTTACATATGGTTTTATAAGTTATATTTTCAAATATAAATATTAATTAAAAATATAAAAATATTTCCTACATAATTCTATATTATTTTTAATTTTTAAATTTTGAATAATAAAATTTATTTATGACACAATAATGATGCAGTTTTTTCCTTATTAATGAAAGAATCAAATAATTGGTATTGTGAATATTAAAATAAAAATACTATGAATGTTTTCATGACATACACTAAATTTATTGGTTAATATGGAATTATATGGTTTCTTAAATTAATTTTTTTCAAATTAAATAATTTTTTAGGAATTTAACAAAAATTAATTATTAAATAGTGTCAAAATTGACATAGATGAATTTTTAAAATAAATATTATATTATTAATTGATATTCTATTCCTAAAAATATAATATTCGAGAAAAGGACTTATATAATGATAGGTGTATCATTAACGAACCACTTGGGTGTCTTTTGTAAGTTTATACTATGTTTATTAACCATTTAATATAAAAATACAATGAGACATGGTAAATGTCAAACTAATTAACTAAGAGTTAAAACTAAAATATAAGTTTAATAAAGTAACCCAAACCTATCTAAAACCTATTGGTTGAGTTGGTTTCGACCCATAAACACCTTATCCTCTAAATAATATATTTTGGAGCCATTATAAATCGAATATAAATTTATTATAAAATAATATTTCTATCCATTCCTAAGGTTCCCATCACCCCTCTTAACAAAGGGCACTCCCCCTTCTCTCTTATTCTTACCTTCATAGAATTTTGGTTCAGCCAACCCCTTCCCAAACACCCTCTCAACTACCCTCAATTAATCCTAGAGGCCTTCTTTAGTCAGAAACCCAACTTAAAGAGCCCTTTTGATCAAATCAAAAAGAAGAACCCGAAGAAGATGTAAAAATATCACAACCTCTTTCAAGTTCCTTTCTTCTTCCACTTCCTTTTTCTTTGTCATTTCTATTCTGAAATAATAACTCCAGTATCTTACATATACTGTGATGATATTATTAATATGGAACAACCAAATTCATTATTCTATCCATCCCTTGAATGACATGTCACCATAGACGTGTTTATACGGCTTATCGTCTCCATGTCGTGGTGTAATTGTTATTCAATACATTATTATTTGGATGGGTATAATACTACTGTGTAATTAATGTAAATAATAAATATAAAATGATAATTATTTTTATATATGATACACCATCCAATTATATATTATTTTAATATCAAAATAATGATATTTTCACTCGTGCGTACGTATGGATTACCGTCTCCATTAACACGATGAGATTCATTCCCCATCGTATCAATTCAATACTAATTTTCATTAGATGATTAAAAATAATCTTTAAGGACATGATATAATTTGGGATATGAATAAGATACAACTTATGGATAACAAGAATGACGTATGTAAAAAAACATATAAAAGAAAATGAGTAAGTGAACACCCGAAACGACAATAACACTAAGATATTATTAACAAATGAATGTTAAAAGGTCATATATGACATCATAGTAATGTATATGATTCTTGTATAATTTAATAACAATTATTTACCCATTAATCAGGATTTTAAACTATCCTCGACCAAGTAAAAGTACAAGGTATGGTTTTATTTCACAATCTCTTCGTTACCCGACGTTATTTATACGTAATAATCTACTGGGAGCTCTTTATCATCCACAAACATGTTTCATAAAATTTTATTTCAAATCATTCTTAATATTTTTTAGACTATGGGTTAATGTTATTTATACCCTTGTTTGACTTTTTATATGAATTTTATAAAAGAATATTTCCGTCATTTTCCAAACAAGGTCCTTTTTAACCTTTTCGACATAATTAAGGTAAGATTGTCTTTTTATCTTATACATCGTGTGAGGCAATTTTCCGCCATTATAAAATTGTTGAAACTTCCCTTAATAGATTATAAGAGTATTTTCAATGTAAATGTTTTATTTTATAATTTTGTGACTATTAAATGATTTCAAAAATATATATTTCTATCAAATAGTTTTGATTTCATCTATGTCAATATCTATTGATAGATTTTAAGCTTATTTGAAGTTGATTTATTATGATAAAAAACATGTCTATAGTATTTAAGGTATTGTGATATTTCAGACTGTGGATGTGTTATTTTTATACCATTGATGGTTTATGGATTAAGTATTGACATTTTTTATGCTAGTTTTTATATGAATTTTTATGTTATGTTTAAACCTGTTCATATGAGTAATGTATTGGACTTAATAAGTGATAGGTGGATACCACTATATCTCCTAGATGCATCGGTAGGTCCCATGAGACAAACTAGTGTCTTGGCATAGGGCCTTGAAAAAATTTTATTTGTAGTCTTAGCACAAGGCCTTGACTATGTGGTTATGATAGTCTGGCATTATGCATTCCATCATTTTGAAAGTGGTTATTGATATTGCTTGTGATTATTCTACTAGTAGAATATCCACGTGAACAAGTAAAAGGTATTATTTCATTTTATTTTTTCCATATTATGATGAAATTCACATTTAAATGGCTTTTGTTTTAGCTATACATTACCTTAAATGTTTGTGCTTCTTTATGAAAGTTTCAGCTGTATTGTTATCCTTACTGAGAATCTGAGCTCACCCCTTTCTATGTTTTATTTTTCCAGGATGTGAAGATGTATTTTATGACTGACCTATAGAGATAGTATGAGGGGATATGAGTGTGGTCTTTGGGGACAAGATGTTGTTGAAGTTTTTCAATTTATGATGAAATATAAACTTTATGATTGTATCCAGTGATTCCAAGGATACTAAACTTATCGGTCTTTCGAGACTTGATCTTTTGTGATCATTCCAATGTTATTTAATAAAGCACCGACTCTGGGTAACTAGGGTCAGGGCATTACAGTGCAAGTGGATTGCGCGCCAGAATTGTGGAAAGCGAGCTCCTTGCATGCCGACGTTGTTTTTTCTATATTGGGATGACACATTGAATACATAACCAAAATAAATACTTCAATCACCTCCAGAATGGTGGTTCACTGGTGTTTTTGTGCAGGTACCAATGGCACCGCTTTACGGATGTAGGAAAATTAATTTCTCCATACTGTGGGGCCTACCCCCCACATCCATACCCAGGATCAATGGTTGGCTACGATCTCGACCATTCGGGCTTGTGTCTTTACTACAGTCACTGACCCCCATGAAATATGTAGAGTCCTACAGCAAACTTTTCAATCCCCATTGAGTAAATTTCACAGAAAAGTGCATGGAATATATTTCAGGGTGTCTACAAAATCCCCCCATAGAATTTGTTTCATTCAGAACGAATAGAATTTTTTCCTAATTAAAATGTATGGCAATTTGATGAATTAAAATATCATTTGGTAATATTTTGAGCTTCACCATTTTTGGAAGGTTGATCTTATTTTTTCCTTGGCCATGGGGCCTAGAAATTATATTTTTATTTTTACTAGGGTTATACAGACAACACCACAAACATTGTATCTTTTGTCTTTTTTTCAATATTTCCTAAGCCATAAAAAATGAATGTCTAGGGAGATGAGACTTGACTTTTATCCAGAGTGCCTATTGTGGGTTTTCAATTTGGTGAGTACTATGTCTCTAGTTATTTTCATTTTAGGGTCATGCATGTTGGACTACATGTTTGGTGTTAAGGTTGAATATCACTGTCCATAAATTTTCAAATTACATCCCAAACAAGGATCAGTGGCTAGGAATTTCTCTTATATTATTTAAAAACATCCAAGGGGAATCTTGAGACTAGAATTTTATGGTCACAAAATCTAAAACTTGTATAAACATAAAGGAGGCCTTTTCCAAGAATGAGGTTACCATTATTTCATGAACCCATTATGGGGGATGTATTATATAGTACCTACTATGCCTTGTGCTTTATATCTAAACATTGACATATTTTTACCGATAGGTCGATTTTATAGGAAAATTTAATGCATGAATGTTAGGGGAAGATAATAGATTTTTAAGAAAAAGGGAACTATGGAATTTAATATTTTATTACTGATAGAGAAGGGAAAATAATATTTGGTTGACTAAAGACAACAGGGGGTGGTTTTCCATGGAAATTGATTTTAAGAATAATGGGTTTTCTATACCAAAATATTTCTTGAATAAGAAACACAACTCTTTTAACAAATTTGGTGTATGAGGAATGATTAAAAGTTAGAAGAAATTGTTATTTTTGATATCATGCTATGATGTTTTGATTCATATATTTAGGACATTGTACTGTGCAGTTTTTGAGTTATGTAGTGAGGAAATTTTACTATGCAGTTTTATGTCATGCAGTGATGAAATTGTATAATGCTGTTTTGAGTCATGCAATGAGGACATTGTACTGTGTAGTTTTAAGACATGCATTGCCGACATTGTGTGGTTTTAATTTAAGTTCGTTATCTCTCAATAAAGGTTTGAAAATCACCCATTTCATTATAATTTCTTTGGAAACATACTACCATGATCAATTATGGAATATAAAATTATAAACAGTGATTTGAGAATTTCGAGATCCTATGAATGATATGTGAAAAAGGATAAAAGATATTAGAATAAGTATTTTCTGATAACGGAGTTACTATTATCTAATGAACCTGTTACGGGGTTGTATTTTGCATGTCTATCTCGGGAATATTCTACATAGCCAAATTTTGGAATCTTTTGACCAACATGATTTTTATGTTGGAAAATATTTTTCAAGGCCTCTAGAGGGAACGTACAACATTGTCAAGTAAAATATTTCTAAAAAATCGGACATTCTTTTGAAAAATCAGAATAATATTTATGAAGATTTAGGTTTATCCATATCACAACGTTTGGTTTGTGGAGAAAGGTACGTGAATACTGATACAATATTTCCAATCATGATTTCCATAGAATTATAAGAATATGAATTATTCAATTTTCTGACATAAACATATGGTCTATAGTGTTTGTAGTTTTATATCATACAACTTGGACAAAAAATGGAAACAATTGATGATATGTGGTAAAATTATCCTTGTCCATTTCAATTTTTTTAACATATATGGAGGGAAATATGTAAACCATGGTCTTAAAGATGTTCATATTGATAGGGATGTAATGGACCAAATATACATGGAAAACTACTTTAAGATACATATTCATGTATATTGTCATCAATGTTTGAATGGGAAAATGGAAATTAAACCAAGAACAAAGTTACTATTTTTTAAATAAGCGAATTATGGGGGTTATATATGTAGGTCCAACTGGGGAATGTGCAGCATAGCCAAATAATGGAATCATTTGACTTATAGGCCCGTTATATATGCAACTAATGCAAGACCACGTTTGGGAAAGTTCTTCATATCCAGACAAAAGAGTTCTCACAAATATGAAACTCTACCACAAAAAAACTATAAGAATGATTATGAAGATCCGAAGGTATTCAATATTAAGAATGTAAAATATGAAAGGGGGTAATTCTCATCGCACATGAGAATTTTTTGGAATCAATATTGGCCATGAGTTTGAATTCCCTTACATCGATCAAACTCATATGTAAAAGGGGGAAATTCTTATTTCCATTGTGTGATTATGAAAGGAGAGAACCCAAAATAAAGACTCCGACAAATATTTTTAATGATATTTGGAAGAGATATAAAAAATAATTTCATGACTGGGACTAGGATATAGATCTTAGTTTTCACTGGGTATCTCAATGTTATTAGAATCAATCCATATATACTTCATTGGGTGCATTTCATTTTAATGTCATGCAGGTAGGACATTGTGTTGTGCAGTTTAGAGTCATGTAGAGAGGACGTGATTAGATTCTGACATAAAAATGGAATATTGTTGTTGGACTAGGAAATTAAACCCATGTGTCACTACGTATCTCATATGGATGAGAATCCAGACATACATAGTTTATTGAACATTCCCTATGTAGATTTGATTCATACATATGGAATAGAGGGGTTTTTATCACAGTTAGGCCCATGATTGGAGATCAAGGGATATCTATGTATCTCATATATAATAGAATCAATCCAAACATAGTTCTTGAAATAATCATTTACCACCCCAATTGAGTTTGATATGGGATATATGGGGTTTTTTACACATTCTTGAATAATGATTAAACTTAATATGCAAAATGGTATGAAAAAAAACAATGTTTCTTAAAATAGAAATCTATATAGATATATTTCATATACAGTAAGAGAAAAATGAAAATAAAATTATTTTTGTGGCTCGACTCAAGATTGGAGATCTAGGAATCTCGTTGCATCTCATTGAAAATGAGAATCAGTCCACAAATATATCTTAAAACAATGAACCTTTTCATGTCTACATCAAACATAGGGAGGAATGTAACTCATGTTACACTATGTTGTAGTAATGATGTCAATGATTCATGCATATGGAAGCTCTTAACATTGAATAGATAAGATGCTAATAGTAATGTTTAATGTCATATAACGAGGATAAATGACGTCAAGCAGTTTAACATCATTCAACAAGGACAAAGATGCTACAAATATTATCATTGTGTAAGATGGATTCTTATGGTTGTTTTAATGGTTAATGTCTTGCAACTATGACATTGTGTTGTGCAGTTTAGATTCACGTAGTGAGGGCATAATGTGTAGTTACACAATGTATTTATTAATGAATCTCACATTGTTTGTAGTTCCAATAAGCTCTAAATCCATATAAATTAGGGAATAAGCTCTATTTGAGAGGAACTTATTTATGGAATAAGGTCATTACAAAATTGGATCAAGCATTGGAGTCTTGATTACTAGTATCATTGGAGTCCTAAGGACCAATTCCAATTCTACAAGAAAAAATGAACAGTGGTGAACATTCTTGTTAAAAGCTCACGCTATTCTGTACTGATAGCCTTTGAAATGATGCAACGTATGCAATCTATTTTTGACTCATCATTCTATCTCATCAAATCATTTTTGAGATTTTTCATCTATAGATAACATATTACAGATTATAACTTGGAGTAAAGGCAATTGAATTTCAATTGGAAAAACTACTTTTTTTTATTTCACTAATGAGTATAGATTTTCATATGTGGATGTTCCGATAGTACTCTGATAATCCCATAATGTAGGAAAAACTATTTCAGGCCAAGTTTTCATATCAGTATACAAAAAATTATTGGAGTATTGTTGATAGGGTCTTGTTGAAAGCCTCTATCTATCCATTGGACACTATATGATTTCATGATGAATGGTTGGATTTGATATTGTGCTCCTGATATAACTTATTTACCTCAACAACACATAAATTGGTGTCTTTTTCTATTAATATAATATGAGGGAAACCAAATATGGTGATGTTGTTAGTTTTGAAAAAACTAACAATGCTTTTGGATTCAAATTCTTTGAGAGGTATTTCCTCATCCCATTTGGATAAAAATCAATAGCAGTAAAAATATACTGGATTAGCTTAGCCGTAGTAGGATGATTAGGTCCTACTACATCCATTCCCCATGTGTCAAATGGCCAGGAGTATTTAGTTGTTTGTAACAACTTCCAAGGTTGATGAATGAAGTTTGCATTCACATGGCATTGATTAAATTTCATAGTGAAATATTTTCAATCAAGTGTCATTGAAGGAGAGAAGTATCCATGCCTTTGGACTTGATCATAAAGACTATACGCAGACTTATGATCACTACAAGTTCCTACATGTACATCTTTACTAACAACTGTAGATTCTTCTCGATTAATATAGATGAAAAATATTTCATCAATGATTTATTGGTAGGGGATCTTTTGGTGAACGGGACTATCATAAAGTGTAAAATTGCCCACTCATCATCGGTTATATTCATTCTCTATACTATTTGGTTGAAGTACTCAAATTTTAAGGTATTCAATGAGGGGTTGCATCCTTCCTGTGGTATAACCACATGGCCCATAAATTTTGATAATTTCATTAATTTCCTCCAATTTAGTTTGAACGAAAGGTGAAACCACATGGATATGGGAAATACTGATGATGTTCTCATCCTAATTTGGATCTGCTAGGGCTGTAGCTGCATTAACAAGAGTATCAGCATGTGAATTTTGTGATCTTGGGACATTAGAAAATGTTTTCTCTGAGGTAAATTTAACCATTAACCCTCTAACATAGTTAGAAAAAGGGATTAACTATTTTTTGGGTAGTATAATCCCCAATGATTAGTTTTATTACCAACTCTGAATCACCTTTCACTTTCATGTGGTTCACTTGTACCTAGAGCACAAAATTTGGGCCTTCAATTAGTGATTGATACCGCATTCCGAAAATAGAAAGTAATAGTGAAACACTTCATTTTTTAGGGATATAAGTACAATTCATAACCAAAAATTTTCGAGTTAAGGATTTTCCATTCTCTTCCCTATTATACTTCTTGAGGCACCATCAATCTACCTTTCCCACGTTTGGTGATTATATTTAATTGAGAAGACATATTTTTCAAGAAGTTCAGGATTCAATGATATATATTCTATATATGTGTGTTTAGAAAGGAATATGGTCAGATCATTGAATTTTATTATCTTCTGATGCACAAACAGTGCGTAAAACTATTGAAAAATAACTACCCGCTATTCCAAACTCCATGTAAACATGGTATGAATGAGGATAAATTTGAGTTGTTTACTGCAATACACAAATTAAACATACTGATGTTGCAGGTAGAGCCTCAATTTTAGAACTTAAAATATTAACGCAAAGTATCACTTCTTGGTAATTTAATATCGAGTCTCTATGTCAAGTATAGTTAGTCTGAGATAGTAAAGGTTGTTTTCATTCCCACCCTCAGTCTTTTGGGCAGTGAAGGTAACTAGTGATCACTCTAATGCAATCACATATAGAACAAGTAGCCTTGCTTCATCATGTGACATTAATACTGGTGAAATCAAGATTTATTTTTGAGGGAATCCAAAGCCTCTTTGAAATCTTCAGTCAATTGATTGGTGACTCCCTTCTTCCTTAATCTAGTTAAGGATAAAAAATTTCCCACAAAATTTGCTATAAAGTGTCAAATATAGGCCAAGTTCTCTCGAATTCCTCTTAATTTGTTCAAATTTTGAGGAGGTGTCATGCAAAGGATTTATTTTGTCTTCTCGGTATCAACATAAATTCCACTATGGTGTACAACGAAGCTGCAGAATTTTCCTAAGGTTACCTAAAATGAACATTTTAAGGTAATCATCTTCAAAATATGTTTCCAAATATTATTGATTATGATATTTAAATCAGTAAGGTGGTCCGAACATTGTCTGGAATTAATTAGTATGTCATCCACAAAACATTAAAAAAAATTATATAATAAGGGTTTGACGATATAGTTTATGGAACATTAATACATTCCACCAACATTTTTTAAGCTGAAGGGAATTACCTAATAGAGAAATACACCTTGAGGGGCTCTAAATTATGTAAAATCTACATACTCTTCGGACATGGGAATTGGATTGTACATCAAGTAGCCATACAAGAAGGAAAGAGCATCATAGCCCGATATTGCATCAATTAAAAGCTATGTGATTGAAACTGGAAAGTCATATATCCGGGAATACTGGTTAAGATAACTGAAATCAATGAAAAGTATGCTTTTCCCATTCTTATATTTCTCTAGGAAAATGTTGGACATCCTCTTTATATATTTATCCTCCCTGAAAATGTTATCCCTGATAATATTTTTGACTTCAACTTCAATTTTATAAGCATGATTATGGTGTGTTCTTATTAGTAACTTCTTAATTACTTGATGTTCTTCTGGAAATCCCAAATTATTAGAGTCTATATCAAGATTATTTCATAGAATTTAAGTATATTTCAATGATTTTTTGTCGCAATTTTTTATTAGAAATGATGTATACAACTCTTTATCTTCAAATTTCATAGATTCACTTATTATAGTGGGGTATGCATCTTCTTATATACCCCAATTTATTTCTTTGAGATCATAAATTGTGGTAGAGACACCTTCCTTAAATGATGGATGAGCATCCCTGAGATATTCTTCTTCTTAGTCCTTAGGTGTTACTTCTTATGTTTCTACTTTCATAGTTGATTATGAAGAAAAACATTCAATGCTATGGGAGGAGTCAGTATATGAACATCCTGAAGAAGAAGAAACCATTTCTAACCCTACTCATGATTAATGGTTTTCATGGAGCCTTGAATAGGATATGATGGGTTGGGAATAAACCTCCTTGCCTTCTAATAGTGTGGTGACAACTTCTTCTAGTCTGATCAGTGAACCAGAGACATGGTTATGTTTAGGGTATGAAATGAATACATATCCATTTATGTGTTCACCACTACTGGTAAATCAACAATTTCTCAAATGTTGTCAAGCTCAATTTTCATATTTGACATTATTGATCTCATTGGATGTGTGCTGAAATTTAGTTTTATCTGTTCAATTTGATTGATGGGAAAAAATAATCTATACAAAAATGTTTGAATTGGTTTGTTGGAATCATTTTTAGGCCATTCAGAGAATTATTTCTGGTTACCTCTTATCTGATGGACTTCATTCCCTTCGTGTGAAAAAACTATGATTTAATATAATGATATTCACAGGTCTTGAACATAGATTTTTCCACATACAGTTTCATGATTTGACCCTTGAAACATTAATTGAGACATTGGGGGTATGACAAAGGAATGGAGGCTTGTTTATATAGTCAATTCCTTTAATCATAATGCTAAAGGCTATGTCCTAGTAGATAACTATAAAATTTAATTGGACACAAAATCTCTAAACCGTGTTCTGAGTATAATCTCTCCTAGAGTTAATTTCTCATTCTTTTCATATCCTTGAAACGTTAAATTTAATAGAGACAAGTCCGATTCTAGGTGTCCTAATAGATGAATTGTATGAATAGGAATGAGATTGACACCAAATCCATTATCAATTAAGGCTCATCAGATTTCTATATCATTGACCTTGTCAAATAGATAGAAGGGCATAATGTGCCCATTAATAATATAATTTTCATCTTCTTCCATAAATGATATATCTCAATGACATTCTGTAGGTTCATTATCTTTATAGTAATACTTAGTAGCACCAACATCAGTTTCAAAATCATGAGGACTTTACAATGCCTCAATAAATGATTCTCGAAGTGCATTTTACAGATTTATGGAATCCAAAATAAAAAACATGGCCGGTACTAGGGAAATGTCTTTAGAAATATCATATATTTTTTCTATAGGTTTGCATTTTTTGGCATGGGGATGTGGGTTTGGAAGTGTCTTGGATGTTGATGTTGTTGAGGTAGATGTACCCTCTATTAGAACATAAGCTAGAAATACATTGGGTTTTTGTATATTAAACTAACTAATAATATCTACATGGTGAGTGAATGATGTTGTAACCTCTAATTGTCCCAGCAAAATAACCATTTTTGGACTGATCCTTTCATGTGTGGGAGATTCTTCTTGTTCATGATGTGCTTGATCAAGGGCTCTCCCATGAGTTTCTACCGCATATTTGTTTCGACCAGGGGTAGAGTTAAAATAGTGTATTCAATAATACCCACATCTTCCCCTATATCCTCGACCATGGATTCATACTTGAGTTCCCCAGTTAAGTACTGGGAATTTAGGCTCATGATAACAAAAATCATCATTTACATAGTAATCTGATAAGTTGATAATGTTGATGGAACCAAAGATCAATTTTTCATCTGATGATGACTCTGCTTGACTAGTCAGTTATAGTAGATATATTTGGAGGGCCAGTGCCTATGATGTTGAAATATATCCCATAAAATCTGTCAATGTCAAGGAAACCATTTTCCTTGGCACGATCTCTTCTTATTTGGACATATATTTTCCCTTCTGATCATGTCACCTCTTTGAATACTGACTATTGTGCGAATGATCTTTTGATGAATGTGGGTTTTCAATGGACGAAGTGGTAGAGGACACAATTGTTCCTTTCAACTATGTTTTTAGAGTGGAATGAGTTTATTTAATTATTTTCCTAATAATCCATTCATAATATTTATGTGCATTTTTTACTTTGACTTCCAAACATTTTATTTATTCCTCTGGATTAGTTGTAGGGACACATTCCACATGGGATGACACACATTTTAGTTTCAATTTTCCAGAGTCTATCATTTTTTGCAGGTGGCCTTTAAAAACAAAAACACTCTAGAATGGGATGCCACAACATTTTGTGAAATATTCAATAATTCAGATGATCTTCATCTCTTTATTTGATGGGTTTTTAGGCCTTAGAAACTAAAAAAAATTAATTACCAAACCTGATATAAAGTCACTGGGAACATGATTATTCAAAAAATTATAAAAATTGTTCATTAAACTCATTATATTGTATACACGATTGATCATTTTGATCATCATGATGAGATGGTCATTGGTTTTAATGCTTGAGAGGTATATCCATTCGATATGATGATGGTTTCTATGTTGAATCATGTATAGGTTCTTGCTTTAGTGTGACTGTGGAAGTCTGTTATTTCCCTATTAGTCTTCCCAGAACAGATGGAATTACACGAAATTTATCTTTAGTTTCCACAATGATGTCCTCCACCTATTGGGAAATAAATGAAGGATCTCGAAACCCTTCTATGTATTTCAGAGGGATCAATGATGTTTGTAAATCATCATGAAGTTTTTCTAAAAAACTGACATCAACTCCTCATGAGGGAGTTTCAGATTTAAGGAATATGTTAATCCTTTCCGTATAGAAATAAATTATAATACTCTTTCATTTTATCTTTGTTTACAATTTTTAAGATAAATTTTTTTTGTCTTTAGCAACGTTGAGATGAATTGAAGGAAGGAATTTCTGATGGAGATCCTCACATCCAGTAATTGATCTAGATTGCAAAGTTGTATACTATAAAAAATATGGTTCCTGTAATGATCGCACAAAGAATATTAGATTTATAATTTCCTGTTGTTTATGATTCCACATCATGGGATCACAATGAGAAATGAAATGTGATAATTGTTTCTCTGGATCTATTGAATCATTAAAAACTTGGAATGTAGTAGTATTCAAAAAAATTGGTGTGGGAGGGATCATATCCACCCATTCAAGTAAAATCAATTTTCAATATAAACTTGCACACACAAAACTTCCATAACTTCAAATCGAGATGTTATTGACTCAATTGTGTTCATATGAATTTTGGGAATATCTTTATGAGCTAGGACCTATAAATGTATAGAAACTAGATATTGAACTGGTTCAATGACGGGAAAAAATCAATCGTGGTGATTCTGCAAGTTTTGTCTTCGATAACCCATGGGGACATGCCTATAAGGATATGTTTGGTCCTACCCTAGTTTTGTACCCAATGGATGGAATTCATTATCTGCATCTGTAGTTAAAAAAAATCTACTTTTCTTAGTAGTTCCTACAGGATGTTCAATTTGAGGATCTGTCTTGGGAGCATGTCCAATAGAAATGATGCTTCGAAATAACACTATATTGATTCATTTCTGTGATTTCATCTCCTCTTGTTACTAAGAAAATAATTCTACAATATAAATAGATTGAATTTATCCAGTGTAAATGTGTGATGTGATCTAACTTTTAATGTTCCCCTTGTTAGATGCCTTTCGGAGGGGTGAGAGTTGGATACTTGTGGGCATACCTAGATTCTATGTAAGCCTCTAATTTAGGGTATGCACACCTCCTTAATTTTCTTTAGTGTGTATTGTATTACGGATAAGAACTTCATCTTTTGATTCTCTTGAACAAGACTCATTTTATGGAGGATCTTCTATAATGGTATTATGGACATTTACTGACGCATAATGCATTGATGGAATTTGATCTATATATTTGTAAGATCATCTCATTATTTATCTTCCATGAGACTATGTTTTTCTACATGATGAATTCCTAGGATATTTTTTACAGATAGTAACCTGAAGGGAATCCTTGGATAGTTCAGTTGTGTGTTCTCCATGCAGCTTTTTCCCTAGTCAGGAGAAAACTAACTTCCATTGAGGATGGGATTGTAGATTTAAAAATCCCCCATCCCTGTAGGATGTGTCCATTCTTGTTCTTATTCTTCAAAACATCAAACATTCTTTATTTAACTTGATGGTTGAATTAAATAAGCCCTAGACATGCAGGCTAGGTGGATCTTTAACTAATATAGTTGAGATTTGTGTATTTTCTCTTCTAATCTTTTGAATTTTGGTTTAGAAATTGACTGGGGGGCATTATCCAATAACCACTCCAATGACCTAATTTGGAAGACTAATATGATATTTCTGACAATTTCATCATTTTATGGTTGATATCCTTTAATAGGGGTGTCATTATTAAGATTATTATATTAATGATGCAAAAGTATCTCAACAGATTACATTCTTAGGACCTGACATTGATGATTGCTAGTTGAGTCTTGATCTTGAGTGTATACTTGATTACATACAATATCTATTGATTGTAGCCGACCATGGAAAATAACATTACATGAGACAACTTTTGGAGGGATTTTATGATTATAGAGTGAAGTGAAATGCAATGATCCATGGGCAACCCATCCTCTGATACAAAAACCAAATTGGGTGTCAGAAATTAACTAGCACAGCATCTTTACTGCATCAAGGCATGCACGTTGAAGGGTTCCCTATGGCTTCCCAACCATTTTCTGTCGAGAAATTGAGAGATATTTCATGTCAATTTGGCATTTCAACCCTTCAATTACCATTACATGATATTTATATTCATAATATGTTAATACTTTTGTTTTCAAATGATGAGTATTTTTCCAAGGTTGAGGTGGACATCATAAATGAATTCTTCTACCATTAATTCTAGAATATTGTATTAAAATTTTTCCATAGCCAAGAATATGACTAGTACTTCTCTTTTACACAATTGGTTTCTCATGTTCAATATATCTTCATCATATTTTACTATAGTTTTCATCACTTTTTCTGACCAAAGTTGATGCTTCTCAGTTATTTTATTAAAAACAATCAAATTAGTAATTTTTCCTCTCCTGCATTAGAAGAAAAATGACCCAAGGGAGGTTTGGAGAATTATTATCCCCTTATGATTTCATCGTGTTGAGACATGATTTCACCTGTTAATTATAAGAAATCATGCATGAATGGCCTAGTTTTGGAAATTTCCTTGAGATAAGAGGACTTTCTCATTACTAAATTTTTTATTATAAAGTGATATTGACAATGAAAAATTCTATTACAAAGATAACTTTTATATATAATGACATCATGAAGAGGAACACCATGGTGAATTACAACAAAGGATAAATCCTCTTTCTCCTTGATGTTCTATCCACCCTGATGGTTGTCATGGATCTTATAAAAAAATAGGCTCTGGATTAACCGAATTTTCATGAAATAAGCATTCAGGGAAAAGTGTCTGATGGGAACTTCGGAATTACTTCTACTACTCCCATAATTTGATGATGAGAAGGTAGGATCTTAAGCTACAACAGAACAATTTATGAGGGCTTCAAGGACATAGTCATTAAGAGGATCCTGATCCTAGATTTTATCATGATTTTCAAACAATATTTGGCGATACTTCTTCTTGGATTCTCTCTTATTATTATTTGGGGCCACTTGATGGGAGAAGTGGTTTTCATTGGGAGGGGTATTTTACTTACATGGATTGGTCATCAGAATGGGCCGATTACCACCAATTTTAATGAGTGTATGTTCCTAATCCGATTGTCCATATGATATGGGAGAGTATTACCCATAACCCTCCTGGACTGGAATAGATGAATGTATCTGCTCCGTGATTGCATGTCAATGTGTCATCCTAGGTGTGGCGATAGAGTTATGTGTCTATTCCCATGGTACTTCTGATGTTTTTATTATGATATTCCAGCATGCTTCTATAATATAGGCATAAATATTTCTCTTCCATTTCACCATTAGTAAGATCTATTTTGGGGTCATCCGTAGCCAGAATGAGAATACATTTCCATTCCATATATGGTGTATGTTTATGTGCATGTTCCTATTCTCCTTTTCCTTTTAGTGGATGCTGAATGTTCTTAGGTATGGGGGTAGAGAGTTGAGTCTTCCCCACGTTTGTCATCAGAGCATTCTGACTGACTTCTATGGGTGCTGACAAATGAAACTATTGGTAGGATTGATGAATGATAGTAGTTTTTTTTCTTTATAGATGTTTGCCATCTTTCATGGTAGATATAAGTATTTAAATATTGGAAGATGAGACCGTGGAAACAATTGGTGAGTTTAAGCACGTGAAAATAACTGTTTACTAGATGCCACCACATTTGATTGGTGGGATTACATGAATGCAGTCATATGAGCCTACTGGGAGTATGATAATTTTCAATCATGTGTATGTTTCTATTCAGGGTAATCCTTCCGATATACCTGGAAGGATTAGTGGGTCATTTCTAGATGACTCTGCTGGGAAGCACAATTAGGATGGACTGGTGTATGTGCCTGATCGTTGTTTTATATCAAATTAGTTTGGTGGATTTCTCTGTAGGGATAATATGTAAAAAACTGATCCATGTTGGCATAATATTTCCCCCTATGGGATTTCTTATGTTCCCAGGATTGAGGGACCTGTGCCGATAAACCGAAGGCAACACACCCATCATGTTTGGTGTTCACTGCTGCGTGATTGTACGGGTGGCTATTGTTTGTGGGAGTCCATGGGATAGCCCCATGAATCTTTGAGTCGAGGCCATAGGTGACCCATTGATCCACCTAACTATATTATGAGATGGACTAGGGGTTGAATTTTGTGTATAAGGACCCCAAATGGTTGAAGACGGTGGTTGCAAATGTCTGCTTCTTGACCATCACTCATCACTGACAGGACAATCGAGGGTTGCTATTAACATGGAGAGTCGGTTGGGTTGCATCCAAGGTTGGGATAGTTCCATGATAATGGTATTCCCTTACTAGTGCATTTTAGTCCCAGTGTTGAATACATTGAGTTGGTGATGCAAAACTTCTAGTATATGAGCATCTTTCATGAGCAGCAGCATGGGAATTCATGGGTGAAAACATAAAGGAAACCATTAAGAGTGAAGGGATTTCTTTGAAAACAAGAAAACAACAATACACTCCATTAAATAAATATATTTTATATGGATACATGCGTTAATGATTCCTTTGTTTTTCTGTACTATAACAATTGATAGGCGCTAGATAGGTGGGTAACATTATTAACATGGTTATGGATTCACTAGGAGTTCACCATTTTTTTTGTTCTGTAGAACATTTGTTCTAGTTTATGAATCACTTCTTCTAGGTAGTTTCCATTGGATTTATTCATGGAATAGAAAACATCAAATAGTGATTTTTCCAAAAGGGACCTTATTTCCAAAGGTATCCATTCGTTAAGTTTGAACTTATGATAATTATGAACATGTAATTTATGAGATTATGAGTGGTCGGACTCATCAAACCCTTTTGGGGTGGGGGGAATTATCTTCTACTCTAAGAGACTCTTTATAGATTTGAGATATTTTCCTAAATCCTTATTAACCCCCTATTTATAACATAGGTTTCCCATAGAATTTTCAATCAATTATTTTCTTGTGTAATGTTTAGAATCATCTGTATGTATTCTAGGATCTTCATTAATGGAGATATTAATATATATTCGAGGTTCTCCATCAATGGTATGCTCTTACATACTATTTAGATATTATTTTAATCATTTTTCTGATGATTATAACTATCCTACTCCTTATTACACACTTAAACATGATTTATTACATAAACATGCACTTACGAGAACTATGAGTATTTAGAGGTCTAGTGTCATGGGAGAGTAGAATCATTACATAACAACTTAGAATAAAAAACACAACATTTTTATTGATAACAACTTTTTCATGACCACAACATTCTATATTACATACCATTGCATGGGATAAAATGAGGACATTATAAAAAAGGGTGAGCTATAATGCCTAGTAATGGAGTTAATAGGGGATAACATGAATAATATAGTACATGTTAGGAAATAGACATATTAAAGGAGCACAAAAGAATCATGAACATAAAGGCATGATATAACATTATTATCCTAACATGGAAATGTGGGAACAACATTTAACATGATATTTTCCTGATCCAAGGATAATTTCATATGGATAATGAGTAATCGCTAATTTCACATGAATTAGAAGGACTAAACCATCATTGCACTTGAAGTATCATGATAATAAGTTTTACCCAATGCATTGGAGTGCTATCTGGAACACCCTTCTTTATCATTTCATATCATGCATAAGAGTTCCACATAGATCATAAAACATGAAATCATTATGAATCATAATTTATTAAATGATAACGGAATTTGGACTTCCAATATGAAACTATATAATCATTATGTAAATTATCATAATGATGAACACCTTTGATAGGGAAATGAGAATGGTATTCAATACACACTGCCTTTGTCATGGAAAATCACAATTAATTTTCAGTAGCATTACGTCATGAAATAAGAATTCATAAAAATGGACAAGGAGAGATAAAGGGGTATATAATCATTTTAACATTTAAATGGACAGTATGGGGGTAATATAGATACATGTCCCAAAATTTTTGATGGAGTTTAGATGCTTCATATAAAAGAATTTATTGAATGTAAATGAGAAGAGAGGAATTATGTACGGAATTTGGCATGGTAATGGCTGTGAATGGAAGGCATTAATGAGAGATACTAAGGTCTCTCATATTTCAGAGATAAGAATATAAGTATGGGGGAGGTAAAAAGTCATACCCCAATAGTTTTAATAGATAAAAAAAGGGTATAGCAATATAATGAAATTTAGAAAAAATGAGAAAGGAATAAATCCCTTGCTTGGATGTCTGGTCGCAACGGATTTGGAGAGGCTTGAGAGGGGATTCATGGAAGATAAAAGGTGCCTTTGGAGGATTATAGAGACGAGATAGTAGGGTTTGGTCATGCTTTAAATGGTTTTAGTGAATAGTAATGGGTGATTGAGTGGGTTTATATATGAAAGTAGAGAGAATTCTTTATTATTTAGGTTTTGATAATCATACATTAAACTAATCTAAATCAAAATCTATCCCATGGTTCATTCCAATGGTTTTTTCTAGAGGAGTGGAAGAAAATTTTTTATAAGGACCATGGAAGAAATTATTAAAATGTTAGGCTATCTTATGTGGAGTTGAGTCACACTCTATATGAAATCATTTTAAATTTTTAAAATTTTCTATATCTCATGGAGGGTCCACTAAGAGTATGTAAAATAAAACTAAAAAACCTAAAGTAACAATATTTTTAAGGTATAAAATATATTGTCCAAACATACCATTTATAGTATTTTATTACATGATGGTTGGATCATTATGAAGTCATAAAACACATTATATTTATAAATTGTATTTAATTGTTACCAAAATATTCTATTGTCATAGAAAATTAAGAAAAAATAATCGTTGGATAATGTCGACATCCTTATTAAAAAATAAATATTCATTTTTTCAAAATAATTTTTTAAATATGTGAATTTTTACTTTTAAAATAAAAACCGACCTTTATAAAAAAATCATTGGTTTTGAAAAAAAAACGTTCAAACCTTAATAAAAATTACAATCATACACCTAAAAAATATACGATAATTTATATTAAATAAAAAATAATTTTCTAATAATAATTTTTGTAATATTATTTAATTTAAGAAATCCAGTAATTCATCAAAATAGATTTCTTAATTTAATATTAACTAAAAATACTATTTTTAAATTAAAAACTATTTACAAAATAATAATAATAGAATGATTATACACTATTTATTCTATAAAAAAATATTGCACATAATCATAGGGCTAGGGTCTGGTGACATAACCACTTATAACACCCGTATACGACCTAATGGTAAGGTGTTTGATGGTGAAAAACTCTTGTGATGGATCAGATAACATAGCTCGTGTGGTAATCAAAATCAACTTCCACTTCTCCAATAGACATTTCTTTACTAGCTTAACATGTTAAAGCTCAGCTTTGGCTTTATCAAGAGAGAATACCAGTGATGCTTCATCTTTTCCGAGCTTCGAAAAATGGGCTATGTATAGGGGAATTCTACTAGATCATTTCATCTCTTCCATTGCCCGAATAAATTAGGTTTGTTAAAGAAATATATTTATACTAATAATGTGATCATTGTTCAACTACCATATTAGCAATGGTAAACCTTTATAACAGTATTTTAAAATAAAAAAAACATAAAACCAAAATGTTAAAATGTTATCTATAACCATTTTACATAATAAAACAATTAATCAGATCAAGAGGAATTTTCATTAATAAAAGTTTCGGTTATTACAATATTACCCCTTAAGAAATTTCACCATCAAATATTCCTTTTACACACTAAAACAGATGAGGGTAACTCTACGTCATCACTTCCTTTGATTTTCTATGTTGCTTCATCAAACTTGTGGTTTCTCCAAAACACCTTGATGAGGGGCATTGTCTTATTTCATAGAACTTTCTATCTATGATCTATGATCTTCACTGGATTCTCTTAATAGGAGAGGAAATTATCTAATGGTAACCCTACTAGATTGAGTACTTGCGATGGTTTAGTTACAGACTTCTTCAAGAGTGATAAATTGAATACATCATGTACTTGAGATAGGTTTGGTCGGAGTTCTAGTTGATATGCCACTTCTATAATGTGATCAAGCATCACAAAAGGGACAGTGTACCTTGGAATAAGCTTTACCTTCTTCCCAAATCCCATAACTATCTTATACAATGATATGTGGAGGAATACCATGTCTCCAACATCAAAATCTTGGTATCGTCAATGATTATACACATAGATCTTTTTTCGACTCTGAGTAGCTTTACTATACTACTGGATAGTCTTAACCATCTTCACTATTTCTTCATCTATTTCTGGACCTAGGAGGTTCAGCTCCCCAACTTCATCCCAGCATGCCAGTTTTCTACACCTCTTCACATAAAGGGCTTCATAAAGAGCCATTTGGATCCTTGAGTGGAAACTGTTATTCTAAGAGAACTCAACCAGAGGAAGACAATGATCTCATATTCATTTTAAGACCATTGATTATGCTCTCAACATGCCCTAAAGTGTTTGGATAGTCCTATCAGAATGGAAATCATTTTGAGGATGAAAATTCATATTTATGTTCATCTATGTATTTAAAGCATGTTGAAGTGTCTTCCAGAACGTAGAGGTGAATCTTGGATCTCAATCGGATACAATAGAGAGTGGTATTACATGTAGAATTACCACTTCTTTGATATATATGTGATCCAGTTGATCCAATGTTTATCCTATCAAATTTCATTAATGTGTTCATTCTTAGTAGGATGATCAACAACATCCCAAATAGAATTTATTCTTGTTCGATGTATTTAGTAGTCTGTTGACAATGTCCATGGTGATGTGCTCCCATTTCCATGTTGGTATGGGTAATGGTTGCATCATCCCCTTAGAATTTGGCTTCTAAGCCTTCACATACTGACATACCAAGTACAGGGATGTATACTCAATGATATCCTTCTTCATGTTATCCCACCAATAATTTTCACAGATATCTTGGTATATCTTTGTGTTTCCAGGGTTAATGGAGAAAATCCAACAATGTGGATCAACCAAAATTTCATTATTTAACACTATATTTTATGGAACACATAGTCAGGACCCAAATCTCAAAAATATTTCTTCATTAACATTGAATTTCAAGGATTTACCTTTTCTGGTAGTTTCCACTTTCTTCCAAATTTCCACAATATCCTTTTGATCATCCATTAGAATTTCCAAATGAGATAGTTGAGAAATAATTTTTAAAAGGATTGATGATGTTCCATTATTTATTATTCTCGAGTTCATCTTCATAAAATCTATGAATATTGGATCCTTTTAAATTATCATTTATTATTTAATCTATAGGACATTTCTACTTAGATCATTTTCCATATTGTTCACTTTCCGAGGGTGGTAACAGATTGAAAATTTATAGTCATTGATTACTTCTAACCATATTCAATGTTGTATGTTCAATTAATTTTGTATGATTATATACTTGAAACTTTTGTGATACTTGTATATTTCAAACTTCTCCCCAAAGAGGTAATGCCACCAAATTTTCAAAGCAATGATTACTGCATCCAACTCCAGATCATGTGTTGGATTTTTTTTCTCATGAACATTAAATTTCCTGGATACATAGGCAATGACTTTGTCATTATACCTCAACACATAGCCAAGGAATTTCTTCAAAGCATAACTAAATATCACAAAATTTTATCCACTTGTGGTTTTTGTGAGAATGAGCATAGAGATATGCCTAGTAACTCCATGGCCCTAGTTACCCAGAGTCGGTGCATTATTACATAACCTTGGCATGATCACAAGAGATCATGTCCTGAAAGGCCAATCAGTTTAGTAGCCTTGGAAGCACAAGATACATACATGAGATTAACAGTACATTATGAAATGAAAATAAAAACATAATGTCTATTTAGATCACACATATATACCTTAGCCTATCCATACAGGTCAATCATAATATACATTCTCGCATCATGGGAAAAATAAAACATAGGAAAGGGGTTCAATTAGATGCTCAGTAAGGGTAATAATATATCCGAAACAATAATAGATAATAATAAACATTTAAGATAATTTATAGGAATAAAACAGAATCCTTTTAATAGTAAACATCAGCATAATGTGGCAAAGAAAAATCAGTTAATTCCATTTACATATTCACATGGAAGTTCTACTAGTCGAATTATCACATGTAATATCAATATATAATTTCATAATGATGGAATGAACAATGATGGACATCATTAACATAGAGTTAAGGCCTCGTACCAAGAATAAAAATAAAAAAATTATCAAGGTCCTATTCCAAGAAAGTAGTTTGTCTCATTTGACCTACCATTGCATCTAGGGTCCATAACATGCGTCACCCGTCACTTAGTATGTCCAATGAATTCTTCTTAGGAAAAGTTTGAAACAAAACATAAACATTCATATTAAACAAGATTAAAAAATGATAATAACTTTACCATAAAGCAATAATTGTATAAAAATTGCACAAACCCAGTCAAAAATATCACAAAAACATCAACAGAATATAGAATATTGTATCACAATAAAACAATTTCAAACCACAATAAATTCCAACAAATAATGCTGACATAGATGAAAACAATCCAAAAACTATTTGAGTGAAATATCTCTATTTTACGTCGAAACCATTTAATGTGGTGTAATAATAATACAAAGAATTTATTTTAAAAATATTCCTATAATATTTTAAGGGAAGAATCGAAGGTTTTATAATGGTAGAAAATAGCCACACCCGTTGTGTAAGTTAGAAAAGCATTCTTTCCTTAATTTTTCGAAAATGTCATAATGTACATTATTTAAAAAATTATAGAAAGATTACTGTCAAAACATTTTATAAAAAGGAAAACATGGAAATAAATGAATTTAACACATATTCTAGGAAATAGTAAAAAAATTGAAATACATTTTTAATAAACACAGATGTGGATGATAAAGAAGTCCTAGTATATACTTATGTATAAACAACCTCATATAATAATGATATTATAAAATTAAGCATTAAATGGTACTTTTCCTTAGACGATGTTACTTTAAAATCTTTTATAATGGTTGAATAATTGTAAATAAATTATCCAATAACCACATACTAAAATATAATATTATATATGATCTTCTAACACTGTTTTACTAATAATATTTCATTAGTATCATTATATCGTGTGTTATTTGATTTGTTTTATTTTATATTTTTTGTTATGTATGTCATGTTTTTTAAGGACATGATGTATTTGATTCATATACAGAATGATATATTGTTCTTAAAAATTATTTTTAATCACCCAATAAAAATTATTCTTGAATGGTCATGATGGGGAATGAAATATTCTTACATCGTGGTTATGGTATGTCATATGTATGAACGAGCGAAAATATCATTATATTGATGGTGAAATCATATGTAATTTGATGTTATATTATAATTAAATAATAATTAACATGGTATATTTATTATTTTTATCAATTATACTCATTATTATACACATTTAAATAATGATGCATTGAATAGAAAACTACAACACAACGTGGAGATTGTCAGTTGAACGTATGCATGTATGGTGACTTTGTCATTAATATGATGGATAAAATAATGAATATTGTTGTACCATATTTATAATAATATATTATTATATAGAAAGTACTTGATTTATTATTTTTGTATAGAAACAACCAATAAAAAGGAAGTGGAGGAAGGAGATAACATTGAAAGGGGTGATGAAATAATTACCTCTTCTTCTGGTGATTCATTTTGATTTGAAAAGAAGGTCTTTATAGGTTGGTTGTGTGATTAATGTAATACCTCTAGGTTGAATTGAGAGTATTTGGGAGATATTTGAGTAGGTTTTGGTCGAGCCAAATGGATTTTTAGTGGTGAATTTGAGAGAAGGGAAGTACCATTTAATAAGAGAGGTGAGGGGCACTTTAGGAAGATCTTGAATTATTACTTTATCATAAAATAATTTCTGGTTTATAATAGCTAGAAATGGATTTATTTCGAGGTAAGGCGGGGGTATTTTAATTCCTCTAAATGAATATGTTTTAGACAAGTTTAGTTCGCCATATTGTCCTTATCTGTTAGATTTAACTCCTTGTTAAATAGTTTAAAATTTAACATGTCTTCTTGTATTTTTATATTTAATGATTAATAAAATTGATATTAAATTACAATAGAACCTGAAGGGGTTAATTAATGTCATATCTAACGTTTACTATGACCTTTGGCCAAATCAATGTTTTGTAGAAATAATATATGATTTAATAAAATAGTTTTTTCTTAAAAACTCATTTATGTCAATTTTGACACTATTTAGTATTTGGTTTTGGTGAAAGTAATAAAAACATTATTAATTATAAAAAAAACACATTTAATAAACAATTACATGTTATATTAAACAAAAAAAATTTAGGGATGTCATAAAAAGTTTCTATTTACAATTATGTTGATCTTTATAACATCAATTATTTTAATCTTTTACTAATAAGGTAATTACTTCATCATAATTGTGTCATAAATAAATTTAATTATTTAATTTCTAAAAATTATAAATAAAATACCATGGTGTAGGAAATCTATTAATCTTTCTAATGAATATTGACAGAGGAATTTATCTTATGTACAACAAAATTTAAATACAATTATTAATCTTTGAATTTAACACTTTTATCGTTTCATTAAAAAATATAGTAAATGTCCTCATCTAATCCAAGAGGATCAAAGGATATTATTTTATGACTAATGTTCTTTTGGTCAACATAAACTTATCCTATAGAATTAGGATATGTGTTGGGGTAATTATAATATCATTATTAACTTTAATTACCATATTTTCTTTTAATCGTGGTAAATAAAATTTCAAAGATAGTATTGATGAAAATTATTTTCATATTATTGAACAAAAATTTTACTTACTGATGTAAACTATAATACCCAGACCCTAGTTACCTTAAGTTAGTTTATTATTACAAAACATTTTCATGATCACAAGAGATCATTTCTCGAAATACCGATTAGTTTAGTAGCCTTGGAAGTATTAGATTCATACATAAGTTTTACGTTACATCATGATATAAAAAAACAACATCATTTTCCCCCATTGATCACACTTATATCCCTTAAACTATCCCTACAGGTCAACCATAAAATAATTCTTCTCATCTTGGGAAAAATAAAACATATAAAGGGGTGAGCTCAGATGCTTAGTAAGGATAACAATATAGTGGAAACATTCATAAATAAGCATAAACATTAAAGGCAATGTATAAGACTAAAACATAATCCCTTTAAACATAAACTACAGTATAATAAGTAATATGTAAATCCAATAACTCCTTTTACTTATTCACATAGATATTTTAATAGTTGAATAATCACACGCAATATCAATTGCCAATTTCATAATGATGGAATTCATAATGCTAGACATTGTAACCACATAGTCAAGGCTTAGTGCTAAGAATAAAAATAATATTTTGTAAAGGAATAGTTTCAAGACACTAGTTTGTCTCATTAGACCTACCGATGCATCGAGGAGCTATAATAGGCTCCAACCGTCAATTACTATGTCCAATGCATTCCTCATATGAATATGTATAAACATAACATAAACATTCTTATTAAAACGAGCATACAAAATGTAAATAATTTATCCCAAAAACATGAATGGTATAAAAATAACACAAACACAGTATAACATAAAAGAAAAACTTTAATACAATATAGATGATTTGAATCATAATAAATCAAATTTGAACTATTTTAAAACCCATCAAAGGTTGTTGGCATAGATGAAATCAAAACTGTTTGAGATATATATATCATTATCTTATGGAATGATTTAAATTTGTTGTAATTGAAAATGTTCTTATAATATTGTATGAGAATTTTTGAAGGTGTTATAACAGTGGAAAATAGCCACACCAGCCGTATAAGTTTAGAAAACATTCATTCCTCAATTTTTTCAAAAATGTCGTAAATGACCATGTTGGGAAAACAATGAAAATATTCCTTTATAAACTATTAATAAAAATTCAAACAAGGGTATAAATTAAATTTTCCCATATTATAGGAAATAGGAAAAATGTTTTGAAATACATTTTGGAGAATCATGGATGTGGTTGATAAAGAGGTCCCAATAGATACTCATGTATAAACAACCTTGGATAATGAAAAGACTGTAGAGTGAACCCTTTCCTTGTATTTTTCCTTGGTTAAGGGTATGTTAACTGCTTGTATAATAGTTAAATAATTGTTATTAAATTATACTAGATCCACATGCATAAATATCATATCATATATGATCTTCTAATATTGCTTTGTTAATAATGTTTCAGTAGTATCATCATTTCGGGTGTTAACTAATTTGTTTTCCTGTATATGTTTTTTCACGTATGTCATGTATTTTATGGATAATATGTATTTGATTCATATCCATAATGATATTATGTTCTTAAAAATTATTTTCTAATCATAAAATGATATTTATTCACGAATGGTTATGAAGGAGAATGAATTTATCATGTTCAAGGAGACGGTAATCTGTATGTACGCACAAGCCACAATATCATTCTATTGATGGTGAAATCATATGTAATTGGAAGTTATATCATATATAAAGAATCATAAAATGTTATATTTATTATTTACATAAATTATACCCAATATTATTCCAATCCCATTAATTTAGTGTT